>OZ005648.1:332408744-333608744 GCA_963930645.1 Salticus scenicus | reverse complement strand
TTAGGTGTTCCATCAACGGGAACACTGCGACTGAAAGGGTTAAGGAATTAAAGCCGAGTTATAAATGTATCGAATACTCTGTTTATATGTATAAAAGAAAAAAATAAGCGTTACCGAATCTGCAGATTTCAGTCTTAGATTTATAATTACCGACAAAAATGAAGGAAATATTTATTATTGCAACCGGACAGTGCTGAGAAATGACGAATTTCGTAGCACGCAACCAATTACAATATTTTCCATTGCGAAAGTATTTTGAGAGAACTAAAAAGTTTGAAGAAAATCGTTCTATGAATCATCATAAAGGCTTTTATGTAACAAATAATGGTAAAAAAAAATAAGGACATGAAAAATAACAAAATTTCATTTTCAATAACTATTTTTTTTTTTTTTTTTTTTTTTTACTAGAGCATAAAGGCTTTAACATACACTGCAAAAATATTAACACATTTTAAAATACCAAAATATTCCTTCTTTCGAGCATTATGTTAACAACACCATGCCTTTTCCTTCTCCTTCCCCATATAATCCAATGGGATTTTTGTTGCTTTGTATTATCAGGATATCTTGCTCAAAAATAGTTTTTGGAATTCCACTCTTTGAACATGTCACCTCTTATCATAGGAAGCAATTTTTTTCAAAAAAGTAAGTTAATTTTTTTTTTTTTTTTTTTTTTTTTTTAGAGATTGAAATTTAGAACCTTAAATTTGCTCAAGGAAATAAAATATTTAAATTTATTTATTTATTTTCTTTTATTGCTCCCTCAGAAAAAAAGAAGATACGTTCGAAAAGCAGAATTCGAAAAATTGTATTTTTGAACAAGATAATACAAAGCAACAAAAATCCTATTGGATCACATGCGGGGAAGGAGAAAGGAAGGGTATCTGACTACCAAGGGCCCTTAAGCAGTTTTTTTTTTTTTTTTTTTTTTTTTTTAAAGCCTTGTACAAAAAATATCGTCGCTTGTACATCCAATATTTAGATGGTTACTGAACACAAATGAAAACACCTTTTACAGCACACTTTGGCGAAAAGTTTAAAAAACTAAATAGTGCTGTAAACATGCTAAGTTTTTGTTTGAGTACTGAGACTCTTACTTAACTCGAGCTTATATCTCGAATAATCCAGATCACAAGGTTTTTACAAGTTTTATTACAATAATATTATATTTTTAAAAAATTAAAGAACATGCTTTTATTGAAATGTGAACTAAAAAGCACAAAATATCTATATTTATAGTATTAAAATGCAGGGTAAAAAAGGGTAAGAAAAAATCGTGTGAGTGACACACCATAATATTTACATTTTTAATAAAAATAATCTGGTGTGTCACTCACACGACTTTCTCTTACCCTGAAATTTAATACAATAAATACAGGTTGCAGATTAATAGGTAAGAAAACGAGTACTGTTATGTAAACCTATGTTAAACAATTCATATTAGGCTTCTGAAGAGTTTTATATAATAATTAGTTCTGTACAAACCATTAGCTTGATCTTAACGAAAAGCTTACTGTAGCATCCGTATATGATACACATTTAGAATACCAAGTTTGAACTTTCTGCCATAATTTGTTTTTGAGATATGCTGATAACAGACAGACACACAGACAGACACACAGACATACACACAGACCATTTGCTAAAAACATGATTTTCGTATTCAGGGGACCTCAAAACGTGTAAATATAACAAAATCTCGCGTTCGAAAATTTGACCCAAAAACAATACTTTCTCTACCTTATGGGTAAGAGAAAGTAAAAATTAATTGATTAATTGTTGCCACTCAACGTTATACAAATACGGCCAAATCCTGTGCCACATACAATAGAGTTTAATATATATATAGATTTTTTCGTTTGCCCCTGATGGGATAGGAGCCTGGAAACACTTGTATGTAGTATTGCCAACGACTATGAAGTCGTGTGCAAAATTTCAGGATAATCGAACGAACAGAAGTGGTCGAAAATTGAATTCCAAGATTCCGTTACATACATTAATAGTTACATCATATCAAGTTAATAAAAGCATGTAAAAAATAACATAATGAAGGAATGAGAAATAAATAATTTAGAATTAAACAAAAATCATTTTTAAAAAATCTCCCCTGACTGGGCTCGAACGTTGGACCTTTAGGTTCGTAGCGTGGAGCTTTACCTCACAGCCACAGCGTTCACGTAGGGAAAGTCTTTTTTTACAATATAGATTTTTTGTTTGCTCTCAGAGCGGTTACAAACATACATACAAACATACATACAGTTGAAGCTAATAAAAGCGTGTTAAAACATATAAAACATGCTTCGTTCACCAATGTGCAATTGATTATGTGAGTAGGCTTAACGTCGCACCATTATCCTCGCATATATTATATCCTTATCATTCATCACTTATATACGTGGTGACATGCCTTCACAATTTTGATCTTTCGCAGACAGGATGGCTTTCCACTTTGGTAAACCCCAGAGGTATTATTAGTTCCCCATCATACTATAGGCATGGGGAACTTAGGTAATCGTGAAAATTTTCGACCTCGGGTTTTTGACTTTTCTACACGTTTTCAAGTGTGAGGAATCCGAAAATGACAAAATTTGTATGGTGTCTGTCTGTAGGGTGTCTGTTAGTGTGTTAGTCCGTTAGTTTGTTAGTCTGTGTACACGATATCTCAAGAACAAATTGTCGCAGAGAGGTCAAACCAGTTTTAAAATATTACTTTCGACACTGGCAAGAACCCTATTCATTTGCAACATTCGAATTAAAAAACTTCGTAAGTTATTTGAAATTTACGATTTTCTTAACATGGGAGAATAGGACAAAAATTCACTTAAACGTGCATTAAATGGAAACTTTTTACTGTAAAAATGTCAGATCAGTTTTAAAATATTAGTTTTGATGCCGGAATGAACATCAGTAAATATAGATAAGCTACTTTGAAAATTTAGCAAGTTATTGGAAATTTACGAATTTCTTAACATGGCAGTATAGGGCAAAATTTCACATAAACGTCAATTTTGAGAGATATTTTCATCGTAAAGATGTCAGACTACTTTTGAAATATTATTTAGAACACTGGCATGAATATTAATGACTATGAATTTTTCAATATAAAAACTTCGTAAGTTATTGGAAATTTATGAATTTCTTAACATGGCAGAATAGAGCAAAATTTCACATAAACGTCAATCTTGAGAGGTATTTTCATCGCAAAGATGTCAAACCACTTTCTAAATATTATTTAGGATACTGGCATGAATATCATAGACTATGGTTTTTCCAATTTAAAAAATTCGTAAGTTATTTGGAATTTATGATTTACTTAACATGTCAGAATAAGGCAAAATTGAGCATAAACTTCCATTTTGAGGATCCTAAATAAATTAGACAACTTCAAAATTACATTTATGATATTTGTTTGAACATTATTGAATACAAATATTCTAACAGGAAAATTTCGTAAATTATTCGTAATTTACGATTTTATCAACATAGCGAAATTGTAAATTTTTCATATAAATATGAATTTTGAGGATTATTACATTGGAAATAGTAGCATGAAAACTAAACAACGGAATTGACCCTGATAAAATAAATTAATAGATTAGAATAAGATAAATATATCGAAGTGAACGGTGGATAGCCTATTAGGCGGAGATTTCATTCTGTTACTGTATCAAGCTTTGGTCAAATTAATTTCTTTTAACGTGATTATAATATGTCTCGCACTAGAAATTTATGACAACATAAATATGATGGGGAACTGAGCAGAGTCCACCTATGCCAACTAGTTTTTATGGTGTGTTGGTGTTCTGGCTAAAACTAATTGTCTACACTAAGAACTTGAGCCTAAAAGATGATACTTTCTCTGTGGGGCTTTCTACGGGGTCCTAGCCCGTATTCAGGCAAGTTTCTTAAAAAAAAAAAAAAAAAAAAAAACAGAAAATTCTGAACGGATAACTCGACGAGCGTAACCTGGGATTGAACCCGGTACTTTCTGTTCTCCAGCTTCGACAGCAGAATCTCTTGCCCAGTGGTAGAGCCATATAGGGTAGAAAATTCTTAAATTCTGGTTATTCATAACTTTATACGTTTTGAGATCGCTTGAAAACTGTTGTAATATGAGTTCCATTAAATCGAAATTCTTGAATATATATATAGCTAACATTTATTGTAGACGATAAACAAGACGATTTACATTACACACATTCAAAATAAGTAGAATTAAAAAATATTTAAGTGTACATTGACTTCGTACATTTTTAGTTGTTTAACCACACAGGTTATAATAGATAGCCACGAAGGCCAGCGCACACAGCTACATTTTCTTTTCTCAACTGGCGCGCCCGCAGCCGGGAGCACTTTGGAGAGCTCTCTCTCACGCGCATGCGCAATTAAAGGCGCATCTGTTTTATTTATTAAAATGAGTCGTTCGCTACTCCAACATACCCCCCCCCCCCCCTGCGAGCGACGCATTTTAATCTACACAAAAATAAAACATATAAATACAAATATAACATAATACAGGATGAACACATAAAAAATAAAAATATATAAAATTAAGAAATTAAAGAAATATTTTCCATTGAATATAATAGTTTTTCTTCGTTTACAGCCTTTGTCAAGAAATCTGATATTAGGGCTTCACTTGGAGTATAATATAGATCAATTATTCTGTCTCTGATCAAGTCCTTTACGAAATGTAACCTAAGATTTATATGTCTGGACTTGTTCGATGATCTTGTACAATTAGCCCATTGTATGGCTGCTTGACTATCTGAACTCAGTGACACAGTATTGTTTATAAAATTTTTAAAGTTTAATTCCGATAATAAATTTATTATCCATGTTATGTCCTTAGAGATTTCTGAAATAGCAAACAACTCGGCTTCACAAGTTGATAAACTTACACTTTTTTGTTTATGACACTTCCATGATATTAATGAATTACCCAACAAAATTACACCACCAGAAAATGATTTTCCATTTTCTGCGTTCCCCCAACTTGCATCTGAACTTGCATTTAAATACCCAAATTCTGTACTATAGAATAATTTTAGGTTGATTTCTTTAGAAATCGACCTATTGCAATCACTTCGTTTATCTATATACGTATATATATATATATCTATCTATAATGAAAATTTTGTCATCACGATAACTCCCGGAATAATACTCGAAATGGAACCAAATTTGGACAGTGAACTGATCTTATAAATATCTTGGATGAGTTCGTTAACCAAGTTGCTCCGACTTTTTGGTTTCAAGTGGCAGCCACTTGAAAATTTCAAACCGACATTGTAAAAAGCATATTTAAAGCAAGATTTGCTTGAATTTTGTTGTAAATACAGGCCACATAAGGGTCTCAATGATGTTTATTAATGAAGTTTAGCCGCCATTTTTAATAAAGTGGCAGATATTTTAAGTTAAGTGGGACCACTTGAAATCAGGCTACGACTTGAAAATTTAAAATCACTATAACTTCCGAAATAATACTCCAAATCGATCCAAATTTAGACAGTGTCTTATCTTATAAATATCTTAGATGAGTTTATTAACCAAGTTGCTCCACCATTTTGTTTTCAAGTGGAGACCACTTGAAAATTTCAAATTCAAATTGTAAAAAGCGTATTCCGAATTTGTTTGAAATTTGATGTAAATATAGACCACATAAGTGTCTCAATGAAGTTTATTAATGAAATTTATACGTCATTTTTAATAAAGGTTATAGATATCTTAAGTTAAGCGGGGCCACTTGAAATCACTCTACCACTTGAAAATTTAAAATCAGAATAACTTCTGAAATAATACTCCAAATCGAACCAAATTTGGATAGTGTCTTAAGTTATCTTATAAATAACTCAGATGAATTTGTTAACCAAGTTGCTTTGCCATTTTGTTTTCAAGTGGAGACCACTTGAAAATTTCAAATTCAAATTGTAAAAAGCATATTCCGAATTTTTTTTTATTTTGATGCATACATAGATTATACAAGTGTCTCAAATAACTTTATTAATGAACTTTATTCTCCATTCTTAATAAAGTGGCGGATATCTTAACTTAAGCGGGACCACTTGAAATCAGGATACCACTTGATAATTTAAAACCATGATAACTTCCGAAATAATACTCCAAATGGAACCAAATTTGAACAGTGTCTTAACTTATCTTATAAATATCTTAGATGAGTTTGTTAACCAAGTTGCTCCGCCATTTTGTTTTCAAGTGGAGACCATTTGAAAATTTCAAATTTAAATTGTAAAAAGCGTATTTCCGAAATTGTTTGAATTTTGATGTAAATACAGACCACATAAGGATCTCAATGAAGTTTATTAATGAAATTTATACGTCATTTTTAATAAAGGTTATAGATATCTTAAGTTAAGCGGGACCACTTGAAATCAGGCTCCCACTTGAAAATTTAAAATCACGATAACTTCTGAAATAATACTCCAAATCGAACCAAATTTGGACAGTGATATTATCATATAATTATCTTGAATATTTTCACTGGGCAACTTGTCCCGACATCTTGTTTCTAAGTTCCAGCCACTTGAAATCACACTGCCACTTGAAAATATGCCATCACGATAACTTTTAAAATACTAAACGGATTCAAATAAAAGTTGGATAGTGAACTTATGGTTCAAATATCTAGGATAAGTTCACTTGGTGACTTGATCCGCAATTTTATGTCCAAGCGGCTGCCAGTTGAAAATTTGTTAATATAGTAACTTTAGTAATACAAAATCGATTCGCATCAAATTTGGGTAGTGGATTTATCCTTCAAATATCTCAGATAAGTTCGCTGGGCATCTCACTCCGCTTTTTTTTTCCAAGTGGCGCCACCTGAAAATTTCTTATGACGATAATTTTTGAAATACTGATTTAATTTGAACTAGAACTGGACAAGGAACTTATACTAGTATACTGGATGATTTCACTGGGCAAGTTGTTTTGCCATTTTGTTTCCAAGTTGCAACCACTTAGACTGCCCCTTGAAAATTTGCCATAAAATTAACTTTTGAAACACGGCACTGATTTAAACCACAGTTGGACAGTGAACCTATGCTTCAAATACCTTGGATATATTTGCTGGGCAACTTGTCCCGCTGTATTGTTTCCAACTGGCGGCCACTGGAAAATTTGTTATCATGGTAACTTTAGAAATACTTAATCAATTCAAATCAAAGTTGAAAATTGGATTTATCTTTCAAACAACAAAAATCTAGAAAATTCACGTAACTCGTGAACCAATCAAGTTATTGCGTCCATCTTTGGTATATCGATTATAAGTATTTTCTCGCCAAAAGTCGCCAAAAAAGTCGCCATAGGGAAAAAATCGCCAAATTTGGCGCCAAATCCATTACCTGCGTTGCTGGATTTTTTTAATGCGTTTTTAAGGAAAAATTAGGCTATTTTAGTGCTAAAACAAGCTAGAAATGCAGAAAACTAACATTTTATCAATTTACTAATTGAAAGAATTTCTAAAAAAAAAATTATTTTCAAATTTGAAACGATATTTTAGATGAGGAACTTTCTCTGCCATTTTGATCGATGTGCCAGCCACTTAATTTTTTTTTCAACACGATGACTTTTGAGATTTTGAATTAATTCGAGCTGTATGTGTACAGTAGACTTACCTCACAAATACATTTCGTATATTTGTCAACTTATCTCACCATTTTGGTGGTTTCCTCCGAAACTCGCGTAAATATGGGCTAGGACCCCTTAGAAAGACCCCCACGGAGGGCATTCCCCCCCCTAGGCCTAGGACACATCAGGAGTCAATCGGCCTTAAATCCTACAACCAACCAACCACCATTTTGATTCCAAGCGCCGGCCACTTGAAAATTTTAAATTCACATAAAAAGGTATTTTTGAACCGATTTGCTTAAAAATCTATATGTGCATAGCCTACATCAATATTTCTACCAAATGCATTAATAATTTGTAGCCGCCATTTTCAAACAAAATGACGGCTACTTGATAAGGAAAAAGAAATCAACCTACCCTTCCGAAAAAGCCGGAAGGTCTTGTTTTATCTTTAGTTCCCTTTAAATATCTTAAAACTCTTTTTGCAAGTAAAAAATGCCTTTTTTCAGGCTTATGATTAAATTGTGACAAATAAGTAATTACAAAAGCTATGCCTGGACGCGTTCTATTAGATAAATATAATAATTCACCTATAATTTTCTGATACATGTTTACATCAATAGTTTCATTTGTAAGTGGTAAGCTTTTATCTTCTCCTTTAACAATTGGGGTTTTTACTGTTTTACAATCACTTAGATTGTGTTTAGCTAGTAATGACTCAATGTATTGTGTCTGTGACAAATAGATAACATTATTATTTTGTAATATTTCTATACCTAGAAATTTCGATTTATTATTTTCATGTAATTCAAATATTACTCTAATTTTGGAGATTATATCTTCATACATTTCTTGATTATTACTGAAAATACAGAAATCGTCAACATAGATGCTCAAAATAAGAAATTTATCATTATCAGTTTTAATGAATATGCAATTATCTGAAGCTGTTTGTACTAATCCTAATTTTTCTAATTCAAATTTTATTTTCAAATACCAGTTTCTCCCACTTTGTTTTAAGCCATAGATGCTTTTCTTTAATTTACATACTTTTCCTATACCTATAGACCCTTCAAAACCCTGCGGTGGTAACATGTATACATTTTCCTCTAAATTACTGTATAAATACGCAGTTTTAACATCAAAGAATTTTACAATTAAATTTAATTTAGCGGCAATTGCAATTAGCAAACGGAATGTTTCCATGCACAGAACAGGTGAGAAAGATTCCGAATAATCGACGTTTTTAATTTGATTATAGCCCGCTGCACATAACCTTGCCTTAAAAATTATGTTACCTGAATCATTTTGTTTCTTAGTATAAACCCATTTGCTTTTTATTAATTTCGCGTCAGTTGGCTTATCAACGATCTCCCAAACATTATGTTTATTTAATGAATCCATTTCATTTTGCATCGCAATTTCCCAATTTTGCTAATTAATATCAGTTTTTGCTTCTAAATAATTATTTGGGACACTTTCCGTAAAATTACTCACTACCTGTTTATTTTTTATTCTTTCACTTCTTCGTAATTCCAAATTACTTCCGGCTTCAAATCTGCTCTCCTCAATTTGCTTCCCCCCTGTTTCACTGGTGTTCCCCTGTTCATCACCAGACATAGAGGGTTTTAACATGCTACTTTCTTTCGTTTTCTCATCAGAGAGTTGGAAATGCGGAATTTTGTTCTCTGTTGTTTGTGTTTCGATTTCATTTGGGGATGAATCATAGAATGATTGAATATCCCAGACATTATTATTTTTCTCAAAAAATGAACTGCCTTTTAATGATTCGTTGAATTTGACCGATCTTTCCTCAATTACTTTTTTACTTTCTAGATCATAAATTCTATACGCCCTACGTTCACGGCTATACCCTAGAAAAATTCCCCTTTTCCCTGGAATTTCAAATTTATTTCTCAATACTTTAGGGATATGAAAATATGCTACACAACCAAATTTTCTTAAGTAATTTAATTTAGGTTTTTTACCGGTCCAAATTTCTAGGGGTATTTTAATTTTTCCTTTACGTGGTGTTACATTAGAAACTCGTGTACTAAAGTTTATACCTTCTGCCCAAAAATATAATGGTAACTGACTTTCGTATAATATAGTCCTAGTTCTTTCTAGTAATACTCTGTTTCCACGTTCCGCTTTACCGTTCGATTCGCTATTATAAGGAACCGTTTTTTCATGTGAAATACCAGAATTAATTAGATAATTATCCAATTTTCATTTACAAACTCCAGGCCGTTATCTGACCTGAGCCTTTTGATTCTTTTACCAGTTAAATTTTCATGCTTACTCTTAAAGTTACAGAATGTTTCATATACCTCACTTTTATTTTTCAAAAAATAAGTAAAGTACATGCCAGAAAAATCATCCACTAAAATCATAAAATATTTAGCACCCCCTAACGACACAGGATTAATAGGCCCACACAAATCTATATGAATCAATTCTAGAATTTCGGAACTTTGTTCCGTATTAACAGGTGGATGATTTTTTCTAGTTACCTTACTTATATCACAAATTTCACAATTAAAATCATTTATGATATCTACATTTATATAGTCTTTCATTTTGAGCATATAATTGGGATTTATGTGACATAACTACTATGCCAGATTTCATAATCAATATCATTCATCACAACATTACATTCTTTACTAGTAATTGGCTCTAAATTAATTTCAAGTTTGTTATTATTTCTATATGCTTTAGTAACCAACTTATTATTACTATCAAAAATTAGAATGGAATTTTTAGTAGATTTTATATTACATCCTTTATCCATTAATGAGGTTACCGACAAAAGATTATATCTAAGATCAGGGACATAATAAACATTTTCGATAGTTAAATAAATGGGATGTTTACTTACGGTTTTGGCTTTGACGTTTCCGGTGCCATGGCACTTAATTTTTGCATCCTTACCTGCCAAGTAGATATCTTTATTTTCTGTTTTTAATTTATCAAACCAAATTTTATCTTTTACCATATGGTCGCTCGCCCCGGAATCTAAAACGAAAACATTATCACACAATGAATCAATAGTAGAAGCACTAAAAACAGAATTATTTTTTTCTTCTTTCTTATCAAAGCGAGAATTGTTTTTTCTATTTTTCTGTCTATAGCCATAAGAGTTAAACGTTTTTTTGGGAATTGTTTTTATAAAAACAGTCCTCGGCAAGATGATTACTCCTTCTACAGATATAACACAGTTTTTTCTTATCCTTTTTTACGAAGAACGCTTCGGGTTTATTTTGTTCATTATGCGGATTCAAGTTTGATTCTTCCTCTCTTAAAATTTCTAAAATTTCCTCCATAGATTTTTCCCTTTGTGTTTTCAACACATCTCTGATTTTGATAAAGTTTCCCGATAGTCCTCTTACTGTGTAATAGACCAGCTCTCTTGTAGAAATTTCCAATCCTAACGATTGACATTTTACAGTCCTTTTGAACGTGCTATATAATCATTTACAGGTTCATTTTGTTTCATCAGTAAGTTTTTCAGTTCATTTCCGGCGTCTATTCTTCTATCCTCTAATTGCCCAGTAAAAGTGTTCTTTATATTTTCCCATAAGATTTTCTTCATTAGAAAATTGAAGAGCGTGTTCGTCGGATAGAGGAAGCTTCATATAGGCGACTGCATCGGAGTTTTTCAGATCCCATTCTTGAGATTCCGCTGCATTCAGTCCTTCTGGTTTCACCGTTGTAATTACAGAATCGAGTCTCTTATTGATAGAGCCGCTTTTATTTTCATGGCCCATATAAAATAATTATTACCGTTCAACTCCGGTATATTTATTCTATCCATTCTTTTCTTTTAGAATAATTAATTCAGCAATTTTGATTTCAAGAATTTCCTTCACAACCACGCTCTGCTACCAATTGTTGTAATATGAGTTCCATTAAATCGAAATTCTTGAATATATATATAGCTAACATTTATTGTAGACGATAAACAAGACGATTTACATTACACACATTCAAAATAAGTAGAATTAAAAAATATTTAAGTGTACATTGACTTCGTACATTTTTAGTTGTTTAACCACACAGGTTATAATAGATAGCCACCAAGGCCAGCGCACACAGCTACATTTTCTTTTCTCAATTGGCGCGCCCGCAGCCGGGAGCACTTTGGAGAGCTCTCTCTCACGCGCATGCGCAATTAAAGGCGCATCTGTTTTATTTATTAAAATGAGTCGTTCGCTACTCCAACAAAAACTATATATATTCGATATTTGTCTGTGATGTTTACAATATGATAGCAAACTATGTATCTCCAAAGAAATTTAACGAAGCTTAGTATTTAATTGGACCTTAACTTATATTGGTGTTGATTAACTTTTGGGATATACGCCCAATAGGTGTCGCTGCAAGACCGTGATTCCTTCCATTTACCACTGCTTTTGGGGTGTATAAACGCAAAAAACTCGATATATGAAGTGAATATTATGTAAAACTACACTGATTCAGTTTGGGTGCATATCTGTCATCAGGGGGAAAGGCTGTGGCACAATTCAATTCCTTTTACGGGAAAACAATATCTCAGTTTCTATGATATATAAAGACACCAAATTTTGTGTAATACGAATATACATATAAAACTATGTTAATTCTGTTTAGGTGCATATTGAGGTGTTCTGAACGACTATCTTTTAGATACGTTTAAAGTAAAGAATAAAGATACGTTAAGATACGTTAGTAGTAAAGATACGTTAGTAGTAAATCAGTGTTCTGAATTCAGCAATATTGCTCCTCTGTGGTGTATTTAATGCTATTTGCTTTACTTTTGCGGTACAAGTGACTGTTTTATTGGGTTGTTGTTTTCAGAATACTTATTGAATAGTAGTGACTTTTGTAATACGAGTGATAACTTTATTGAACTATTTCGGGAATACTCGTTGAATTAAAAGTTTTTGTGGTCATTTTCGCAAATATACCTTCTTTAAAGTATATTCATCGACTAGAATTTGCCTATTCTTTTATGAAAAAAATCTTTATGTAAGAGAGGTGACATTTTCATAAAACTATAAATCAATACACCATCTGTCCGAATCGGCAATTTACTAAAATACCCCATTTGCTCCTACTTGTCAATATTATACATGAAAAACAGCCAGATTTATATCCCTTAATATTGGAATGTGTTTCAGAATTAATGAGTGATGCATGATTTCACATTTTTAAAATTTTCACCCAGTCATAATTTTACTGACTTCCAGTTTAAACCCTAAAACTTCAGGTTAGCGTTCAAACTTTCAATCAACCCTAAACTAATTTAAGACAAATTTGGCTGACAATCTCGTCAACGCCAACGTGATGAATGAGTGATCTCACACATGCTGTAGATACAATAAAGGGTGGATACCAGCAATAAGTTCACTTGCCAGTCGGTATGTGAATACAATGCGTGTTTTATTATTGCGATATTGAGTTACACCATTTGTTAATATAGATTTTAGCTATGGCTCAGTTACGCTGCTAAAAATATTATGTATGTGACATTTCAGCTTTGTCCGCAATGTTTATGAAATAAACACAGGTGCATTGCACAAAAATGAAATAAACTTTATGTAGATTATTTATTAATTAACTAGCAGGCTTTGCCCGCTTCGCTGGTCCCTATTTTTAAATGAATCACTATAATTACTGAATTCTCAAAATTGCATTAATTTTTATCACGTGAAAAAAAAAAAAAAAAAAAAAAAGCGAAACAAAATCTGATCAGGAAAAATGTCGCACCGGGTTCTCACTGCCTTCCGAAAAAATTCCGCAAATGCTCTAACTCTTATTTCCCCCTTCGACCCCCCCTCCCGTCTATCCTAATAATTTTACAAATTCGAAAATATCCGCAATCGATTTGTAAATATCAAAAACCTCTATGCACCAGTTTTGAACGATCTATCTCTATTTTTATTTTTTTGCCCCACCACTCTCCACCTTCCCAATAATTTTAAAAATTCGAAAATATCCGCAATCGATTTGTAAGTATCGAAAACCTCTATGTACCAATTTTGAATGATCTAACTCTATTTTTTTTTTTTTTGGCCCCTCTGCCCCCCCCCTTCCCGTCCGTCCTAATAACGTTACACTTTCGAAAATATCCCCATTCGACTTGCAGGCATCTAAAACCAATCTGTACCAATTTTGAACGGCCTAACTGCATTTCTATTTGTTTTTGCCCATAGCCCCCCCTTACCGCCCCTCCTAATAATTTTACAAATTCAAAGATATCCGCATTCGATTTTAAGTATCGAAAACCATTTCTGTACCAATTTTGAACGATCTAACTCTATTTTTATTTTTTTGCCCCCCCCATCCCATCCCCCCCTTCTCACCCCTCCTAATAACTTTACACTTTCGAAAATATCCCCATTCGACTTGCAGGCCTTTAAAACCTATCTGTACCAATTTTGAATGCCCTAACTGTATTTCTATTTGTTTTTGCCCATAGCCCTCCCCCCTTCCCGCCCCTCCTAATAATTTTACAAATTCGAAAATATCCGCAATCGATTTGTAAGTATCGAAAACCTCTATATACCAAATTTGAACGATCTAACTCTATTTTTATTTTTTTGCCCCCCCTCTCCCCTCCCCCCTTCTCTCCCCTCCTAATAACTTTACACTTTCGAAAATATCCCCATTCGACTTGCAGGCTATTGAAACCTATCTGTACCAATTTTGAAAGGCCTAACTGTATTTCTAATTGTTTTTGCCCCCCCTCCCTTGGGGATCAAATTTCGAAAATTCCAGGAATTGGTTTTTAGACATTTATATTAGCTATATTTTAAAGCAAAAATTTTACGGATATCTGTTTCTTTGTTTGAGCTATGAAGGATATTTTGAATTCACGTTTTGCCCCCTCCCCCCCCCCCCTTGGGGGCCGAATTTTTTCAATTTTTTTCTTTCCTAAACCATCCCTGACCTATAAGGAAAAAAAACAAAAAAAGAATGATCGAAATCGGTCAAGCCGTTTACAATTTTATAATGGACATACAGACAAACATTCATTTATATATATATATATATATATACAGATTATAAGAAAAAAAACTTTTTATAAACTGTGTTTTTAAATTTTCTGTTGAATCATAGAACTAACTACATTAGCACTTTATCAATGCGTATGAAATCTTTAAACCGATAGTGACGTCAATTTTTGTGAGATACATAATTTAATTTTTTACAATTTTTTAAAGCTCACGTTTAATTAAATTATTTATTTAATCACGTTTATTTATTTTTATGTCGAAAGAAAATGAACTCGTAAATTTTTTTTGGCAACAATTAAATTATAGCTAATATTTTAATGGCTATTTATAAGGTATTAGGAGGTTATTATTTTCATATTTTAATTAATAATAAGAAAACTATTCGAATTTTTTTTTTCCTAAACCATCCCTGACCTATAAGGAAAAAAACAAAAAAAGAATGATCGAAATCCGTTCAGCCGTTCTCGAGTTTTAGTGAGACTAACGAACAGCAATTCATTTTTATATATCTTATATATTAAAAAAATTTATGAAAACTAAAGTCAGTTCGTCTGGCCGTTCTATCCGGCCGATTTCCTTCATTTTTTTTTTAAATGAAAGGTATTTAGATACAGATATGTCATCAATCATTGAAATTTACTCAACTTCCACCTTACTCAAGTTATACTCAAACTCGATTCTTCCCTGTACATTTCTTATGGGACACATTGACTCAAGCAATTCGAATGCTCATAGCTCCTCTTCTAATGAATGGATCTTGATCGTTTCACTCTCAGAACACTCAGTGGATCAAGCTCTTTCTTTTGAGCTATTAACTGCTTAAATTCGTTGAGATTGAGGAAAGTTATGCTTGCACAATCAACTTTACATTCAATTTTTTCAAGATTTTCCTTCACTCAAACCTCTATAACTAGAGTTCTAATTAACGTAGGCTGTTGACACAAGTCTAAGAACACTCAGTGGATCACGTTCTTTCTTTTGAGCTATTAACTGCTTAAATTCGTCGAGTTTGAGGAAAGTTATGCGTGCAGAATCAACTTTACATTCAATTTTTTCAAGAATTTTTCAAGATTTTCCTTCACTCAAACCTCTATAACTAGAGTTCTAATTAACGTAGGCTGTTGACACAAGTCTAAGAACACTCAGTGGATCAAGCTCTTTCTTTTGAGCTATTAACTGCTTAAATTCGTTGAGTTTGAGGAAAGTTATGCGTGCAGAATGAACTTTACATTCAATTTTTTCAAGGTTTTCCTTCACTCAAACCTCTATAACTAGGTATAAAAACTTGGTTGAGGTGTCTAAAAAAGGTCTCGGTCTGTAGATATGTTATGAAAAGATAAAAATAAAAAAAGTCGAAAGGTTCCCCCCCCCTGGGGGGGCAGGGGTTAAAAACACGTTTACGAGCTTAACTCAGCTCCAAATTACTTTACAGTGAAGAAATTGTACATATACAGTAGGGACTAGAGTCAAATACTAAAAAATCACTTTCTGCGAATTTTGAATTTTCGATTTTGAAGGTGGGAAAAAGGGGAAAAATAGATTTAGAGGTGGGGGGAAAGGGGGAAATTAGTTTGAGAGGAAAACCCGTTCCAGACCCACACATGTAGCCCCTCATTTTAAAGGTCTTGAAATTTCATGTCGATTGGGGGTGTTTGTATACAATATATTGCGCCCCCTGCTGGGGAAAAATGGAACTAGGTGATTTTGTTGTTGAGCCTATCATGTTACACCTTATTTTAAAGGTATTGGTATTTCCTGACCGTTGGTGATTTTGTACAGAACACGCTGCACCCCCTGGCGGTGGAAAGTGCAACTAAATGATTTTGCAGTTGACACCACCGCGTGACACCTTATTTGAAAGGTTTTGGAAATTCAAGGCGATTGTTGATAAAGGTCTTGAAATTTCATGTTGATTGGGGATGTTTGTATACAATATAGTGCGCCCCCTGGTGGTTAAAAATGGAACTAGGTCATTTTGCAGTAGACCCTATCATGTTACAACTTATTTTAAAGGTCTTGATATTTCCTGACCGTTGGTGTTGTTCGTATAGAACACGCTGTGCCCCCTGGTGGTGGAAAGTGTAATTAAAGGATTTTGCAGTTGACACCACCATGTGACACCTTATTTGAAAGGCCTTGGAAATTCAAGGAGATTGGTGATATTCGTATACAACATACTGCGCTCCCTGGTGGAGGAAAGTGGATTTTGCAGTGCGTGCGTAGCATGCCTGCTATACGGTGCTGCAGCCACAGGCAGCGGTAACACGAGTCAGAGGTTCGTTCGGTTCAAGGTAAATTTTTGAGAATTTTTTCATGTTATTAGCGGCCTGCATATACGTGCCGCAGGAACTGGGTCACAAACCCGAGTTCCGTTCGGTCTGAAATAATTTTTTTTGTTACAAATGTTTTTTTTTTTTTTTTTTTTTGTGATGTTTTCATTTAAAAATAGAAATTCAAACAAAATCGAGTTAAAAATACAAAACCATACAAATTTAAGGTGCATTTAAGGCTATTATCATGGGCCCGGGCAATGCTGGGCGGGTTCGTTTCGTTCCAGGTTAATTTTTTGAAATTTTTTCATGGTATTAGCGGCTCGCGTATGCGATGCCGGGGCACCGGCATCACAAGGCAGAGTTTCGTTCGGTTCGAGGTAATTTTTTTTTTTGCTACAGCTGATTATTTTTTTTCGCAATGCTTTTATTCAAAAATAGAAATTCAAACAAAATCGAGTTAAAGATATAAAATCATACAAATTTAAGGTTCATTTAAGGTTATTATCACGGGCCCGTGCATTGCCGGGTGGGTTCGTTCGGTTCCAGGTTATTCTTTGGGAATTTTTTTATGTTGTTAGCGGCCCGTGTATGCGCTGCGCAAGCACCAGGGCCACAAGGCAGAGTTTCGTTCGGTTCAAGGTAATTGTTTTGCTACAGATGATTATTTCTTTCGTGTTGCTTTCATTTAAAAACAGAAATTCAAACAAAATCCAGTTAAAGGTATAAAATAATACAAATTTAAGGTTCATTTAAGGTTCATTTAAGGTATCATGGGCCAGGGAAACGCCGGACGGGTCAGGTAACATATAGTCTTAGTATTAAACGAAATAGAAAATGAAAGATAGCATCTGTTTATTTGGAGTACTTTGTAGAAAGTGATGTCATATATAGTATTTCTATTTATAAGCATTTTTCAGATTTTCTTTTAAGCGAAATGTAGTAAATTATATTAGATGTTTTAACTTGAAGTACATTTAAATAATGATGCGATGATTTTTGAAACATTACGGACAATAAAGTGTCCGTCGAATTCGACGGGTTCCAGCTAGTATAGATTAAGTTCATTACTTGTATGAAAAACATATTTTTCATCAAAATATTCTGGCATATGTCACTCACACGACTTTCTCTTACCCTGAAATTTAATACTATAAGTACGGATTGGAGATTAAGGGTTAAGATAACGAGTACTGTTATGCAAACCTACGTTAAAACATGTCAACTTAGGCTTCGGAACAGCTTCATTTGACAAATAATTCTATGTGAAGGGGGCTATCGCCCCCCTTAACTCCCCGTTCCATTATTGTACCTACATTTATAGAGGACTAGCAGGCTTTGCCCGCTTCGCTGGTCACTATATTTAAAGGAAACTCTTTTCTATATAGTTTTATGAAAAAAAAAAGAAAATAATAATACTGAAATCGCTCAAAAGTTCGCTTTGGGTTCCCGCTACCTTCGGCAGCGCCTTGTTCGTCCTCACATTCTGCGATACCTGTCCCTATTGCCTACGACAATGACTTACCCGTGGGCTTCCATTTAGGTGCTTATCATATATGACAATTTCGATACGGACAGTATCGAAAATTTTGAAGTAGCCCTTTATATTTGAATCCTAGTTATATATGAGCAACATTATACGTGATGTACATAATATTTGCTTTCAAGTTATTCTCTATATTTATTTGATTTAATCGATCAACCATAGAATGACAGCAATTTCAAGCCAAATATAATATTACAATATGCTATGATCGGCTACTTCTATCGCATGAGACAATTATTATTATTTTGTGGTTATATATACTTCATGCTTAGTTAATAGTAGTTGGTATATAGAAAAATAAATAAATTAATATGTAAACTTGATCATGGTACAGCCTTAATGCCCTTGGCGACTTTTAAATTTTTGTTGCCGTTTTAGACCAAAATATAATTTATGCGATTATTGTTCCTATACGCAAGCGAAGTGTGACGTCACTGACCGTCCGTGGATGCAAAAAAATGATTTCCTATGTTAATCGCCCATTGGATTTTTTGTAAAAAATGATTAAAAATCGAAGAAAATTATTTCTCGATTTTAATCCCCATATTTGGGTACATATATGTATTAGTTATCATGCGCATGTGTTAGATTGAGTTATTTTGCTGTCAAATTCACAAAATTTTAATTTTAAATTTCAAAACTCTATCGTTCTTGGCGCTTATTGTATTTGGTGATCAAAAACGTAATACGAAAATATACATGCCAGATGTATATTTTCGTAATATGCATTGTACGAAATATTGTTTCATATTATTCATTACTGTCTTAAAATAAGTTGTTAAAATAACCATGATTTTTGAAAGGAATTAAATTATGTTCGCCAAATAATTTGGCTATATTTTATTTTTCTAGCAAGGATGACTGATATCAAATCTATTCCGCTACAACATATTAGTATCTTATATTAGATACATTATTTAGACATTTGAAAACAAATTTGACTTCAAATTATGATAGAATATTTATCATTTCCCTTTTAATCAGTATATTAGTTGGATATTGTGTAAATATCATCCTTTGAAATGAAATGTTTGTGTTTTCAATCGAATATGGAAGTTTGGCATTATTTTTTCTAGAGTTTTGAAATTAAAAATTCAAATTTTGTCAATTTTACAACAAAAATAACTTAATCTAATGCATGGGCATAACTAATACATATCTATACCTAAATACGGGGATTAAAATCGGGAAATATTTTTCCTCGATTTTTAATAATTTTTTACAAAAAATCCAATGGGCGTTTAACATAGGAAATATTTTTCTTGCATCCACGAACGGCCAGTGACGTCATCACTTAGCTTGCGTATTTTTTTCTATCTTTTCCTTGTCGAAAAATGTCCGATCTACTTCAGCATCAAAATTATAAAAAATTGTCAAGAATTATCAATAAGAAAATACCTTTAATATATTGCTGAATTAACGTTTATGCCAAGCGTGTTTCATCCGCCATACTAAAAAAAAAAAAAATGAAGTTGAGGTATATAAAAAAATGCTGTGATATAAAATTCAGAAGAAATATGTTAGATTTGTAATATTACTATTTCATTTTAAAATTATAAAGTGTCATTTTCTCATCGACCAATTTAACATTTAGTAATTTCTTACTTTTCGCGTGAAAGCATATTTCATTTTATGCTGAAAACAATAAATAAATACATCTCGTAAACTTTTTTTGGCAACAATTAAAAATTTAAATGGCTTATATTAAGTCAATATAAGTCAATAAGTTTATTATTTTCATATTTTAATTAATTTTAAAGATTTTTTCAATTTTTTTTTCCTAAACCATCCCTGACCTATAAGGAAAAAAACAAAAAAAGAATGATCGAAATCGGTCAAGCCGTTTACGATTTTATAAAGCACATACAGACAAACATTCATTTTTATATATATAGACTAGCAGGCTTTGCCCGCTTCGCTGGACATTAAACTTAAATGAGTTGTTAAAATCCCATATCTTTATTGATAACTTAAGTTCTTGCTGTGATTGCCAGAGGTTTTCTCGCTCGCAAAGTGAGGAGTCTAGGTCTCCACTGTCTTCGGCACAACTTACCCACTTCTTACTACCCCTTCCTCAGCGGGTGAGTTCGAAGTTTTGCAAAATCACACTAATGTACATAATGCGTACACTTAATCAATATCCAGTCTGGGTCCCCACTGCCTTCGGCACAACTTACCCACTTCTTATTTCCCCTTCCTCAGCGGGTGAGTTCAAAGTTTTGCAAAATCCCACTAATGTGCATAATGCGTACACTTAATCAATATCCGCACACCAAAATTCGCCATTCTAAGATAATTCAAAGCGAATTCAAACGGAAAAACATGTTTTTACACATGTTTATTGGAAACGACTTCAGTATAACCCCACAACGATATTTGGCGATTTTTTTGTAGGCGATTATGGCTAAATCATAAATCTAAAAATCATAAATCATGTATGGTAAATGATAAAATCATAATCTAAATCATAAATCATAAATCATACAATCATAAATACAAAATAAACAACATATTAGGCTGCCATATTATATCGCAAACAGTCCAGAACGACATCGTTATCCTTCAAAACGGCGCCAAAGAAAAATCGCCAAATTCAGCTGTGGGGTTATACTGAAGTTATACCGTTTATTGCCCTCCGACTCCGAGAAGGGGGGGGGGGATTTCGAATTTCGTGAAATCCAGTTACAATAAGTACCGGATGCATACAAACAATTTATGCACCAAATTTCGTGACCACAGAAGTCTTTAATAGAAAATATTATAAATAAATAAATACAAAACGCACAGCTATCGTATGGGAAACCTTTGGGGACTTTAAATATTTTAAGCCATTTTTGCGATGAGCTGAATTGGCTATCTCAATTGTGCAATTAAAGATCTTGGCGAGAAACGTCCGAGCAACTTCGGTTCCGAATTTCAAATTTTGCCAAAGGAATCCAGTACTAAAGCTGTTCCATACACAAAATAAATAAATAAATAAAATAAAATAAAAACTCTTTTCTGGTATTTACAAAATAAAAATAAAAAAATCTTAATAAAATCCAAATTATAATCATTTACAATTAAGGGGAGAACATAAAAAAAAACCTCATAAGGTAGATAATAACAACAAAAAATTTTGTTTTACTGCAGGAAAGAAAAGTACTGCTTAATTAAATAAAAATATTAAACTAATGCCAAATATCTCTAGGAAAATATTTATCCACGTGCAAATTCCTCATTAAAAAAAAAAAAAAAAAAAAAAAATTATCAACTTTTGTATTTTTCTCTCTAATTTTTATTTTTATTCACGTGAAATTAAAAATATTTCATTTTATTTCTGAAAAATAAAAAATATATATAAATTCTTATATATAAATATAAAACGTTTTACCGAATCTGGGTTAAAAACGGTAAAAGGGTAAAATAAATTAGAAATATCAGACCTATATTTATAAATTTGATACCAAATGAAAGGGACGATTTTTCTGAGTCCAGGGGTGCAAACAGTTTTTCGATGCGACAATTAGATTTTTTAAAAATAACTAAAGTATGAAATTTAAGTGGCAACGGAAAAACGTAAAAAGGGAAAAATAAATTAGAAGTATCAGACCTATCGTTACAAATTCAGTACCAAATGAAAGGGGTGATTTTTCTGAATCCCAGGGTGTAAACAGTTTTTCGATACGGCAATTAGATTTTTTAAAATTAACTAAAGTATGAAACTTAGATGGCAACACTTCATTTCAATCTTTTCATAATTTGTAGTCCGAATCACGCGAATAAAAAAGTCTTTAACTTAAAAATTTATTTTTATATTTTATTTTTCCATTCAAAGCGTTTTAGTGAAAAAATATTTATGGCGCATGCGTAGGTGTTTTTTACCCATAATTTAAACACTATTCATAATTTTGAAAATTTCTATAGATATAATTTTAAGTTGGGTGAAGACCTAAGTTTCTGCCAAGCGCCGTTGAATTCCGTCCAGCCGTTCTTGAGTGATGCCCGGACAAACGTATTTTAGTTTTTTACCCCCCAGGGGGGGAACAGGGGGGAATTTCTAAAAAGTTGATACATATAATTTTAAGTTGGGTGAAGACCTAAGTTTCTGCCAAGCGCCGTTGAATTCCGTCCAGCCGTTCTTGAGTGATGCCCGGACAAACGTATTTTAGTTTTTTACCCCCCAGGGGGGGAACAGGGGGGAATTTCTAAAAAGTTGATACATATAATTTTAAGTTGGGTGAAGACCTAAATTCCTGCCAAGCGCCGTTGAATTCCGCCCAGCCGTTTTCAAGTGATGCCTGGACAAAAAAAGCGACACGGACACGATGACACACACACACACACACAGGCAAAATTTTCTGAAGTCATTTTCGGCTTTCATGGGGTGTGAAACGTGAAGATATCGCAAAATTTTTCGATTCTGACAAATTTACAGACAAAAGTCTGATTTTATTAATATAGATTCAAATCTGTTATTAAGTTCAAAAGTTCATTTAAAATTATTCAGACAACTTTCACACTCATCATTCCTTGAAACTTATCAATCTTGATCTTGAACAAGCTTTTCTAGTAACAAATGTATTCACTTCAAAATACAACATTCGGATCGCCTGAAATTATTTGTTTTTAATTTACTCTAACAGACACAGACAAAGATCAAACTATAAAACTTGACTTTAGTATTAAGGAAGCCTTAAAACGTATAAATATACAAGAAACTAATCGATGAATATTTAACTTAAAAAAATAAGTCATTTACCATATGGCTTTGAGGAATTAATTTCAATTCTTGAGCAGCTATCCAGGACATGGTAAAATATTATATGATATAGTATATTACAATAAAGCCCTTCCACTAACAAATAAAAAAGAATGTTATAGCTTAAATATTGGCAGCCATGCATATCTTCTGAAAGTTATGTACATATCACATACTGTACATAAATATGATCCTATATTAATAACACACGGCACAACCTGAAATACACTTCCAACAATTTTCAAGTATGTCGAATTATAATCTAGTTCTTTTGTGTTGCCTTGTAAACAAACAGTGAATGATTTTTATACCATATTCTACATGAAGCATGTTTTTACGCATATAAAAAATATATATTCGTTTCATTTCGTTTAGTACAGTTCATAGATTTAAACTCTACTTACCTACAATTTCCCCCATAGACGCAATGTATTTGAATTCTCTTGGGGTCCCTGTAGACGAACCATTTACTTGATCTCAATGAAGAGCTTAGTGTAGCAACACTATATGATACACATTTAGAATACCAAGTTTGAACTTTCTGCTACAATTTGTTTTTTAGGTATGCTAATAACAGACAGACACACAGATGAACCGCTAAAAACATGATTTTTAGATTCAGGTTACCTCAAAACGTGTAAATATAACAAAAAGTCAATTCCGAAAATTTGACCCAAAAACAATACTTTCTCTAACTGATGGATAAAAGAAAGTAAATAATCCGGTGTATCACTCAGACGATTTTCTCTTACCCTGAAATTTAATCTATATATATAAAAATGAATTGCTGTTCGTTAGTCTCACTAAAACTCGAGAACGGCTGAACGGATTTATCTTATCTTAGTCTTGAAATGTTCGTGGAGGTCTAGGGAAGGTTTAAAAGGCGAGAAAAAATCGAATAATTTCCGGGAAAACCCTAAAAACAGCCCTTTTCTATTTCCCATACAAACGTTTTCTAGAGTTATGTCCGTGAATTTATTTGACTGAGTTTCACGCCAAAACTGCTCGACGGATTTCGATGAAATTTGTAATGGAGATAGCTTATACCCTAACTTAAAAAGTTGGCTACCTTTTATTCCAAAAAAAAATTTGTTTTTGCGATTTTTATGCATAAAATAGCAATTTTGTAAGCTAATAATAGCAAAAAATTAGCCATTTAAATTTATCCATAATTTAATTGTTGCCAAAAAAAAAAAAAAAAAAAAAAAAAAAAAACGAATTTATTTTTTTCAACAGGAAAATAAATACATTTATCTAAAAGTGAACGATAAAAAATTATAAAAAAAAAATTATGCATCTCACAAAAATTGACGTCATTTTTAATTAAAAATTTCTTTTACACATTGATAAAGTGCTAATACGCAAGCGAAGTGATGACGTCACTGGCCGTTTGTGGATTCAAGAAAAATATGTCCTATGTTAAACGCCCATTGGATTTTTTGTAAAAAATTATTAAAAATCGAGGAAAATTATTTCCCGATTTTAATCCCCATATTTAGGTATAGATATGTATTAGTTATCATATCCATGCGTTAGATTAAGTTATTTTTGTTGTAAAATTGACAAAATTTGCATTTTTAATATCAAAACTCTAGGAAAAAAAAATCTGGAGTGACTCCACTCGACTTTCCGAACATTGAGTAACTAACAGTTTTGTAGATAAAATAAAGAAAGAGGAGTTGCTAAACAAACAAAAGAGAGAAAACCATAATAGAGTGCTTGAGTATTTTTCTCCATATATCACACGAGGTTTTATTTAACGCTACTGAACTTTGAGCCCTTAGATCATAATGATAAAGAATTTTTCGTTGTGTCCCTGTAAAAATCTATAAATGCTAGATTCACCAAAATGCTTATAGTTAGTGCAACAGTGATTTATAATATTCATACAAATTTTCAGCTTAATTGAATAAGGCGTTTAGATGCTATCGCACTTTTAAAAATTGTCTCATAGGCCATAATGATAAAGAATTTTTCTTTGTGTCCCTGTAAAAAAACTGTAAGTGCTAGATTCACCAAAATCTATGCAGTTGGTGCAAATGTGACCTATAACATGTGTACAAATTTTTTGCTCAGATTAATAAGGCGTTTAGACGCTATCACACTTTTAAAAATTTGGCCCCATAGGCCATAATGATAAAGAATTTTTCTTTGTGTCCCTGTAAAAAAACTATAAGTGCTAGATTCCCCAAAATCTATACAGATTGAGTATCTCTGGCCTATAATATGTGTATAAAGTTTTTGCTGAATTGAATAAGGCGTTTAGATGCTATCGCACTTTTAAGATTTTGGTCCCATAGGCCATAATGATAAAAAAAATTTCTTTGTGTCCCTGTAAAAAAACTATAAGTGCTAGATTCACCAAAATCTATAGGGTTCGTACTATGGTGACTTAAAATATACGTACCAACTTTCAGCTTATTCGAACAAAGCGTTTAGGCGCTAGCGTGTTCACTCACAGACATACACACATACATACACACATACACACATACACACACACATACATACATCATCTCAAAAATAGTGGAAACGGACTCAGGGGACCTCGAAACGTATAGAAACATCAAAATCTCCAATTCGGATTTTTGACATGATTACAATACTTTCCTCACTATAGTGTTCGGAAAGTAAAAATGGCAAACTTCTATATTCGATTGAAAACACAAACATTTCATTTCAAAGGATGATATTTACACAATAAATATCCAACTAATACACTAATTAAAAGGAAAATGATAAATATTCTATCATAATTTGAAGTCAAATTTCTTTCCAAATGTCTAAATAAAGTATAAAGTATCTGATATAAGATACGATATTGCAGCGGAATAGATTTGATATCGGTCATCCTTAGCAGAAAAAAAAATATATATATATATATATATATCGACAAATTATTTGGCGAACATAATTTAATTCCTTTCAAAAATCATGGTTATTTTAACAACTTATATTAAGAGAGAAATGAATAATATGAAACAATATTTCGTACAATGCATATTACGAAAATATACATCTGGCATACATATTTTCGCATTACGTTTTTGATCACCAAATACAATAAGCGCCAAGAACGACAGAGTTTTGAAATTTAAAATTAAAATTTTGTCAATTTGATAGCAAAATAACTCAATCTAACACATGCACACGATAACTATAATCTATACTAATATTATAAATGCGAAAGTTTGGATGGATGTTTGTTACTCAATCACACCACAACGGCTAAACGGATCTGGGTGAAATTTTGTATAGAGATAGGTAATAGTCTGGAATAAGACATACGCTACTATTTATACCGGAAAAAATGTAAATTTTTAATTAATCTTCTGTATAATATAAATATTTCTTCTATAATAAAATTTTAAAATAATTTATTTTAATTTTTAATTGTTGCCAAAAAATATTTCACGCGAATAATAATAAAAAAAATAATACATATTAAATTTGCTTAGGCACGTGACAACATAACGTCATTATCAAAATTAAATAATAAGAAAATGAAAGCTAATTCAGATCTGTATTAAAGAGCTTTATTAGTTGATAATCCTGGGTATATTTTTAATTTTAATACTGAAGTAGATAGGACATTTTTCGCCAAGGGCTCTATTTTTGTGACAACAACCTTAAGCCAAGTAGTCCATAAAAAATATAAACAAATCTGTACATATAAAAGAGTAAACTCAATGATTCACTGACTCAACACTGCCATGACGATTCTGTGGGAAAGAGGGTCACAAATTTTAGTGACCAGGTTGGATTTCGGAGCCTGACCCCCAACTAAGACGGAATTTTGCAAAATACCCCCCCCCCACCGTCTCCTTGGGGGGGCAGAAGGCTTAACTCGGCTCCAAATTACTTAACGGTGAAGAAATTGCAGATGGAAAGACCAGACTTCAGTACAAAAAAATTATTTTCTGCGATTTTGGAATTTTGGATTTTTAAGGGGGGAGGGAAGGGAAAAGATTTTGGAAGAAGAGTACTCAACACACGAGGAAATCGAACTGAACACACACTACAAAGGGATTTTATGAAATTCCACCATACCGCCCTTTGGAGAATGGGGGGCAAAAACATGTATTCATGCGTAACGCTGCACTAAATTATCTAAGGTTGGACATTTTTTATGTAAGGGACGATTATATGTATCTAACTCATAGTATGAAGAGATTTTGCGAAATTCACTCCTCCTTCCCTCCTTTAAGAACGGGAGGAGAGATTAAAAAAAAAAAAAAGTTTTAAAGCATAGCTCAGCTTTAAATAATTTCATGATCTCATTTTTTTTTTTATGTGTCGGTCAGGTATGTGTATGCAACATGAAATATAAAGTAATTTTGGAAATTTACCCCCGCCCCTCCTTCCTCTTGGGGCGGGCGGGGCAAAAACCACATTTTGAAGCTTAAATCCGTCCAAATTACCTAAGAATGGCGAATTTTGGTGTGTGAATGTTAATTAAGTGTGCGAAATATGCACTTTGATGAGATTTTGTAAAACTTTCAACTGTAACCGCGAGGGAGGGGGAGTAAAAAGCAGGTAAGGGACTGCCGAAGGCATTGGGCAACTTAAAATTAGATTTTGACGGATTTCAATGTTTTTTTTTTTTTTTTTTTTTTTTTTTTTTTAAGATATTTTATTATTATCAATGATATGCTGTTTTGGGGATTCATTTCAATATAATGACCAGCGAAGCGGGCAAAGCCAGCTAGTACTATATAAATACAGGTTTGAGATTAGGAGGTATGATAACGAGTACTGTTATGGAAATCTATGTTAAAACAATTCAAATTAGGCTTCGGAAGAGTTTTATATGAAAATTAGTTCTGTATGAGGGGGCTACCGCCCCCTCACCCCCCCCCCCATTTCATTACTGCACCTACATTTATACTGAATTTAAACCTGGTATTAAAATTAAAAGTTCACTTAAAGTTATTCAGACAACATTCTTTGGAACTTATTAATCTTGATCAAACTTTTCCAGCAACAAACTTATATAAATCTGAAAATACAACTTTTGGATCTCCTGAAATTATTCGTTTTTAAGTTTCTCTAAGACACACAGACAAAGACCAAACGGTAAAAAACTTGACTTCGGTAACCAGAAAGCCTCAAAACATGTAAATATGCAAAAAACAAGCGACGAATATTTAGCTTAAAAACATACATTATTTATCATATGTCTATGAGGAATTAATTTCAATTCCTGAGCAGCTTTTCTGGACATGGTAAAATATTATAGTAAAACACTTCCACTAACAATGAAAAAGAATGTTATCGCTTAAATATTTGCAGCCCTGTATATCTTTTGAAGATTATGTACAAACCACATGGTGCACCTAAACGTAATCCTATAGTAACAATACACGGCACAACCTGAAATACACTTCCACCAATTTTCAACTGTTGTCGCACTATAATCTAGTTCTTTTGTGTAGCCCTGTAAACGAACAGTGAATGATATCCCTTCCATATTCTGCATGAGACATGTTTTTACGCAAAAAAATATATGTATTTCATTTGTTTTAGTGCAGTCTGCAGACGTTAAGCTCTACTTAGCTGCAGTTTCCCCATAGACGTAATGTATATGAATTCTTGGGTGTCCCTGTACACGAACCATTTGCTTCGTCTCAACGAAAAGCTTAGTGTAGCATACCTATATGATACACATTTAGAATACCAAGTTTCGACTTTCTGCTATCATTCATTCTTGAGATATGCTGATAACAGACAGACACACAGACCAACTGCTAAAAGCTTCATTTTCGGATTCAGGTTACCTCAAAACATGTAAATATAATAAAAACTCACTTTCGAAAATTTGACCCAAAAGCAGTACTTTCTATACCTTATGGGTAAGAGAAAGTAAAAAATATATAGAATTTTATGACTGTTTATTTTAAAGGTAATGTTTTAAAAGTTAATGTTCATTAGTAATAATTAATTAGCAAAACGATAAGAATATTCGGAAAACTCAGATATATTTGCTAATGGTCCCTGACTCAGGACGGGTCAGGAAGTCGTAACTGAATACAGCGGGAACGAAAATGAGGGTTTTGACAGATTTTTTTTTTAATCTTTAATTTTTGAGATTTTACCAATGAAGTAGATAAAGCTCGTATACATACATATAGGTACACTATACAGAAATTGTACAGAGCTATTTAAAATCAGTCAATTCCTTTACTTTGTATTTTATGTAGCTGTTAAAAATGTATTTTTAAATTATATTAAACGCATCACTATAGAAGTTTACACTTTGGGCAAGTGGTCTTAAGCACACATTTTATCCCCTCTCATTTTTCTTTTCAAGCTTAAAACTAAACAATCTAATGTGAACACCACATGACTTCATTTTGTACTTGTACCCAATGAAATATGCATATTGTTACGAAAACACTGACATTTTCATGTGTGGTAAGTAGTTCGTAAATAAACAGACAGGTCCATAAATATTCCTGAAAAACACCAATAAAACTATTATTTGAGCCACAAAAGTCACAATATAATGCAGAGCACCAATGTCGCATGCTCTGGAACGTACTTTACAGCTTATTCCACAATCTCACATATGTATAATTTAGAGTTCAATGGAACTTATTTGAGTGTAGCTGTAGATGGCTTCCTATTATATTTTTTGGCCAAAATTTGTAGTGAGAAATCACAAAAGATTTATTTCCGTTTCAAATTGTGAAAGGGCTACCAAATTCTGGCAAACCTATTTTACATCAAATTTGGTTAACAATTTCATCAAGTTCGTCGCCAATATCACCCTCCATTGAAGCCAATAAAATGCAATTATGTTTCTCATACATGTAATTTCATTCCAATTCCAACAACAGTTCTGATGAAGGAAAGGCGTTTTATAACCATTATAACAACTTTATTGTAAATAATTAAGTTTTATTCCTGCGTCAAAGGTGTTGTTGAGGGAAAAGAAGATTTACAGTTGAAGTGGAAATGAATGACATTTATTTCACTTCCACAAAAATCGAAATTGGAGACAAATTTGGTGAAAAATGATAGTTTAGGGTGGCCAAGGTTTGTAAGCTCTAACTTCAATGGACACTGTATTCTGTAATTTTCCAGAATGACCCACTAGTTTTTAGCGCTGAACTACCATGAAAGTTCTATAAATCATTAACAAAACTATAAAAAGAGAAAAGGTCACTCTCAAAAAGTTCAGTTTATGTTTAGACTTCGAGCTTAGCAGTCGTCCCTGATAGACTGTACTTCAACCCTAGATGGCTAAACTTAAATTAGTAAGGGAGAATGTCTTTTTTGTAGTCTTTTAAATGTCTTTTTTGTAGATATCATTTATTTTTTTTAAATCGTTTTTATATTTACTTTAATTAACCTGAAACTTTACATCACATATGTCCTGAATGTCAACTCGGCTTTCTTGCGATGTTGATGAAAGGCACATTTATCCTTTACATTTATTCTATTAAGCTTTTCGTAATTCTGGTTGCTAGACATTATCCTTGAGTTTTCTATGCAGACTAGTATGTTGTGTCCATCACAAAACTTTCTTCTACATTTTCCTATACAAAATTAACGCAGTACAAATTATTTATTATTTTTTTCATTATGAATCAGAATATTATCACCTCAGAGAGGTATTGTTGCACAAAATGTCCTACGGAAGTAACTTTCCACCATGCAGATGACATCCTTTCTGTTCTAAAAAAAAAATTTTGTAGTATATGAGCGCCACTTATCAGCCGATAGGCATCCAGATTGAATCAGCATAATGTCTCATAATGCCTTTTCACATATCAAGTTTTGTTCCATTATATGCAACAGAACCTGAGTATAACCTTTCCTTAAATTGTGAAAATCGCTGTATAGCAGCGCCACCTGTTGAGATATTTGTACAAAAGTTCATAAGTACTAATAGTTAATAAGTACACAAGGTAAAGTTATTTGTAAATTTATGCAATTCTATGCATTAGTTACTCAGATATAGCCTTCTCTGAAATTGCGGAAATCACTGTGTAGCAGCGCCATGTTGAGCAATTGACACCAAATATTGATAAATACTATTATACATCAAGAGGTGCAATTGCATATAAATTTATATGTAATTTTGAGCAATAGTCCCTGATATCTAGTTGAAACAAAACTTTTGCAACACACATAGAACTTACACACGCAAACAGAATCTTTTTAAAAATAGTCAAATTGCTTTTCTGGAGTTCTTAAACGTGTAAATCCATTAAAAACCGAAAGTCGAAAATTTTTACTAATCCAATTTTTACTAATCCTTGTATTGCATACAGAAATTCATTCATGAATAATCTCTCGCAGTAATGAATAATACTTTTTATGGATCACAACGATGAAAGATATTTTCAGATTTTAAGTTTGTTACCACCCTATATTTTTGCATAAATTTATTCCTCGCTTTTGAAAATAAATAAAGTTTCAATCTAGATTTTTTGCAAAATAAAGAAAAGTAGTATGCTGTGGTTAGCTATAACACTTTCTTCTATATAATCTTATACAAATTCATGCAGTACAAGTTCATTTTAATTATTATTTACTAGCAAGCTACGCTCACTTCGCTGGTCACTATATTTAAAATAATTTTCAAAAGAATCGGATTAGTATTTATTTTTTACATGTCATCATAAATAAAAACCAAAAAATATATATTGAAATCGCTCTAAACCTTGCTTCAGATACCCGCTGACTAAGGCAGCCCTTTCTCCACTCGCACTACCGTGGGTGCAGGTTTCCACTGCCTGCAGAAAGTCTTTCTCGGCTAATTCATTTGAGGTAATTACCGGCGACAAGTGGATCTGGTACTATTTAAAAACGACTATTTTAAAGATGATTGTATCTCAACATCTATTAAATATTTTAGTTTTTGATCCATGTATTTTATAGCCTCCGCTATTTCTACTATATTATCATATCATTCCGAGCAATATAATAAATGAAATATATTTTCTTTTAAAAGGATTGGATTGGACTTCGGAATAAGGCCGATTGACTGCTGTAGTGCTAGGCCTGAGGGTGAGTGCCCTCCGAGGGGATCTTTCTAAGGTGTCCTAGCCCTTATTTACGCAAGTTTCGAAGGAAATCATGGAAAACTACGAACGGCTAGTCGAGGAGCGCGACCAGGGATCGAACCCGGCACCTCACGTCTACCAGTTTTGAGCGCAGAACCGCTCGGCCGCAAGTGGGCCTCTTTTAAAAGGAATTAAATGCATAAAAACAAATAAATTTTAATCAGTTTAATGGTTTCTAATATATATTACCATTTTTTCCCGTCTGCGTATCCTAGCTGTTGCTAAAATACGCAGACGATTACAGTGGAAGAATAAATTCAGGAAAAATGAAACATAAAAGCCAATATTTAAAACTAAAAATAATAATAATAATAATAATAATAATAATTAAAAACATTCAAATTCGAAAAAATCTCGATGAGGTGTACACCTACAGGGTCCCAGCTATTTGTTTGCCAAATTTTGTAGCTCTGCGATTAGTAGTGTGGGCACCAGAGCGCAGATACGCAGACATGTCTCTTTATTTATATTAGATGATATGGTATTTAAAAAATTCATTTCAATATAATGACTAGCGAAGCACGCAAAGCCTGCTAGTATACTATATATAAGGAAGTAAAAATTTTTATGCATCATAATTACCAATCCCAGATTGAAGGATATTAAAATTAGATACTATATCGTGTACTGACTTTTTTATTCTGAGGTAAAATTAAATGAAAATTATGTCATGGTTTGAAGAATATTCAAAAATCAGCAATTCAAGCTACAGATTTAAAACAAATGTTATTCAAAAATGTATTCATTTCTGTTTTCAGGGATGTAAAATTTAAAATTGTACAAAATAATAAAAGCAAAGATTCTTTCGTTAAAAAAATAACTTATAAAAAAGAAAAAGCAGTTCAATTTGAAATTAATACTTTTCGGTTAAACTGAGATGAAGCAATTTCATATTTGGCGATTTATGTCTCTTTGGCGATATTTAACAGGTTTTCAGAAATTAAGATACGAAATTTTGATTTTTAAAAGCTAAATTTTATAAAAGTTCATAGATTAAGTAATTATCTATCTGAAAAACCAGTTTTCAAAGAATTCTGCACATTTACGAATTCTCTAGCTTGTTTTAAAAAAAATTCTTGACGAAGAAATTTTTTCAAAAAGTTGTCAAAACATCTAATTTTACGCTAAATTGAAAATGCTCCCATTTTCTTACTTATTAACTTAGAAAGTTCGTTTTTATCTCTCGCGTTGCTACGAATATTTTACTTTTTGTTTCATTTTTCTGCGGTATTTGGTTCTTCCAATATTTAAAACTTTGCGGAAAATTTTTTTGCTGATTTATCATGGGAAAGTTGGTACCTGTATAATAAGCATGTAACGGTCTTGGGTTATTCTTGGCAATTTTATAATTGGCGCGTTCAGCTTTGTGTTAGTGGTAGTTTGTTTGTTTTGTTTTTCTTTGAGCTTGGCTTGGCAAAACGACCGTTTCTGCTTGATTGGGATTAATATAAATCAGTAAAATAATAAATCCCGACAAATAGAAGGTTTTTTGATAAACTTCACACATGACCCTGTACAACACCCTCATTCTACCTAGGGCCAGACCTCATTTTACCTAGGGCCGCTTTTTTTCAGTGCCCAAAAACAGAGTCCCTGACCTGTTAAAAATCCTGAAACTGATATGTACATATCTTTAGGACTAATTACTTTTAATTGAGATTAATGTAAACAATTAAAATAATAAATTCCAACAAATAGAATGTTTTTAAATAAACTGCACACATGGCCCTAGGTACAATGCGCTCATTGTACCTAAGGCCAGACCTCATTGTACATACGGCCGCGGTTTACCTAGGGCCATTCCCTCTGGGGGTCACCAAAGCGGGAAAGCCACCCCTTCCGTGGAGGATCAAAATTGTGATGGCATGTCTCCGGACCACCTCTCCGGACCGTTGTCAATTGCCCAACTGCGCAGCACTAGTGCGACGTAAAACCCAACCATCCATCCTAGGGCCATTCCCTCAAAATTAGATTTTACTTTGTAATGAATAGAAAATAAGCATATAAACATGTATTTTATAAATAAACAATATCAAGTAATATATTTATTTATTATATAATAATTATCATGTTGTTGCATTAATTTAAAACAGAGAATCTTTCAATTTTTTTTTTTTTTTTTTGTTGCAAGGATACTATATAAATGAAGGCATGAATTCGCAGCTTCCTCAAATTAGTTATTTTAAATATATTTTATAACAAATAATTCTTTGTAAAAACAACAGTCATATAATTAAGTAAAGTTTGACTTACCTGGGTTGTCACAGGTAATCATATATTCCATTGATGAAGAACAATCTCCTTACTTATCATCAGATTGTACACTTGAAATTAGATGGAAAATACATGGATATATATTTTATAGGACTTCTGTTTTTAAACAATAACTACTTCTTTTCCTATAATGAATGTTGATTAGACTGTGAAATTCTTACATAATATGTAGATCAATTACTATTTAGGATAATTCACACATTGCTGCGTAATGAAAGAAATGCCTAGATGTTTAGCCTTTTTATTTATTCATCTTAGACAAAAAAAATATTATGATTAAATAGAATAAGAAAATGGAACGTCAGTCCCGAATAACAAAAGTTACATGATTGAAAAAAAAAGTATTACAGTGTACTCGTAGATAGACGCGACACATCGTCACGTGATGCGGCAGGTGCACCAAACAATCAGTTGGCGGGAAGCAAAAAACAAAAAGAAAGTCCGGAACAAGAAAAACGAAAGTCAATAAAAGTGTTCTGAGATTAAATATCACAACACCCCCTCTTAAGCTCAGAAATTTTTCAATTGTTCATTAATGCATTTCTATGTCTATTAAAATCAGTTTTTGGCAGAGCTTTTGTTAGGGTATCGGCGGTCATTTCTTTGGTAGGTTTGTATTGAAGCTTGATTAGGCCTTCTTGTATTAGGTTTCGCAGAAGATGATATCTCAGCTGTAAGTGTTTTGTTTTGGAGTGGAATTTATCATTTTCAGCAATCTTGATGGTAGATTGGTTGTCCTGGTACAACACTATAGGACATTGTTGCGGCAAATTTAAATCATCCAGTAGTTTGTTGAGCCACTGTATTTCAAGTGCAGCACTCGCAGCTGCGACGTACTCAGCCTCTGCTGAAGACATGGACACACAGGACTGTTTCTTCGAAGTCCAAAATATTGGATTTTTATTCAATATAAATAAATTTCCTGAGATGGACTTTCTATCACTTGGGTCATTGGCCCAATCCGAATCCGAATATGCTCTAAGAACAGGTTCACCAGAGTTACAAAGTTTTAATTTAATATCTTGGGTATTTTTCAAATATCTAATAACCCTTTTAACTGCCTCCCAGTCTTTCGCTCTAGGATTTTCGTTTCTACGGCTTAAGATGCCAACGGCAACACTTATATCAGGTCGCGATACTGTAGAAATGTAAAGTAACGCGCCTATAGCCTGTCTGTACATTGTGTTGTTTGGTAAGAGATTGTCATTATCAGTTAATTTTATATACCCTGGTTCCATCGGTGTGTCAGAGGGCCGTGCGTTATCTAGCCCAAATTTGGTTACAATGTCTCGTATTTTATTATTTTGATCAAGCGTAATTACCCCTTTACAAGGTCTTTCTATATTTATTCCGAGGTAATATTTGGCTTCCCCAAGGTCGGTTAATGGATATTCTTCCCTAAGTTGATTAATTAGTATGTCAATATTGTGATTTTTACCAGCTATAAGTAGGTCATCAACATATACAAGAATGTAAGTTTCTGTGTTATCTTTGTTACGGATATATAAACACTTGTCATGTTGACTTTGTTTAAATTCTAATTTACACAGTGATTCATTAATTTTCAAATTCCACGCTCTAGCGGCTTGTTTCAAGCCATATATCGCTTTCTTTAACTTACATATTTTATTTTCTTCGCCCTGGATAACATAACCCTCGGGTTGATGCATGTATACATCTTCTTGCAAATTTCCATGTAGGAAAGCAGTTTTGATATCTACATGCCTTAGATTCAAATTTTTATAAAGTGACATGGTCAAGAAACTTCTTAGAGTGGTATGCGATGCAACTGGTGCAAAAGTTTCGTCATAGTCCACCCCGTATTTTTGAGAAAAACCCTTGGCAACAAGCCTGGCTTTATATTTCTCGACTTGTCCTTGGCTATTGTATTTGGCCTTGAACGCCCACTTACACCCTACTACTTTGGTCACTGGTTGAGCGTCAACAAGTTCCCAAGTATTGTTTTGTCTGAGTGAATTCATTTCGTCGAGTGTGGCATTCAGCCAATTTTCTTTTTCAGCTGGGTTTTGAATTTTTAGTATATCATCAAAACACTTAGGCTCATCAATTCTTTTGTCATTTACAGCAAATGCAAATCTGCCGGGCGGAACACCTTTATTTAATCGTTGTGATCGTCGCGGCAGAGTTTGCGTGTCATCCGGACTATCGTTATCGCCCGCTATATCTATATTTATATCAGTATCTAATATTGGTAATTTGGACACCGGAATTTCATCATTTGAATTTTCATTCTTGATTTGTGATGTTTCATTATTGTGGGATTCTCTATTCTCATCTTCCAAAAATTTTACTGTTCTGCTAATTATTACATTTTTATTATTTGTGCAAATTCTGTAACCTTTGCTACGATTATCATATCCCACAAAAATTCCTTCTTGAGCGGTGCTATCCAGTTTTCCCCTATGTATTTTATGTAGATATGCGTATGCGCGACATCCGAATGTTTTTATATTTGATAAATCGGGTTTACGGCCGGTCCATTTTTCGTAAGGAGTTGAGTCGCATGAGGAGGTCGGGAGCCTATTTTGTATGTAATTTGCAGTATTTACGGCTTCCCCCCAAAAGGAATTCGGTAAATTACTGTCTTTAAGCAGACAGCGAGCCATTTCGGTCAGCGTACGATTTTTACGTTCTGCCACGCCGTTCTGAGCACTAGAGTAAGGAACGGTAAACTGGTGCTCAATTCCTTCTTTATTCAAAAATTCATTTACTTCCATACTAGTGTATTCACCCCCGTTGTCGGAGCGAATTGCTTGCACTTTTCGGCCAAATTTGTTTGCGGTCATAGCCACATACTCCTTTAACTTAGAAAATACCTCAAACTTATTTATTAGCAAATATATAATAGTATAACGACTGTAATCGTCTATAAATGTAAGAAAGTAATATTTTCCACCTACAGTGGGGGTTTTCATAGGGCCATATAAGTCTGTGTGGACCAGTTCGAGTGGTACGGAGGCTCTAAATTGTGCAGCTTTGGGGTAAGGTGAATCAGTTAATTTTGACATTATGCATGTTTTACATTCAGTATTATGTTTGCAATCATTTAATTTTATACCCACAGCCATGTCCTTGTTAATTAAATCTTTAATGTGGTTAGTATTTCTGTGGCCAAGTTTCACATGCCACTTGTTTATGCAATTTTCGTTATCACAAGTTTGTATTACAATGTTCGCTGTGCGTTTGTTTTCAGAATAATTTAATTGACATTCATATAAGTTATTTTTCACATATCCCTCAATGCATGTATTTCCCTGATTTACAATTTTACAGGTTTTATCATCAAATACAGCGATACAACCATTCTCTGTTGCTCTTTTTATAGAAATTAAGTTAGTTTCTATTTCAGGGACATAAAGAACATTTTTAAGTGTTATTTTGTTCTGTGTGTTTTCCGAATTTACGGTATACAAATCCACAGTACCGGAACCCAAAGATTTTAGCTGCGTGCCGTTCGCGATAGTGACGTTAGAAACGTTATTTTTAAGATCGCGAAATTTTAGTTTATCATTGCAGATATGTGAAGACGACCCTGAATCAACCACCCAATTTACAGTTTTATCTCCAACATAAAAAGAATACAATTTATCAGCTTTTGGTTTATTGGTCCCCTCTGCAATTTGAGCGCTATCTGGCTTCTCATTGTTCTGAGAGCATATGTTGGATCTGAAGTTGGGTTTTTTGTTGAAATTTTTACTGTGACTTTTAACAGCAGAATTATTTTTATTTTTTAACTTATAACATTCTTCAATATTGTGGTTACTTTTCTTACAGTATTTGCAGAATTTCTCCGATTTGTTATGGTATTGGACTTTTAACGCTGAGTTATGGACAGTTTTGTTTTCTAGCCTTTTGGCATATTCATCAGCCAATTTGTTTCGTATATATTCAGGTGTCAATTGCGCTTCGTCTCTCGATTCGAGACTTGTTATGAGAACGTCATACGAAGGAGGGAGTGAGCATAGCATTAATGCAGCTAGGTGCGATTCATCTATGACTTCACCTATGGCGGTGAGTCTGTCGCGTGTTTTATATATATCAGCTATATGTTGGTTAACATCACCACCTTCAATTAATTTTATGGAATAAAGTTTCCTAAGTAAGAAAAGCTTACTGGTAAGCGATGATCTTTCGTGGACTTGGCGCAGAGCATTCCAGCACTCTCGTACTGTATCTAGATTCATAACGTAAACGATTTGTTCATTATCAATAAGTAAATTGATAATAGCTCTGGCTTTTCTATTATTTAAACGCCACTGATCGGTTATTGGGTTGGGAGGATCGTCAGTAATGACTGTAAAAAGATCCTCTTTTTGCAAGTACATTTCAATACGAGACTTCCACACATTATAATTTGTGGAGTTCAGCGGTTCAATTTGTATATCTTTTGTTGCTGACATACTTAAACAAAATTTTTGTAATAGTTTTGTTAATATTTGTTCAATACGTAAATATTCATTTAATATTTTAAATCAACACAGTTTGGATAAATAGTACTTGAAGAAGAAAATAAAATTAAATAGTTTTCATAAAAATAAGTACTAGAAGAAGAAGATAAACTTAAATATCTTTCTAATTACTTTTCAATACTTTCGATTTAGTGTCACTTCATACTCATAATCTGTTGCAAGAATACTATATAAATGAAGGCATGAATTCGCAGCTTCCTCAAATTAGTTATTTTAAATATATTTTATAACAAATAATTCTTACTAATAATTCTTTGTAAAAACAACAGTCATATAATTAAGTAAAGTTTGACTTACCTGGGTTGTCACAGGTAATCATATATTCCATTGATGAAGAACAATCTCCTTACTTATCATCAGATTGTACACTTGAAATTAGATGGAAAATACATGGATATATATTTTATAGGACTTCTGTTTTTAAACAATAACTACTTCTTTTCCTATAATGAATGTTGATTAGACTGTGAAATTCTTACATAATATGTAGATCAATTACTATTTAGGATAATTCACACATTGCTGCGTAATGAAAGAAATGCCTAGATGTTTAGCCTTTTTATTTATTCATCTTAGACAAAAAAAATATTATGATTAAATAGAATAAGAAAATGGAACGTCAGTCCCGAATAACAAAAGTTACATGATTGAAAAAAAAAGTATTACAGTGTACTCGTAGATAGACGCGACACATCGTCACGTGATGCGGCAGGTGCACCAAACAATCAGTTGGCGGGAAGCAAAAAACAAAAAGAAAGTCCGGAACAAGAAAAACGAAAGTCAATAAAAGTGTTCTGAGATTAAATATCACAACATTTTTGAGGCCGGGGGGGGGGGGGGAGATATATTTTAATAGGTTTTTTTTTTTTTTTTTTTTTTCAATTTCTTTTTTTCTGGAGTGTCTCTTGGATTTCTAGATCTCCCTGGTTTTCGGCCACATCTTTTCTTTGATGTACGAGGTTTTGATTTAGGTAAAGGTTTGGCTTAGGTTCGTACTTGTTCAAGTTCAAGCATGATATACGAAAAGATGTTAGATGTTGAAGGTTTCGAAATTTCAACAGGACATGAAACAGAGACATCCAGTTCTATCATTGTTGGTTCACTCTCTTCCTGGAAAATCTTTTTTTTGGGGGGGGAAATTTATGGAGGGATCTTGTTTGTCGGTCACATTTGAACTTAAATATTCATCCTCAGTGAATACGTTTTGATTCACTGACCATATGCCAAATACACGAAAGCCTGATAGAATATAATTTATAATAAAAAACAAGACCTTACTTTCAGCTTTACAGATGTAACTTTTAATTGGCGAAGTACTTTCATTCAGAGCCCCCCCCCTTATCGTCAACGCCAGTTACTCCATGCTGTGTAGTTTCTGCTGTGAAGATTTCTTTCTGCTGTTTCAATTTTCTTCTCTCCTTCAGGAGGTGGCGCCAGGTAGCATCAATAGCTGTTTCAGACTTGTAATTAACTTTAAAAATTAAAATAATAAAGCCGTGAATATAATTTATAATAAAAAACAAGACCTTACTTTCAGCTTTACAGATGTAACTTTTAATTGACGAAGTATTTTCATTCAGGGCCCCCCCCCCTTATCATCAGCACCAGTTACTCCATGCTGTGTAGTTTCTGCTGTGAAGATTTCTTTCTGAAGTTTCAATTTTCTTCTCTCCTTCAGGAGATGGCGCCAGGTAGCATCAATAGCTGTTGCTGTGAAGATTTCTTTCTGATGTTTCAATTTTCTTCTCTCCTTCAGGAGGTGGCGCCAGGTAGCATCAATAGCTGTGCTGTGAAGATTTCTTTCTGATGCTTCAATTTTCTTCTCTCCTTCAGGAGGTGGCGCCAGGTAGCATCAATAGCTGTTGATGCAGTTTACAGCTATTGTGTTTACAGCTATTGATGCTATCTGGCGCCACCTCCTGAAGGAGAGAAGAAAATTGAAACATCAGAAAGAAATCTTCACAGTAGAAACTACACAGCATGGAGTAACTGGTGCTGACGATAAGGGGGGGGCCCCTGAATGAAAGTACTTCGCCAATTAAAAGTTACATCTGTAAAGCTGAAAGTGAGGTCTTGTTTTATATTATAAATTACAGGGTGCGTAAGGTATTTGAGGACAGATTGGCAATAAAACAAATTTATTCATATTTCTTTTAAAATTTACTAGTTGGAACCCGTCGAATTCGACGGTCACTTTATTGACCGTAATGTTTCAAAAATCGTCGCATCATTATTTAAATGTATTTCAAGTTAAAACATCTAATATAATTTATGACATTTCACTTTAAAAAAGGAATTCGGAAAAATGCTTATAAATAGAAATACTATATACGACACCGCTTTCTACAAAGTACTCTCAATGGTGACGTCAAACTGACTCCAAGTAAACAGTTGCTATCTTTTATTTTCTATTTCGTTTAATACTAAGACTACATGTTTAATGAAGAAGGCTGGGATGGAGATATCTAAAGTATGAAGCGGCCATGACGTACAGCGAACCGCGAACCAGGTTCACTCAGCTCCGTAAAATGTAGCATGAAGTCATTTTCCATTCAGAAAAATTACCTTTCTTTATTACTCTTATAAGATATATATAATGCATTTTTGAACACAAACGAATGAGTAGATTTGCAAACATTCATGATGAAGAATTTCAGTTTATTAATCAGAGAGACGTCGAATGAAGAATGGAAGCCATTTTGATATACTTTTCTAAACCGAAAGCATTTCGACATTTTTGACTCAAAGATAAAAAAAATAACATCTTTACAGAAAGACAGACAGCAAGCTAATTAATTTATTTCGCCAAATCTCATTGGCATCAAAAATCAAGTTGGCTGAACACATTTTAAATTTATATCTGGTAAACCTAAATAATAGTTAAAAGATTGGCTAAAAATTAAATTACGTCATATGATGTGATTAAATTTTGTCAGGTGTCCAGAATTTGGCTAAAAGTGCAAAATCAATTGATAAAAAAATATTAGAAATTATTTTCAGCTATGATGATTCAACGGAATCTATAAACGTTTGATTGGAGACAGGAAGCTACAATAAAAAAATCGTCTGCGGTTTTAAAGCATAAAATGAATGGGTTTCTCTTTCTTTGATATTTTATTTAATTATTACTTGATGAGATTTAGAGCAGGAAAATGAACAATAAATTATATGAAATTACAGATTAATGAAATAGAAATAAAAATAAAATAGCATAAGCGAAATAAACAAAATTGTATTAAATTCTTTTAGAATAAGAAATATAATGTTTGCTTGTATTATAAATAAATAAATAAAATGTAATTTATATTATTATTATTATTTTATTTTAAAAAGGGATATGTGATGTTTTTCAACATCACATATTTCTCCCCGTCGACCGAAAAAAAAATGGGTTCAGCCATTACATCGTCTATATGACAGCTCAGCAAAAATTAATATTAAATCAAATTATTTCCAATCTTGTAAAATAGATTGATTACAAAACAGAAACAAAAAACGAATGGCTTCCAATACAAATAAAATACGTACATTGTTATATTATTAATAGAAAATCTAGTATGCATACTTAAAAAAAATAATATTCTTATACAATATTAAAATACAAATACAAATACAGAAAATAAGGATATTTATTATATGGTGATGAGATATAATGTGGTATGGCCATAAATCTGTGTACACAAGTCGTTAGAATATATATCAACAAACAAAATGAGCTCTAGTTCTTTGATTTAAAATCATAATAATTCAGTCATCATATATTTATCAGTTCGTGGTAAGATGCTGAAGTCAGTAAGTTTTTATGTTACCATGCATGGCGAGAAACTTTGACGAGTCCATTTCAGTTCATAGAGGACAAGGATTTGTTGTAATAAATATATAGTTCAAATGTATAAGCAATCTGAATATGAAAGTTTGACAAAATAAAAATCAAGTATATTTATATGTTATCAAATATATATAGTGAGCCTTTTATATTCATTAAAAGGTTTAAAGAAATAATACATGTTGAAAGAAAGTAATAATAAAACATGTTTCTATTTATTCATTTTTTTTTATAGGTAATTGTAATTGGAATATATGAGACATATGCATATGTGTATGACAAAAATATTACAGGCACCATTTTTTTTTTTTTTTTTTTTTTTTTTTTTATTATTAATTGCATTAACATTTTTTTTATCAAAATATTGTTCTAGTATGTTAAATTTTAATAAAATGCAATTATAATTAACAAGTAAGTTAAAGAAAAATATTAAAATGATATACACTGCTGTTGTAAGACAATGCAGCTTAGAATATAATTTCCTGGACCAGCCATTGATTATCCAAGCTGCGAAATTTCACAACAAATAAAAATCACAACAGGTTGATCAGGTCTGTTGCAATGAAAGTATACATCAAATTTATTTAATTTATCTTTAATCTTCATAAATATTTAAAAATTTACTCTGCGTAACTTTTAACCTAAGGAAAAATTGATGAAAAATTACTTTCTGTTTCGTAAATTATATTGATGTGTATCATTGGGAATAATGAGATTCTTATTAAAATTAGAATTATTATAAATGTCAAATAAGTGATTATTACGTGGAGGTGCCAATAAAATTCTATCTATATGCACACGAAATGCTTTATCATCACTAGCATGTAACCGTTTAATTGAAAATGAAACAGGGGAATGTTTAACTGTGACAATGAAAGGACCTGTATATTTAGATTTAAATTTATCCATAGACTTCAGATACACAATATCTTTTGTGCAGATGCTTCTTAGTTTAGCTTTTCTTTGAAAATATTTATTTCTTTTTGATTGGGAATCTTGAATGTTATTGTACGCTTTTTTATAAATTTCCTGAAGGTCTTGCATTAATTTATAAATGTTTACATTAGAGTCCAGGTAAGTATAATTATAATTTGAATTATAAGTGTCAAAAATTAGTGCCAGTTCTCTACCAAAATGTAGAAGATTGGGCGAGAATTGAGTGGAAGAATGCGTAGATCCATTGTAGAGAGATTTGTGTATATATAGTGCATTTTGAAATGAATGACCTTCTTCTAATAATATATTAATTGAATACTTAATTGAAGTGTTTACACGTTCGCTAATAGAGTTCGATTGAGGATGAAAAGCAGACGAATGTATTATTTTTATGCCTAGAGTGTCATTAAATGTATTGTAAACTTGAGATGTATATTGTCGACCTAAATCTGATAGAATACATGCAGGGCGACCAAAGGTTGTAATGTATGAAAACAAACATTGAACTATTTTTGGAGAAGTAATATTAGATAACGGGTAAAGTTCTAAGTGTCTACTGAAGTGATCAATTATTGTCAAGACGTATTGACCATTACTAAAAGGACCCACCAAGTCTGTGGAGATTGTATGATTTGGATGAGTGGGTGTATATGTTTTTTGTAATGGAGCAGGAGGTGTTTTGTGATGTTTCGCTTGTAAGCATTTAGTGCATGAAGCGACGAAATTGAGGGTATCAGTATAAATACCCCTCCAAAAGTATCTTCTAGAAAGAAATTCATAGGTTTTAGCCAAACCAAAGTGAGATAAATGCGCAATGGACAATGCTTTTGCTTTTAAAGAATTTGGGACAATAATTAAATAACTGAATGAATTGTTATGAATATTCTCTTTCTTGAGCATTAATACTTTAGAATCAGGATTTATAAAGTAATTGGGAAATTTTTCTGACTTTCCGTTTTTTAAGATTTCTTCGTAAATTGTTTTTAATTCAGAATCCTTAATTTGTTCGGACACAAATGTTTGGTCTGAAATTTCTAGCAAGGGGTCTTTAGAGTTCGAATTTCCTGAAATCATATAATTAACATATTCTGAGCATTTGTTTTGATTATCATTACTAATTTTATCATTACTGTTAATTTTGAGTCTGTTTTCATTTTCATCAACATCAACAATTGGTAGTGGTTGTATGTCATTAATTAAGTTTGGATTATTTTTGAGATCCTCTTGATTGTTTTCAAAATTGCAACGTGATAAATAATCCGCTAAGATGTTCAAATTTCCAGGAATATGTTTGAAAACGTAAGTATATTCAGATAAGTCCATTAACCATCGGGTGGTAACGTCAGCGGGATTGGTAGTTTTCTTATATTTTTCAAGGGGAGCACTATCTGACAAAATTACGAACTCACGATTATATAAATAGTATTTGAAGGCGGTGACAGTTTTATGAATTGCCATAAGTTCCAATTTTAACGCAGGATATTTCTTTTCAGAAGGTTTTAAAGATTTGGAAAAGTATGCTATAGGAAGTAATTTACCATTAAATTTTTGCATAAGTGCTCCTGAAATGGCTGTTTTTGATGCATCCGTGTTGACATAGAATGTTTTCTCCCAATCTGGAAGTCGAACCATTGGGGGAAGAAAGAATAATTTTTGAATTTTTTGAAAAATACTCTGATGTTTTTCTGTCCATTTGAATGTTGTTTTGGGTTTTGTGAGTTCCACAAGGGGTTGCGCAAGTTCTGAGAAAGATGGTAAAATCCATTTGTAAAAATTAGCAAGTCCAAGAATTTTTTTTAATTGTCGTTTTGTCGTTGGTGGTGGAAAAGAATTGATCTTTACGATGTTAGCGGTGATGGGTGAAATAGTATGGTTTTCAATATGGAAACCTAAATAATTAACTGCTGATTTATGGAATTCACACTTAGATGGGGATAATGTTAAATTATATTTGATAAGTATTTCTAAAACTTTATTTACTTTTTCACAAGTCTCTTCAAATGAGTTTGATCCAATAATCAGATCATCTTGATAAGCATATATGCCATTAATGTTTATTTCATCGAGTATTGTGTCCATTAGAGACTGAAATATAGAACTGGCGTTCTTTAAACCAAAACAAACACGTTTGTATCGATAACTGCCAAAAATAGATGTAAATGTTAATATATCTTGATATTTTTTAGGAAGGTCAATTTGGTGGTACGCTTGCATGAAATCTAACGAAGTAAAGTATTTGAATGACGAAAGATTTGAAATAATATTTTGAATCTTAGGGAGAGGATATGAGGAACCTTGTATGACTGTATTGACCATTCTAAGGTCTAAAGCAAGTCTGTAACGTTGTTTCTTTGAACCATCAGATTTTTTCTTTACCAGCAATATGGGACAAGCCCACTCGGAACAATTACGCTCAATTATGCCGGCGTTTACTAATTCATTGATTTGCTCTTGGGCTTCTTTTTGTAAAGCTTGTGGAATCGGAAATGGAAGTGTTTTAATAGGGAAATCATTAATTAACTTAAGATTAGGAATTATTTTATCAGTATGTCCTAGAGTACTGAGAGATTTGGAAAAAGCAGCAAATTTGCTTAAAATTAAATTTTCAAGTGTGTTACGTTGATCAAGGGTTAAATGATTCAAACAAAAATCTTTACTTGATAAATCATTTTTACGTTTTAGTAATATATCCTCTGAAGCTTGAATTAAGTGGATATGGTCCTCAATATTTTGTATATTATTATTACTAGAGCAAGATATTATTATTACTACTTATTATTTTGTATATTATTATTACTAGAGCATTACTAGAACTATTACTTTGAAATAATATTTTGAATCTTAGGGAGAGGATATGAGGAACCTTGTATGACTGTATTGACCATTCTAAGGTCTAAAGCAAGTCTGTAACGTTGTTTCTTTGAACCATCAGATTTTTTCTTTACCAGCAATATGGGACAAGCCCACTCGGAACAATTACGCTCAATTATGCCGGCGTTTACTAATTCATTGATTTGCTCTTGGGCTTCTTTTTGTAAAGCTTGTGGAATCGGAAATGGAAGTGTTTTAATAGGGAAATCATTAATTAACTTAAGATTAGGAATTATTTTATCAGTATGTCCTAGAGTACTGAGAGATTTGGAAAAAGCAGCAAATTTGCTTAAAATTAAATTTTCAAGTGTGTTACGTTGATCAAGGGTTAAATGATTCAAACAAAAATCTTTACTTGATAAATCATTTTTACGTTTTAGTAATATATCCTCTGAAGCTTGAATTAAGTGGATATGGTCCTCAATATTTTGTATATTATTATTACTAGAGCAAGAGTCTTCAATTTTATCTAAATGTGGTTCTTTAATTTCATCAATTAAAAATAATTTACCAATATGCATATTTTTATTTAGATGGATTGAATTTTTACCCTTATTTGAGATAAGTAACGTAAAAAGAGAATTATTATTTTCAGAATTAATTTCATTTTTGTAATTCGGTGATACAATAGAATCTAAAATTTCTATATCAGGATCCTTTAAGTCAGTACAAAATATGTAATTAGTTTCTTGTAACTTATTATTTGTTTTTGCAGTAATGTAGATATTTTCACCAGTTTGTATTATAACTTTCTTTAGAAGATAAACATTCATATTATTATCGTCAGAGTTAACATTATATACATCTAATTTTTCATTTCCCGAATCAAATAAGGAACAAGTAAAGTCTAATTTTCCAATTCTCATGGAATTTTTCGAAAAGTCAATAGTGACATGATTTTCTTTAATGAAATCCATACCAAGTATTCCATGAAAATTAGAACTATGTGGTATGTCGATAATATAGAAATTGTGTTGGAAAAACTTTTTTTTAATTTTGAAAGTTGCACGAATACATGAAGAAAATTCAACATAAAAATTGACCGTTTTAAGAGTAATAGACGAACCTAGTCTTTTATATTTTAAATTTGCTTTTAAATTATCAAATGTTGATTGGGCTAAAAGTGAACAACTACTTCCGGTATCAATAAGAAACTTTATATCATTATTGGCTAATTTAGCTTTTATTATAGGAAGTGTATGTGAATTTTTGTTTACATTAAATAAAATATGATCTTCAATATTATCTGTGCAACTCCCATTGCTGTCACTTGGAATATACCCTGTATTAGAAATATGACTAAAGTTTTGAAATGTTTGGGTAGCTTTATTATCTGCTACAGTAATATTAGCAACAGTTTGAGATCCAACTGAATTTACAAGTCTAGTATGTGAAATTTTCGGAAGAGAATTTGAAGATGACACATTTGTGAATTTATGTTCATTTGCTGATGAGACCCTTAGTTTTCGAGATATGGCAGCATCAGCATCTCCATACCTCTTTTCTAGTTTAAATTACGGTTTTCATAATTACGTGTTTTATAAGTTAAATTATCTCTATTTCTCCATTTATAACAATTTAAAGCAACGTGACCATGTTTGGAACAAAGTTGACAAATCAAATTATTTCTAGAAAAGTTTCTTCTAGGGGGAGAACGAAAATTGGTCTGTCTAGTTTTGTAATTATTTCTATAATTTCTTTGATCAAATTTGGGTCTGCTTGACTGAACTACGTGCAAAGATTCATTATGGGAGGGTGGATTGTTGTTTGTAAGAGAAATGCTATTAATTTTCTCAGATAAATCTTTCAATGTATTTAATATTACAGAGTCATTTTTATTATCACCAGAAATAACAGTCTTTGTATTAGTAGTGTTGTTGAAAGAATCATATATTTCGGATAATGTCTGAGCACGTTCAACTGCCTTATTATAGTCTCTTATGTTTTCCTCCATTAACTTAATTTTAATATTTGATGGTACACACTCTAAAAATTTCGGAAGTTTAATGTTATCAAGGGATTGTTTGTCTTTAAGGTCAGGGAAAGCCTTAGGTACAGCAACATTTACACGATGGGCGAAATTTTTAATAGACTCTCCCGGCAAAATTTTTAAATTATGAAATTCTGATATTCCAGTGTTATATGACGATTCCTTGAAAAACTTACAGAAATTTTCCTCGATAAATTTAAGATCTGTCGAGTTATATAGTGTTTCATTTTCAATAATGTATGCCAACGCAGCATCACGAAGTTTTTCTTTCATTACATGTAATGTCGCGTCATTTGTTAGTTTATTTAACATGGCAAAGGATCTTAATTGATCAAAGAAAAATTTGACAAATCTCGCGTCCCCATCGAAATTAGGAACGGAGCAAAACGCGTTTCGATTCTGTGCCATGTTTTTCAAAAATAAAAATATTAACTAAGTTAAATAAAAATAATATGCATAAGAATTCAATTAATTATCATATGATAAATAAAATTACCAAGACACTTAAAAATGAATAAAATTGTTAAATACTTTCTTTTTTTAATTAAGCCTGCAAAAGTTGGATGATAAAGTTTCAAGATTAATAAAAATATGTAGAAATTATTTGTAATATTTTCCTGTATAACATTATAGCTTGCAACCATGAAATTGGCTTATATACGTCTTGTTGTATATATATATTATAGATATATTTAAAAATATATAATGAATAATACTAAAAATGGATATATATGCAAATTAAAATAATTGTCAAGATATATTAAAAATTGTAAACACAAAGATCAAAATATGAAAAAATTAAAAAAAATTATGCAGTATGATGAAAAGAAAAAAATATCACTATGATCTGGTATTTAATTTCACAAATGAAATAAATCTTTACTTGAATATCCAAAAACTAGATATTTCAAAAATAATATAAGCAAATTTTGATCATTTATATAACTTTTTAACTGTTCTTAAAAATTGAAATGAAAAGTTAAAGTAGAATATAATACTCATATGAAGAATAAAAGATTTTACCTATAAGTAAAAATTTATATATAAAGTTTAAATAAATGTCAATATTTAAGAAAAATGTACGAAAAGTTCTTATTGTCAGTATTTAAGAAAAATATGTGAGAAATGTTTCTTTTTATTGGCACAATAAAATGATTCCAAAGGAAACTTACCCTTTTTCCGTATCTTCTTTTGCTAAAAAGAAATATTTATTTATTTATTTATATATTTTTTATTCATTTACTTTTATTATTATCATTATTCCTTTATTTAAAACTATAAGGCTCTTCTCCTGCACGAGTGCGCGAGAAAAAAAAATGAACACTGTAATTCAACTGCACATATTCCAGAAAGACGACCCATATTTGGCAATTCTCCTTGCACCGATCAATTAACGATCATTTAATACCGAACGGTAAGTGCATAAGACGGTCACAAATTGCGAACATTGCAAACTGTAGAGAGGATGTTATTCAATGAAACCGTAGAAAGTCCACCGGCATGGCATCACACAATATCGGCGATAAGAATCGGTACCGTAGACACCAAGTAATCTCTTTTTTTAAAAAAAAATCACAGATGACATCCCGCAGCACACTAGCCTTTAGTAAAGATGAACAACAAATTGGTAAATTCGGTGCTGTTCACCGTAACGTAGTTAATCTCTTTTTGGATCATCACCGGGGCAGCTGTTTTAAAAACATAACAGTCTTCAACAACGCAAAACGTCACATTCATGAATTAATCAGGATGTGTAGAATGATTAACGTAGTCGATATCACGTCGATATTAGGTTACTAAGCAGAGATCCGTTAAACAGAAATTCGAGCTTATATTTGTTAATAATAGTAATGAATAATTTTTCAAGACGAAAAAAAATTTTGGATATCCGGATATATTATCCGGCCTGAGTCTGGCACCACATATATTTAATGAAGAAGGCTGGGATGGAGATATCTAAAGTATGAAGCGGCCATGACGTACAGCGAACCGCGAACCAGGTTCACTCAGCTCCGTAAAATGTAGCATGAAGTCATTTTCCATTCAGAAAAATTACCTTTCTTTATTACTCTTATAAGATATATATAATGCATTTTTGAACACAAACGAATGAGTAGATTTGCAAACATTCATGATGAAGAATTTCAGTTTATTAATCAGAGAGACGTCGAATGAAGAATGGAAGCCATTTTGATATACTTTTCTAAACCGAAAGCATTTCGACATTTTTGACTCAAAGATAAAAAAAATAACATCTTTACAGAAAGACAGACAGCAAGCTAATTAATTTATTTCGCCAAATCTCATTGGCATCAAAAATCAAGTTGGCTGAACACATTTTAAATTTATATCTGGTAAACCTAAATAATAGTTAAAAGATTGGCTAAAAATTAAATTACGTCATATGATGCGATTAAATTTTGTCAGGTGTCCAGAATTTGGCTAAAAGTGCAAAATCAATTGATAAAAAAATATTAGAAATTATTTTCAGCTATGATGATTCAACGGAATCTATAAACGTTTGATTGGAGACAGGAAGCTACAATAAAAAAATCGTCTGCGGTTTTAAAGCATAAAATGAATGGGTTTCTCTTTCTTTGATATTTTATTTAATTATTACTTGATGAGATTTAGAGCAGGAAAAAGAACAATAAATTATATGAAATTACAGATTAATGAAATAGAAATAAAAATAAAATAGCATAAGCGAAATAAACAAAATTGTATTAAATTCTTTTAGAATAAGAAATATAATGTTTGCTTGTATTATAAATAAATAAATAAAATGTAATTTATATTATTATTATTATTTTATTTTAAAAAGGGATATGTGATGTTTTTCAACATCACAACATGTTAACTGACCCGCCCGGCGTTGTCTGGGCCTATGATAATAACCTTAAATGAACATTAAATTTGTATAATTTTAAATCCTTAACTCGATTTTGTTTGAATTTCTATTTTTAAATAAAAGCATCGCGAAAAAGATAATCAGATGTAACAAAAAAATTACCCTGAACCGAACGAAACTCTGCCTTGTGACCCCGGTGCCTGCGGCAGCGCATACGCCAGCCGCTAATAACATAAAAAAATTGTCAAAAATTAATCTGGAACCAAACGAACCCGACCGGCGTTGCCCGGGCCCATGATAATAACCTTAAATGAACCTTAAATTTGTATGATTTTATATATTTAACTCGATTATGTTTGAATTTCTATTTTTAAATAAAAGCATAGCATCACACACACACACACAAAAAAATAAATAAATAAGTAAAAATCAGCTGTAACAAAAAAATTACCTCGAACCCAACGAAACTCAGCCTTGTGACCCCGGTGCCTGCGGCAGCGCATACACGGACCGCTAATAACATGAAAAAATTCCCCAAAATTAACCTGGAACCAAATGAACCCGACTGACGTTGCCCGGGCCCATAATAATAACTTCATATGAAATTTAAATTTGTATGATTTAATATCTTTAACTCTATTTTGTTTGAATTTCTATTTTTAAATGAAAGCATCGCGAAACAAATAATCATATGTTACAAAAAAATTACCTCAAACCGAACGAAACTCAGGCTCGTGGCCCCGGTGCCTGCGGCAGCGTATATGCGGGTCGCTAATAACATGAAAAAATTCTTAAAAATTAATCTTGAACCGAACGAACCTCTGAATCGTGTTTCCGCCGCCTGTGGCTTCGGCACAATATAGCAGGCATGCTACGCACGCGCTGCAAAATTCACATTCCTCCACCAGGGGGCGCAGTATGTTGTATACGAACATCACCAATCACCTTGAACTTCCAAGACCTTTCAAATAAGGTGTCACATGGTGGTGTCAACTGCAAAATCCTTTAGTTGCACTTTCTCCCGCCAGGGGGCACATTGTGTTCAGTACGAACATCACCAACTGTCAGGAAATACCAAGACCTTTAAAATAAGATATAACATGATAGGGTCTAATACAAAATCACCTAGTTCCATTTTTCACCACCAGGGGGCACACTTTATTGTATACAAACATCCCCAATCAACATGAAATTTCAAGACCTCTATCACCAATCGCCTTGGATTTTCAAGACCTTTTAAATAAGGTGTCACATGGTGGTGTCAACTGTAAAATCCTTTAGTTGCACTTTCCGCCGCCAGGAGCGCAGTGTGTTCTGAACGAACATCACCAACAGTCAGGAAATACCAATACCTTTAAAATAAGATGTAACATGATAGGGTCTGCAGCAAAATCACCAAGTTCCATTTTTCACCACCAGAGGTCGCACTATATTGTATACAAACATCCCCAATCGACATGAAATTTCAAGACCTTAAAAATGAGGTGCTACATGTGTGGGTCTAGAACGGATTTCCCTCTCAAACTAATTTCCCCCCTTTCCCCCCCTCCAAATCTACTTTCCCCCTTTAAAATCGAAAATTCCAAATTCGTAGAAAGTGATTTTTTAGTATTCGACTCTAGCCCCCATATGTAAAATTTCTTCACCGTGAAGTAATTTGGAGCTTAGTTAAGCTCGTAAACGTGTTTTTAACCCGTTTCCCCCCCGGGGGAAACCGTTCGACTTTTTTTTATTTTTCTCTTTTCATAGCACATCTACAGACCAAGACCTTTCTTTAGACACCTCAACCAAATTTTTACACCAAGTAGTTCTCTCAATATAGTGGAGACAGACAAAAACGTGTTTCAAATTAATATATAGATTTTTTTTTTTCAAATAATTGATTTACACCAAACGCAGGATCAATTTTTTCAATTCTTGAAAAAATTGAATGTAAAGTTGATTGTGCACGCATAACTTTCCTCAAACTCAACGAATTTAAGCAGTTAATAGCCCAAAAGAAAGAGTTTGATCCACTGAGTGTTCTTAGACTTGTGTCAACAGCCTACGTTAATTAGAACTCTAGTTATAGTTTGAGTTAAGGAAAATCTTGAAAAAATCTTGAAAAAATTGAATGTAAATTTGATTCTGCACGCATAACTTTCCTCAAACTCAACGATTTTAAGCAGTTAATAGCTCAAAAGAAAGAGCTTGATCCATTGAGTGTTCTTAGACTTGTGTCAACAGCCTACGTTAATTAGAACTCTAGTTATAGAGGTTTGAGTGAAGGAAAATCTTGAAAAAATTGAATGTAAATTTGATTGTGCACGCATAACTTTCCTCAAACTCAACGAATCTAAGCAGTTAATAGCTCAAAAGAAAGAGCTTGATTCACTGAGTGTTCTGAGAGTGAAACGATCAAGATCCATTCATTAGAAGAGGAGCTATGAGAACTCGAATTGCTTGAGTGAATGTGTCCCATAAGAAATGTACAGGGAAGAAGCGCGTTTGAGTATAACTTGAGTAAGGTGGGAGTTGAGTAAATTTCAATGATTGATGACATATCTGTGTCTAAATACCTTTCATTTAAAAAAAAAAAAAATGAAGGAAATCGGCCGGATAGAACGGCCAGACGGACTGACTTTAATTTTCATAATTTTTTTTAATATATAAGATTATACATAACTACATATATACATAATGTATATGTGTAGTAATATACATAATGTATATGTGTAGTAATGTATATGTGTAGTATATGTAATTTTATGTATATACATATATACATAAAATTTTTACACAATGTTAATTGACTCTGTGTCTATACAATTATTCAATAAAATCCCCATTAGCGTCAATAACTGACTCAATACGATGTCGGAAACGACTGCATGCCCGAATCAAATGCTGTTTGCTCATATTCATCATTGTAGACGATATGGCTTCTTTCAACGATGAAATAGTGTTATGGGGATGTTTATTGGTATCTCGCTCAACTACGCCCCATACATAGTAATCCAGGGGATTAAGGTCCGGAGAGCTAGGTGGCCATAAATTTGGGGTGATATGGTCGTGGAAATTGACAGCCATCCAATCTTGAGTTGTCATGGCTTTGTGTGCTGGAGCAGAGTCTTGTTGGAAGATGTAAGGTCTATCTCCACGTACACTGTCAATCCACGGTTTCACAACTTCTTCTAAAACCTTGATATAAGTGGCAGCATTTATCCGACGCCCTTCCTCAAAGAAGTGGGGTGGCATAACGTGTCCTTTATTGCTCACAACCCCCAAAACCATGACAGTTGCGGGAAACTTCGTGTGCATAACACGGGGAATCTCTGTAGGATCGGAGCACAACCACCTGTCATTTCTTCGATTTATTTTTTGATCTTGATCGAAATTTTTTTCATCAGAAAAAAAACCACAACATGTTTGGAACTTCGGGGTGCTTGAGTTTGTTGAGGAGACGTTTTGATCGAATCAGTCTCTGATCCCGAGTTTGTGCCGACATAAACTGTCCTCTGCGCATAACGTAAGATTTATAACGGAGGTCCTCGTGCACAACTAGACGGATTAGGGCTTCTGATACATTAAGTTTCCTCGCAATGGCTCTCATGGACATCGAAGGGCTTTCATCAATAATCTCCTGTACTTGTTGCACAAATGCTGGTGTTCTAATAATGTCCGAACGTTCCTCATGTTTTTTGCGTTTTGCAACGCTTCCAATATCGCCATCTGATGCTTCCAATTCGCGTCTGACCTTATGTACAAATGATCGGGCGCAGTTGAGAAAGTTCGAGATTTCTAAATCGGTGTGCTTCGCACATATAGAGACGATAACTGCATGTCTCTTCATTTCTTGTGTTATTTTATAATCTTCCATTGATGATCTGAAAAGAAAAAGAAGGAAAATATTTAATCTCCAGAAATTACAACCACATATATGAGTGTCCTCAAATACCTTACGCACCCTGTATATTCGTGGCTTTATTATTTTAATTTTTAAAGCCTGATAGAATGTTTACAGGAGTAAAGGCCGACGGATAGGACTTGCCAGCATTATCAACAACGTCATGTATAGAAAACCAATGTTTGCCAGCATCCAATTACTACAGGCTGTATTATAGTATTTCTTAAAAGGTCCAAACACACCTCTGTCCAACGGGTGAAGCTTATGGTTGGTGGGAGGTTGAAGCAATATCCCTCATAAAGCAGTATACTCCCTTTAATTATAAATTTTTTTCAATTAAATTGTAACAATATGAAGAATACATTTGCAACTGTACCTAGGGCCATCCATCGTCCTAGGTACAAGGCAGATATGTGGCCCTTGGTACAAGTTATGTTAACTTCATTCAATTTAACTTCTTCCACTAAAAAATCCACATACAGAGAGGACTAATTAAATATCTCATTTATTACTCAATATAACAAGCAAAATTATACACGCGAAATGAAAGAAAAATATTTGACTTACCTTTGTAAAATAACAAAAGGGATGAGCTGCAAAACTTTACTTCAAACTATGTAAATTCTTTTTCTACATATAACTTGTCAAATCTTTCTCCTCAGAGGTTCCAAAGTAGTTGTAAAAGTAGCAATTGGTGTTGTTACTCGCCCAGTTGAGTATTAAAACTTAAAACTAAATATTATTCAAATAAAGTTGGGTGGCCCTAGGTAAACGGGTCTCCCCTACTATTCTGTAACTAACCATTCGACACATACAGTGTGCAACAAAATTATAAGACCACCCAAAACATCACTCATTTTAATAGTACACTGCATAAAATGAATAATTTTAAAACATTGAAGCAATTGGAATAAGTTATATTTTCTCAAATACATCATTAAAGGAAAAAAAAAATAAGTTAGTTTCACACAGTAAACGATTTTTTAAAATCTCGGAGTAACATAAGACCACTTATTACTTTCTTTTACCCATAAGGTAGAGAAAGTATTGTTTTAAGGCCAAATTTTTGAATGTGAGTTTTTGTTATATTTACACGTTTTGAGGTCCCTGAATCCGAAAATCATGTTTTTAGCGAATGGTCTCTGTGTGTGTGTGTGTGTCTGTATGTGTGTTATCAGCATAGCTCAAGAAAAAATAGTAGCAGAAAGTCCAAACTTGGTATTCTAAATGTGTATGATATAGGGATGCTACACTAAGCTTTTCGTTGAGATGAAGCAAATGGTTCGTGTACAGGGACGCCCAAGAGGATTCAAATACATTACATCTATGGGGGTAAGTGCTGGTAAGTAGAGTTTAACATCTATACATTGCACTAAACCAAATGAAACGAATATATATATATTTTTATAGGCGTAAAAACATGTCTCACGTAGAATATGGTAGGGAAATCATTCACTGTTCTTTTACAGGGTACACAAAAGAACTAAATAAAAGTGTGACAATAGTTGCAAATTGATGGAAGCGTATTTCAAAGCTGGGCCAAGTATTATTACTATAGTATTATATTTAGGTGTCCCATGTTAGCTTCCTGATTACCATAGTCAATTTTTTTAACGTTTGATCTTTATCTGTGTCTCTTAGAGTGACTTAAAAACGAATAATTTTAGGAGATCCAAATGTTGTATGTTGAAGTTAATATAAGTTTGCTGCCGGAAAAGTTGGATCAAAATTGATGTTTGAGGAATATTGCGTGTGAAAATTGTCCGAATAATTTTAAGTGAACTTTTAATTTTACTAACAGATTTAAATTCTATATAAATGTAGCTGCATTAACAAAACTGGGGGGTTGAGGGAGGCGGTAGCCCCTCTCACACAGATATAATTATCATATAAAACACTTCCAAAGCCTAATTTGAATTGTTTAACACAAGTTTACATAACAGTATTCGTTATCTTACCTCTTAATCTCCAACCTGTATTTATAGTATTAAATTTCAGGGTAAAAGAAAGTCGTGTGAGTGACACACCAGATTATTTTTTTATTCAAAATAGTTTGAGTTTTCAAAATAATTTTATTTTTTCTTTCAAACTTGTAGGTAAACTGTAATTTTACATGAAAAAAAAAAGTGCAAACGATAATATTATAAAGATAAAAACAACAAGACTATGGATGAAATTCTGTCTATGACAGAATTTAATTTAGTGCGATAGGAACAATGATATTTGTGTTTTAACACCCTTTAAAAAATAAAAGTAATAGAGTGTGTTCAGTAAAATTCCTAAACACATATTCAAACAGTATATTAATTTTTAATTCCAAATAAATTATTGGAATTTGAATGCATTGATTGTATAGTATCTTCCACCAATTGCTTAATACTTATTTACTAAATACTTTAATTTTTAAAATAATCTTAAAAACAATTTCGCATTTATTGTTAACAATTAACAGTGTCAATTTCTACAGAACAAAACATAATATTAAAAAAAAATTATAAACTGATTATTCGATACTTAAATTATACTCAAAATTCATCACAGATTAATTAATATAATCCATTGACTTTCAGCCAAGACCCGTTGGCTATGTGGTCAGAGAACAGAACTACGAACCCAAAGACTGTGAGTTCGATCCTCACTGATGGTAAGTTAAAAAAAATATATATCTATAAATGTTTTTACGGATTTCACAAAATATTTTAAGATAGAGTTGGTTTAAATTAGAGAAGTAAATAGTAAAATTAAAGAAAGAATATTAGAGCATTAGAGTGAGAGAGGAGATAGAGTAAGAGTATTAGAGAATTAAATAATAAAACTGGATATTAGCAGGCATTGTTGAAGTGGAACACTATAGATATGTAACTAAGCAAAATAGCAGATTGAAAGAAATAGTCTTGTCGTACAAAAAATACTTGAAAACACTAATCTAAATATTCAGAAATATTTAGCCAAGAACCGATGGCTGTGTGGTCAGAGTACAAAGCTACGCCCTCGAAGGTTGTACATTCGATCTTCCCCGATGGGAAGAAAAAAAAATACATATAGAGGTTTTTACAGATTTCACAAAAAATTTTAAGATAGAGAAAAAAATTAAATGGTAGAACTGGATATTGGAAGGCATTTTTGAAATGGAACACTATAAATTAGTAACGAAGCAAAATACCAGATTGAAAGAAATAGTCCTGTCGTGCTTATAAAAAGACATGTTAATTATAATTAACATTTGGAAACATGAGCCAAAAATGAAAAAAAGAATATTTAAAAAATTCGTTTTTTATTCAAATAATGGAATAAGAGTATGAATTCCACATTTCGGTATGAATTCCACAAACTTCTAGATGTAAAAAAAAACTACTACATTTAAATACTCTCACTGGAAATTAAAATCTCGAAAATCGTAAGAAAGATTAAAACCAAAAAAAGAATTTACAATGGTATTTTAAAAACAGCAACTACAACTTTGCTATTCAAAAATACGCGGCGAAATAGCGTGCCGTTAGTAAAATCCTATTCCCACCACTAAAAAAGTGTTAGTTCAAATTGTGACTATAAATATCGCCTTCCGCAAAATTACCTAGGTGTTTTTGTAGTGGAACACTATAAATTGGTAACGACGCAAAATGCCAGATTGAAAGAAATAGTCCTGTCGTACTAAAAATTTTAATTTGTTTGTTTTTATGAGAAAATTCACAATACTGCGTAGAAGAGAATTATCTGAGCTAGAAGTTTGAAATATTTGGTTTTATAAGGGCTCTGGAAAATCGGCACATGAAATAAGAATGATCCTTAAACGCTCTAAAACTGCTATTCATAATGGAATTTTTATGGAAAATATAAAAGATCTGGGAGGAAGAGTAAATTATCAGCTCGCGATAATAGACAAATTTTCAAGCTTGCAACGAAACAGAATTTGTCTACTCATAAAATAACACTGCAGACAAGTAAAACTATTTCACGTATGACAGTCTGGTGCACTTTAAGATCAAATTCATATATTTCTCTCCAGAAATTAAAAAGAAAACCAAGACTGTTAAAGCATCATAAAGAAGAAAGGTTGAAGTGGGCGAAGGAGGTCATGACCTGGGATGTTACTTGTAAAAATATTGTTTTCTCCGACGAAAAAAATTCAATTTGGATGGCCCGGACAGTAATATTTACTACTTGCATGATTTACGAACGGAACCTCGGGATTTCTTCAGTAGGCAGATGGGAGGTGGCTCTGTGATGGTGTGGGGAGCTTTTGTATATGATGGGAAATGTGACCTGCAGCGAGTTCCTGGAAAAATTGACTCTAGTTGTTATCAACAACTGCTTTACCAATACCTTATAACTTTTCGTCCATTTTTAGGAGGTTCAAACTGGAAATTTCAGCAAGACAACGCATCATGCCATGTGTCTAAATCAACTAAAAACTGGTTTCAAAAAAGAAAGAATCTAGGTCTTAAGCTGGCCAAGCCATAATCCAGACCTGAATCCCATAGAAAACTTGTGGAGTCAATTGGCTTGTCAAGTGTATGCAATATGATTCTGTCAATATGATTCTGTATATGAATTGAAAATAGCTATCATGGATGAATGGGACAAAATTCCCAAATCTTTGCTCGAAAACCTGATTAATTCAACGAAAAATCGAATATTTCAAGTTATTCAGAAAAATGGTGGATCAACAACATTTTATTTTTTTTAAACATTTTATTTTAACAAGTGGTCTTGTAATTTTGTTACACATATTTGAATGGAAAAATTTGAAATTGTTGATAAAATAATTAGTATATTTAAATCTCTCTTAAAAATAATATGCATATATTTTATTTATTCACATCAATTTAATTTAATTTTAAAAAATTTATACTATTTATAATAAAATCCCAAAATCAACAGTGGTCTTATAATTTTGTTACACACTGTAGACCATGGAAAATAATTTTAATACATAATTTGTATTGCAAGACTTTGCGCAAATTTGTATCGAAGAAAGTCTTGTGGTTGCCACAATATACTAGTTTTGAGTTGTGAGGTTGGTAATATTACTGCCTATTGAAAAGTAAATTGAATCTCTTTGAAACGACTTTTTAGTTGAACGATAGTAGCGTGATGACGCTTAATGCTATTGTTAGTTTTCATTGAAAATTTATTTAAAAAGTAATCGATGGGTAATAAAAACTTATACTTTGGGACCACCACATGACTTTCTTCTATATTTTCCCATACAAATTCACTCATTAAAAATAATTTAATTAAAATTGTTTAATGAAATTATCTTCCATGATGAATGCAGATGATTTTCATTCTAGAGAAGTAGTTTAACACTAAATATCCAAAGAAAATCAATTTTATTCTCTATATGACATCTTTAAGAAATGCGAGGGTTTTTTTTTCTTTCTTTTTTTTTTTTTTTTTTGGTTTATTAAAAAATGAAGAAAAAAAAACTAACTTTATTTTAAATTATCACAGATCAATGGTTCAACCATTCGCTTTAAAGGTATTGACGAGCTTTATTAAAAGTACCCATAATGAAAATTTGGAAGCGATGCTTCTACATGTACAAAAAAAATTCCCAGTTGACTATGTTTATTATAAATAATTCTTTAAAATTTCATAATGTTTATTAAAAAAAAAATTCTCTTTATGTACAGTTACATGAAATTTTGTCCTATACCGCCATGTTAAAAATTTACAAAACGCGGGATGGTAACGCCACCTGTTGGAAGATGTTCAGCAAAAGTTGATAGGCACTAATTTATGTGAAGGTGCAACTACGTATGAAATTTTACAAAATTCTGTGAAGTAGTTCCTGAGATACAGTCGCCACAAAATTGTCACACACACACACACACACAGACAGACAGACATTTTTTTTTAAATGGTCAAATCGTGTTCTAGAGCTCGCAAAACGTGTAAATCCATCAAAAATCCAAGGTTAGAAATTTTTACGAATCCCATACTTTCTTCTATTGGATATAGAAGAAAGTATTAAAAAAAAAAATCCTCAGATATAGAGGTGAATGACTTCTGTAATATCAGTAGCAACCTATTTTGAATACAAGTAAGCGAACATTATTTAATATTTCATGTTATTTCATTTATTTCTAGAGCAGCTCGATGTAGTCAGGTGTGTTTACATTTTTTTTTTTTTTGACCTGCCAATAGCTGACGTCATCGGCAGATTGCACAAACGAAGTAACTTCTCTGTCTGATTCGGAAATAGTATAAGAGAAACTTGAAAAACAGGACTCCCGATCATATTTTTAATTTATACAATTAAATCATCTCTGTTTAAAATGTTTCTAGGCTTACACTATCAAAAAAAGTGGCAAATCTTCGTTTTTTTTATAAAAATATTTTTTATTGTTGAAGACTGCCTTGAGGCACTGATAAAAATACTCAAAAGTAGAAATACACAAAATAATTTAGATATGTCATTAAAAAAAATCGACGCAATCGGTCTTTAAACGGCTTATTTATGCAAACATCCAGTGGCTGCAGCATCACGTTAGGCCTCCCGGTATTACGGCGACTATTGTTTTCAGCTACCAGCACTTGTCCTTCACTGCGTGTGCGAGCGCGTCTGTACGATGCCTGTGCTAGACTCCCTTCTGATAGGGTTGCCAGAGTTAAAACTATTGCCATTGATGAACACACAGTGATCATTTTACATCATAGCTAAGCAAGGTAAGGAATTCTATTGGATAAGCACGCATTTCGCGCAATTTCATTGGACAAATTATCCTGAAAGTTTTATAGATTGGCAATATTTTCCCAGTTTTGGCGATATACTTGAACTTTAAAAGAGTATTTTTTCAACTCAGCTTATACAGGAGTTTGCAATTTTGGGCAAATTTCTGAAGGGAAAAACGTATTCTCGGCTTATATTCGGAAATATACGGTAATTATTTTTAACTTTATTACTTTTTTAGCATTTAATATTTGCATGCTTAAAATTATTTCAATGTAAAATTATGAGAAACATTACGTTGGTGAAAATTGTAGTAAAAAATTATGTGGCGTATCTGATGATGCGGTATATCCGATGACATTTAGTTTTTTTTAATCAATTTTCGTCAAAATGGCATACATGCAGGGATGGCTTATCTCCCTGAAATTATGGTAAACAAAACCAAGACTTGTCACTGAACATCACATTGTGATATTCAGTTGTCCGAGTAATTCAATCGCAAGACCATTGAAATCTTTTACTTCGTTGTAAATAGTTAAAAATTTTATATAAGGACAGTTTCTGTCAAAATACCTAAAAAAACATATCACTTAATTTAATCTGTTCATACTGATAGAGAATGCTTGCTATTATTGACTACTATTGATGGCTTATTCATGCTTTGCTTCAATGTTAAAGTCGAGTTTAGTTGTAGCACAACTGCTTATTGGAAGAAAACCACCGATTTAGGTTACACTAGCATTTTACCAATGCACAATGTCATATGGTGCTGATGTATGTATGCTGTATTATGATTTGACGAGATATGTTACTGTTCTTTTCACCATATTTTATACAAATATTTTACCTTTAGTGAAGTATATATGCTTGTAGCTTGTTTTTTTTTTTTCAGATGTTTATGCTTCCCATGCTGATCCTGCTGCATTCTCAGAATGTAAAATTGGTATGATTTGGCAGTTACCCAATGTTATTTTTGCATAAAGAAATGATTAGCTCAAGTAGAGTTCCCTAATATTCTTTGTTTGTTTAATGTTGAATTTTTCAATAGCTTGTAGTTTGTTTTTAAGATATTGTCATCTTTCAGAAATTCACATACTGTTGACGCATGCGCGCCACCCCGTCGCGGATCACCTGTCAGAGGATGAGAGAAAAAATGTGCTCGCTGAAAGAGAACGATACGAGTGCTGATAGCAACATGACTTGACTTGATGCGTTATATAATTACTATTACAAACTACCTTACTAGAAATATAACCATCAAAAAACGTGGATAATTACTCAAATTTATGTCGAAATTCAAAGTTCATTTAAGTATGTTTTTATTGTATATATGTACATATTTTATTTAGTTTCTATGAAATAATATTAAATAAAAAAAAGGGTCCGTCGAAAAATAAACATTTGTAGTTAAGTTTCTACAAAATAGTGGCTCCGTCGAGAAAGGAGCTTGTAATCAGCGACTTATGGATAAAAATAATAAATTAAAATCTTCCTTAAAAGGAAAGATAACTAGAATTGAAAACTGTAGAAGGCACGAATGCCGAAAATTACGATATAGATGTAGTAGAATTGAAAGTGAAATTAAAGAACGTCGAACTACTACAAACAAAAATCGATGAATTACGACAAAAATACTACGAAATTCAAGACTTGAAAGATGCTGAACAAGCAACCATAGATGATGATCTTGACACATGTGAAGAACGTCTGGAAAAATTAGAGGTAAGAATTAATACTCTTATTAATTCTTATAAGAAATTTGGTTCTCATAAAAAAATAAATGCGACTGAAAATGCATCTCAAGATGCCTTTGAAATAAAAACTCAAATTCCTCCTTTAGTATTACCTGAATTTTCAGGAAAATATGAGGAATTCAGTTCTTTTAAAGAACAATTTGATGATTTAATAACCAATAATGTTCATATTAATCAGTCGCAGAAATTATATTATCTTAGATCTTGTCTCAAATATGATGCTAAAAATTTAGTTAGTAATTTTGATACATTTGAATCCTTATATAATGCATTAGAAAATCGCTATGATAACGAGCGATTAATTGTTGATATTCATGTACAAAATATTCTAAAATTTGAGAAAATTCAAACTGAAAATCCTAAAGAAATAAGAAATATGATTGATTGTATTCAGAAAAATTTGCGTGCCTTGAAAGTTCTTAAATATGAACAAAATAAATTATCAGATGTTTTCATTATAAATATTCTCGTAGCAAAGTTAGACAGAGAATCTAGGAAGAATTTTGAGTTATCCCATAAATCAAAAAATGTTCCCATCTTTGAAGAATTTATCAAATTTCTGGAACAAAGAGAAAATGTTCTTTTGTCTGTGAATCGAAATTGTTCTGAAACGAAAATAAAAAAACAATTCCCTTTTCCTTCTAAAACCAAAACTGTTTTGCTTAATGAAAGCTTTCAAAACAAAAATTGCGTAATATGTTCAAAAACTTCACATCCTATATACAAATGTGAAAAATTCTTAGAATTAAGCCCGCAAAAAAGATTTGAACTTGTTAAATTTCATAAACTCTGTGAATTATGCCTAAGAAAAAATCATAAAAAAAATGAGTGCAAATCTACATATGTCTGCCCCTGCAAAAATCGACATTCAAAAAGTATTTGTTGGCAGACATCACAGAAGGGGGGACAAAAATTGTCGCCAGTCATTGAAAGTAAACCGGAAATAACTATTTAGGAAACAAATGATAAAAATAAAAGTATATCTACTGAAAGCGAAAGTGATTCTTTGCTTCAAAATACTGTATTGAGTAATCATTCAAATAAAAATGGAAAGAGAATTTTATTATCCACTGGAAAAGTATTTTTACGGAAGTATGATGGGACATTAATTGAGTGTAATGCCATTTTTGATTCAGCTGCTGATCAAAACATAATTTCCAGAAAGATGAGTGATATATTGGGAATTAAATTAGAAAGAATACAAATTTCTATTTCGGGTTTAAATTCAATGAAACAAAACTTAAAAGGAAAATTACGTACAATAATTTCAAATGAAAGTGGTAGTTTTCAAGAACCCATTGAATTCTTAGTTAGTGATAAAATTACAGGGTTAACACCAAATGTTAATTTAGACATTTCGAAGTTAAAAATTCCTGAATTTTTAAAATTAGCAGATGATTCCTTTCATAAAACTAAGGAAATTCACGCTTTATTAAATGCAGATATATTCTTTAGAATAATGAAAGACAATGTATACAGGGTAAACAATGAATTATTATTTAGAGAAACTGAATTTGGTTGGGTAGCTGCGGGTCGTTTGCGTGAAATGAAAGCCAATAATGAAAATTCGTGCCTTCTTCTCAAGAATGATTGTTCCATTGATGATACAATAAAACAATTTTTTGAACTAGAATCCCTCGGAATTAAAGATGATCCCTGTTTTAAAGAAGAGGATCAGGCTATGACAATATTCAAACAAACAGTTAATTATAAAAATGACCGATATGTAGTAGAATTACCCTTTCGTAAAGATTGGAAAGAATTATCAAATAATTTTCCAGTTGCAAAACAGCGATTTTTTTACTTATGGAGAAAGTTTCACAAAAATAATGATCTGTATGATCAATATCAAGAGATAATTCAGGACTACATAAAACAAGGAATAATTGAAAAAGTCGAAAAACCTAACATAAGTGTTGATAAACCAATATATTACTTACCACACCAAGCTGTGAAAAAAGAAGGTCGGGTCACAACTTCTACACGTATAGTATTTGATGCAGGGTCACATCAATTAAATGAACTATCTCTTAATGATTGTCTTTGGCCGGGTCCAAATTTAAACCCAAATTTATTAGATGTGCTGATCAATTTTAGAATTAACAAGATAGCTATATCTTCGGATATTCGTCAAGCATTTCCTCAGATTTGTTTAGCAGATAAACACAAGGACGTAGTAAGATTTTTATGGTCCAATAGTAATCCTCGTACTGACTTAAAACCGAATCTTCAAATTTATCGATTTAACAGAGTACTTTTTGGGGTGAATTCTAGCCCTTTTTTATTAGCAGCTACAGTGAAGCATCACATAGAAAAATATAGAGAAGATTATCCAACAACCGTACATCACCTGAATTCATGCATGTACGTAGATGACTGGATTACTGGTCAAGATACTTCAGAAGAGGCACTAGAAGTTTCCCGCTCTGCAAAGAAGATTATGAAGGAAGCCGGAATGGTGATGAGGAAATGGATCAGCAACGACTCATCATTGATGAAACAGTGGGCCGACGAAGGGTTCAATACTTACCCAACTGAAACCGCCATTAACTTAGGGAGCGACAACACGAAAGTATTAGGCATATGTTGGCAAACAAAAGATGACTGTTTTACCCTAGATCTTAAAGGAATTCTTGAAGTGGTTGACACAGAAGAAAATACAAAAAGAACCATTTTACAAACCATCGGGAAAATCTTCGACCCGATGGGGTTGCTTACACCATTTACTATCAGAATGAAATGTCTAATGCAGGAAATTTGGAACAGAAAGGTCACGTGGGATGAAAATTTGCCTCCAGACATATTAGAAAAGTGGCTGGCTTGGTGTAAGGAGTTACCACTTCTTAGAGAGCTTAGAGTCCCAAGACTTGTTCTAGATTCTTCTAGTGAAGATGAAATACAATTACATGTTTTTTGTGATGCCTCCAAACTTGCCTATGGGGCTTCAGTATACATGAAAGTTAAAATGAGATAAAGTTCTTGTAAATCTCATCACTTCAAAAAGTAGAGTAGCTCCATTAAAAAGCATTACGTTACCTCGACTGGAACTCCTCGGTGCCTTGTTGGCAGCACGATTGAGTCATAAAGTTCAAGAAATCATAGGACAGAAAACATGCTATTCTGTGTTTCATCATACTGATTCAAAAATTGTCTTATTTTGGATTAAAGGATCAACAAAAATATGGAAACAATTTGTTGCAAACAGAATACAAGAAATCACGAATTTGACAGATCCTGATACGTGGTTTCACTGTGCTGGAAAAGAAAATCCTTCAGACCACCTGAGCAGAGGCCTCATGGCAGAAAAACTACTTTATAGTGAACAATGGTGGCATGGACAACCCTCTTTAATGTCTGACGAAAACAAACAATCTGTTATTGACTTTTCAGAACCAAATGAGAAAGACTACACTCCTGAATTAAAATCTAAAAATGCAGTGACTCTAATTTTGAAAAAGGACTTTACCATTTTTAACTATCTGATTAATCGTAGCAATAGATTTTTAAAAATATTACGTATATGTAGTTTTCTTTTCAGGTTTCTTCACAATCTAAGAAATCCTTTAGAAAAGAAGGAAGGACCGCTGATGTCTGAAGAGCTGACAAAGGCAGAAAACTTCTTATTGAAACAGCTGCAGGAGGAAGAATTTCCTACTGAAATAGCTGCCTTGAAAAGTGGCGGTAATGTATCGCATAAGAGTAAAATTTTTAATTTATCCCCATTTTTGGATAACAATGGTTTAATAAGGGTAGGGGGGAGACTGCAAAATTTGCAGTTATCTTATTCGATTAAGCATCCTTATGTACTTCCTTCAAAAAATAAATTAACTGAATTAATTGTAAAATATTATCATGAAAAATATTTTCATATTGGTCCCCAACATCTTCTGTTTCAGGTTAGGCAAAAATATTGGCCCATTCATGGGAGAAATCTTTGTAAAAAAATTGTGCACAGATGTTTAGTCTGTTTTAAAGCAAATCCGAAAGTATGTGTACAAAAAATGGGAAACTTGCCAAAACAAAGAATAACGCCAGATAAAACATTTAATTCAACTGGAGTAGATTTGTCTGGACCCTTTTTAATCAAAAATAAATATGGAAGGAAAGGTCCAGAAATCAAAATTTATGTTTGTATTTTCATTTGTCTAGTAACAAAGGCTATACACCTTGAACTTATTAGTGATTTAACTTCACAAGCTCTGATAGCTCCGTTAAAAAGATTTATTTCGAGAAGGGGCAAGTGTCATAAAATATTTTCGGATAATGGGACCAATATGGTAGGCGCCAACAGGGAACTAAATGCCTTGTATAAACTGGTAAGAGATAAGGAAGAATCCTTATTCAATTTTTTTGCAGAGGAAAAAATAGAATGGGTTTTTATTCCTCCAAGGAGTCCAAATTGGGGTGGTCTATGGGAAGCAAATATCAAAGCGTTTAAATACCATTTTAAACGCATAGCGGGTAATTCAAAATTTACATTTGAAGAAATGCTTACACTTGTTACTCAAGTGGAAGCGATCTTGAACTCGAGACCACTGACTCCGCTAACTTCAAGTATTGAAGATTTAGAGGTTTTAACTCCAGCCCATTTTCTTATTGGAAGGCCAATAACGGCTGTTGTTGAACCTTCTTTAACTAATGTTGAGAAAAATCGCCTAAGTGCTTGGCAAAATATTACGAAGTCAGTTCAGGCAATCTGGAAAAGATGGAGTCTTTCTTACTTGAATAACTTACAACAGCGCAGAAAATGGATAAATGATAAAGAAAATTTAAAAATCGGAGACATGGTTTTAGTCAGGGAAGAAAATCTTCCACCATGCAAGTGGTTTTTAGGGCGTGTAATAAAGCTATATCCTGGTCAGGATAATAAAGTTAGATTGGTAGATATAAAAACTACCAAAGGGATTTACAAAAGATCCATCTCCAGATTGTGTGTGCTGCCTATCGAGGAGTAAAAAAATGAATATGAACATTTATTATATTAATTTACTGTATTATATATATTATTCTAAAATTGTTAGTTAATTATGAAAATTTCTGTTTATTATAATCAGTTAATCTTTTTTCTAATTCTATGTGTTGTGCGAAATATTGATATTATGTTACATTCATTTATTTGTTATTATTTTATCTATTTATGTTATGTGAAACTGTAAATTTAAAGTTTTTGCAAAAAAAAATACTGTAAGTTCTTGCATGAGAACATAGCAAGGCCGGGCAGGATGTTGACGCATGCGCGCCACCCTGTCGCGGATCACCTGTCAGAGGATGAGAGAAAAAATGTGCTCGCTGAAATAGAATGATACGAGTGCTGATAGCACCATGACTTGACTTGATGCGTTATATAATTACTATTACAAACTACCTTACTAGAAATATAACCATCAAAAAACGTGGATAATTACTCAAATTTATGTCGAAATCCAAAGTTCATTTAAGTATGTTTTTATTGTATATATGTACATATTTTATTTAGTTTCTATTAAATAATATTTAAAAAAAAAAAGGGTCCATCGAAAAATAATCATTTGTAGTTAAGTTTCTACACATACCATTTTGCATCTTTTTTTTAAGTTAATCTTTGGATAAAAACTAACATAAACCATATTATGGCAAACCCACATCAGTGAGTTGACATAAATGTCAGTCTTCGTAAAACACAACATGAATGCAAGCCACTTACAGCCAAACATTCTGAAACTATTTTCCTATACACCGGAGCATCCAAAGTTCTCAGCACATTCTGCAGAATGTCAAGAGTAGATGATTTGGGAGTCGCCACTTTATCACATCAGATGTCTCTATCCTTACATTCTATTGTACACTTAGGTGGACTTTATCTTTCATGATGATTTACATTTCCTTCTTTGATCCATTGGTCCAAATCCCATACACAGTGGAAACATCTACGTGAGTTTCAGCAGTGAAACATCTATAAGACCAAGCAAATTAGCTGTACGTAATCCTAGAATTTGACCCCTCAATAAATCATCTGATTGCTGATTGCCAAAACTGCTTTCGGTGCTGTCAACTAGGCATTAGCTAATCCATATAAACCTTCAGGAATGCTGAACATCTCACAATTCTGGATTCTGTAGACATTATCAAGTAGAAGCAGTTGGTTCATCCATCATTTCCTCCCCTTTTATCCCATGCTATAATCACATGACCAACTTCAGATCATCTGCATAAGCTACAAGAGATTCTTCATGGTGTTGCATTCTCTAAGTCAAGCAGTGTAAATGACTGTGTTTTGATGAAATACTAAGCCCACTAATACATTGGGAAAATTGACAAAACCTATAGCAATAAAATTTACGTGTTCACCGTGGTCAAAAAGTTTAAAAAAAAAAAAAAAAAAAAAGGGGGAGAGATGGCCAGGTGAGATTAACTAAATTTTGTATGAAAATGGTGTTGCATTCTCTAAGTCAAGCAGTGTGAACAACTTTGCTTTGGTGAAATACTAAGCCTGCTAATACCTTGGGAAGACTGAAAAAATCAATAACAATGAGATTCACGCATCCACCATGATCAAAAAGAGAAAAAAATGGAGATGGCTAAGTCAGATCAATTAAAATTTATATGACCAAGGTAAAATTGTGCAAAAATTGAACCCACTTATTAAAAACAATAGCTCACATCATCTACATTCGTAATTGATTTCAAATACTGAGTTAATTCAATTTGAATATCTATAAATAGCAATAATAAGTTTAATTTTTCTTGGAAAAATACATTATTTGTTCTTACATTTCAGCAGAAATATTTGGTAAAATATTATTAAAATATTTTGATAAAATATTTTTTCTCAAAAATTTCCGTATTCTGCCTAAAACTTTTCATCCATATCACATTATGGCAATTCATTGCATTTAATTGATAGGTAGCCGAAAAGTTAAGATTTTCTTCAAATTCACCAGAATTTATCTAAGTATAGCACAAGAAAATAGAAAAAAAAACAAATCTATGCCAACTAGTTTCAGTCTTCCCTAACCTGCAAATAATTTACGAGCTTTGTTTTAACTGTCTGGATTTCATCATGTTTGCAACAGCTAGCATACTCCACCATTATTTGATTGCTTTTCACATAAAATGTCCAATCTTTAGGTTTTTAATAAAAAAATTTAATTTTTCTTTTTACCCTAAATAACTTTTCAGATCTTAATGATTCCCAATAAATCTCTTATTTTTCTAATTTTATAACAGTGAAAGCACATTTAAATTGGGGCTTAGCAACATTTTTACCAATGCAAAAGTGCAATAAAATTCCATTTTCAAAATACTGAAGCTTTTACTTCAAGAAATATAATCATATGTACTATATAGACGGCTCATTGTAAAAGTAGTATAACTCCATATTTTATAAATATATATATTTTTGCTTAATTGTATCACATTTTTCATTACAAAAAATAAAAAATTCCAATAATTGCATTAAAATCCCATAAATAGCATTACATGAAATTTTTAAAAAGCTCATTATTTCAAAATCAATTTCCAAGGAGATAATTCATTTTTACAATGAACGACCCATATAGTTAGGGTGCTTAAAAATATCAAAAAGGGGATGGTGACCCCTAATTTAAATTATTCTCCATAAAATCTTTTGGTTATAGGGACAAAAAGGATTTCATAGAAATCATACATAATACAAAGAAATTAAAATTTTAATTATCTTGATGCATTTTGTTGATTTTCAAGTAAAAATGTGTTATGTAGTTTTAAAATTAAACTCTTAAATTATTTTTGAAAGGTCGGAAATTTAATACCGATACATAGTTTGTATAATCAATTGTAAGAAGTCAATTAATTGTACAAAGTTGAATGTCTTTGAATTTACTAGTCTAAAACCTACAGTAAAAAGTTCTATTATGAGTTATATTAAAAAGTTCTATTATGTTTCTTTACTCTCCCCCCCCCCCTACCCAAATGAAATTATTTTTTTTATGTATCGATTACATTGCACGATAATCCGGGTTTTTTTTTATACATTAAATAATTATAATTAATATTTTTTTTATTACAGAGTATTTTATTGAGTAAATTATTAGATAATTAGTTTATTATTATGTAAATTGTGAATATAATATCAAATTACATCATATATCTGACAAATTAAAGCGAATTAATTATGTCATTTTCAAATCATTTATTACTTTATAAACAGAGTTTCAAATATTTTTAGTATAGAAATTCACATAACTTAAACATGTAAAGTCAAATTATCAAAATTTAAAAATAAGTAGTTAAATAGATCACTTGTAACAAAGTCACTTTTTAAATAAAAATAATTCTCAGAATGAAAGATATTTTGAAATTCCCTTATGAGTTTTTCTGCTACAGATTTTATTTTGAAATAAAAATTAGGAATTCAATTAACATGCAACAGCAAAAACAAATATATAATTTATTTCAATAAAAGCAACTGTCTACATTTTTTTTTTTTTTTTTTTTACACTTCTCATTTAAAAAATGATATACAATAAACAAAAGAATTGAAAGAATTTCACATAAAACATGAAAAAATACCTGAATAAAATTAAAAAAAGAGAGAAAGAGCAAATTTTAAGATCACCAGTTCTCCATTAAATTTTATGCTCAAATATTAAAACAGCAAGAATAAAAGTTTGAATTTTAAATTCATATTCAAAATTTATAAACAAAATGCCATACTAAAGAATTTTATATATGCTTGAAAATATTTCACAGAAAAATAATCTGATCCCCTAAGACATTTTATTTTTTGAAGAAATGGATATTTTATAAATATGTTTGTCAACAAAAGAGTTTCAACTGTCACGTTTCAATAATTAGTTATTCAATACACCAATAAACAAAAATGGTTAACATAATCAATTAACAAAGTGAAGAGAGATATCTTAGAAATTTAGAGAGATTGTGCTCATACATAATTATCTTCAAAATGATTCTGTTAATTGTGAAAACATTCAGTCATATTTGCAAATTACCAAAAAATACAAGTCAAAAGTTCTTTGCAAAATAATCATGAAAGAAATATAAAACATGCTTTTAATCTTAAATAATGAAATTTTTCGAAATTGTGAAAAAATAAAGACTGTTTGGATATCCACAATGCTAAATGGTATTTTAAAATTATTACATATGAAAATTAAAAACACAAGCTTAGAATAACTTACAAAACATTAAAAAAAGCTGATACATATAACATTGTATCTCAAGCAATTTTCCTAAGAGAATATGCATTAGAACATTCTTTTCTTCACTTTATTAACTGAATTTAAAATTTTGAACATATATCTAAAACAAAACATCAAGACTTAATAATTATAATACATTTCGAGAATTGAAGCATCATCAAAACATATTTATTCACTTTTATAAAAAAAAAAAAAACTGTATACAAATAAAATCTGTTCTTTTTGTGGTAACATCACTACTAATATATAGATGTATGTTCTTCAAAATTATGTGCTTTCTTTTAAATTGTGAATAAAAATGTAGAATGGAGAAATGTAAATGAAGAAACTTTTACAAAATATAAAACTTCAAATAATTAAATTTATAGTCCAATTTAGATAAAAATTCTAAAATATAATAAAAAATGTGAAAATTTTTAAGCAGATATGCATAAATTTAAGATTCTTGAAAATAAATATATAAATAAAATAATAATTCTGGACAATAGTTGATAAAATAATTTTTATAAATGTATACAAATTGCTGAAATCATTGATACAATTAAACAGAAATATTTATTTATTTTTTTGCAAAACGTTTTGTTGCATTTTGTCAATATAATAAAAGTACTACTTATTCTATTGATGCATTTTTGAACTTTTCAACTACACAACTGATTTATCAGGATAATAAAGTTAAGTACAGTAAAGTAATTTAGAAATTTTCAAACATCAACCCTGAAACTCACTTCTGATAACTGGAGTGAAAGGCTGATTTTTACCAACATATGTGAAAAATACCAGAGCCGGGAATAAAAAATAAGCTAGGAATCTAAACCGGGCCCAGGTTAGATTCCCGGCTCTAGTATTTTTCACATATGTTGGTAAAAATCAGCCTTCCACTCCAATTATCAAAAGGACAGTAATTTTGGCATTTTTATGAAAGATTATGAGGAATTTATTTAAAAAATAGAAAGCATTTCCCTTTCCTTCACATACATATTTATAGAATAATTTTAAATGAAAATGACCTAAAACATAAATAAATTACATCTTCATTAAAGATATTTATATACACTTTCTACATTTAAAAAGGTTACTTTTTCCCTTAATTAAACTTGAAATAAACTTTTTTTCTTTTTCTGTCATAAAAAAAAAAAAAAACATCAAAAAGAATAGAATATGGGAAAAACATACTTTTTTTTTTTTTTTTTTTAAACACAATGAACTGTCTTATATTTAAAAGCATCACATATGCGATTTGGTCCCATCATCAGAAAGTCCAATATTCAACTAGTTCAGTCCAGCAAAGCCACAATATCTCAAGAATCACCTCCCCCCCCCCCCCCATTTTTATAAAAGGAAAACGAAAAGAACATCATGCCACATTAATAATTTACATATATATATTTACAATCTATAATAATTTTATGCCACATTAAGAGGATTTTTCATTTTATATAATTGGAAATGCTAAAAATTTAATTAAAAAAAATCCTTTATTTAAAACTTACAGTAAAACCATACATATTTCATTTGAAGAAATTAAATCAGACTTTTTTTTTTTTTTTTTTTTTTTTTTAGAGAAAAGAAGACATAACTTTTGGTCAATCCCTTTTTAATGTCAAATAACAGTAAAAAAAGAAACTATATACTTTTTTTTTTTTTTTTTTTGAAAAAACTATAAACTACTTCTACTTTTGAAAAATAGTTTTTAATGATGAATCTCCATAATGAATGAAGATAAATACTATATCATAACATGTATTACAAAATAATAATAATGAAATAAATATAAATAATCTGTCAAAAATAATTTATATCTAATCTTAGCCAGTCTTTTGGAAAAGAAAAAGAAAAAAAAAAATGCATAATTAGTTATTTGATAAGCTAAAATTTTGTAAATATATATCACATTCATAAATACATAAGGGAAAACAAGTTTAAAAATAAATTTATTTTGTTTTCTTCATAAATATACAGATGACATGTATAAACACATAAAATAAGTAATAATTTAAACATCAAAACAATTTCAGTATACAGTTTTTGTAATATTTTTCTGCACTCCAAAATTAAATGAGAATATTTACTAATAAAAATTCTAATACTCAAAACATCGTTTAAGATTTGACAGAAACTTAAATTGTCCATATTCCATATATTCATAGAATTTTATCTTTTTTTCCCAGTTCAATTTCATATCCTGTATTAATATTGAAATTAATTCTAGAAAATTATTGAAATTTTGGTATTTTATTAAAAACAAAAAATAATAATTAAAATTTTAAGAGCAATAAAATAAATTTCAACAGTTCAATTTATTCAAACATCAAATAACACCCATTCCAAACATCTAAAAATGCTATTAAATATAGTAATAAAAAATGAAGTATATGTAAATTCAGAATATATAGCAGTAGTATTTTCAATCTTAATAAAAGCCTGCTTATAATTGATACAAAAAGAAAATAAATGACAAAATCCCAGAAGCTACAATAAATATTTAAAAATACACAGAGCTGTATTATTAATCTTTTCATTTCAAAAGCAGATAAGTATTTTTGCCTGTTTAATAATAAAAATGTAACACATTTAAATTCTACCATTACTGATTACAATTCAGCTTAAAATAAATAATGCTTTTACATCTAATCGAAAGAAATATATTGCATTTAAAAGCACACTATTATAGATAAATTAGGATATATTACACTGATATTGTATAGCTTTACACTTATATATTTACCATCACCTACAGTTATAGAATAAAAATGCTCTTTCTTCCAAAAAAGTCTTTCACCTTTGCAGATTTCATAAAAGCATTATCAAAGTAATTTTATAAGCTTTAAAAAAATATATCTTTTGATAAAATATATATAAAGCAATTTTGTCAACAATTTTAACATTTCTTATCATACCAGATGTAATTCTTAAATCAAAAGGCTATGAAATTCTTCAGTGCATTAGCAATATGCTAAGTACAATCATAAATAATTCTAAATTTGAAGCGCAGAATAGCATATATTTAAAGAAAAAAAAAAAAAGAAAAAAAAAAATTATGTAATGATATTTTTATTTGAGAATTATCAAATTTTTTCATAAACAACTTATTTAATTGCATTTCCAATATATAAAAGAAAATAAATGTATAAATAAAAAAGTAAGAAAATATTTAAACAATATATTACATTTTTTCCAGGCATATACATTTAGCAGAGACAAGACACTTCAAGGTTGAAAGGCTTTAAAAAATGTTTGAAAACTATTTTTTTAACGACCATAATGGATCTAGCTGACTCAGAGGATCTGCACTATCAGTACTAGATGTTGATAGACTACCTTTAGATGCTGTGAAATTCTCTTTTGTTATTTTTCGTTTTCCAGGAGAACTTGCTGGATCTAATGTAAAGTTTGATGGATCCAAAAGACTAGTTATTGAAGGAAGGGCTTTATCAGAAGATTCTTTGCAACTAGATGACTCAGTATTGTTTATTTGTTCTTTTTCTGATATTATAGGCTCTTCAGATTTGTTTTCTGAAACTATATTTTCTTTCACATCCCCACTTCCAACAGTTTCAGAAGTCTCAACTGAAGGAGCACTCTGTATAATATCTTTGTTTTCTGGTTCAGAACTTTTTATTTCAGAACTGTCAGAGGATAAGCCTAATTTAGCAATTCCTGACTGAAGTTTTGCTAAGCCTCCACCTAAAATAAAATCCTCAGATGGATGTCGAACATGAGAACTTGTACTAGTGGACCCTGGTAATTTATCATCAAATGAAGCCCTAGTAGTCAGAATACCACCTAAAATATTAATTAATACTTAAGAATAATTAAATTATGTTAATGTGACAATATACATAAAAGAAATATATACATACATAAAAGAAAAGTGGAAAAATAAAACACATAACAATAACTAAAACAGTTTAAATCATTGTAAACTTTCAGATTTTTTTTTTAAGATAACCATATCAGTAGTGGACACTCACAGGATATTTTCTAGCTGTTACTTTCTTCAAAAAAGGAAGAAGTATTGAATTTGTGAAAATTTTTTACTTCCAATTTTTGAGAGATTCACATGCTTTGAGATTTCCAGAACACTGCTGCTTCTGGAGTGGTGCTGATTCTGGAGTTAGGTATCACGCATAAAAATTAGCACAATTTTGGTTTAGTGACATAACATTTTAAATTTATTGAGGAAAAATAAGAATAAAAAACCAATGAGGTCAGAAATAAAGTCAAATTACGTATGATAATCATTAATATTAATTTAACATGATTTAAAATAATTACATATGTGAAAAATATTGAGTATTTCTACCTGTTTATAGGTTCCAGAATGTAATAAAATAAGTTTAATATGAACACTGACACTTATTTTCTGGATGGAGAAAGACTAAGAACTTCAGGACTTCAACAAAACATTTGTTTGATCACAGATTGTTCATTGGGGGGAAGGGGAAGGCTAGATAATTAGATATGAGAAAAATATTGAAAATTCCTATCTCTATACATATTCTAGAATCTAACAAAAAGAACATAAATATTGATATTTATGTTGCAGATGGATATATTGGGAATCGCAAAACTTCAGTGAGAGACAAGAAGAATAGGAAAAAATATAAAAAAGAAATCCATAGATTCATGATAAATAAAAACAGTCAAAATCTGCCAGTTGGTGGAACAGTGGCATATCTGCACTATAATATGGATTTGTCTTGCACATATACATTATTTACTTTCATTTTCTTTAAGTTGCAAATGAAAACCATTTTTTTCTCCTTTCATTGTGGACGTTTGGTACATTTTTGGCAACAATGATTTTTGTTTGACACATTTTTGGTAACAATGATTTATCTGTAGATTGAAAGAAATTGACATTGTGAACTTTGAAAAAATATATATATATATATATATATATATCAATAAACATTAATAATTCTATACTTACGTCTCATAAGGAGATCTTGAGCATAATAAAGAACTGTATCATAGCAAAATTTCAATTGTTCTTTATCTTGAATAAGAAATTTTCTTTGGTCACACACAGAAGCGAGAACTTGAGTAACATCTCTAGGTCCATGGCCATTATTCATTTCAGAAACCATTGCTGTAATTATACAGAAGCATCCACTACGTCCGATTCCAGCACTGTTTGGAAGTAAAAATCCACCAGTTAAATAAACTTTTAACTCAAAAACTGTTTAAATTTAAAGATACTGGTTAAGTTTGTTACAGTACGTGGTTTTACAACAAAGTATTCTGAGTAAAACTTGACTCGTGCAACTTTCCTCTTGCCAAGCATTTAAATACTATAAAAGCAGATTACAGATTAAGATGTAAAAAATAAAGTACTGTGGCACTGTATGTAGCCATACTTAAAAAGTGTTGAAAATAGTTCTAGAAACAGTTTTATTTAAAATATATTTCTGAAAGTGTGTGTGTGTGTGTGTGTGTGTGTGTGTGTGAGGGGGGGGGGGGGAGAACCACCTCCTTCAACTCCCTGATTGAACAATAGTACCTACATATTCTTAAAAAATAAATTAAGACTGCTACCCAATTTAAAAATTTATTTCAAATTACCCAAACAAATTTAGCCCATAGCATTTCTTGAAATTTACTAATCTTAGTCAAATTTTTTGAGTGGAGTTGTTAAATTCAGTAAGTTTGTTGTGAAAGTAGGCCATTGAAGAAGCCAATACTCTGCCATCATTTTCCTTGTGTCTTTACAGTGTAACAATAGTTCCAATGAAAGAAATTGGTTTTATCCTTTATAACAACATTATTGTGTGAGCTATATTATTTGGCTTTGATGAAATCTTTAAAATGGGAGGTCATGCAGTGACAAAAAAAGAAATGCACAACCAGATGCATGGGAAAGGAAGGGACTGAGGCTCAAGCCCCTTCCTATTGCTTATTATAAATTTCCTTTTAATAGCAAATGGAAGAATCATCCATTTAAAAATGTTCAAAATTTTAAAATGTCTAATAAATGTTCAAAATTAATGATGTTTTGTAATTAACACTAATAATTAGTAAATATTAATCAACATTTAATTATTGCTTTTTTTTTTTTTTTTTTAGAATAATTTGTTTCATTTTTAAAATGAAACTTTTTGAGCCCCTTGCATGATTTTTGAACTGTTATGATCCTGTGCACAACTAAATATTTTAACAACCCAAATACAAATTTTCAACATTCTATAACTATTTTTAAGTAAAGATGTCATAGAATGAAAGTATATAAAATTGTGGATATTTCAGTCGCAGATCATGAAAAGATGAAAACTGAGGTGTGAAATTAGATGTTATAACAGACTTAAATACACAATATAAACATTCAACAGCTAACTGCTTTTGAGTTATGCGAAATACACCATCTGTCTTTTAAATTAAATTCATAATATCTCCTTTATTTCATACAAGGAAGTAAAAATAAGAAAATTAAAATTGTTAAAAAATAAAAATATAAACTTGATTTCAATTCATGCAACAAAAGCAATAAAAAAAAATTCTAATTTTCAACACAATCTTCAATTATTAGAAAAACAAATAAAAATAAAATGAAATAAAAAGTATTTAATTTAATGCAAAAGATATTATACCTGCAGTGTACAACAATAGGCCTCAATAGGTTTCGTTGCTGCTTATAGTAACTTAAGGTTTCAGTTATAAATTGAAGAAGAGCTGCAGGAGAATTAGGAACACCACTAATAAAATAAAAGGAAAAAATTGATTTTACAAAAAGATAATTTCAAAATAAACTCAAATAATTTTATTCTAGCAAACTTTTTTATTTTTATTTGTATTGTGTAAATAATGAAAAAGTAATGTATTACAAAATGATATATTCATGTTATTCTAGTCATTTCACATAGCTTCAAACACTCACACACACACATACATATGAATTATAAAAACACAAGTCTATATTTACATAAATCTTTATATATATAAAAATTTCATGTCACGATGTTTGTCCATGATGAACTCTTAAACTAATGAACCGATTTTAATGAAATTTTGTACACTGTGTGCAGTTTCATCCAACTTGAGAGATAAGACAGTTTTTATTTCAATTTATAGTCACAATATTTTTTTATTGCAAATTATTTGTTTATTATATGACAAAGATAGCTTTAAATATTAGCTATAATTTAATTGTTGCCAAAAAAAATTTACGAGTTCATTTTCTTTCGACATAAAAATAAATACATTTAATTAAACATGAACATTAAAAAATTATAAAAAGTTAAATTGTTCATCTCACAAAAATTGACGTCATTATAACTTTAAAAACTTTCTACACATTGATAAAGTGCTAAAGTAGTGCTAATTATATGTATGTTGTTCTGAAAGAATTATTATTTTATTTTTAACCCCCCCCCCCATTATTATTAGTTCACTGAGCTGAGTCTGCGCGCTTAAATATACGCAAGCAAAGTGCAAAGTGATGATGTCGCTGGTCGTCCATGGATGCAAGAAAAAAATTTCCTATGTTAATCACCAGCTGGATTTTTTGTAAAAAATTATTAAAAATTGAGGAAAATTATTTCTTGATTGTTGACGCATGCGCGCCACCCCGTCGCGGATCACCTGTCAGAGGATGAGAAAAAATGCGCTCGCAGAAGGAGAACGATACGAGTGCTGATAGCACCATGACTTGACTTGATGCGTTATATAATTACTATTACAAACTACCTTACTAGAAATATAACCATCAAAAAATGAGGATAATTACTCAAATTTATGTCGAATTCCAAAGTTCATTTAAGTATGTTTTTATTGTATATATGTACATATTTTATTTAGTTTCTATTAAATAATAATAAAAAAAAAGGTCCGTCGAAAAATAATCATTTGTAGTTAAGTTTCTACAAAATAGTGGCTCCGTCGAGAAAGGAGCTTGTAATCAGCGACTTATGGATAAAAATAATAAATTAAAATCTTCCTTAAAAGGAAAGATAACTAGAATTGAAAACTATGTAGAAAGCACAAATGCCGAAAATTACGATATAGATGTAGTAGAATTGAAAGTGAAATTAAAGAACGTCGAACTACTACAAACAAAAATCGATGAATTGCGACAAAAATACTACGAAATTCAAGACTTGAAAGATGCTGACCAAGCAACCATAGATGATGATCTTGACTCATGTGAAGAACGTCTGGAAAAATTAGAGGTAAGAATTAATACTCTTATTAATTCTTAAGAAATTTGATTCTCATAAAAAAATAAATGCGACTGAAAATGCATCTCAAGATGCCTTTGAAATAAAAACTCAAATTCCTCCTTTAGTATTACCTGAATTTTCAGGAAAATATGAGGAATTCAGTTCTTTTAAAGAACAATTTGATGATTTAATAACCAATAATGTTCATATTAATCAGTCGCAGAAATTATATTATTTCAGGGGTGCAGAAAATGTTCAGACCTCTGAAATTTCCCCAGAACACATTCTAAATTTCCCCCAAAATAACGCATCAAAATCAACCTATTATCTAACAGTTTTTTTTTTTTTTTTGGTGTGTGTGTGGGGGGGGGGGGGGGGATCTTTATTTAGTCCAAATACTGAGGGAGGTTTTTTATGCTATTATATTACATTTTTTTTTTTCTCTTAACTACATCGAAATTTAATGTTGCTATTAATGTTCACCAGATGAAAAATTAAAAAGTTAAGGTAATTAAATTTATTAACTAACATAATCTTTAAGGGTATAATTCTTATATAATAGTACATAATTATACATAAATTAATGTTGCTTCATTTTATTGCACTTTGCTGTCTATGAAAATTTTAAATACCTTTTTATTACAGAATTACTAAATCAAGAATAAGACAAACATGCATGAACTATAATCATTTAATAAATACTTTTCTTTCTTTTTTTTTTTTTTTTTTTTTTTGTGGTTCGATTGGGAGGGGAGAAGGGGAGGCAATTGCTGAATGCACAATCGAAACTCATAATTTAACTTCTGTAAATGAGGCTCAAAACGGTACAAAAAAAAAAAAAAGTCTTTCGGCTAAAGTAAACAAACACACAATTTCTCCCAGCGTCCTGTCATTAAAATATGATGTTTATTTATGTGGACTGGGTAATTATTCTTGTTGCATTTTAGCTAGACTTAAAAAAAAAAAAAAAAAAAAATCTCCAGTTAAATGAATCACCAAATATTTATCATCAAACTTCAAATACTTAATACTTTTTTTTTTTTTTTTGGGGGGGGGGGGGGGGGATTGGTATTTATTGGGAATATACTTGTAACAGAAGAATACAGCTGTTAATTTGTAGTTTAATATTAGAAAGTTTGTTTTTTCAGTAATTTTTTTAACTTCCGTTTTCATTTTTATTTTATTCTGAGATAATAAATATTCAAAATTTCCCCAGACAGCCAGAATTTCCCCCGAACATCGTTCGCGCGTTCGGACATATTCTGCTCCCCTGTATTATCTTAGATCTTGTCTCAAATATGATGCTAAAAATTTAGTTAGTAATTTTGATACATTTGAATCCTTATATAATGCATTAGAAAATCGCTATGATAACGAGCGATTAATTGTTGATATTCATGTACAAAATATTCTAAAATTTGAGAAAATTCAAACTGAAAATCCTAAAGAAATAAGAAATATGATTGATTGTATTCAGAAAAATTTGCGTGCCTTGAAAGTTCTTAAATATGAACAAAATAAATTATCAGATGTTTTCATTATAAATAATCTCGTAGCAAAGTTAGACAGAGAATCTAGGAAAAATTTTGAGTTATCCCATAAATCAAAAAATGTTCCCATCTTTGAAGAATTTATCAAATTTCTGGAACAAAGAGAAAATGTTCTTTTGTCTGTGAATCGAAATTGTTCTGAAACGAAAATAAAAAAACAATTCCCTTTTCCTTCTAAAACCAAAACTGTTTTGCTTAATGAAAGCTTTCAAAACAAAAATTGCGTAATATGTTCAAAAACTTCACATCCTATATACAAATGTGAAAAATTCTTAGAATTAAGCCCGCAAAAAAGATTTGAACTTGTTAAATTTCATAAACTCTGTGAATTATGCCTAAGAAAAAATCATAAAAAAAATGAGTGCAAATCTACATGTCTGCCCCTGCAAAAATCAACATTCAAAAAGTATTTGTTGGCAGACATCACAGAAGGGGGGACAAAAATTGTCGCCAGTCATTGAAAGTAAACCGGAAATAACTATTTCGGAAACAAATGATAAAAATAAAAGTATATCTACGGAAAGCGAAAGTGATTCTTTGCTTCAAAATACTGTATTGAGTAATCATTCAAATAAAAATGGAAAGAGAATTTTATTATCCACTGGAAAAGTATTTTTACGGAAGTATGATGGGACATTAATCGAGTGTAATGCCATTTTTGATTCAGCTGCTGATCAAAACATAATTTCCAGAAAGATGAGTGATATATTGGGAATTAAATTAGAAAGAATACAAATTTCTATTTCGGGTTTAAATTCAATGAAACAAAACTTAAAAGGAAAATTACGTACAATAATTTCAAATGAAAGTGGTAGTTTTTAAGAACCCATTGAATTCTTAGTTAGTGATAAAATTACAGGGTTAACACCAAATGTTAATTTAGACATTTCGAAGTTAAAAATTCCTGAATTTTTAAAATTAGTAGATGATTCCTTTCATAAAACTAAGGAAATTCACGCTTTATTAAATGCAGATATATTCTTTAGAATAATGAAAGACAATGTATACAGGGTAAACGATGAATTATTATTTAGAGAAACTGAATTTGGTTGGGTAGCTGCGGGTCGTTTGCGTGAAATGAAAGCCAATATTGAAAATTCGTGCCTTCTTCTCAAGAATGATTGTTCCATTGATGATACAATAAAACAATTTTTCGAACTAGAATCCCTCGGAATTAAAGATGATCCCTGTTTTAAAGAAGAGGATCAGGCTATGACAATATTCAAACAAACAGTTAATTATAAAAATGACCGATATGTAGTAGAATTACCCTTTCGTAAAGATTGGAAAGAATTATCAAATAATTTTCCAGTTGCAAAACAGCGATTTTTTTACTTATGGAGAAAGTTTCACAAAAATAATGATCTGTATGATCAATATCAAGAGATAATTCAGGACTACATAAAACAAGGAATAATTGAAAAATTTACTGAACAAATTGACATTTTTTAAATAAGTCAATAAGTAATCACACTTTAATAACATATATAAATCCACATAATATTTTAAATATGCATAATAAACATAAAAAATATGTTGTGAATGTGATAAGATTTATTTCATGCATTAAATCACAAAAGCTTGATTTTAAAATTAATAATTAATAGATAAATGAAAATTATTTAAATCACAAAATTTAATAAAGATTAATTATATATATATATATATATATATATATATATATTATAAATTTAAGCTTTTATTAAAAGTGTATAAATATTCATATCTAAATAGAAAATATGGACTTTCATAAAAGCCAAATTTTCTTAAAAGTTGTTGGTATTGGTGTAAGAATTGAGGCCATTTGTCTACATTAGGGAACTCAATCTGAGTGGCATGTACTCCATAGGGATAATTTTTAAGGGGACATTGTTTATATATACATATATATATATATATTTTTTTTTTAAAGAAATAAAGACAGTTGATAAAATATGCTTGGAGTTTTCCTTGACAAAAGGAATTAATATCTATTGTAGCTACATAGGCATCCAAAATAATAGAGTTGTGCTTAGTTTCACGAAGCAATAAATTCAAATTTCAAGAATAGAATAAGTAATACTGCAAGTTTCAATAATTTATAAATAATCTATTATGCTTTGAATGAAAAATATTACATTAACACAGTTTTCACTAAAAATTTACTTATTATTAATTTATTTTTAAATTATGCATATTGTTAATGAAGAACAAACTGATTTACAAACCTGATTGGCCATTGAGTAAATTGAAGATGAACAACAACACGTGATGCTCGATTCTTTAAGGAAAAAGAAATAAAACACAATAATAGTATTTTAAACTAATTTCTATTAATAATGTTATTTCTATTTCTTATTTCTTTTTTAAAGAAAAGCAAATTATTGATTCAAAAAATGACCTATTTTTAGTCTTAACTTAAAGTTTGAATAAATAAAGTTTCATTTGAATCCTTAACACATTAATTAATACTAAATTTAAGTAAATTAGAAACATTATGAATTACAAACAAATGCTAGTTATAGATAATGCCACTTAGAACTAAAATGGTTATTACAAAAAGATAAAATAAAAATAAAATTGTATATGCAGATATAAAATTAAATTAAAAAATAACAATTATTAAATTTTAATTCTTAGAAGCATCATAATTGTACTAAATGATAACATTTGATGATCATAGCAATTAAGATAAGTGGTACAAAATTATTTTAAAACATACTTTTATATTTAAAACTGAAACTATTATTTCTAAATATATCAAATATCATTAAATGTCAAAGTAAAAAGAAATAATTTACTTTGCTATGAGTAACATTGATCATACGTTCCATGAAACCATTCTTTTCTTTTACACTATGTAGAGAAACTTCATAAGCTCCAAAAGTAGACACTTGACCTTTTTCTTTAGGGTAATAAACATGATTTTTGAGCTAAAAGTATAAATTTCCAAAACTTATAAATAGGAGAAAAGAATATATAAATAAATTCTCAACAAAAGTTAATCATATTAAAATCTTAATACAATTTCAGAAAATAAAAATAAATAAATAATATACTTTGGGCTTAATTCTTTCTCTAAATCTTTCTTCGAGAACTTACTAGAAAAAGAGTCGCATTTTTAAAACTAAACTAGTGAGCTTCGCCCGCTAGCGGGTCAGTATTTTCAAATGAATCACTAAAATTAATGAATCACTAACAGTAACTTTTAGTGTTAAGAAAAGAAATTTAAAAAAAAAATCATTTCTCATTGGGTAAAAAGTTGGCCCGGGTCCCCACTGCCTTCGGCAGCGCAGTCCCATGCGCGCTGCGCGCACATATTCCTTCCCTCACCCTTCGTGGCTCCTAAAAAAAAAAAAAAAAAAAAAAAATTGGATCGGGTAAAAACTCCCATCGGGTCCCCACTGCCTCAGTTGTTTATATACATCTAAATGAGAGAAATCATTACATAAATGGCGAGGAAAACCATAATAGGTGTTTGAATGTCCCCAGTTTTGTCCCCAAGTTGAATGTCATTTAGTGATTGTAATTTATCTTAAATTCTTTTGTGTGTGCCTGTAAAAGAACTATGAATGGTGAGCTCGCAATATTAAATTTATTTGTCCTTTAGTGATTCAAACAATTAATATTACTAATGCAAAATTTAAATAGTTTCAGTTCACAGACAGTAATATATGAAAATTCTACTTTGTATTTCAGAAATAATTGCAATCATCAAAATCTATGTAAACTCTGCAAAGGTGACCTGTAACATGCATATAAACTTTTAGTTAAACAAATAAGGTATTTAGGGGCTATTACATTTTAAATAATTTGAGTTCATAAACCATAATAATAAAGAATTTTCCTTTGTGTCCCCGTAAAAAAATTAAGTCACACACTTATGAAAATCTATTCAGTTCATCCGATAGTGACCTAAAACATACTTACAAGCTTTCAGCTCAACCGAACAAAGCATTTAGACATTATTGTGTTCCTTATATTACATTCTTCTGTTTTTACTTACACTCATAGATCACTATCAAAAATAGAAAAATGCGAACTCAGGAGACTTCAAAACATATAGATATATTAAAATCTCATAGTCAAATTTTTTCATGATTACAATACAGTAGCTGCCACTTTATAAAATCACTGGTTAATAAAATCAGCTGCTTAATCTGATCAAATGACTAGGTCCGGAATCAAATCAATCCAAACTAATTTTGAAACTGCCGCTTAATAAAATCAGCATCGCCCGTTAATAACTCAAAAGAAAATCTCTTCAGCAGCAAAAATGATCATATATGTGAGCTAAACAATGAATTTTAAATTCTTATTGGAATTTTTAAGAAAATAAAACATAGCAAGTCATCACATTATCTCTCTTTGTTGAAAATTTTATCCCTGAAACATAATAAATAAATAAATAAATAAACACGCCCTGTCATGTGTTGTAGTAACGAATTCAAGGAGTGAATTCTTCAAATGATTGGTCAATGGTCAATTTTTTCTCTCTCTAAATATTCAAATAGAGTTTTTAGTTCTTATTTTGAAGCAACTTAAAAGCGCAGAAAGACTTAATTCTGGAAGTGAAATTTTGGTAAAGTATAATGGTTTTTCTCAAATGTAGACAAGGGTGCAACATTAAAGCTTGAAATTTCTCAATTTGCTTTATGTTAACTTAAAAATAAATAGGATATTAGTGTCTCAATTGTACTGAACCAAAATCAAAGCTTGAGGTTTCTCAATTTGCTTTATGAGAATTGCATGAGATAATTATATGTTTTTCTTAAGAACAGATATGATATTAGTGCCTAAATTGTACTAAACAAAAGAGTGAATTCCAGGTCAAAGAAAATTTCCATCTTTTGCATAATGTTTTTAAAAGCTGAAATTTTTGCATGAATGATGAGTAGTGAAAGCTTCGTTCCTACATATGGCTAGTTTATAAGATGGAAAGGTGCAAGTGTATTGTTTACTGCAACTTTACAGCATATAAGCAATATGAGAATTTTGACAGTGATTATTGTAAAACATTCGTTTAGCGGATTTGTTGAAAGACTATGATTCAGCTCAGATTTTCAGTAATAATGAAGCTGCATTGTTTCATTTGTCACTAGAGCACACTCATATGCTCAAAACCGAAAACAATGAATGATACAAGAAAATTAAATAATGAATAACTTGATCTTTTGACATGCAATATGATGGGAACTGTCAAGTAAATACTTTCAGTTGTTGTAGGAAGGCTGTTTTAAAGGAGTAAATAATTTGCTTTTGGATTGCCGCAGTTATAAGAAGGCATAGGTGATATCTGCAATTTTCTTCGATTTTTTTCCTACAATGGAACAAAAAGCTAACTAAAAAAATATATATTGTTCTTGTTTGAGAGACAATTGCAGTGTACATCAAACAGATTCAATATTTCAACATATAAAATTAATGTTTCTTTCACCTAACATTTCAACTACTTGATCAAGAATCAGAGTATCTAAATGTTGTTATAGAAAGAAACTGATTAGGAAATCTGTTACAGAAATCGATGTATATGATTATTCTGCAACGTTTTCTATAAATACTATTGCAAAATCTGTCAATCACAAATACAATGCTTTACATAAAAATCTTAAGACAGTGTGACTAGAAACACAACCATAAAATGCTTCTTAATATGCAGATTTAAGTCAGAAGAAGAATTTCAAGAAAAATGTTCCACCTTTGAAGGTAAGGAACAATTTGGCAAAGATTTCCTTTAATATATTGAGAAGTGTGAAAACCTCCTAAATCCGACAGAACTATATGACATTGTTGTAATCGAGGAGCAGTTCTCATCTTCATAAATTTCAAGTGAATCAATGTGTAAAAATAAAAATTCTGATTTAGACGAAGAACCGGATTCTGTACTTAGAGCATTTGATGTACAGAAAGCCCTTAATATACAGGGTGTTTATAAAGTCCTGGACCCATTTTGATGTTTAATAACTCATAAAATAATGAAGATATAAATAAACGTATGGCATTTATTGATGGAATAACTCATATATTTTCTTTTCAGGTTTGAATATCTTTACTTTTGTAAATACCGTCTGTGCGTGTGGTTAATTTCAGGTAATTTCATTTTCCAGTCTAAATATCTGTACTTTTCTAAATATCGTCTGCTTATTAATTGTATTTTTCTCTCTTTTGTTTTTGGCAACTATTGCAATGTTATGTTTACTTTTGATGTGTTTGTTCTATGTAATACTTTTGTATGTGATGTTTTATTCGAGTGGATATCATCATATCGAGACGGTCTCATCAGTCGTATACTTAGACATGTTGGAAAGCTTTGTATTTCCACAACTAGAAGAGCTTCAGCCACATGTCTTTTTGCAACAAGATGGTGCACCACCTCATTGGGGTACCATCGTTCGTAGTTCTTTGAATGACCATTTCCCAGGAGGATGGATTGGGCGAGGAGGTCCAATTCCTTGACCACCCAGATCACCTGATATAACGCCACTGGACTTTTTCTTTTGGGGATTTGTAAAGGACAATGTTTACAGGAGGAGAGTGTCGAACAATGATGACAATAAAAGTCAGAATTACAACCGCAATAGCCTCTGTGGATGCTGACATGCTTGCCGCTACCTGGCGTGAAATTGACTATCGACTTGATATTCGCCGTGCGACGAAGGGGGCGTGGAAGTTCATTGACAAGGGTCATGAAACTTTTTGAGTCCATCTAACCATTTATGTTATTAATTTTAATCTATCTTTATTATTTTATGAGTTATTAAACATCAAAATGGGTCCGGGACTTTATAAACACCCTGTATTTTCAATATACTCAGAAGGATATTAGAGAATCGGGGTGTAAACTAGTAATGTATGACCAGTTTTACATTTTTGTTTGAAATAATGGGGGGAGGGGGGCACCTTTGTGTCAAATCATGTGACTGTCTGAGCTACCGTTTATGAGAACAGTGAAATATACATATATATATATATACAAATCTTGCTCGCTTAATAGTATAAGATATAAGCAAAATTTCAGCACAATCAGATAATAATACGTGGGTGAAAATTAAGTTTTTAGATTTGACTCACACACACAAACATACTATAACAACATATAAGCAACATACCAAGTTTTTAAAAAAAAATGTAAAAACATAGGAAAAAAACATTCTCTTTCTTACTTCAGAGTCAGAGAGAAGGCAAACCAAGGTTTCGACTTGCTGCTCCCAAACCATGAGCCAAAAGTCATAAAATGTAGAAGGTAATGGAGCTTGAGTAATAACAAAGACAGGACAATTTGGACAAATAGCCTGGAAATCAAAGAATAATTTAGATGAAATATACTTAATACAAAATACTTTATTTTTAAGAAAAATATATAACATGATTAATCAAAAGTATAATATGTGGAAATATTTCATGAGGGAAAAAATTTAATCTGTATTAAGAAAAGAAAGTAACGGCATCTGTTCCCTCTGTCTATGTGTGCAATGTTTAGAGAAATTCTGAATACACTGTTCAGTATGAAAATTGCTTCTGACACCATTTTAGCATATCCTTATGTAAAATGACCTCCTGAATGTGAATATGATGCCCATTTTGCCCTATCACCCACAGTTTTTTTTAGGAATGGCACCCTATTTTTCGATCATTTTATGGCTAGAAATTTGATTTTTAGGAGGGGGGAGGATTATTTTAATGGTTAAATATCTTCTGAGGGGCTACAAAGTTGGAAAATTCTAAAACATAGAAATTTGCGACAATGGAATTTTTATTTATATTTATATTTTATTTTGAGTCATATTTGGATTCAGGAGGTCATTTTATAAGAATCAGTAATAGTGGTATCAGAACTCGAATTTTTTTTTTTTTTTCTTTGCAGAGCAGTGTTATCACAGATCTAAAAAATTTGACATAGAAATCCATTTTAACCCCCCACTCCTCCCTTTTCTTGCCCAATGTGCATAGAAGACAGATTTTCAAACTTTTGATTTGATGTATAAAAAAATAATTAACATATGGCTTTTCAGGTTAATTTGCGTTACAATCTGCAATCAAGCACTACAGATCAAAATAACTTGGAGTCTAATTTATTAATATGTATATTTTTCACCTAAATTGTGAATTTTTAACAGATTTTTAACAATTAAAAATTGGTTATAAATAGTGATATAGTTGAAAAAGTCTAAATTCAATCAGTAATTACTCCTAATATTAATTAAAGCCAATACTTCTTTCAAACTGTCATGGTACCTTATCATCAAATGGAAAATTGACCTTAATTTTATGTACTGGCACAAAATTAAAAAAATTGCAATTAAAAATAACATTACAATTTCTTTTCTTTGTATATTTTAGAAATCTCACTAAATTTATTATCTTAATACTGGCTGCAGGAATGAAGTAATTTGGCTTAAAATTACAGATTTTAGAAAATTAAATTTTTAATAAAACAAATCACCCCACCCCCCCCCACCCCCCTGTAAATAAACTTACATGAAATACTGTTTTTATCTCGATAAATTTTACTCATGTAGGAATTACATTTTTGTTTCTCAATAAAAAGAAAATTTAATATCTAATTTTTTATTTCAATTTCTTTTAAATTTGACAACCTCTATACCTTTTTCATGATTAAATTAAAAATAAACTAGTATGTTGTGGCCACCACAAGACTTTCTTCTATATTTTCCTATTTCACTCAGTAACAATAAAAAAAAAAATAAAAAAATAAAAATACGTTTTTCAGTTTTTTTTTCGTTAAAAGTAAAAAAAAAAATCTATAACTTGTTTTAAATTATCACATATTTATAGTTCAACCATTCGTTTTCAAGGTATTGACGAGACCTTTCGAAAGATGCCCATCTTGAAAATTTATCTCCCCCTGAGGGGGGGGGGGGGGGGGGTACTTCTTCCCAGGAAGGGGGGGGAAGTGATGCTCCCACATGCACAAATTTTTTTTCCTAATTTACTACTACTATTATCAATAATTCATATTAATTTTACAATCACAGGTTAAGAATAACTCTCATTATGTACATTTATACGAAATTTTGTCCTATACTGCCATGTTAAAAATTTAAAAAAAAATAAGATCACAGCACCACCTGTTGAGCGATTGATCCCCAAATTTAATCAGCACCAGTTTATGTCAGGGGCGAACTAAATACCAAGTTTGGTTAAATTTCGTAAAAAAAAAAAAAAGTTGTTTTTTTTTTTATTAAAAGTAAAAAAAAAATCGATAACTTTGTTTTAAATTATCACATATTTATAGTTCAACCATTCGTTTTCAAGGTATAGACGAGACCTTTCGAAAGATACCCATCTTGAAAATTTACTCCCCTTGAGGGGGGACTTCACACCCAGGGGGGCTGGTGAGGCTCCTACCCATACAAAAAAAATTTCCCAGTTGACTATCTCTATTATAAATAATTCTTGTAAATTTCATAATGATTACTAAAAGATAATTCTCTTTATGCACATTTATACAAAATTTTGTCCTATATCACCATGTTAAAAATTTAGAAAAAGCGGGATGGCAACGCAACCTGTAAAACAATTTTTACCAAAAGTTGATAGGCACTAATTTATGTCAAGGTGCAACTACATACCAATTTGTATCAAATTCTGTGCAGTAGTTCCTGAGATACAGTTGCCACAAAATTTTGTCACACACACACACAGACAGACAGACATTTTCTAAAAATGGTCAAATCGTGTTCTACAGCACTCAAAACGTGTAAATCCATCAAAAACCCGAGGTCGAAAATTTTTACGAATCCAATACTTTCTTCTATTGAATATAGAAGAAAGTAAAAATAATAGAATTTGTTTTTCTTGAATTTCTAAATGTTTACAAGTTATCAAGTGTTTAAACGAATTTGAATTATCGAATAATTTAATTAACAATCAAATGTGAAAAAAGTACAATAGCACCTTATTGAATATTTGAATACTTCTCCCCAAATTTGAATATTTATACAATAGATGCTAATGTATCCAAATTCTTTTGAGAATCTATTGGGGTTTAAAAAAAAAAAAGTATAAATTTTAAGCAAGCAATAATACCCAGTAACAACCCTTCTCTAGCATTCTCTTAAAAAATTTAATGAACTTAATTATATAATTGATATTATAATTAATTAATATTATTATTAATATAATTAATATTATATAGTTAATATTATATAATTAACTCCACTATTGTATATTGTGTAGATTATTTTAACTTAGTAAATTAGATCTTTTAAATGGAAATATATACACGTATAATTTCTTTAAATGATCATACATCAGCAAAGCATTATAACATATCAGTTTTGCTAATCAAATATATTAAGAAGCCTTTCTTGGAAATTTGCAGCATAAATATTTTTCGGTGCGGGCCCGCACCATCCCTAGTAGCACAGTTGTCCACAAAACATCCTGAGGAGGTCTATAGAATTTCCCTTTTATCCACAGGACATCCTGGGGATGCTTTTCAGAGAAGATGTGCTTCTGGGGATCTTAAGTGCAACAACTTTCAGGTGTGCGCTGGCTATACACACCTGAAAGTTGTTGCACTTAAGATGGTGCAGGCCCGCACCGAAAAATATTTATGCAGCAAATTTCCAAATAAAGCCTTTTTAATATATTTGTTTAATAATTTAGGAAATTTTAATTAAGATTTTTGAATACCAGTTTTGTTTTAAACAATTTATCGTTAATAAAATGAAGTACAATTAATTTGGGTCCATAGGCCACACAATGTATAAGCATTCTATTTCATATACTTGTAAAGAACCAACAAGTCCTACACTAATAAAACTTTATGCAGTTCTTGTGACCAATAACATGCCTATTTAATTTTATCTTGATCAAATGTAGAATTTATAAGCTAGTACGAGAGTAAGGTGAAAAGTTCTCAGCCTGACAATGAAAGACTGCAATTTTCAGTTTAAAAATAATTTTATTTTTCTACATACTCTCCCTTGACTTCAACACACTTGGTCTAGCGTTTCTCCAACATCAGTATTCCTTCCTGGAAATGAAAGTCTGGAAGGCTGTGAAAATATTCATCTACACCCTTTCTGGTGTGTTCTATCGTTTCTGGTGTGTAGTGGTGGACCCATGTCTCATCCATGATGACAAATCGCCATGCAAAATCGATCAGATCCCTACTGAATCAGTCCAAACATTGCTGCGAATATTGTTTACGCATTTGCTTTTGATTGGCATTCAGCAAATGCGGCACCCTTCTTGCACAGAGCTTTTGCACTCCCTAATTATTTGTGCAAGGTGTTTCGCACACTTTCTTCCGATATTCCCACAGCCTCAGCTATCTCACTCACCTTCATTCACCTATCGTCCAACACAATATCATGCATTTTTTTTATGATTTCCGGTGTGGTGGCCGTTTTTGGCCGTACTTCAAGTGGGTCATCTTCGAGTGGCATGCGACCATGTTTAAAATCAACTGACCACTTTTTAATGGTGATTATAGAAGGTTCAGAGTCCCCGTAAATTTTGTTTAGCTTCAGATGAATTTCCTTAGGGGTTAATCCATCCAAAACGAAGAATTTTATGACCGCAGGATATTCAAGTTTGTCCATTTTAACGAAAAAAAATTCATGTAAACAAACTACTTGAGAGAACAATTTGAAACTTGTCATATAAACTAATGACACGTGCACAAAGACAGAAAACACAAATTTTTGTTGATTGGAACGCCATTTATGTGTCGGGCCGAGAGCTTTTCACCTTACCCTTGTACACTTCAAATAATTCATATTCATATAGACCACTTATTTATAAACAAAGACCATAACAATAAAAAAATTTTCTTTGTGTCCCTGAAAAAGAACTGTAAGTGCTATGTTCATCAAAATCTGTATAAGTCAAATGATGGTGACCTATAACTAACCTATAAACTTTTAGCTTAATCAAATAAGACTTTAGAAGATGCTGCATTCTAAAAAATTTGAGTCCATAGGACCTAATGATAAAAATTTTTCTTTGTGCTTCTGAAAGAGAACTATAAGTCCCACACTCATGGAAAGCTATAAAGGTTATGTGATGGGGACTTTAACATACCTAACCTAACAACCAACTGTTAATTCAATTGAATGCAGTGTTCAGACTTTATTGTCTTCATATAAGTAATTCAGACTTTATTGTCTTATTATAAGTAATCCACGTTAAGCATGTTCATGTTAACTAGGTCTGACTATATTTGCAACATTCTAATGATCAATCGTTTTTGAGCTCTACAAGATACAAAACTCATTTTGTAAACCAGTTTTACAATACATTCTTTATAGTTTGTATAAGAAAATAAAAAGGAATACTAAATATTTATAAATATTATTTAGTATATATAAATAATGATAGTTAACATGCCTCATAATTTCTCAGACACATGCTCATATTAGTTTTCAAGAACTGATAAAGTGGCAGATGATTTTAAATCTATCTATTTTATTAATGCATAAATAAATTGTACTTATCATTTAAATAATAATAATTAAAAAAAAAATCAAAATTTAAATCATGTTAGTCATTCTGATATCGATTAATTTACTGAGATATAAATGCTCATAATTTATTTCTACATAATTTTTTCAATAAATGTTTCATTATTGAAATAATACATAAATTAAAAAAAAAAAAAATTAAAACAATGTTTTATTTTAAAATATACTAAGGGAGGATAATATACATGTAGATGAGGATAATATACATGTATGCAAAACTTAGCTGAACTGAATGGGATAGAACAGTTTAAAATTTGAAAAGAATTTTTGAACTGTAGTTAGGGACACAGCCCCTCAGCGTCAGCTCCTCCCCTCCCCTCAGTTCATTATTGCTTAAGCATGTATTGTCATCAGAATTATATAGGTATGTAAAATTTTAGCTCAGTCAAACAATAGGAATTGTGTTATTTTGTGTCCCAAGGCCCTCAGACCCTCATCTCTTAGTCTATTAGTACTTGAATATGTATTGTCATCGGACTTTTACATATACGCCAAATTTCAGCTCAATAAAGTGCTAGGAAGTGGATTAAAATCAGAAACGAATTTTGAACTGGAGTTAGAGGCCCAGGGCCTTCAAGACCAACTCCTAAGCTCATTACTACTTCAGCATATATTATCACTGGAGTTATATAAGCAAAATTTTAGCTCAATAGTAGCTATAGGAAGTAGGAATAAATTCAAAACAAAATTTGAACTAGAGTTAAGAGCCCAGGGCTCCACCTTTAAATCTGTTCCTACATCAGCATGTATAGCCATTGGAGTTATACATGTCAAAGTTTTAGCTAAATCGGACTATAGGGAGTGAGTGAAAATTCAATTTTTAAATTTGACCCTCATACATAAATAAATGACATAACAAAGTAAATAAAATATACATAAAAACTGAAAAGGCAAATTTGGACCGCAGTTAAAAAATATTATTTGCATTTGTTTATTCAATTTAAAATAATACAATTTCTGTTGAGAATTTTTTTTTTTCTTTCTCTCTTTAATTTCTCTCTGTTTTTTTTTTTTTTTTTTTTTTTTTTTTTGGCTGTTGTTTCCTTTTAACTAAAAAATACAGCATTTTTTTAACGATTTAAATTAATAGAATATGTGTTACTAAAACATTTTACAAAGAAGGTTTTATAAAAATCAATACCGACTTAGATACATTTTATTTTAAAGCAATACAATTGACAAAATCTTAGTTGAAGACAAAATTATAATGCTAAAAACTTTTATGAAATTCCTATTCAGAAATTCTTCATATTTTTGTCAATCACTTTCATTTCTAATACTCAGTATAAATATACAATAATAATAAAGTTGGAAAAAGTCCTCTGAATGTTTAATATATCACATTAGCAGTATATAGTGAAAAAGAATGAAAAAATTTTTTAGGAAAGAAAGACAGGCAAAATTAATAAAAAAGAAATTATTATACAACATATAACTTTTAAAAAAGCAAATTAAGCCTACCTTCAAATATGAAGCATTTATATAGTCATCTTTTGAAGATGATAATTTAACTCTATTAATATCATCTGGAAAAAAAAAAAAAAAAAACAGTTTAAATAATTCAGAACATAAAACTAAAGATTTACATGATACAAATAAACTCAAATTAGGCATAGTATGCAGTACAAATAAAAACTAGACTTTATTTTGTATACTTATAACAATTGAATATATAGTTAAACTGTGAAAAACAGCAGTAAAAGGTTTTAAAATATGATTGGTTCATTTATTTAGAATTATTTTTATATTTAAAAAAATTCTCTTTATTGCTACTATGAAAATGATTTATAGCTCCAAGAAGAGTAATAAAATAAAATTAATATGTATTTCAACTATCTTTATAATAATTTCTTTAATGTGGACCAGTTACGATTAAATTTTGTCAAAATGATATGATAGTGAGATCACAGGAGAACATATTTATATATATGAAAGACATAAAATATAATGGATAAAAAGAGGCAAGAAATAAATTAATATTTTTATATTTTAAATTATTGTTTTTACATTCATGGCAAAAAGAATTAAAAGAAATTTCATATTAGATTATAAATTACTCTAAAAGTATAAAAAATAACGAACTGAAATTACAATCGCGATCATCATCATTTAAAATGAAATAAACAAATTAATCATTTAAGTATTTTGATATCTGGAAATATCCTATAAATTATCCTATAAATGAATTTAATGAACAATAGAAAAATATCTGGGCTCCGGAAAGATTCAATTAAAGAATAAAAGATTTATGAGTCTAAATTACGGTTTGATTATTTTATGTCAAATATAAAGCAATAAATAATTGTAATAATGGCTTGGCGAATTGGGAGTAAAATGGTATGGGTTTAGAAATACGCCAAATAACACCAAAAATTAGGGTTTAAAAGATGGAACTCGCCAAAATTTAGTAATCTTTCTTGATTAGCTCTTGCCAGTAAAAGTTAGCAACTCCGCGCCGCCGAATTTGAAAGTTACGTGCGAGGTCGGGCACCGACGACGTCTGGTCACTAGCGGGACTGATTTCAAGACCCCACCAATCTTCATTGCCTTACTAGACTCTGATCCCCAGCCCTGAAATGGATTTTAATTAAAGAAGTTTCCAGTTAGCCTGACTAGATTATTTACTTATGGTTCCACGATTGCAAACACGAAATCCGGAGTATGTGACATGACATATATATATATATATTACACTAATGTATGCAACACCAAAATAGACAATATTTCTGCACAGTGAATGGCAACAACTGAATGCAAATAAATGAAAAGTAGTTTTTATAAAAAAAAGCAAGTATTTACACTTGTAAAATTGGATATATGAGGACTATATGTAGTATAGTGAATGATTGTGCCAAATGTAAGCTATCACTTGAAAAAAAAAAAAAAAACTGTAATTTGAATATTTTTATTTATTTATTTTTTGTATTATCAATTTCCCAAAAAGTAAAATATACAAAAATAAAAATATTTACACATGGGTAATATCTAAGCATATGGACTCAGTTCATTTGTCATTTGTCTGATTAAAAATACATGTTTCTATAAATAATCTAAAGTTTTAAAACTTTACAATTTTTTGCAAGCATCGTTTTAACCCAAGCAATACTTAAAAAATATAAATGTCGTCAGAAACTGACTAAAAAGTATAATAAAAATAGATACTAAGTTTTTTAACAAAACTTATGCCAAAATAATGAAATTACATTGCCAACATGGCACGGCAACAAAAAATTAAAAGTCACAATGGGGTCCTATACTAAAGCTGTTCTGCCCAGGGAAGTATGAAAACTGGGTCTCCATACATGAATTTTATTTTGAAACCTTTTTTTTTTTATGACTTTGGTTTAACTATCATAAACATTACTTCCCACAATATTAATTTGGTTCTAATAATAATTCGGCTTCTGATGAATTAAAAAATATAATTATTTCAATTTTAGAAATCCATCTGTATGAACAACCCCCCCCCCCCCCCCCCCCAAAAAAAAAAAAAAAAAAAAAAAATTAAACTTTTATAATTTTGGGGGAATTTTATGAAATTCCTTGATTTTTCCATGATTTCCTTTTTCTTTTTTTTGATTGCTGACATCCTGGTATTATACATAATAGCTTTCTGAGAAAGTTCAGAGACACTTCATGAAAGCATGCTGTTTGCTATTTAACCAAATTTTATATAAAAAATGATTTTTTATCATCTCAAGATATGCAGAATTCTTCCTCTGCACATCAATTATTCTTTCTTACAACTACTTAGTACTTGGTATCCATATTCAGCACTCAGCTAAGTAGCAAATGGCCAAGGGCTCGATACTCCACCAAACTGCTACCTTAATAAGCCTAATTTGAATTGTTTTAACATAGGTTTATATAACAGAACTCGTTATCTTACCCCTTAATCTCCAACCTGTATTTATAGTATTAAATTTCAGGGTAAGAGAAAGTCGTGTGAGTGACACACGTGATTATTTTTTAATGTTCTTGTTTAACTAAATGCATTTATTTTTATGTCAAAAAAAAAAAAAAAAAATCTATTCATAAAGTTTTTTTGGCAACAATTAAATTATAGCTAATATTTAAATGACTAATTTTAAAGCTATTAGGAGGTTATTATTTTCATATTTTAATTAATTAAAAGAAAACTAATAAAAAATTTAAAAATCAGGCTTTGAGGTACTGTGTTGTCATTGTGTTCTGAGCTATTCTAAAAGTTTCAAATGTCTAGCTAATCGGGAATTTAGTTAAAAATCGATTGCAAGATTTGTACTGGACAAACAAGAAAGTGAGTTAATAAAAACATGAAAAAAAAATAAATATTTTAATATCCTATTCCCTCTAAATTCCTCAGTAAGGATCCCCTTTTTGATTTCTTGTCGAGGGCCCCCAAAAGAGCCAGTACGGGCCTGGTTACGTAAGATACAAAATTCATTTTATAAATTGTTTTCAGTATACTTCCTCATATACATGGAAGTAATAATTTTACAAACAAGTTTACAGATCAAAATGTAGTAAAGATTTCTTTCTTTTCTTTTTTTCCATAAAGTGATAAAATAGTTACATACATTGCTTTCTTTGAACATCAATAAAACTATGTAAAAAAAAAAATATTGTAAAGATAGTGAAATGTTTTGTAGAATTTGTGAAATATAAAATTTATGAATTGTTAAAATGGAAATGGAAAAAGAATAACTTACAGGGCATGACATCTGGAAAGCGATTTTTTAGAGGACAGCACCGTGCAACAGAAATAGACATTTTTCTTGATTCCTTATCTTGAATATCGGTGAATTCCTAAATAAAAATAATTGTTAAGTATATGAATCAATATTATTTTGGCTATTTGTTTTTTGTTGAACTATAGCAAAAAAAAAAAAAATATCTAGTGTGGCATTCCCACAACTTTTTCTTACCCTGCATTTCAATATTATAAAGACAAAATGCAGAGTAAGAGGGAAGGTATTAAGAGCTGTATATAAACTTAAGATACAAATAATTCAAACTAGATTTAGGAACAGTTTTACTTCACATTTAATTGTGTATGAGGGAGCTGTTTCCCCCTCAACACCCCGTTTGAATCTAGTACCTACATTTGAATATAATTCAAGGATGTTATTAAATTTAAAAGTTCATTCTAAATTATTACGACGTCTTTCACCTGCACCACTTTTTACTTCCTTATACAAAGTATAAGGAAGTATAGTAATCCCGATTTGCGAAATGGATTTTGTATTTCACATTGCTCGAAAACAAATGATCGCTGAATGTTGCCAATTTATACGTGTGACAGTCATGATGTCTAGTTGCACACCTGCAAGTTTCGTCTTAACACGAGCTCTCATTTTAGAGATATAAGCGACTTTACATGATTTTTCGTGACGTCTGTATGTATGTGTGTCTGTGTGTGTGTGTGTGTGTGTGTGTGTGTGTGTGTGTGTGTGTGTATGTCGCATAACTCAAAAACGATTGGACGTAGAAAGTTGCGAATTGGTACATAGGTTTGTTATAACATCTAGTTGTGCACCTCCCTTTTTGGACTTTATATGATTTTCCGTTTTGGAGATATTTAGGAAAATTAGGTTCATAATGGGCAAAATATATCAAAAAACGGTAATAGCTCAAAAACGGTTTGGACAAATCTTGCAATTTAACTGACTTCTCGACTAGCTAGACATTTGAAACTTTCAGAAAAGTTCAGAACACGTTGACATGAGTCCCCCCCCCAAGGCACAACTATGACATGAGTCCCCCCCAAGGCACAACTTTGACATGAGTCCCCCCCCAAGACACAATTTTGACATGAGTCCCCTCCCCAAGGCACGACTTTGACATGAGTCCCCCCCCAAGGTACAACTTTGACATGAGTCCCCCCAAGGCACAACTTTGACATGAGTCCCCCCCAAGGCAGAGCTTTGACATGAGTCCCCTCCCCAAGGTACAACTTTGACATGAGTCCCCCCCAAGGCCCAACTTTGACATGAGTCCCCCCCCCCAAGGTACAACTTTGACATGAGTCCCCCCCAGGCCCAACTTTGACATGAGTCCCCCCCAGGCCCAACTTTGACATGAGTCCCCCCCCAAGGTACAACTTCGACATGAGTCCCCCCCAAGGCACAACTTTGACATGAGTCCCCTCAAGGCACAATTGTTTTTTTTTTTTTTTTTTTTTTTTTTTTTTTTTTTTTTTACGTATGCATGCATTTTTTTTAAAAATATTTTAGCCAACTGTTTCGGGTCCAGTGACAATGTTTTTTAACATTATGTATATTTCTAAAAGTGTATAAGGAAGTCATGTGGTGCCCACATCAGATTTTTGAAACTTAGCAATCTTGATTAAACTTTTCAAGTAGCAATATCATATTAACTTCAAAATACAACATTTGAATTAAAATTACAATTATTCATTTTTAAGTTATGCTGATAACAGATATACATAAAGATCAAACATATATGCTCATAAAGTTAAAAACTTGACTTTAATATTCAGAGCACGTCAAAATGCATAATTATATTAAAAAAAAAAAAAAAAAATGCTGAAAATTTAATTATAAACTAGTTGGCATAGGTGACAACTCTGCTCAGTTCCCCATCATATTTATGTCATAAATTTCTAGCGCGAGACATATTATAATCATGTTAAGAGAAATGAATTTGACCAAAGCTTGATACAGTGACAGAATGAAATCCCCGCCTAATAGGCTATCCACCGTTCACTTGGGTATATTTATCTTATTCTAATCTATTAATTTATTTTATCAGGGTCAATTCTGTTTAGTTTTCATGCTACTATTTCCAATGCAATAATCCTCAAAATTCCTATTTATATGAAAAATTTTCAATTTTGCTATGTTGATAAAATCTTAAATTACGAATAACTTACGAAATTTTCCTATTAAAATATTTGTAGTCAATCATGTTCAAACAAGTATCATAAATGTTATTTTGAAGTTGTCTGATATTTATGATCCTCAAAATGGACGTTTATGCTCCATTTTGCCCTATTCTGCCATGTTAAGTAAATCGTAAATTCCAAATAACTTACGAACTTTTTAAATTGGAAAAATCATAGTCTATCTATGATATTCATGCCAGTATCCTAAATAATATTTCAAAAGTGGTTTGACATCTTTACGATGAAAATATTCCTGAAGATTGGCGTTTATGTGAAATTTTGCCCTATTCTGCCATGTTAAGAAATTCGTAAATTTCCAATAACTTACGAAATTTTTATACTATTGGAAAATTCATAGTCACTAATATTCATGCCAGTGTCCTATATAATATTTCAAAAGTGGTCCGACATCTTTACGATGAAAATATCCCTCAAAATTGACGTTTATGTGAAATTTTGTCATGTTAAGAAATTCATAAATTCCAAATAACTTGCGAAACTTTCAAAGTAGCATGTTTATAGTTAATGATGTTCATTCCAAATTCGAAACTGATATTTTAAAACTGTCCTGACATCTTTACAGTAAAAATTTTCTACTTTATGGACGTTTAAGTGAAATTTTGCCCTATTCTCCCATGTTAAGAAAATCTTAAATTTATAATAACTTACGAAGTTTTTTAATTTATATGTTGCAAATGAATAGGGTTCTTGCCAGTGTCGAAAGTAATATTTTAAAACTGATCTGATTTCTCTGCGACTATTTGTTCTTGAGATATCATATACACAGACTGACTAACAAACTAACAGACACCCTACAAATGGACATCATACAAATTTTTGTCATTTTCGGATTCCTCACATCTGAAAATGTGTAAAAAAGTAAAAAAAAAAAAAAAAAAAAAAAAAAAAAAAAAATGAGGTCGAAAATTTTCCCGATTACCTAAGTTTCCCATACCTATAGTATGATGGGGAACTAAAAAATACTTTATTTATTGAATGGGTAAGAGAAATTAATTTTCCTTTCTAAGCAATTCTCCTGTACAAGGTAAAAGGTAGTAAATCACTTCCACCAATTAGTATATTCAATAGAAAAGAATGTTTTCACTAATTATTGGTAGCCTTGTTTGTATACTGTCTGTAAATTATGTACACACTACATTGTGTACTTAAATGTAGTCCTATATTACTAACACACAGCATAATTTGAAATGCACTTCCAGCAATGTTGTCCAAGTATATGTATATATATATTTTTTTTTTTTTAGGTAGCCCTGTAAACACATGGTGAATGATTCTACACAAAATATTCTTTCATACAAACAAAAATCTATGTTTTGTCATTTTGATTAGTACAGCCCATAGATGTTAAATTGTATTTATCAAAATCTTTGCCCATAGACGTAATCTTTTTGAATTCTCTCAGATGTCCCAGTACCCAAGCCATCAGCTTGATCTCAATGAAAAGTTTATTATAGCATCCCTAAATGATACAGATTTAGAATAGTGAGTTTGGACTTTCTCATACTACTTGTTCTTGAGATATGCTGATAACACACATACACACAGAGAGAGACAGACATACAGACTTTTTGGATGCAAAAAACCTTAAAATGTGTAAATATATCAAAACTCAATTTGGAAAATTTGTCCCCAAAACAATACTTTCTCTACCATACCAATCGCCTAGTAAGAGAAAATAATAAAATGAGAATGATAAGAATAAAAAAAAATAATAATTCGACAGGTTCATAAAGGGTGCATCTGCATATTTTCAGAAATTTGCAGTCAGACAGTCATGTCGAGACTCACAAGAAATGATGGTAATACATTCACAATTCAAGTCGTCCCCCCCCCCCTCTGTTGTTGTTTAGACTTACAATACATTATGGCTAATAGGGCATGGGTATTCTGAGAAGCTATATGCTTATACGCAAGAGTTTAGCCCAGGCTTCAGTTAGCAATCAAGGCATGTTGAAACTCATTGAAAGCACCTCAAAATCTAAAAATCATTTTTAATCGAATGTGTTTAGATTTATACCATTAATTCCTGAATTTGCCAATACAGGGCCAAAAACTCTTTCTAAGATATTTTATCGGAGAAAACTTTTAAAACCTTTAATCTAAAATAACAATTTTGTAATTAATTTATACTTATATTTATATAAATAAATTTAAAAATCATTAGTTTAATAGTATTATTTTGACACTGCTATTTGCTACTTTGCATGTAGAAATAAACAAAGAAAAATGTCAAAAATACAGAAAAAAGTGTGGTTAAAAAAAAAAATTACAAGGGTGATACAACGAGAAAAATCAACTGGCAGCAGCGTGATGCTATTATGTTTGCCATTATGATGCCATTATACATGTTTGATATTATTTTTTTTTTTAAAAAAAAAAAGGTTAAAAAATATTAAAATTATAATTATGTAAGACATGAAATTTTTAATAATTTGTCAATAACTTTACATCCAAAAATTCACTCAAAATGTTGCAAACAAAATATTCACTCTAAAAACTATTGCAACACTTAAATATTTCCAGTTTTTTAACATCAATAATCACTACAAATTCTCTTTCAATTAATTATCATCAATTTAAAATACATTTTGTTGCTAATAAAATTTAAGGATCTCCTTTTTGGTAATCCAGAATTATATAAATAATCATTCTATGTTTGATACTGCACAAGCATAGCCATATCCGGGTAAAGAAATCTAAATATAGCATTATAATGCATCTGTGTGCTGTACAAATAAATGCAAACAAGAATTGCTCATTTAAGAGATACACATCTTTCTGCATTTGAATGATGTTCATGAAGTTCATAGAAAGTGAACAAATATAAAACAAAGAAATTGGAAAATTACCTTCCATTTTTGATCAAGAGGTGTTGTTCCATTCAGGGATTTTCTTACAAGGCCTTCAACGAGTTTTTCATATTTTTCAACTTCTGAAACGAATTTAGCACAAACCGAGGGATCACACAAGGGATCCTTAGCAAGATTATTTAAATCTTTCTCTTTAAATTGAGCTATTGCTTTTAAATCTATCACCTGGTTCAAGAAGAAAAAAAGAGGAAGTCAAATTAAAGGCAATAAAATATCACATAGCAATAACAAACAGCTTAACTGATAATCTAAAGCATTTTCTTCAACTTATTTCATTTTCAGGTTTTTCAAGCTTAAAAATAATGAAAAAAAAAAAAAAAAAAAAAACTCAATTGAAAAATGCAATTAATACTGATTATAATATACTGATAATTAACACACATTGTGACATTACTGCTCTGATAACTAATTCCTTTGAATACTTATTAGAATTAATTGCAGTAACCCATATTTTAAGAAATATACATCTTATTATGATACATTAATACAGTATAGGACCGAAAATCTGGAATTCCAGAAGGACCCAAAATCTGGAATGTTTTGAAATTCCAATCATTTCCGCACTGAACAGTCTGAGTGAAAAAAAAAGGGGGGGGGAAAACTATGTTTCCAGCAAATTATGGTAACTTCATTCAATCTTAACAAGGTTTTTTTTCTCTCTCTCTCCATTAAATAATAATTTCTAACCATTTTCCACTTCTTTCTAAAACAATGGGCAGACGATCAGCCTAATTTTTTTTCCTTTCTCTACGTTTATCTTCAAAGGTTTTGTTTATCGTTCCATTGAGTAAAGAGATAACAGAATTGTTCATTTATCTTTGTAATTATAAGTATTTGAGCTTTATTTTTTAATTTTTATTTAAGGAACTAGGGGACTCTGCTCCCTGCTTGTTCCACTCATCAACCCCCGAGCGCCTCCCTCCGACTCACTTTACTTAACACATGCAGAGCTCTACCCGCCTATTCGCTGCTTTCCTTTCACTGAATAGTAACAGTGCATAACAGAAGACAAAAGCAGAAAATTACTATAAAAATCCTCATATTCAATGTCAAATTGAAATATATAATATTTAATAGCACATTATTTTTATGAAAATTATGCTAATTTTTTTTTTTTTTTTTCTTTTCAATGGAAAAAAATTTATAATATCTAGACAATTTTGCATTACAGCTTTAGTATATGACCCTTTTTATTTATTTTTTTTACAACCATAAATCTGGACCACGGAACCCACTCCAGTCGGTAGAGCGCCAACTCATAATTGGAAGATTGCAGTTTCGGTACTCGAGCTGGCCAAAGACCGTCGTGTACATTAATGGTGGCTTGTGCACGTAAAATCTGTCATTGTCTCAATGTCCTCCATGTTCCCATCAAAATTATACCTTTGGGGATCACAGAAGCGGGTGAGTCATCCCCTCTGTGTAGGATAAAAAATGTGGTGGCATGTTGCTGGAACATCTCTAGTGGTGCGTCCCAGACCGTAGTCAATTATCCATAGCACAGTAATGGTACGACGTCAAATCCAACCTACCTACCTACCTACCTACCTACAATCATGGATTATATTTTAATTTTTCCGTGTACAAAAATTAATTTTCTAAAAGTAGAAAAAAAAAGTTACTAATAGCAACATTGACATTTATTTTCTTCTTATTATTTATTTTTTTTTAACCATGGTTCTGAGCCGTTGTAAACCAGTAGGTAAAGCACTGAGCTCATAACTGGAAGATTGACGATTCGATACTTGAACCAGCCAAAGACCGTCAGGTACATTAATAGTGGCTAGTGCACATAAAATCCGCCATGGCCGCAAAGTCCTCCATGTTCCCATCAAAACTATAGCTCTGGGAATCAGCAAAGCGTGGGAGCCATCTCCTCCGTGAAGGATCAAAATTGTGATAGCATGTCTGTGTGTCCCAAACCATCACCAATTACCCATAGTGCAGTACTGGTGCGACGTCAAACCCAACCTACCTACCCTAACTTCAACCATGGATCATATTTTAATTTTCCCGTGTAAAATGACTTCATGACAAAAGAACAACGTCACTGGGAGAAACTTTTTTGAAGGTGGCAAATAGAATACCTTCATAAACCTGTCGTTTTTAGTTAATAACTTCTTTAATTAAAATGCTAGAAATTTCTAAGCAGCTGAAATGTCTTCCTTGGAGTATTCGGAACAGATTGACACCTCTCATGATGCGAAGGACCCTGCCTTCCGCAAGAAGATACTGTCGCAGACAAAAAAATTTGATGCCAGTGACAGTAACTTTTTTTTAATATATAGAGATAATTTAATAGGATTGAATAAATGAAGCTTTGCACTTTCGGGTCTATCATGTGGATCACATTATAGTCTGTTTAGAAATGCGGTATTTTCACTATAGTGGGAATGCTGTTACTATTTTATTAATTTTATTTCTGTTATTTAACCACATTACAATAATTAAAGTTTTTAATTATCATTCACACAGTATAAAATTATATTGGAATATGTCAGTAATTATTTCTTTGGTGCTCAATTATAAGGGTTGGACTAAAATTTAAAAAATGTCTGGTAAATCGATATATTTTTTTTAAAGTTTCTAAAATCCGGAATGGTATCAGTCCCGCATTTTCCGGATTTTCGGTCCCATACTGTACATATTCTTTCATAAAACCAAATTAAACCTAGTTTTAAGCAACCCTAATTTTCAGTCAATGTTGGAAATACCAACAATAATCAAATAATTTGTTTAGATATAACCAATATTAAAAAAAAAAAAAAAAATTCTATTTTGAAAGGAAATATTTAATTAAAACAAAAGCCCATAAAACTAAAATTTGAAGAAAAAAAAACAAAAAAACAAAAAAAAAACCTGTTTTTTAGTAAATATTGTCCAAAAAAATTATTTCTTTAAAGAACTGCATTCTATGATGAAGAGACAAATTAAGTTCACAAACTTATCAAGACTTTCACTAAAAATATTGCCCATTCCTGTAAATTGGGTTAAACTGCTGTGACCTGTAAGCTGTTATGTAATCAAATTGAATTAACAGTCGCTCATCATGGTCTTCATACATATAAAGTTATACACATAAACACTATCAAAGCTGTGATATACGCTTCTATAAAATGGGAGAAATTGCTGCATAGCAATGACATTTGTTGAGTGGTCATATCTAAAGTCAAAAAAGTGGTCATATCTTAAGTGGTCAAAAGCTAAACAGCACCAATATAGGTCAAGGTCCATATCAAATGCATCAGCAATTCTGAACGGACAATAAACACTTGAAGGTATTGCAAAACCATGTTGACATCTCAGTCATCAAAGGGATAGTGAATGAAATTAATAGTCCTTTTCTCTTCTTTATCTTGAGTATTTACATACCTTTTAAGCTTCTTGTTTCTGGGAAACCTATTTCTCCAGCACAGACATAAAACAGTATTTTGTTTAGAAACTGTCTTCCCCCTTTCTTCTATTAACAAAAGTGTAACAACTTCTTTTGAATTTTTTTTTCTTCTTTTCCATCATTTGATGGAAGCTTTTTAGAATGTTTTTTAGCAAAATATGTGAAAAAATATTTTGTAGGCAGAACAGCATTTTAAATTTTTACTTTAATTCGTTGTTTGAAAATTTTAATCAGATTTTGAAAATTTTTAATCTAGGATGGCTAACATTAGAACTTTTCAAAATTCCCTGAATTTTTTATGACTATTTATCACCACTTTCGCTGACTTTTCCTTGCCTTACGCTTTTTTTTTTTTTTTTTCAAAAAAAAAAAAAAAAAAAAAAAAATCACAAAATTAGCAAGCAATTTAGTAACTTATAATAACAAGCTTTCAAATATCACTTATTTTCACAAAATTTATCAAAATTCCCTGGCTTTACATGAAATTCCTCGACTATTCCTATTCCATGACTCTTCCAGACTCCCTTAAATTCCCTGACCTTTCACCGACTAGCAGCCATTCTGCAATATTATTAATCAGGCCGATTAACTTGATTTAAAAAATTGATCAGAACTAAGCACTGATCGATTAACCGTACTGATTAATCGGCAAAACCCTAAAATACAGTGGAGCACCGTTTATACGTTTTTCAAGGGACCGTTCCTAAAAAACGTATAACTGAAAAAAACGTACAACTGAAAATTCTTTTTAACAATAATACACAATAAAGTAATCATATTAATAATAAAAGTCTGCTCAATTTTCATGATTTCCTTTACATTTATTCGAATAAGATATATTTTAATTATATTTAAAATATTTTTAAAAGGTTAAATAAAAATTAAATAATAATTAAAAATATAGAAATTCAGAAATTTTTTTCAAGATTTCGATTTTAACCTTTTGTTCACAACGAAGATGACATTTTTGCAAACGATTAAAAGGAAGGAAAGAAAAAACAAATGTTTCTCCAACTGTAATGTCAAATAAACACGATAAGAAATCTTTCAAGTTGCTTCAAGTTTACATAATGCCTATAAAATTGTGGTTTTTTTTTTCCTTTCATACCCCATTCCTGGAATCAATTAAAAGAGAAAGTGGGAGGTCTTCACATGGTCACCCGCACTTTGTTACCATAGTTCTAAGAAAAAATAATCGAAAAAAAAAAAAAAAAAAGAATAAAACATAAGAGCATTCATTTTTTTTTTTTTTTTTTTTTTTTTTAAATCCTGGAATGAAACTTAAACTTGGGATTCTACAAGGAGGAAAAAAAACGTATAAGTGAAATTAAGAATTTACTTGTGTCGTATAAACGAAATATTTTAACATTAGAATTCAATGGAATGATTTGGGACCGAAGTCGAAAAACGTATAAATGAGAAAAACGTATAAACGAGAAACTTATAAAAGGTGCTCCACTGTATTTATTATATCAAAAATTTATAAGATAAAAGAAAATAATAATGATGATAATTTAAATTATCAATAATGTATTAAAGGATTTTCAAAATTGGAAATGACAATAATGATCATTTAAAAGAAAATTTGTAATCCCTTTCTGCATGATTTTTTATTATATATATATATATATCATTGTTTTTGAGATTACTTTACTATAAAAATTTACAAAGCAATTCCCTGAAAAAAAAAAAAAAAAAAAAAGTTAATTTCAAAACTTTTAGAGAAAAAAAAGTTTTGGATCATTTATCACTTAACATGCATGAAATATGAGCTAAATTGGCAATTTAAGGTTGATTTCCAGTTAAAATCTTATTTAGACCATATTGCATAAAGGGATTAAACAATATAATTTAATATTGTAAATATTACCTTTTTTTTTTTTTTTTTTTTTTAAATACAAATAACAACTATTCAATATAAAAAATGCAAAATAATTAACAAGGGAGGATCACCAACTGTTCAAAAGGTATTTTAACATGTTATATATCATCTTAAAAGTCTAATTGGGCTGGATAACAAAAATATCCATCTTATCGGTAAATGCACCCCCAAGTGAGAGTTTTTTCAATTAAAGTTTTTTAATTACAGACTCTTCAGTGATGTACTTTGCAGATTTTCTGTCACTACAATGAGTTTGTGATTGTATCTATTATTAGTGAAGTATTTTACTATTTGATAATTATTTTGTCGCAACATTAAATTTTTAAATTCTAAACTATGTGAAAAATATTAGACAGAAAAAAGTAGTAAAAGTAAAAAGAAGTATTTGAAATTTTTATCAATTGTAATAGAATGAAAATCGTTAAAAGAAATTTAATTCATTATCATAGCAACAGGAAAAAAAATCTGATGTGGGCACCACATGACTTCCTTATACACTTTTAGAAATATACATAATGCTAAAAAACATTGTCACTGGAGCCGAAACATTTGGCTAAAAATATTTTAAAAAAATGCATGCATACGTAAAAAAAAATAAAAAATAAAATTGTGCCTTGAGGGGACTCATGTCAAAGTTGTGCCTTGGGGGGGACTCATGTCAAAGTTGTGCCTTGGGGGGGGACTCATGTCAAAGTTGTGCCTTTGGGGGACTCATGTCAAAGTTGTACCTTGGGGGGGGGACTCATGTCAAAGTTGTGCCTTGGGGGGGACTCATGTCAAAGTTGTACCTTGGGGGGGGACTCATGTCAAAGCTGTGCCTTGGGGGGGACTCATGTGCCTTGGGGGGGGACTCATGTCAAAGTTGTGCCTTGGGGGGGACTCATGTCAAAGCTGTGCCTCGGGGGGACTCATGTCAAAGTTGTACTTTGGGGGGGACTCATGTCAAAGTCGTGCCTTGGGGAGGGGACTCATGTCAAAGTTGTGCCTTGGGGGGACTCAAGTCAAAGTTGTGTCTTGGGGGGGGGGGACTCATGTCAAAGTTGTGCATTGGGGGGACTCATGTCAAAGTTGTGCCTTGGGGGGGGACTCATGTCAAAGTTGTACCTTGGGGGGGACTCATGTCAAAGTTGTGCCTTGAGGGGGACTCATGTCAAAGTTGTGCCTTGAGGGGGACTCATGTCAAAGTTGTGCCTTGAGGGGGACTCATGTCAAAGTTGTGCCTTGAGGGGGACTCGTGTGCCTTGGGGGGGGACTCATGTCAAAGTTGTACCTTGGGGGGGACTCATGTCAAAGTTGTGCCTTGGGGGGGACTCATGTCAAAGCTGTGCCTCGGGGGGACTCATGTCAAAGTTGTACTTTGGGGGGGACTCATGTCAAAGTCGTGCCTTGGGGAGGGGACTCATGTCAAAGTTGTGCCTTGGGGAGGGGACTCATGTCAAAGTTGTGTCTTGGGGGGGGACTCATGTCAAAGTTGTGCATTGGGGGGACTCATGTCAAAGTTGTGCCTTGGGGGGGGACTCATGTCAAAGTTGTGCCTTGGGGGGGACTCATGTCAAAGTTGTACCTTGGGGGGGACTCATGTCAAAGTTGTGCCTTGAGGGGGACTCATGTCAAAGTTGTGCCTTGAGGGGGACTCGTGTGCCTTGGGGGGGACTCATGTCAAAGTTGTACCTTGGGGAGGGGACTCATGTCAAAGTTGTGCCTTGGGGGGGACTCATATCAAAGTTGTGCCTTGGGGGGGACTCATATCAAAGTTGTGCCTTGGGGGGGGGACTCATGTCAACGTGTTCCGAACTTTTCTGTAAGTTTCAAATGTCTAGCTAGTCGAGAAGTCAGTTAAATTGCAAGATTTGTCCAAACCGTTTTTGAGCTATTACCGTTTTTTGATACATTTTGCCCATTATGAACCTTATTTTCCTAAATATCTCCAAAACTGAAAATCATATAAAGTCCAAAAAGGGAGGTGCACAACTAGATGTTGTAACAAACCTATGTACCAATTCGCAACTTTCTACGTCCAACCGTTTTTGAGTTATGCGACCTACACCCACACACACACACACACACAGACACACATACATACAGACGTCACGAAAAATCGTGTAAAGTCGCTTATATGTCTAAAACGAGAGCTCGTGTTAAGACGAAACTTGCAGGTGTGCAACTAGACATCATGACTGTCACACGTATAAATTGGCAACATTCAGCGATCATTCGTTTTCGATTAATGTGAAATACAAAATCCATTTCGCAAATCGGGATTACTATACTTCCTTATACTTTGTATAAGGAAGTAATATAAGTGGGGAAATAAATTTCACATTTTTAACACTCTCCAACAAAGTTGAAAAGTGTTAATGACTTTGTCTGTCTGTCCACGCTGTAACTCCCGTAAATATTCATGGAATTTCTTGAAACTGATATGTGTTATTCAAGTTCCTATTGGATGTTCCCTATTGAAAATGGAGTGAATACCTCTACTGGTTTGTGTACAGGGGCACCTGAAAGTATTCCAAACCATTGTGTTCTATGAGAGATATTTCTATAAATCATATTTTCATACTTTTATTTTACACAAATCTTAATGAAATTGAAATATCTCATTCAAGTTCATTATTAGATGTTTTCTGTAGAAAATGGAGTAAATACCACCAATGGTTTGTGTACAGGGACACCTTAAAGTATTCTAAAACACTGTTCTATGAGAGGTATTTGTATAAACCAAATTTTAATAAATTTACTTTGCACAAATCTTAATAAAACTGAAATATGTTATTCATATGCACAAAAGAATGTTTTCTATAGAATGTAGTATGATTAGCATTGGCATAAGATTTACAACATCACAAAAAAATATTCAGTTACATTAAGAGCTTTTATTGGAAATTTGCTGGAATTTCATTTTTGTTTACATTAAGTGTTTTTAATACTTTCTAACAATTTTTAAGCATGAATATGATATCTGTCTGTCTGAATGCCATCTGTCTATCTGTCCAGCTGCCTGTCCCCAGCGTCCGTAAATACTTTCAGAAATTTTTAAAAATGATGTTTGTTATTCAAGTTTACTATGAAACGTTCCCTATTTAAAATGGCAGTAATAGGTCATATACAACTGCTCTGTGTACAGGGACACACACACACACGAAAAAAAAAAAGCCAAAGTACTTTTAGGACAGACGTTTTTATAAATTTATTTAAAGAACTTTCTACGGTAAAAATCATAAAGAAAGTGACATTTATTGTTAATATGCTAAAAAAATGTTTTGTATAGAATATGATGTGGTTAACCTTCAGAATTACAAGTTTACACTAAAATATTCAGATACATTAAGGGCTGCATTTTCTTTTGCATTAAGCACTTTTAACATTTTCTAACAATGTTTAAGAGTTATTATTTTAACTGTATGCCTTTCAGACCTTCTCTCTGTCTGTCATGTAATAATGCAGATAAAGAACGTTGAAAGTTATATGACACAACAAGTATGTACAATTGAAAAATGTTAATAACAAATGCATACGGCCTGATTTTTTGTTCTTGTTTAAAATAAAAATTATATTACCTACAATGTAATATTTATTATGAAAAAATATAAAGTAATAATTTTATTTGTTATTATAAAAATTACAAATGCTTCTTTTTACTTTTATTGCTTTTTCTCTTGTCATATTTTTCATATAGTTTAGTATTTAAAAATTTAATGTTGCCACAAAATAATTATCAAACAGTAAAATACTTTACTAATAATATATGCTTTCGTATTGAAAATGTGAATCTGTTACAAAACTCATTATAGTGATAGAAAATCTGCAAAGTACATTACTAGAGAGTCTAAAACTCACACTAGAGGACGCATTTGCCGATAAGATGGATAGTTTTGTTATCAGCTCAGTTAGACCTTTAAAATGATATATAACATGTTAAAATACCTTTTGAACAGTTGGTAACCTTCCCTTGTAAATGCAATGAAATAGAATAGAAATAAAAATTAATCACATATGCATTAAAGATAGTAATTTGTTCTTTTGTGTTATAACAACCAATTATAAAAGATCAAAACATTTGAGCTGTAAAATGCTGAAAAATAATTGAGTACAATTTATAAAAATAAAAATAAACATCCAATAAAAAATTTCTAATGACTAACCTGGGGTTTCAAAACTGGAGTTTTTTCTTTTTCACTTTCAGAATTAGCAGTGGTATCTGGAGGAGGTGTAATAAAATCTCTAGGCACATTCATTTGAAGATCTACAGAAGATGAACTAGGTAATGGTTCTTTCACAGAATTCTGAGGATCACTACTGATTTGAGGCGTACTGTTTGAACTAGGTAGTATATGCTGTGATGGAGTTAAAGGCTTTGGCTCCATTGGAGCTTGAAGCTGTTGATTTGGAATATTAGGACTTGATCCATACACAACATTGATTGAAGTTGAATCATCAGCATTAACAACTGATGTCGGGTGACAGGGCATAGCATATGGATTAGAATGAATGTTAACTGAATTTGAATAAGGAGCATTGTTAGGTAAAGTTGAAATACTTTGGATAGTACCGTTAACAGGTGCATTTACAAGACAGGTGTTAGGCATTTGATTAACAGGAGATGTATATGCAGAGTTACTGTACACATAAGTAGAATTTGAAGCATAAGACAAGGTAGAAGGCACAGAATTGTGCACAGCAGTACTTTGTGAAGAAGCAGGATAACCAGCAATATTTCCGATTTGTGTTGAAGGAGCACTGGGTTGCATTTGATTTACCAGAGAAACACCACTGTTGTTTTGTAACTGCACTGATCCACCAACTACAGCATCTGAAACATTTGCAGAAGTAGTAGGTACATACCCATGCATGTTCTGTTGTAAATAATGATTAACATTTGAATCAGAAATAGCATATGGATTTAGAGAATTGAAAGTACTAGTTCTAGTGTCCATTGATGCAGTGACACAAGCTTGCTTAGATTGAATTGATGTACAAGGCCCATGATAATACTGAGATACACTCACTGAAGGGTTATATTGCACATTTGAAGTACCAACATTATAAGCAGAAGGATGACCATTATAGTTTGCTGAATGAACCATATTTGGTTGCCATGTCGTGTATCCTTGATTTTGTTGAACAGTTACATTTGAAGATGACATGTAAGCACCTTGATGATTCATAGTGTAGGGCAAATTATAAGAATTACTTAACTCAGTAGAAGAATTAGGAATACCTGCAGCAATATTTTTATTTTCTGTACCTGAAATGGAAGCTGCATAGTTATCTGAAAGTACGCTTTTAGAAGATGGGAGAATATAATTCTGGAGCATAGCAGATGAAGCTGCAGAGCTTTGCAGTGCTGATTCTGGATAATTTGAAGTGCCTGAGAAAGTAGTTGAAGTAGGAAATTGCATAGAGCCAGATTGGTGCATGGACTCTGGAACTGATGAATTAGGTGAATAAAGAGTTACGGAAGGAGTTGGTGAGCTAGCTTGATATATAGAAGGGTGAGATAAATTAGATGAGGGAGTTGTACCAAGCTGATTATTTAAACTAGGGTGATAAACATTCTGATTTACAAAATTTGCAGGGTTAATATAGCCAGAAGGAAGACTAGAAGTAGCAGTTATAACTGAACCTGGAGAGAAAGAATTTGAATAATAAATACCAGAAGGCACTGTTGAACTGGTATCATAAGTAGAAGTAGCAGAATATATTGATTTTGCTTCAGAAGATTTCTGTTCTGGCACTGGTCCTAATGAATTAAGATGAACTGAAGTAGAAGGTAAAAATGTAGGTTGAGCTTCAGGAATATTTACATTAGAAGCTACATAACCAGAATGGGGAGAGAAATTCTGTGATGGATCTGTAGCAGAATTTGGTACTTGTTGGAAACGAGAAGAATAATTATAAGAGATATTACAGGCTGGATTGTTACTTATTGAACTAACTGCATTTGAAGTAATAGGTGGTTGATTAGCATTACTTGTATACTGATGCATTATGGGGAGAGAAGGATATTGAACAGAATTATTAGGACCATTAGATAAAACATTATTTGATGGTGGTATCATAGAATTCCATGATTGTGGTGATGCAGTGTAAGAATTTATCTGTCCTGATCCAGTACTAGACAAAGTTGTTGTACACATAGCAGGACCAGAGGTTTGTTCAGAGCCAACAGGGGTAGGCCTCACACCCATAGAAGTCACATCAAAGTTGTCATCAGGTCTTTTAATATCTGTTGGTGAAGGTTTCAAATTTCTGTCAAAGTTTGCAGAAGTGGGTCCACCAAGAGTAGCTTGTCTCATTGAATCTGGGTGGAATGTTGTATGGACAGGAACTACATTAGACTGAAGAGCTGTATATGCATTAAATGGTACAGAATTTGTGGGAGCTACTCCAGAACCACGTTTGTTAAGATAAGGAAGATAATCTTTTAATTTTGGAACATGTTGCTCTTGAGAAATATTTGGCAGCCCTGGTATTCTTCCACCTGTAATGAAATTTTTAATCAGGAAAAAATTAATAATAATTATTATTTTAATAATGTACATTTTCCTTACATTTTAGTATTTCTAAAAATTATAGGGAAAACATAAAAAAGGAATCAAAATTTTTATATTATCACTTATTAAAAGAAGTAAACAATGAAACTGCATAATTTTTTTATGCCAAATATCATGCGAAATCGAATATTTCATCTGACATTTTATAAATAAGATATATCACCTAATAATAAACCTCTATTTTCTAAGAAGAAAAAATCTGATGTGGGCACCACATGACTTCCTTATACACCCATTGGAAAATGTAGTTTTTTCAGGAATAGTGCTCCATGGCTTATTACAGAATCTCTCATTGCCAAATGAACAACTTGAGTTCAATAAAAATCATTCGAATATATATGGCCTACTTTTGTTCTTTTTGGCAAAAATTAGTGACAAGAAACAATATATTTTACCAAATCCTGTTAAAATTAAGAAAAGATTTACTAATTCTGGCTACCCTGAAACAACATTTGCTGCCAAATTTGATCGCTAATCTCGCCAAGTTTATAGCCAAAGCAAATTTTTGTCTTTGCATCGATTTTGGTGGTTTGGAATTGAATTTGGCATCTTAGCGACTGAATTTTGCAAAAATTTGTAGTTTAGGGTTGCCAATGTTTGGAAGCTCTAACTTCAACAAGAACAGAGTTCTGGAATTTTCCAGAAACTTTCATTGATTTATAGCGCAGAACCAAATTCTTTGAAAATTATATAAGTGACTAACAAGACTATAAAAAAAAGATTGATTACTGATGATTATAGATTAAAATTTGCCTAAATCTTTAAGTGCTACTTTCTATACAGTATTCCTGCAAAAAGGGAAACATATGGTACTTTTTTATTTCCACAAGGGTGGACGTTGACTCAGCATCAACTTAGGCATTCAAATGGGGCGAAAAGTGGTAGTTAAGGATTAGCAAAGTTTGGAAACTAACTTCAATAGGAGTTAAGTTCTAGAACTTTTTGTAATGATTCATTAGTTTCTAGCTCAGAAACCAATGAATCATTACCTCAAAAATTCTATAAGCCACTGTGACAATACTCTCAAAGATTTCAAATTTCATTCAGACTTTGAAATTTTTGGTTGTTCATAAATTAGCAAAACTTTTGTTGTGTAGTGTAATTAACAGTGTTTATTTTCATATAAATTTAATGAAAAGCAAACTAATTTATTTCATTTTAAAATATACCTTATATAGGCTTTTCAATTTTGGCTGATCAATTTCGATCACAATCGTGATCATCTTCAGAGCCACTTGTTACGCCTTCGTCCTTCGTTTTATAGTTTTGCGGTTTGTTGTCAGAGTTACTTCGCTTCACTTCGGATTCTTGTAAGAGGTGTTGCCATGCAGCTGGGATGTTGGGGTTAGTGATAATTTCAAGGGAGGCCCTTGAACGGGAGGCCCTTGAAATTATCACTAACCCCAACACAGTAAACAATAGAGAACATTCCATCATCCCAGCTGCATGGCAACACCTCTTACAAGAATCCGAAGTGAAGCGAAGTAACTCTGACAACAAACCGCAAAACTATAAAACGAAGGACGAAGGCGTAACAAGTGGCTCTGAAGATGATCACGATTGTGATCGAAATTGATCAGCCAAAATTGAAAAGCCTATATAAGGTATATTTTAAAATGAAATAAATAACAGTGTTTATTTTATTTCTGTAGTAAGAATGACTAATTGTTTCAAGAATGTTCATTGATTATTGATTTTAATAGCACAAAAAGTGTTTTACTCAATTGTTTCCAGAATATTCATTAAATAAAATGCATTAATCGACCAGAACTTGCTTATGTCTTTAATAATTACTTTCTACACACAACAATATAGATAATTTTCAAAACAATATCATTCCGGGCTCTATCTACAGGTTAAGTATTCATTAAGTAAAATCCATTTTTCGATTAGAACCTACTTATATCGTTAAGAATTACTTTCTACATGCAAAAATATCAACAACTTTCATAACAATACAGGACATAGCAACAATATACATAACAATACACAGGACATAACAACATCTTCATAACAATAACAACAACTACAGGCTCTATCTACGCACTGAATATTCATTAAATCCAGTGCATACGTCAACCAAAACTTGCTTATGTTCTTAAGAATTACTTTCTACATGCAAAAATGTCAAAAAGACAAATCCATTACAGGCATGGGCAATATCTGCGGGCTGAATATTCATCAAATAAATTGCATTGGTCGACTAGAACCTGCATATGTCTTTAAGAATTACTTTTTACATGCAAAAATGCCAAGAATGTTCATAACAATATCATTATGGCTCTATATACGAGCTGAATAGTCATTAAATACAATGCATTCATCGACTAGAACCTGCTTATGTACATTTTACATGCAAAAATGTCAACAACTTTTATAACACGACTAGAACCTGTTTATGTCATTAAGAATTACTTTCTACACACAAAAATGTCGACAAATTTCATAACAATATCATTACGGGCTCAATATTCATTAAATAAAAAGCATTCATCGACTAGAACCTGCTTATGTCTTCAAGAATAAATTAACTCCACACAAAAACGTGGACAACTTCCATAACAATATCATTACAGGCTCAATCATCGGCTTGTTTTGAATTCTCTATGATGGTATATCATATAAATGGCAAAAACCTTTGTATTTTTTATTATTATAAATATGATTTCCGTAAAGATCTCCAAAATGGAAAGCCGCAGTAATACCAAAAAGGGTGGTGCCCAACTAGATGTCATAAAGAACCTATATACCAAATTACAATGTTTTACATTCAATCATTTTTGAGTTATACAAGATACACACACACACACACACACACACACACATACAGACGTCACGAAAAATTGTGTAAAATCGTAGATATCTCTAAAATGGCAGAGCTGCCAACCTAATGGAAATTTAGGAGCATGAGACTTAAAAAATTGGAGCAAACAAGAAAAAATCAGAGCAACTATTATGATACGAAAATTTTAAATAAGATTTCAATATATAATCTACATTTACACAGTCTTAATATAGATTACTTTAAATCAATGAAACTATGAAAGAATGATCAAATAAACAGTAAATATATATTTATTACTTCAGGCAGGCTGCATTTTTTTCTTTTATGATGTATTTATAGTGTTTGTAGGCTATTATAAATTCTTTTCTAGTATATTATAATTCTGACTCATACATATCTTACATTTTCAGCTACTAATATTATGTATCTTATATTAAGACTTACGTTTGGTGATATAGTATGTCTTTTAAACTTATTGAGGAAAAACAAAGATTCAATAAGTTCAGTATTAAAGTCTAAAAATACATCCACGTTTGAGATATATTGAGCATTTTTATCACTTTATTGGTTCTAGAATCTAATAAAATAATTTTATTCTGAGTAGCGATCTTTTTGTTGTAGATTGAGCAGTGGTCCTATTTGTAGATTGACTGAGAAAGCTTGAGCACTGAAGGATGTTTGATCTTTGATTGCTAGCTAGAGCTGGAGAAGAAGGAGGGGGGGGGGGTTAAAAAAAAAAAACATGACTGAGAAATAATTTTACTTCTTTATAGGTTTAGTATAATAAAGCAAGTTATTTCTTTTGTGATATGAGAAAGATTGGGTAACAAATAGCTTCTGCAGAGCATTTAATCATTAATTGCTAGTTGAAAGTGAGGGGGGAGGTAAAAAATAATTATATAAGTGAGTAATATTGAATAATTATATTTCTTTATAAGTTCTAGAATCTCACATAGTAAGTTTAAAATATGAATATTAACATTTATGTTGTGGATGGAAAAGAATTGGCAATCAGAAGGCTCCGTAAAGCTTTTAATTCCCAATATTTAAAAAAAAATAAAAAAAAATAAAAAATAAGGAACGAATAATATTTACGACCTTTTAAAAAACAGAAGAAATCGATTTAATATTGGAAGCCAGAATATTAACATAAAAATCAGAAAACTTATGCCAAAAAGGGAAAAGATGACAGCTACGAATAAAAGTGAAAATAACAAATAAAGAAATGCCAAGTTAGAAAAATCGGAGTTTTCTGATAATTTTCGGATTAACGGAGCACACCAATAAAAGTCAGAGTGCTTGGCAGCTATGAAACGGGAGCTCATATTAAGAAAAAAGTTGCAGGTGTACAACTAGACATCATGAGAGACATGAATATAAATTTGCAACATTCTACGATTATTTGTTTTTGAGTTATGTAGGATATAAAATGCATTTCACAAATTGGGATTACTATACTTCCTTATACAAGAGGGGGGGGGGGCAAAAATATAAGGAGAAGAAAATCATTTAATTCTTTTTCTTTCAGCATGTTAGATCATTTCTATAAGAAAATTCTAGTGCAAGAACATAATTTAATTTTATTAGCTGTTTTGTTCTCATTGTGGAATATTATTTTATTTCCTTTATTAACCCATTAGACACCAAAGTTCCTGCTGCGGGAACAATTTTTTAAAGAATTTTTTAAACTGCAAGTAATTAAGATAAATATATTTTTTTTTTTTTTTTTTACATTAAATGTTGAAGCGCCTCGTTTTGTGTTTTTTTTTTTTTTTTTTTTTTTTTTTTTTTTAATTTGTAATGTGACTTCTATTTTTTTTTTTTTTTTTTCAATTATTCAAACAAAAATGTTTGTTTTTCTACAAAACATCAGCAAAGAAAAAAAAAAAAATCAGCAGAAATAACTCATTCGAGTGCAGGGGTTTAAAGCAATGGATATGGAATAAAATAGTTCCTTTCTTAAATTATAACAAACAGGGATAAAGAAAACTAATTTAAAGGGGTTTTGCAGTTTTTCAACATCCATTCTACCCCCAATTAGGTATCAAGTCTCCCATAAAAAAATATAAAAAAAAAAAAAATCCCCCCCCCCTTAATTTCATCGTAAATTACCATGAAAACATGCGGTTTGTACTGATCGATTTGTAATAATGTCTAGTTTATAACAGTATAGTTAGATTTTGCTTAAGGAGTCGTCTACACATTAAAACAAGCATCAACTTCATTTTTTTCCCAATGGAAACTCCTATTTTTGACCTCATTGTTGGGCGGATATTAACCAAAATCAGACTACCCTCCTTTTCGTGGCTCTAAAGTGACAGCTTCATGGTCGTACACTTTGAATATCAATTCGATATTCGGGCATGCGTTGTGAAATGCCCTAAAATTAATCCTAATTAAAAAGCAAACATTAATCTGAAAAATAATATGGTTATTAATGAATAAATTTTCTCTCAAATAATACTAGATTCATATAATTTTAAGTAATTTCTTTATTAAATATCCAAATTTTGAATACTGATAAAATTGATTATTCTATAATTTTACAATAAAACATAAATGATATAACAATGATCTTTGATCTTGCATCAAAGATGCTAAAGATGAGTACTTAGAAAATATGCATACTTGCATGCGTTTGCAAAGTTAAATGATTGTCTACTGACCAAAATGAAGGAAGAGATTTCTCACCAGATTACTCGAAGTTATGATGCATGCGAGGCATAGTAAAGGGTTATCCCTGGGAGCACTAGTGTTGGGGAGCACGGCAGAGCACATCTTAGCGTAGGCGTGAGGCCGTCAGAATCTCCACATGATTTCATCACTTACACAACTTGACAGAGCTACAGCCAAAACATTTTATCGTCATCTCATCACGAATGCAACAGCTAGAAGATAACTCTAAATTTTTTAACTTCTTCTCATTTTCCTCATTATAATTTTTGGGCGGTTCCCTCCTTGCATTTTCTTTTTTTATTGGCACTGCTTCTTATTGGACCCATTTTTTTACCAATCAGTTTGCTTCTATAATTTTTATTGCCTTCCTTACGCTTTCGCAGGGGCTCATTCTTGGCGGTCGCCTGAAGGGGCTTAGCGTGTGGTCCCCTCTCAGAGTTCCACGTGCAGGTCATAAATATGACGTTGTATTTCTGTCTTAGGCTTTTAAAAGGCAATAAAACAGCTTTGTAGTCTTCAGTAAAATAGCTTTTGTATTTTTATATTCTTTTTCCTTTTAAATAATGCCCTTTTGTACCTTTATTATTTTGTTTTTAACAAAATGGCTGATTTTTCCCATCAGCCTATCCCCCTGTCGAATAAGTTTGAGACAGTTTCTTTATCTCAATACATTATGAGTCCTTTAGTTGTCGTAGTAATCTGGTGTGTTTGGTCAGTAAATTTCTTATGCATATTTGTGCTAAACTGTTTTTTAGTGCACATTAGAGTTCTTGTGATGTAGTTGAGCACTATTAGCTCCTTGTATATATATGCATAATGATTAATGAACGTACAGTTCGACACTGGATTATTAATTGTTCATGAATTTTAGTTCAATAGTGACTGATGATAGTTCGTAATATACTGTTCAATACTGTTTATTAATTGGTTATCATGCATATTTCAACACTAATTATTAATTGATCCAAATATGTAAATGGTTCAATATTTGCTTTTTGAGATAGTTCAATTTGTGATCATCAATATGTGATAGACAGTCTTATGGTCGTTGCATTTTGTAGTTGATTGTGGCAACAGTTTATAAGTTGTATTCAGTTTATAATTTTGTGACACATGTTGTGCAGGATTAATTCACTCAGTCAGTAAACATTTTAGTATTAATGCTAAAAGTTATCATTATTACTTTGCATTTTAATTCAATACTTATAATTATTTATACCGTATACCAACACTCATTTTTTTATTTTATTTTATTTTTTTTTTTTTAATATCATTTATAAAAACATATACAATACATTAAATTCACATATAATAGTACCTTTTTTTTTTTTTTTTTTTGTTAGCAAAATTCTACAAGTTTATGCATTTGTTCTATATACATATCATTCATTGCTCTCAGTGTATAGGCAATAATAGAAAAGAATTTTTTTGTATATTACATCAGATACATGAATGTATTTAATCGTTTTGGTAATATTTCTTTATTACCATTAAGTACGGCAGTATTTTTTTTTTTTTTTTTGAAAAGTCCCTGGCTTTATTTGAAATATTAATTTTAACTTCCGAGAGCTGTTTTTCAGTTTTGTAATGGGGGTGACAAACCCTCTTTCGCCTGCGCCTCTGTGGCGTGGGAAATGACCAGCGCTAATGATTAGTACATCCTGTTATAATCGTTTTCTTTAGGGGGGAGCGCTGAGATAAGATTCTTCTGTTACTTACTCAAGAGAAGCGAAAAGAGACACACACGTTCATCGGATTAGAAATTTGTTTACTAGTTTACAAGTGAGTTTAATTTTATTATATGTATATTTTATTGCTTTGCTTAAGCTTTGTTGCTTTACCTATGTTTAAATTAGGTGTATGTACTATCCATTATCCTTTAATGAATCCCTTTTGTTATTATTTTTCTGTTTCATGTGTGTGCTTTGTGGGATTTCTGATGCCCCTCGCAATATGTGTATCTGGTCTACACTGACGCCATCATTGACCGGGACTTGGATGAGCGTGAGCTATATTCATTTTTTTTTTTTTTTTTGGTATCTATTCTGTTTACAGTTTTATTATTAATATGCACTTGCCTTTTCTTTCAGCTATTATTAATTTATCTTCATTGCAGGTTTATTTCTTGTTTGTTTATTTTATATAGTTGCTATTATTTTATCTAACTTGCGTTCGGCGTGCTTTATGTTCTATTATCTTACGTTCCGTCACCGCTGCGGCTTGAATTTTGCATGATTTTTCTGTATTTCTCGGTCTCCGTTTTTTTTTTTTTTTTGCTTCCTAGCGCTGCGTAATTCTCGGATATTTGATTAGGAATCGTAACATCGAAGAATAGAAGAAATTGTTTGTGTATATTTATTGTGTATATTCATGTGTTTATTTATTATTGTTATTTTTTTACTATGTGTGAATTGTGAGAGTAAATGCAGATCTGATCAGATTTTGAGTATATTGATTCCATTGTACTGTGGCTTTCTTAATTCATTGAATGTTGTGTTTTTATTTTATTTTATTTTATTTTATTTTTGTTTTGCTTTGATAAAATTCTGTCCAGTCTTGACTTTTGTTTTGGCAGGGTGATGCTATACGCCAGAGTATCGAGTGTGGGTCGACCCCCTTTGGCAGAAAACGCCTGCGCCCGACCAAAGGGCCACCTCATTATCTTGGCTGTGTTCTAAACCCGGATGTAAGGTAGGTTATATAAAATTGTTTTTATTGTAAAATATAGGTTATGTATTCATTATTCTTTTTCCTGTACATAATCTGCATTTAATTCACCTTTTTTTTTTTTTTTTTTAGACCATTCTGTAGTGATATGGTAATTTTGCGTAATTTTGTTACTTTTTATTTGCGTGCATATGTGTGTGTGAGTGTTAGAGATTAATATTTTTATAGTGACTGTTTTTTTTTTTTTTTTTTTTGTATATAAATATAATGAATTGTAATCCTAAGCTATTAAGGTTTTTTTTTTTTTTTTGCTAAAACTTCGCCTAAAGTACTTTTTTTTTTTTTTTTTTTTTTTTATACATACATATATACTATGTAGCTATAATGAATCTTAATCCTCGGCTTTTTGCTTAAAATTCACCGAAAGTTCTTTTTTTTTTTTTTTTGTTTAACTTATTAGAGTAAATATATGCATCTTTGTTCAAGTGTGAAATGATGCGAGTTTTAATATTATTACTACCATTTTAGTCCTGCAAGTAAAACATGATTTAATCTTTCTAAAGTGTGAATGATGTGTGAAAGTAGTAATCTCATATTTTGGTGTCACCTGACATTTTGAGTAATAATTTGTTTCGTTTGCAGAAATCCGGCTTTTCCCGTACCTGGATCATGTAGCGCTTGGTTTTACCCCTCTGGTTGATCTCTCCGACCTTTATCTGTCCCAGGATTAGTGAGTATGCTTTTTGCATCTTTCGTGATATTTTTCTTCTCCTAACCTGTTTTTCCACGAGTCTCTTTTGCTCGTTGTCATGGTAACTGTCTTGTAAACGAGTAACTTCTGTTTTGGTTTTTTGTTTTGATTTGCTTCTCTTCTAAAGCATGCGTTATCTTTTCTGTATTATATTTCTTATCTGTGCTAGTTTTTTTGTCTGTCTTTTATTTATTTATTTATTTATTTATTTATTTTTTAATTAATTTATTTATTTTCTTTTATGAGATACATGCATAAATATATTTAAGTATATAAATATATACATATGTGTAGATTTCATGTCACGTTCACGTTCACTTTTATTTATTTTATATCTATACATATTTATTTTATTCATTTGCCATTATGAATACAGACACCTTTTCTGTTTTTGTTTCTATGTACACGTATATTTACGTTTTCTTATTCACATTGCCCCTATGGCAAAAAAAAATCTATATATATGTATTTTTATTTTATGTATTTACAATCAACGTGTTTCGCAAAAGTGTGCGTCACCTGTGAGTTTGTTCCGATGATATTTTATCATTTATTTATTTGTTTATTTACATTGAGCATTGGTTTACATTTTCCTTGTATGTATTGCAAAAAAAAAATGTTTTCTTTCGAAAATTTATGACTATCTAATTATTTAATGAATAATTATTGGTTTATTTACAAAATCATTTCATATATATATATTCTTTTTTTTTTTTTACACATATTATTTTTCTCGGTTGTAAATAGTAAAATAATTGATTTTGTAATATAGTTCATATGTATAATTTGTATCTATACACTTTTTTTTTTGTATTATTTTGCATATTTTGGTGCATATAGTTTAGATATGTGCACCTTAATGGGTTTCGCTGTATTGTCGTGAGTGTAATTATTTTTGACATTAATCTTTGATTTTCATGTCTACGTTTCACATATATAACTAAATAAAAGACACCAATTATAAAATACACATAATTGTGGAGTGTTAGTATACGTACAAACAATTATATTTGCTTAAATCTTTTTTCTCTGTACTCATCTTTTATTTTTACTTTATTTATTTTTCCTTTAACGTTAATAATTTTAATGGGATTAAATTTTAGTAAATAACGCGGAAGAATTTTGTAATTTAACTGTGCCAAATTCGTCACCAAAAACACGGCACCAAATCGGGAAAGGGGTAGATGTTGGGCGGATATTAACCAAAATCAGACTACCCTCCTTTTCGTGGCTCTAAAGTGACAGCTTCATGGTCGTACACTTTGAATATCAATTCGATATTCGGGCATGCGTTGTGAAATGCCCTAAAATTAATCCTAATTAAAAAGCAAACATTAATCTGAAAAATAATATGGTTATTAATGAATAAATTTTCTCTCAAATAATACTAGATTCATATAATTTTAAGTAATTTCTTTATTAAATATCCAAATTTTGAATACTGATAAAATTGATTATTCTATAATTTTACAATAAAACATAAATGATATAACAATGATCTTTGATCTTGCATCAAAGATGCTAAAGATGAGTACTTAGAAAATATGCATACTTGCATGCGTTTGCAAAGTTAAATGATTGTCTACTGACCAAAATGAAGGAAGAGATTTCTCACCAGATTACTCGAAGTTATGATGCATGCGAGGCATAGTAAAGGGTTATCCCTGGGAGCACTAGTGTTGGGGAGCACGGCAGAGCACATCTTAGCGTAGGCGTGAGGCCGTCAGAATCTCCACATGATTTCATCACTTACACAACTTGACAGAGCTACAGCCAAAACATTTTATCGTCATCTCATCACGAATGCAACAGCTAGAAGATAACTCTAAATTTTTTAACTTCTTCTCATTTTCCTCATTATAATTTTTGGGCGGTTCCCTCCTTGCATTTTCTTTTTTTATTGGCACTGCTTCTTATTGGACCCATTTTTTACCAATCAGTTTGCTTCTATAATTTTTATTGCCTTCCTTACGCTTTCGCAGGGGCTCATTCTTGGCGGTCGCCTGAAGGGGCTTAGCGTGTGGTCCCCTCTCAGAGTTCCACGTGCAGGTCATAAATATGACGTTGTATTTCTGTCTTAGGCTTTTAAAAGGCAATAAAACAGCTTTGTAGTCTTCAGTAAAATAGCTTTTGTATTTTTATATTCTTTTTCCTTTTAAATAATGCCCTTTTGTACCTTTATTATTTTGTTTTTAACAAAATGGCTGATTTTTCCCATCACTCATATTCGAATTTTTAGATCACAGCAGTTTGGAGAAAGTCCTATTCATATACTTTAAATCAATTCTTAATAGAGTTACAAGCGAAAATGTGTTAGAGGTACGTCTATACATATTAAAAAAAAATAAATCATGGTCTACCATAGAATGGACATTATTCATTAAGATTCACACCGGAAAAAAAGTACAGAAATATTAATTATGAAATAAAACGAAATTAATCTACTGAAAGTATTGCTCTAGCTTCTAAACTTCTCTGAATATCTGAAGTTGCCTCCCTATAATGTGCTGCTATAAAACACTAGCAAAAAAAGGGAGGCTAGTACTCATACAGCGTGACAAACAGTCCCGTATAACACTGAAGACAAATTTGACATTTTCACACAGTTAATCAATATTTTATTCCTCTAAGGCATAAATGACTCCTATTTTTTCTTCTTAAATATAGTTTATGAATCAAAACTTTTTTTAATAGTTTATTATGTCATTTTATGCACTAGAATTTAAATAGCTTGAGTCATACGAACCGTACAATTTTCAGTTAGAAAAATGTAGGTAGCAAGAAAAAATAGTGATAATGATAATAACAATAGAGATAAAAATAAAAATAATAAAAATGTTTAATATTTAAGAAAAAATAATTCAGCTATTCTTGTTGTGTATATTTTTATGTTATACAGTAAGGCCCACATGAAAGCATTTCTATAAAGTGTTACATTTAATTTGAGGCATACACACCTACAATATACAACTTACAAAAATAGATAACAAGATTTAAACAAAAGTCTGGGAAAGGACATTTAATATTCAGTAAAAAAGAGATACTGTTCAAAAGCATTCCTATTTCGAGTAATAAGTCACGCCTTTATACGTTTTCTAAAACATCAAATTATTTAACAAATTCATGATTAAATAACTGAAATTTTGTTATCAACAATTGAAACGGTAAATTTCATTCATTTATGTATGCTAGCGTCTTATAAAGAGTCAAACAAAATAAAATTAATAAAAAAAAACATTTTCTTAAAGTACTGTTTCAGAAAAAGCTAGGGGGTGGAGTTTATTATTGTTTTGGAAAGCCATCAAAATTTCCTGCCTGTAACGTGTTAATCTTACAAAAATAGGTTAATTTGTATTGTAAACATTGAAACCTTACTTAGAAAATAATAAACAAAACAAAACAAAATAATAAAATAAAGTAAACTAAAATTTTTCAATATTGGAATGAACTTGCATAGATTAGTCTGATAATGTATATCCTACATAATGTGATTTCCTAATGTCCAGAACGAATATCCCACATTATACAGGAGTCTACTGTACTTGAATTCTTAGTTATGAAAAGTGTAAGATCAGTATCTATATCTTTAAAAGTGATAAGACATTATTTTGTTTTAAATTCTTTTTCTATAATGAATGTCAATTTTACGCCATGATTAGAATTAATAGAAAATAAATCATATTTTGTTTTGTTTCAATAATAGATTTTATAAACTAAAAAAAAAAAAAAGTTTTCCACTGTTTTATTCTGTATTAAAAAAGCATTTAATAAAAATTTAATATTTTATTATGCTACATCCTGCGATAAAATTTAAATAACAAAGTGTAAGAACGGTACAGTAAACAATAGCAAAAATGTCACAACAAGATTAAAACAGAAACTTTGTATAAAAATTATGAAATATTAATAATAATAATTAAAAAAAAAAAAAAAATATTGACTGTGTATTGCTGTTTCAAATAAGCCTCCATGTTTTCTAAAACATGACATTTAACTTGAAATGTACGAACCCTACAATATTTAAGTACAAAAAAAAAAAAAAAAAAAACAGGATTAAAATAGAATTTTAGCAGTGAGAAACTAGGAAAGTTTTTTAATATTTAAGAAGAAAGACTTAACACATTAGGATCAGGTATGTTCTATCTTGTTACATGTAACAAAATGATTTTGCATATTCGCAATTAAACATTTAAGTTTTGTCTTCAGCAATCGATGCAGTAAATGCAATTGAGGTTCATGTATACCAGCGTTGCATATAGAGTCAAATTCCAATATGCAAAATAGTTTTTTTTTCTTTTTTCATCGATATATATATATGCGGAGCTTGTTTTCTTTTGGAATTCTTTCGTATTCTCTCACCTGCATTGTCATAATTTTACAAAAATAAACCAATTTATATAATAAACATCAAAATGTTGCTTAGAAAACAATAAGAATAACATAAAGGTAAATTAAAATAGTTTTCCACAAGGTTATATAGAGATATTTACTTACAGATGATACAGTTTATAACAAGTGACAGCCCCCTAACAGCATTAAAAAATGAAATATCAATGTAACTCGAAAAATAAAGCTTGGAACGAGCTGTAAATTTGGAAACCCGTGTTTTTGATGATGCTTGTTCTATTCATGCAAAAATTAATATAGGTCATAATTCATAATTTTTTCGAATATGAATTTATTAATAATGTTCATAAATCAAAAAATGTTTTTCAATCAAAAAGCTGCATGGAATAGGTTTGTGTCACTTCATTCTAACGTATAAAAAAAAAAGAAAATTTGAATATAATAATTTTTCGGGAAGATATGTTTGTCATATTCATTTAACATTAGCATCCCTATACTTAAATAATTTCAAATACTCTAGGAAAAATTAGCGAAATATACAAACTATACCATTTTCCGCAATGATTTGATCCAAATAATTAAAAAAATATATAAAAAATTTGAGTTACCATTGAAAAAAATAAAGTTGATGCCAGTTTTAATATGCAGATGACATCCCCTAATCAAAATCTAACTATATTGTTATAAACTAGACGCTATTACAAATCGATCGGTACCAACCACATGTTCCTACGGTAATTTACAGGGAAATTATGTGGGGGGAGGGGAGGCTTTTTTTTTTTTTTTTTTGCTGACTGTACATTAAAACCCAAAATATATGAAAATTCAAAAATCTTCAGTGAGATTCATATATTGGTTGTGTTTCAATTTTTCTTCTGAAATCCAAAAGTGATTATTTATAAATATTATTTGCAGAAATCTGTACATGTTATTTTGCTTTGTTTTCAAACTGCCATTGTTCAGGATTATTACTATTTTCTAAAATTCTCACTGTTGGTGATTAAATTTTCATTATATCCTTTTGTTTCTAAGAGGTCTACTAAGCCTTCACTCTGCATCTATCATCTGTGTAACCAACAACTAAGTACAGCACCCTGGCCACTTGCTGCTGAAAGTAACCTTTTCTTCCCTTAAAGGACGATGCATAGTGCTGGCGTGCAGAATTTTCCCCACCTTCGTGGAAATGAAAAAGTTAGCATATGTTTCCACTTTTCAATAATCACTCTTCTTTTTTTATAGTGTTGTTAGTCATTAATAGAATTTTCGAAGAATTAAGTTATTCTCTATGAATCAATGAATCTTTCTGCAAAATTCTAGAACTCTATTCTTATTGAAAGTAGAGCTTCTAAACTTTGGCAGCCCTAAACTACAAATTTTCACCAAATCCACTCGCCAACTCACCAAATTCAACACCAAATCATCAAGATTTATGCCAAGACCAAAATTTGCATTGACTACAAACTTAGCGACTTGGCAATATTTGTGATCAACATTGGTGGAAAATATTGTTTCAAGATAGTCAGAATTATTAAACCCTTTCTCAATTTTAATGGAGTTAATTGTTTTGATAAAATGTATTATTTCTCGCAACTAGTTTTTGCCTAAGAGAACAAAGTTAGCTTACTATATTAGAATGATTTTTATTAAACTCTAAGCTGTGTTTTTGCCAATGAGAGATTGTAATAAGCCGTGGTCTACTATATCTCTATGGTACATATAATCCAATTATCAAGACTTTTGTGGTTAGAGTAGCAGTTTTTTTTTTCCTTTCTTTTTTTTCTTATCCTTCTTTCAGGAATGCTTGTGGAATAGAACTTGCCTGTTTATTTATGAATCAGTTACCTCTCACAAAAGTGTCAATGTTTTCATAACAGTATTTTTATTTCAATGGTTGTATAAGGAAGTCATGCGGCATCCCACATCAGATTTTTTATATTTTAGAAGTGATTGCTACCCAATTTCGCACAACACCAAACATTTGTTTTCTTCATTAGTTATACACTGTATGCAATAATGGTTCAACATATTTTTCTGAAAAAAATGTTAGCTCAATCAGTTACATATAATCTGTTATTTTGGAAAATTCACCAATAATTTTAGGACATAAATACCTATATAAGAAGGGACAGAGTAAGGGTGTCAACTGGATTTTTGGGCAGCGAGAAAGGGTACTTTTATTTGAAACATTTTTTCCCCTAAGATTTTAAACTTTGTTAATCAGAAACAAGGCTTAAAAAAGAAAATGAAAATTTTAGAGCCAAGAAAACTATCACTCAAACCACAAAGATTAGGATAATAAATTATACATATATGACAGAGCATGAATATCGCTTGTCCAGAAATAGTATTCAACAATTTATTAGAGAATCTTTCACTGGTAAAGGCTTACCTTTTGTCTTTGATAAAAAATAGTCGTAAGAAATAATACATTATACAAAATAATAATTCCATTAAAATTGAGAACAAAATAAACTCTGTTTCTGTTGAGACTTTATTAAAAGTGGTTATTTCTAAAAGACTGAGCTTTAAGCAGTTGATCACTGCTCAATTAATTAATAAAATTCTTGCCATGAGGTATATTTAATGCTGTTTGTTTGATTGTTGTGGTAAGAATAACAGTTTAATTCAACTGTTTTTAGAATAAACATTAAATAAAATGTATTCATTGACTAGAACCTGCCTGTTTCTTTACAAATTACTTTTTACATGCAATAAAGTCGATAACTTTCATAAAAAATATTATGGGCTCTTTTATTAGGTGCTGTAGAAATTACAATAGTGATAAATCATATATAACAGTAAAAAATTTTGTATTTTTGTCATCATAGATATAATTTTTGTGAAAATCTCCGAAATGGAAAGTCACCAAAATAGGTGCACAACTAGATGTAGAACTGTTCACAAACCTACATACAAGTTTGCAATGTTCTATGTCCAATCGTTTTTTAGTTATGCAACACATAAACACGCATTTTCACGTACAGATGTCATGAAGAATCGTGTAAAATCACTGATTAAAGTGAGAATTTGTGTCAAAATGAAAATTTATGGTGTACAACTAAATGTCATGATAGTCATAAATGTCAATTTTCAACATTCTATGGCCATTTATTTTTGAGCTATGCTTGATACAAAATCCATTTCACAGATCAGTTTCACAATACTTTCTAATACTAATAAATAAAAGCACTGTACAAAAACTGAAATTACTTTTACGAAGTTCTGCTTCAGCTCTTTGTGTTCTTTCTTCATCTTGAACTTTTGTGACACTTTTTATTCTTGAAAGAAGTCGGGATACATTATTTTGCAATTTCTTATAGAAGTCTAAACCTTTCTTGGCTTTTTCTATGAGATCTTCATATGCTTCATAAGAATTAACAAGTGTTTTAACCATTTCTTCCCGCCTAAGTGGATCAGAAAAATTCAGTATAGAAAGTAAATATAAAATGGTTATGAAATATTAAAAGATTAAAAAATATGGTAAAAGAATTACAATTAATTATTCACAAAAATAAATGTATAAAAAAGTAATTATTTACAAATAACTCTATAATCATTACTTACATTCATTGTATTTATTACTTAAATAAAAAATTATAGAATATTAAATTTGCTCATGCATATGAGAAAAATGATGTCTTTATAACTTTAAAATAAAATAACAATAAAAATCTAGCACGATTCTTCCGAATTTTGTTTCATAACCTTTTTTAATGTACTTTAATTTTAGATATTATATTAAAGAGCTTTACTTATTGATAATCCTGGGTAATTTTTAAAACTTTGATGCTGAAATAAATCGGACATTTTTTACCAAGGACTCTACTTTTGTGAAAGCCACTTTAAGCCAAGTAGTGCATCAAAAATATAAATTAATTATAAATTATTGAAAAAAAAAAAAAAAAAAAAAAAAAAAACTAAGAAACAAAAACAATCACATAAATTATTATTTTTGTCTAAAAAAGGGCTTCTTCAACTTTTTCAATACCATCCGTTTCGAAACTGATTATTATTAATTTTCTTTTCCTTCCTTTCTTATCTATTTTTCAATATTTTATAATTTATTGAAAAATAGAAAAGAAAGAAAAGGAAAAAGAAAAGAAAAGAAAGAAAATGAAAAAATAATTGCATAAATTATGCATTTATGTCTAAAATGGCAATAAAAATTCAAAAGTCACCAAGGCAGCTATATTAAGGCTGTACCGTGATCAGGTTTACATATTTATCCCCAAATACTTATGTACTTACTGTCATTCACTACGGTATGTTTGTGAATCTCAACATAATTTAATTGTTGTCTTTTTTTTTTCTTTTTTTTTTTTTTTTTTTGACAGAATTAAAAAAAAAAAAAAAAAAAAAAACATACATTTATTTAAATTGGGGAAAATAAATTAGAAATATCAGTCATATTGTTACAAATAAGGTACCAAATGAAAGGGAAAATTTTTGTGAAATCAATGGATTAAACAGCTTATCGATCAGACAATTAGATTTTTTTTTAATTAACTAAAGTATGAATTTTAGGTGGCAACAACGGAAGATTGTATGGAAACTGTTAGGAGAAATAAAAATAAAATCTACTTCACATTAAGTCACATGTTTTTGAAGTGGGATTAAAAAATGCAGTTTTCAATTTTTTTTTAATTTTCTCTCACGAACACAAAAATATAAAATACAGCCTGTACCCCACCAGACCAACTTGCATTTCAAATTTCATCATTTTTTTTTTGGTTAATAAACAAAAGTCTTACTTTTTTTTTTTTTTTCAAATTAAATTTTATTCTAACTTTGAAAAGATTTATGTGATACAATACATTAAGAATTTGGGTTTTAAAAGTTTTTTTAAATAGATTATTATTTATTTTATTTATTTTTTTTTCTACATACAAACTACTATTAACTAACTAAACTACTATTATAATGATAGAAAACTGTCTCATGCGATAGACGTTCATTTATTTCTGTTCAGAGATCTTTTTAGTGATAAGATCTACACAACCTTTATTGATTTCATGAACTTAAAAATGGTTTCGTTAACAAACTTTTATCTATTGGCATGCAAACAGCATGAAGCTGAGTTTTGTACATTTCGAATTTGATTTTGAAATTTTTCCCACATTCGAAATTCGGTTCATTCACGAATCGGGGCTTTTCTAGTGTACTATATTGTGCTATGGCACATATGTCAATAGTGACAATTTTCTGTAAAAATCAGTGCTTACTAATATGAATAATTTTAATCTCAGAATTATAAATATTTTACAGACAATTTATACCTTACAATATATTTACAGTAGAACCTTGATTATTCAAAGTAATTTGGACTGACCATCATTGAAATCTTTGGATAATCGAGAATGCTTCAATTTTAAGAATAAAGACCAATATATGCAGTATTTCTTATTATGGTAATAAGTGCTTAATGAAAATAAAGCAATACTAAATAAGAACAAAAATAAATACCAGAATTTTCATTTTGAAATTAAATACATTTTACATATTTCACAAGGGTTCGAATCAAAATTTTGTTTGTCGCAGTTTTGATTGTGTTTGCTTTGCAGCTCTATCATAGAGATTTTTTAATACTATTAATTTAACAGTATCAGTTTTTCTGCTGCTCCTGCCATTCAAACCTTTTGCAGAACATTCAAAAGCTTCAAAATTGTCATTTTGCTCATTTTATTTCCCTACATTGTTGATCTTTTCTTCTCTTTGATCAGAACATATTCCTCAGACATCGTCAATGAAGTCTTCATTGCTGAATACATAAAAATCCAGGATCATGTGTCACACTTCAGCCAGTCATTTATTCCAGCAATATAACAGCTATCACAACCAGGTATTTACTAGATACTGATTCCAAATCAGCAACATCATTCTCTTTTTCATCCTTAAAACTTTCATTCATTCCAGCAGCTAAATGTGGAGCAAGTTTTCTCCACCTTTGAAAGAACACATGCTGCTGTAACAATTCTGAAACTTCACTTATCATGTACATACAATCTTTTATAGTCTAAGATTTCCAAATTTTCACAAGAGAAGTTTCTTACTATCTCCACTGAAAAACAATTTTCTAATGAATAGCTTCTGTTAATCCAGCATTAAATATTCTAAGATCCCTTATTCCATTGGTTGCAAAATTGGTATTGTATTCATCGGTAAAAAAAAATGCATTGAACATCCCCATCATTGAGAACTGAAGTATCTGGAAGGTCAAGAGCATGTCGATTAATGAAAAAGCACTGTTGATTAATAAAATGTAATATTTCTTATGTAATTCATTCCTTTCTAACTTTGGTAACAAATCAATAAAAAAATTATTGTTTTTGATTGATGAAATAAATAATTAACCTTCATTGCTGAGTTCCTGAATTCAATGATGATGTGTGAATTTTTCGAGCCACCCAACACTGGCTTACAAATTATCAGGAGAGCTTTTTATGGAATTATAGGCCTAGAAAGTGGCATACTTTCACATCGTTTCTACGAAAACCACTTGAACAAAGCAGAATTCAATTTTGTATCATGTACTGATTTCACTGTTTTTTACATTTGATGGAAAAACACATAAATTTAAAGTATAAATATGAATAATTATTTTAGATATTATATTACAAGTTTTCAATACTAAAACATATTTTTCAAAGAGCAAAATTACCTCACCTTAATCTGATTTCTGATAAAGCTTTCCTCGTATCAGCATAGCGTGCATTAGCCTCAGTCAAAGCACACAAAATGTTATCTTGAGCAGCTAAGTTTTGATCAATATAAGTTAAAGTCTCATTATGCTTCTTCAACTCTTCAGCAAATGTTTGCTGAAATGATAATTTGACAATTTGTATATAAAATAAGCTAAATTATTTTTAAAACAATTTAATATATTTGAAAGCATTAAGTTTAAAACAGTTCTATTTTCTTATTTTACAAGCATTTATAAAGTAAAAGGAAATCAAACATATCACATTTAAAATGACAAGCTTTCCAGAATGCAATGTATTGCTTTTATTTGCACACTGAACATTTATTTGTATTCTACAATATTTACTGATGTAATATTTCCCCAAAATAATTTTGTTTATGAAACCTACTAACATAATAAAAAAAAAAAAAAAAAAAAAGAGTTAAAACCTTATTTTAGGCTTCATCATACGTCCTTTCACTGGCAGCCCTCGGCATCCTCAAATGCGACTTCTGCAGTGGCGTTCTTGATAGGCAAGTGGTGTTATTTGCTTTGGGCTCATTGCCATTATATGTTTCAGAATTACTAATTATTTCAACGGTTTCGCAAAAAATACATAGGTTGGATTTTCGTATTCAGTAAGTTTTGTTGTCTCATTAAATTCAATATTGATATTTTCTTTAAAAATTAAATTATCTCACATTTAATCCATTTATATTAGAAGCATATATATTTCAGCATACTTTCACAGCCATCTTCAATGCTGCTTAATAAACTCTGTTTGGCTTGCTGCCAGTCTGTTTTTTATCTTCTCTTTCTATCTTTTTTCTTTTTTTCACTTCAGTTATTTACTTGTTGCCATTCAGGAGGGACGATCCTGTACTCTGACTCCCTGTCGTTAATTGCATTGTTAGTAGTTAGTATTTCCAAGGCTTCAATTTTTAAGGAATAATGGTCGGAATTATAGCGAGCTATTTTGTTAGTTGTTAATGTACTGAGGTTAATGGAATGGTTTAATGAATTTTAAATCCATGAGATGTTCAGTTTCGGGATCTTTTATTTTCCCTTTTGTCATACCATTTTATATTTAAAATTTATTTTGTAGATTCCAGATATGTCTTTGCAATTAATTGGGTCTTTTACATTTCTTATTCTTTAAAAAATGTTTTTATTAGGTTTAATGCAGATATTAATTCCTGATTTAGTAACTTCATATTTAATCTTGTTAGCTGCAGCTTTACAAAATGAAATAGAGGAGGTGAAGAGGGGTTTAGTTTAACAGACTGGAGGCAAGCCAAACAGTGGTCACTAAGCAACACTGAAGATGGCTACGGAATTATGCTGAAATATATATGCTGCTAATAAAAAAGAATTAAATGTGAGGTAATTTAATTTAAAAAGAAATATAAATCCTTTAACTTTGCTACATTGATATTTTCATTTTGCAGTTTTGGCTAAAGCTATGGTATTTTTATTAAATTTAATGTTGGAGATATGCTTTTTTCTTTTATCTTTTTACCATTCCTATACAACAACCATTATTAGATTTGTTTTCAGAAAAAGGGATTTTATATATATTGGCAATTTCAAGGTGGTCCAATAAATCTTTGCCATTGCGGATGAGTTGATAAATATTTCTGTTGGGTTTGATGGGTATTTTATAATTATACTTAGCAGCTTTGTTTTTAATTTTTAAGGAAACATCGCAACCAAAAGGTATACTCCAGGTTAATTTAGGGGGATTTTTTTATGGTTAGGAATATAATTAAGTTTAATATGCTTTTGATACAAACAATTTATGAATGATATTTTTTGAGTATCCTGCATTATTGATGATTTGTTGGATAAATTTTAATTTGTCATGTAAAATAGACTTGTCTTGTAAAATAGAGCAAACTAAAAGGGCACAGTTGAGCCTAAATAGCATTAATTTTACAATGACGCATTTTTTCATGAAACCACTGAAATAATTAGTAATTGTGTAGCATGCAATGGCAACAAGCCCAAAGGTAATACAGGCTGTATGTGGAACCACCTAATTGAGGATGCACCTGCCAAAGCAAATTGCACCACTTGCCTATTAAGAAGTCACACTATAGGATGCCGGGGTTCCCCAGTGAAAAGACTTAGGATGAAGTGTAAAAAAAGGTTTTAACTCTATTTTAATTATGTAATACTTCTTATTTTAAATATTTTATATTATAATAAAATATTTACAATTTGTACTGTGAATACAAATATTATACAATATTTGTATTCTACAATATTCAATTCTATTCATATCTTTATATCAAATCAAAAAATTTCAAAAAATGTTCATGTATGGCTGACAGGATCTTAAAAGTCTTTTAAACAAATTCTACATTTAATTTAATGCATTAAATAATATTAATACCCCCTCTTGCCAAATGTAGAATAGTAAATTTTAAAGTGTAGCTTATTTATAAATCTACATTTTTGGAAAAAACAAAAATAAAAAAAAATTCCAAAGAATTATAATATCTAAAGTATCTATACCTGAATATCCTCTTTTTTATTCAAAGTAACCAAACGCTTAGTAATATCATCTTTTAATAGATTATCCCTAAGCTGATTTTCTAAAAACTGCCTTTGTTTGCGCATTTCGTCAACTTTATTAATCAGATGATTGAATTCATCCATTATCTTGACATTTTCTGGTGCTATAATGAATAAAATAAGTAAATAAATAATTCAAGAAAGGTGACAGAACAATTAAAACAGAAATATAAACAATCTATAATAATAAATTCGTAATAAAAGAATACATGATAAAATTTGAGCAATTGTATAGAGTGATTTATTTTATTTAAATTTAAACTAAAGAACCTACAATTATTCCAATAAAAAGAATTATTAAAAAAGAGAAAGCAAAAAATTAATGTTCAAATAAATCTTATTTTTAATGCTATAAAAATACTTTTTTTTTTTTTTTTTTTTTTTTTCTGTTTAATGACATAGATTAACATTTTAGCTGAAATATTGAGATATTCTCTAATCACATTTATTATTTAATGGGCATCTTTAATACAATAAATAATGTGTTTACAGATTTGGATGAAAGTGATTGTGATATCACAATAGAAATTTTTATAATCGCTAGATAGCTCTATGAGTCTGGAGAGAATTTTTATGGATTGTATCATGTGATCAGCAGAAAAAGCAAGGGAGTTTTCTCCTGCTGTGTATGTTTGGGTGTAAGATGAAACGGAGGGCCAGCCGCTCTGTAAATAGTGTGTAAATAAATTATATATGGCTGTAAAAAAGCTTCATTATTAAGAACATGGCACACTGACTCAATAGTAACATGAATTATAATAGCTGTTGAACAGAATAAACATTCTTAAAGAATATAGCTTAAACAACATGGCAAACAAAAGTGGTAGTGCTTGTACAGCGGCGTCATCAGAAATTTTTTTCAGAAGGGGGCAAACTTAAGACTGCAAAAGTTTCAGTATATTTTAGAATTCAGTTTTATGCAAATAGTTGGGTTAGTTGATCTAGAAAAATAACCCCTTAACTGCCCCGGACATATATATATACGTTTTTTCGAAGTACGGTCCTTTGTACTGTACTGCTACCAGTGAAACTACTGACACAGTTTAACAGTGCAATAAAATAAACTTGAAAGTAATCTTGACAGTGTTTTTGAAAGATTTACTTATTTCAGAGTTGAAAGAGAATAGTAGCCCACTGAAGCCAATCTCGTAAATTTTCTTGGCAGGTAAGGGGTTAAGCTAGCCTATTTTAATTATGTGCACAAATTTTTATGCAAGTAATTTAAGTTAAGACATTTTATTTAGAAAAATTATGCGGTTTGTTATAAAACAATCCAAATCCAAAAAACTTATCAAATCAACATGAGGTCTTATTTTCTGAGAAAATTTAGAACGAACGGCACGCATGTGCTGTGTCAGTTCAGTTCTAATCTGTGAGATATAAAGTTTATTTGATAATTTAGATAATCATCAAAAGTCTAGTGATCTAGATTTAAAAATTAAATATGATTTAAAAATATAATTTTTTGTCATAAGAATTTTTCAGGAGAGTTCAAGTGTCCCCTTACCCCAATGTGCCAATGCCTATGTGCTTGTATTCAACTGGGAAGAAACGAGTTATTTTCTACTGATGCAGATATTCCAAAGAATATTTTATTTATCAGGAGAACATTGAATTTCATTTCTCTGAAAATGAAATAGCAGATGAAACAAAAAGAAAAAATATTTTCTTAAGCACCTCTGGAACAAAGATTTTTACTATTATAAGAGACTTCCTTGTTCTAGAAAGTATTAATGAAAACTTGCTTAAAAAAGCAAAGGAATATTTCTCTCCTACTCCTAGTGAAATAGTCGAACGTTTCAAATTCAAAAAAGAATTAAAAAGCCAAGTGAAACAATCTCTGATTTTATTAAAAATTTATGTAAATTATCCGAAAACTGAAATTTTGGCAAAACCTGGAGAACAGATTAAGAGATTGATATTTCTATGACAATTGACATAACTCTCATCTGAATCGAGAACTGGCAGGATGAAATCTCTACAAAATAAACAGGAGTTTCATGAGAACAAAATTAGAAAGGGAATTCCTGCCAACAGAAATACTGTAATTCTGAAAGATAGATCCACCAAGCAGTTTCCATGTAAGAACTATTTTCAATGTCTCAAATAACATGATTCCAAAAACTGTCCTTTTAAATTTAATTCACTGGAGTGTTCTAGTGGAAAAGTTGATCCTATTTAAGTTGCATGCCACCTCAAAAAATCCTCCAATGCTTTTAAAGAATAACTACAATTCCAAAAACAGTAAAATAAATAAAAAATGTACAAGAGCATTTTTTTAACTATATACCTTAAAAAGTGCTCGTAAAAGCCAAGTACATATTGAAAATGCCAAAAATAATAGTTTAGCATAAAACAACGAATTTAAAAGAGTTTAAAAAAGCACCTCAAAACCAGCATTTAAAAATAATAAGTACAAAACTTTGAATAAGCACCATAAAATGCAAGAAGTCGCAACAAATCAGGTCGAAAGAAGAAAAGTAGACACGAGTGCTTTGTTTGCAGCACTCACTTTGTTCGCCTAACGAAGGGTCATGTCTTCTTTCGACCTGAAACAATTGTTGAAAGTTCTTGCACTTTATGGTGTTTATTCAAAGTTTTGTACTCATTAAAAAAAAGATTACTTTTTATTTGATTTGCTTAAAAAATAACAACTCAAGAGTTTCATCTTGTTTTCAATTTTCTTTTTTGTTCATTTTTTGATGCACTTAAGATGGCATTGTGTTGTCTTTCACTAATTACAAGCAGCCCACTTTGCTGGTAATTAAATGAATTTTCAAAAAAAAAAAAAAATTACACAACTAAAATTAAAAATTAATAAAATCTTTTTGTAAAAAAATAGAACCGACTCCAAAAGCAATTACTATTCAAACAAATAAAAAAAAAATTGTATGAAATGAAACTAAATTGCACCTAAAAGTATAAAATAATTTCCTTCGCCAAACAACCTATAACAGTACAAATAATCATAACTTTTGAAGTTGGCGCAAAATTAAATATAATTTAATTAAATTTTAAAGGTTTGTTTTTAGATCGGTAGCATCAAATGCTGTTGTCTCGAATGATCCATTTTCACGTTTCCTTTATTATTTTATCACTGTATACAACTGGTCCATTGGTAGCATCTACAAAGAACAGTGAACATTCTTCACAAAGCGATATTTATGTTTCTACGAAGTTAGAGTTTCCTTTGCAAATTTGGTATAACTTTGATAACTATCATCCTTGGTGGCTTTTGGATTTGGTGTTCAAAACGTATTGCAAAAATATACACGCAAGATGTATATTTTCATAATATATATTGTACGAAGTATTGTTTCATATTCTTGATTACTCTCTTAATATACCTTATCAAATTAATAATGATATCCCAAATAAATTAAATATGTTTGCCAGATAATTTTTCGATTTTTTTTCACAAGGACGTCAGATACAAGCATCTTCGCCAACTTTTGCTGCTTACGAAATCTTATTTGTTTTCTTGAATGAAAATAGTCTTCGGCTGCATTTTGCAGGTGACAATGTGAGATGTGAATTTTGAAAGGATTTGATTTTTGTATTGAATAAAGGTATCAATTTTTATTTAAATTTGCGCCGACTTCAAAAGTTATGATTAATTGTAGTGTTATAGGTTGTTTGGCGAAGGAAATTATTTTATACTTTTAGGCGCAATTTAGTTTCATTTCATACAATTTTTTTTTTATTTGTTTGAATAGTAATTGCTTTTGGAGTCGGTTCTATTTTTTTACAAAAAGATTTTCTTTTTCTCTTTTCAGTGAAAACATTCATATAGCAGAACATCAAAAGACGTTCGAAGGCAGTTTCACAAATCACAACTTTCAAGAAAAGTGGCATAACTCGAAAAATGGTTTATGTCACTGAAAAATACATGAAATGCACCTAATGTGAACAAAAAAGTTACATCTCCATCTAGAAAGTTATCCACTCGAGAGAGAGTTGTGCCAGTTTTATTCTAGTCAAGTTATTTTTAAACTGATTTTTCTCAAATGCTGCATTTTTAAGTTGTGTCACTTTTCTTGCCTTTATGGGATATGAGCAAAAACCTATCTATTGAATGAACATACGTTAAGTTAAAAAATCTATAGAAGTGTAACGAACGGATACGCTGTATTCGTAACCAAAAATTCTCTTAGGCATATATATAGAACTTTACAGTGAATACGTGTCACTCGCTGCACTGAAAACTGCGTAGCGTAAAGTTCAAACAAAGAGCAAAATATGCATTGCAACTGACGGACAGAAGTTTCAACATCGATACTTACATACTGCTTTTACCAGTGTAGCTGCATGCGTTCAGCAGTTAGAGTGAGAACAGACTTTTGTGAGTATCCTGTAATTTTTTTATACCTTAATGAAATGATAATGAAGACTATTTCAGGCCAAGATCATTACGACAACAAAAAAGTATTAAAATTAAATCATCTCTTAAGAAGTTATAAGCTAACAAATTTCAACAACAACAACAACAATGAGATACATGGTTTGAATTCAGAACCTCTTCCTTTATGAAGTCGATTAAAAACGTCTATGCGTTAATCGATGTGACCGCTTACAATAATCATACTCTGAATTTTACATAGCATAAATGTCACCCGCTACGCTACAACATATGTAAAGTCGTTCAAGTGTGCACAAAAAAGGAGATTGGGAACAAACAAATGCACGTTTTAAGCGTTCTGTTTTTAGCATTAACGTCTAAACTATCTTTTCGTACTAAATCGATGAGGCTCTGCAATTTTATAATTCTTTTTTTCCCATGTCTTGAACTGTTTCCGAGATAGGAACGCTAACTCCATTGTTTCCCACTAGGTGGCACTGTAGGTGGTTGAATCACGCAGCACATATCCACTTTACTATACCTACATACCACTTTTATGACTATAGCTGCAGCTGTTCAGCAGTTAAAAGAATCGGGACTGACATTTTTGGGCACACTATTTTCTTTTGATCGTAAAAATATTGCAATGTGACCTATTTCAGACCAAGACCTTTACAATAAAACAAAAAGTACCAAAATCGAAATATCTGTTCAAAAGTTATGAGCTAACAAACAAAAATAAAAACAAAAAAACATACGGTTTGATTTGAGAACCTCCTCCTTTTTGAAGTCGCTTAATTAGAGCATATCTTACGAAGTTATAAGCTTACAAACACCAACAACAACACATAGCTCGAATTAAGAACACCTTCTTTTCTGAAATTGGTTGAAAACGACTTTGCGCTAATCGATGTGACCGCTTACAGTAACATTACTTTGAATCACAGAGTATACGTGTCATCCGCTACGCTGCAAAGTGTGCAACGTAGTTCAAGTGTGCACAGTGTAGGAAATTGCAAAGAAACAACTGCACGTTTTAAGCGTTCTATTTTTAGCAATAATGTCTAAAAACTGTCTTTTCGTAGTAAATCGATGATGCTCTACAACTCCGTAATTAACTGTTCTCTCATCTTGAACCGTTTTTGAGATAGCAGTGCTGATTCCGCTTTTTTTCACCAGATGGCATTTTATTTTCTTTCGATTGTAAAGATATTACAATGGGACCTACTTCAGACCAAGATCTTTACAACAACAAAAAAGTATCAAGTAACCGTATTTTCAACTATATAACGTATGTCTCACTAGCTACGTTACAATGTGTGCAATGTAGCTAAAGTGTGCATAGTGTAAGAAATTGCGAACAAACAAATGCACGTTTTTAGCATTGTATTTTTAGCATCAATGTCTAAACTATCTTTCCATACTAAATCGATAATGCCCTGCAATTTTATAATTCACTTTTCCCCCTGTCTTGAACCGTTTCCGAGATAGGAACGCTAGCATGAATGTCTAAACAATCCTTTTGTACTAAATCGATGATACTTTCAATTTTTAATTCGCTTTTTTCTCTAGAACCGTTTTCAAGATAACACTAACTTCGCTATTTTCCACCAGGTGGCGCTGCAAGCGGTTTAACCTTGTACTGCATGGCCACTTTGCTATACTTACATACCATTTTTAACACTATAGATGCAGCCGTTTAGCAGTTAAAAGAGTTGGGACTGATTTTTTTGGGCACCCTGTATTTTCTTTAGATTGTAAAGATATTACAGTGGGACCTATTTCAGACCAAGACCTTTTCAACAAAACAAAAAGTGTCAAAATCGGAGCTTCCGTTCAGAAGTTATGAGCTAACAAACATAAAAAAAACATACGGTTTGAATTGAGAACCTTCCTTCTTTTTTTGAAGTCGGTTAAAAAGAAAGTACATTGAAATCACCCAAAACCATGTTTCAGGTACACTTTTCCCTTTATGTTCGATCTTGGTCCCTATCTTTTTCAGAACAAAAGAGTTATTTTAAGCCTGCAAAAATTCACTTCTGATAAAGGGAAGACTTTTTAAGAAAAAAAAAAAACAGTGTTAATCTTACAATGAAATTTTGTATATTAAATTCAACTATTAAAAATATACATACCTCATCAAACCCAGGCATTCTTTAAACAACAGCTTGTAATAGGCCCCCTCCCCCCCCCCCTCTTTTCCTCTCTTTCTACTGCCAAAATATAACCTGAATTAAAATTTCTAATTTTTTCTTGTAAAAATAAAACAACTTTAAGAATAAAAACATGCTGATGCTTTTCTTTCTTCAGATCTCTGAATTGTGTACTGTACTTTCAACAACTAGCAATACAAGAGCATAAAACTTTTTGGTTTGTTTTTGTTGTGCTAAGATTATTTTTTCATACTAAGACTAATTAGACCATAATCAACAGATTTGTATGGATCCCAAATAAAGTAAAATAAAATAAAATTGAACTGGGTTTTGAACCTCTCATCTGAAGAAAGTCAGAACATTAACCATTCGGCCATCAGATGGGTACATATAGTTTGATCAAATAACAATGCAATAAATTATTCGTTCATAACTAATGCCTTCATTGATTTGCCGATTTAGACTCGTGTTTTTAAAGTACATGGAAAACCACTTTGTCCTCATTTTTAAGGATTTTCAATAAAATACATATGCTCCTAACTTCAGTTTGTTTATCTGCCCAACATCTATGTGTCCATCACATTTTCAGCTCAACCAAGTCTCCAAATTAATAAGGACGTATATCTTCTTTATTTTATTTTATTACTATTTTACAAGCATAATTTATTAGTTATTTTAATAGTTCCAAGTAACTAGTTTAACAAATGGCAAATCTTCTCTTATTTGATTCCATGGTACCTGGTAATCCTCTTCAACTTCTGCAATGTTTTAACAGTAGCTTTACACTATACGAATTATTTAACATCCTTATTCTAGTGTTTTAATGATACAAACTTTGATAACAGAGTTGGAAATTTGACTTTCATGCTATAAACTAATCTAAGTATAAACTATCTCACTGATACTGAAGTTGTAAAATGTCAAATATCAGCATAAATAGTAATGAATATCACAAAAATGAAATGATATCTAATATGTATCACATCAAGAGTTTTGAAATCATGTTTGTAAACTGTCAAATATCAATGCAATCAATATTGCAATAATATTATAGTTTTAAAAAATTAAACAACACGCTTTTATAGAAATGTGAACTAAAAAGCACAAAATACCTATCTTAGTATTAAAATGCAGGGTAAGAGAAAATCGTGTGAGTGACACACCATAATATTTACATACATTTAAATCTTTAATTAAAATAATTTAGAATTAAACAAAAACCCTTTTCAAAAAATCTTCCCGGACTGGGCTCGAATGCTAGACCTTTAGGTTCATAGCGCGGAGCTTTACCTCACAGCCACAGCGTTCACGTAGGGAAAGTCTTTTTATACAATATAGATTTTTTGTTTGCTCCCAGAGCAGTTACAAACATACAAACCTACAAACATACATACAGGTGAAGCTAATAAAAGCGTGTTAAAAATGAAATGACATCTGATATGCATTGCATCGAGAGTTTTGAAATCATGTTAGTGTTATTACTTATAAACTTTGAATAAACACCATAAAATGCAATAAATGCGCAACAATTGTTTCGGGTCGAAAAAACACACGACCCTTCATCAGGCGAATAAAGTAAGCACGAGTGCTGCAGTCAAAGCAGCAACGCACTCGTGCTTACTTTATTCGCCTGATGAAGGGTCGTGTGTTTTTTCGACCCGAAACAATTGTTGCGCGTTTATTGCATTTTATGGTGTTTATTCAAAGTTTGTAAGTAATATTTTTCACAACGCCAGTTTTGTGGTGCTTTTTTATTAAAAATCATGTTAGTGTTGATGTATGCATTGTGTTCTGGCACTTAATCAGAAATATTATATTCAATAAAAAGTATTATCTAAAATTCATGCTTGATTTTTTTTAATAAAGTGTTCTGCCATCCTTTATTTTCTATGCAAGACTGAAGGTAAGATTTAATATTCCTTTATTTTTCATTTGAAGATTTGAATAAGTTTTGAATGTTTTCCTTTTCTTCATCAATATTCTCTTAAAGAACTAAAGTTATTTATTTATATATATATATTTTTTTTAATCCATGAGCATAGACACAGTGCATTGATTTATTTGTACTTAAGCCACTATTGCTTATTAAATAGCTTAATTTAAATCTAAGTTAAAAGAAGAAAAATATTAATGATTCTAATTAAAATTTAGAATTAAAAAACTAAATTATTCAAAACGAATTTAGCTTTCCAGTTAAGCTTAACAATCTAATAATAATATAAATAATTTTTTTTTATTTTTTCACCTAACAGAGAAACAAATTGAAAAAAATAGAAGTATCAAATTAAAAATTTTCAGCAATAAGCATTAATGAGTTTTTATTTTAATTCTAGAAAAGAGAAAATGAAAGTTAAACAGCTCACTTTTAATTGAACATGCAGAAGGTAAGTTTTCAATTATTTCATCCAGAGGTGCAGAAAGCTTAGCCAAATTGCCAATATGGATGCTAACAGCAGTTTGTAATGTATTATTGGATTCAACAGCTTTTTTATGAGCCTCTTCATACTTAGAACATTCTTTTTTTAATTCAACAGTAATCATAGATGGACCTCTTTTGCCAAACGTTTCCTGTCCAAAAAAAAAAAAAAAAAAAAAAAATGAACTAAATGTTTTACAAACGCTATACATTACATTAAAAATGTATATAAATCTTTAAAATATCACAATTATAAAACAAACAATTTATTCTGGTAATATAAGAAAAGATATTAAATATTTAATTTTAATTTGTAAGAAAAACTATTCAAATTTATAAGTAGTTTTTAAAAATTATAGATTTCTAAGTATTTGTAATTTCATCTGTAAACTTTATTTCAATGCAAGACACTTTATTATGCGAGAATTGAAAAACAGAAAACTTTAAGATTAATTTTACAAATGTAAATAGAATTTTACTTTGATTGTGGTTAGAAAATGCATAAAATTAAATTAAGAAGATATTTTTGCGAATCCTGAGAGGATTAGAAACCAACCAAAATTATGGATTTTTGGACAAAAAGCAAATCAGGGTGTCTACTGATTTTACAGAAAAAAAAAATTCATGACCTTTTTTATTATCGACATATTCAACCTTTGTTTTTTAATTTATTTTATTTTTTTTTTTTTCATTGATTAATGATGACACTTAAAAAAAAAAAAAAAAATTAAAATTTAAAAAAAATCATTTTGGTGATTTTTGAAATTATTGTTTAACAACATTATTAACTGATTTTTTTTTTTTTTTTTTTTTTTTTTTTTTTTTTAATCTTAACTTTAATAAATAGAATAAAAACCAATCCAAAACAAATAGACGCATAAAGCTACAAACAAGCATTCTAATTGTGTAATATTATATTATTAAAACTATTAGTCTTTTTGAGGATGTGAAATTTGTTATTTTCCCTGCATTCAAGAGAGGAGAATATCATTTTTTTTTCAAATCTACACATTTTTAAAGATATTTTTCACGAAAAGACTAAGAACAGAATTATCAAATTATAGTATATAGATATGTATCTGAAACTTTAGCATTTAGATGTTTTTCTATTCTTCAAAATAAAATACATGCTGAATTAGGAAAAAAGTTGTTCATTCAGTTATACATTAATACTGTTCTGATTAACAAAATATTTTAAGCATATACTTTAGAAAAATTAACTGTTACGCAAGAAAATTTTAACAAAAAAAAAATATTTTTTAACGGCAAAAGTTAGAATGCCTGTAGATTTTCATAGAAGGTAATTTTATTTTTTAAAGATATAAATGACTATGCTAGGATTATAATCAAACTTTTATGTATTTACACTACTAAATAATAGTAAATCAACAACATATGCTACAAAATATTGCATTCAAAGATTCATTCGTCATCAAACTGAAAACAATTTTATATTCTACAGTAAAGCATAATACAATACATACACTTTATACCACATTGATGTGCTCACATCAATTTTTATCAACCCGAACCTGCAACAGAGAATTCTGATGACCTGTACCTAGGGATGTGGGTTTTCCGGAAAATTTTGAAACGGAAAATTTTCTGGAAAATTTACCGAAAATTTTCCGGAAAATTTTCAATCTCTAAATTACAAGGTTTTTGTAAAATAAAATTAAATACATTGAAAGCTACAAGTAAACAAAACTATTCAAAGAAAAGTATGAATAATTATTCAATTCAAAAAGAAATTAATAAACAAAACACAGAAATTATGATTTAATGGTTATTTAAACATGTATAAAGCTAGAAAGTTATAATTTTTAATGACTGTTTTGCATGTATAATGGTTGAATAATCTATATAAAAAAGGTGTCTGTGAACGTACTGTAGCTGTCAGAGACCCTCACCTAGCGCTGCCAACAGCTGAACCCCATTTTATTATATAGGGAAAATTTTTATGAGAATTAAGGAATTTTTTTTTTAATTCTGTTTTCATTATCAAAAAAAATCTAGAAAAAATAAATTTGATTTTATTTTTCCCAAAATTTATTTATTTAATTTTTAATACTTCATACTGAAATTATAAAGTGGAAAAAAATGATCAAAATTCTTTGCACTTTATAATTTCATAAAAAAAAAAAAAAAAAAAAAAAAACTTTTTGAAAAACAAGAACAAATTTAACAATTATGAATATTCTAAAACTAAACAAAATTAAAAAAAAAAAAAAATAGAAGTAATTATTATAACTAATTTCTGTTTCGAATAATATGGGGTTTTAGCAGCAAAAGTATTGAAACACACATTCATAATTTTCTTTTTCTTTAGTTTGGTCGCTAATTTTTATCATGAACTTAATTTTTTATAAACTGTATAAGACTAAGATCATGACTCGATAAATATTTACTTAACAAAATTGTATTAGGTGCACCTTTTAAATAGAAATTATTGCTAGCACATCAATAATTTTGCTGCCGACTGTACAAGCAGTGGCGGATCTAAGGGAAGGGGGGAGGGTAGACGGCTGAAGCCCCCCCCCCCCCCAAAAAAAAAAAAAAAAAAAAAAAAAAAAAAAAAGCACTGACATTCACAATTAAATATTACAATTGTAAATTTTTCATTGATCTGGAATAATATATTGAAAAATCTTAACACCCCCCCCCCCCCCAAAAAAAAAAAAATTAAATAAATAAATAAATAAATAAATAAAAAAGTTAAATTCTGGATTTGCCACTGTGTATTAGGTAATTTGTAAGGTAATGGCTCAGACCATGCAAGGGTTCATTTCATCAAAATTCTTTTAATTTTTACTTTTTTCGATTTCTTCTATTTTTAAGCATAGTTTGCGAACACAAAATCATTTTTTAATAGTTGGTGGTATTGAAAATGGATGTAATCCTCTATTCAAAAAAATTAATCTGGAAGTTTGAGATTTTTATTATTATTGTTATTATTTAACTTTAAATGTAACACCTTTTATGAGATTTTCAAGTACAATTCAATTTCGGATATTTTTAATCAAATAAAGAAATATTGAGTTCTTTCAACTGAACTTCCAGTTGCAACGTATGGTGTGATTCATTTTATCTATTTGATTTCCTTTAATTTTAATCAAAATCTTGCTATTTATTTATTTAGGCAATTAATTGTATTTCCTGTTGCTTGCATAAAAAACATTTTTTTTTTTTTTTTTCACATTAGAAATTAGTTTTAAAAAGTGATTTTAAAAAAATGTTTTAAAATAAGATTTTTCTCTAAAATTTTCAACAATGCCAATTTTCTAATAAAGCATTTTTTTTTTTCTAAATTTTGCTCTTTTTTTTTTAATTGAATATTTAACGAAGATTATGACACTGTCCTAACTTTCTGAGTCCCTCTCAGAATCAGAGACCATAAGGTGCTGTCTGAGTTTGAAAAAAATCGGTGTATCATCATTTATCAAATGAATACTTTAAACAATAGATACACATGCTCAGCAGTATAGTAGTGCATCAATTTATCAATATATTCTTTTTTTGTTATGTTGCCAAATGCTTTATAATTATGTTCTTACAATTCTAAATGATGACTTTAATCAAAAACTTTTGTTTTTCACACTGTATATAGCATTACTATGCCTAATAAAAGAAAATTTAAATATAGCATGCAAAAGATTTACTAAAAAAATTGTTTTTTTGGTTGGAAAATTTTCCCGGAAAAACATAGTAGAAAATTTTCTGGAAAATTTTCCAAAACAGAAAATTTTCCGCGGAAAATTTTCCACCCCACATCACTACCTGTACCCAACCCAAAAACTAAATAAAAATTAATAATTTATCTAAAAATCCTGCCAAAAAAAAAGAATCATAAAATAAAGAAAATCTTTATTGCCATGCAACTGGTAAATCATTAAAAAAATAAATAAATAAATAAATAAAATGCCCTTTTCTTAATGCATTAAAAAGAACAAAATAACTTTTTCAGCTCAGTACCGCCTATATAAATACTTGCATTTTGCTACTATTCCAATAAAATTGCACCTCGAACGAAGAAAAGGAGAGCTCAAATCATTTTATACTAAAATTGACAATCTGGCTAATTTCAGCTCATATTTTCATAAATCCATAATAATTTAAAATTTTCATGAAATTTTGGTATAAAATGGTTTTAGGCCCCCTTTTTCTTCGTTTGAGGTGCAATTTTATTGGAATAGTAGTAAAATGCAAGTATTCAGATCAGCAGTACTGAGCTGAAAAAGTTATTTTGTTCTTTTTAGTGCATTAAGAAAAGGGAATTTTTTTTTTTTTTTTTAACTTTTTTTTTTTTCTTTTTGTAATATTTTATAATTTTTATATTTTTGATGCGCTACCTAGATTAAAATCGCTGTTGCTAAATTAAACTTCTTGGCGAAAAATGTTCGGTGTACTTCAACGCAAAAATTAAAAAATTGCCCAGGAGGATCTATAAATAAAACTGATTTTAGTAAAGTATATATTAGCATCGTAAATTATACTAGCATTTTATCAATGTGTAAAAAAAAATTTAAGTTATAATTACGTCAATTTTTGTGAGATGCATAATTTATTTTTTTATAATTTTTTATTATTTATGTTTAGATAAATGTATTTATTTTCCTGTTGAGGGGAAAAAAAAAAATGAACTCTTCAAATTTTTTGGCAACAATTAAATTATGGATAAAATTTAAATGGCTAATTTTTTGCTATTATTAGCTTATTATTTTCATATTTTTATTAATTAAAAGAAAACTAATCAAAAATTCAGTCAGACATGACTAATATTTTAGTGAAAACCCAAAGTCTTTAGATGGTCTGATTGCTGAGATAAAAGCAAAAAGATGCGATACATTCGGACAAATGCTGGTGACAGACAGAGCGGGTATAAGAAAAGGTCTTACAAATAATTTAAAATGTAATTACTAATACACTAAGTTAATGGATTAATAATAATTTTTAACTATTTATGTTATGTGTGTTGCTTCAAGTGTACACAAATAGGTTTCAAGTTTAGCATTTGTAGTTTATATTCTTAATAACTTTATGTTCCTTCGTTAATTGATTTTGTCTGATATGTTTACTTATTTTACTATAATAATTTGGGTATTTGTATTTATAACTGTGGGCATGTATAGTATGTTTACATGAGTTATACAGTTGTAATTATATCAAACAAATTATTATTATTATTATTTTTTTTTTTTTTTTTTTTTTGAAAGATGTTCTCAAGTTGGCCTAATTATTTGAAAACTAAACCTGACCCGCAGTAAAAAAAATTCAATCAACCCAACCCAAACTGCAAGAAAAAAAATTTATTTGATCTGACCTGCTGGTTGGGCCAGGTAAAATCAGGTTACCTGGCCTGATACAGATTCTAACTGACAACCAAATTTCAAGACCTTATCTTGATCCAGTAGACACCCTCCAAAATGCATAAATAATTGGAGCACTTTTTGTACAAGCTTGCTAAACATCTCCCAGTTCACCCAAAGCCAGATTTCAAAAGGAATTTTGTTTCTTTTTTTTTTTTTTTCATAAAGTGATTTTTATTATTATTATTATTATTATTATTATTCCTTTAAATATAGCGATTAGTAACTATGGTGACATTATAAAAATTCTTAAAAAAAAAAAAAATAAGTACAAACCTGGTGTTTTAATTCTTTCTGTTCCTCTTCTGTAAGAAATATAACAGATGTCTTGAGAGAGGTTTCAACATCTTTTGATACTTCTAATAAATCTAAAGAAATTTAAAATGTATATAATTTTTGAGAAATTGTAATAAATACAGATTTTCATTAAAATACATATCCATTATCGATATCTAAATTTCATATTCATATTTCATTTGCAAATATTACAAAACAAATAATTCTTTTTTTTTTTTTTTTTTTTTAATGTTTTTCCTAAAAGGAGTTTGAATACAGAAAATATAATTAAAAATACTTTTTCTATAGCTAATAAATCCTCTTTTATATAAACAATTTTGAAACGAAAGTGACATATTTAGAATTTAAATGATAAATTTATTTAGTGTTAATGCATGTTCAATGAAATCCTTTAAATTAATACTGTAAATAGTTTCTACTCATGAAATTTGAACTGAATCTTTTACTACTTATAATGATAGTTTAGTAAAAACTTACATTAAAAGTTGAGCTAATTTCTAGTTTTTGTTAGTTTTGAACATGAATTTTTATTGTCTTAGCAACTTCTTAATCCTCATATATATTTGCCAATAAGATATTTACTTATATAAACGCATATTTCATTTGTGTATTGTTTAATTCTTTAAATAATATAAAAATGAATCATCATTCAATATTTCATAATTAATGTTGCATACTAAAAATTGTTATTAAAAAATCAAAATATGATAGCATTGTTTTTCAAAAAACAGATATTTTTAACATTGAGGAATGTAAGTTTATATAACATAACAATGATACAACTTCTATGACTTTTCTGAAAATATATATTCAACTATGATATGACAAACTAACTGCAATTATTATTCAAAAACAAAGACTTTTCCCTTGAACAGAATTTAAATAGTCCATACTAATTTACACTTAAAACAAACTAGTGCTTAATTAGTAAATCCTTGAGCTATAAGTTATTCTTTTCTCATCTTACAAGGAAACATTCAAAAGGTGTCGTTTTCAAAAAATATTGAAAGAAATATGTATGATTCTACTTTTCATATAACACCAGAAAATGAAAAAATTATTGGCTGAAATGAATTACAGCGACCACAAAAAATTATCAAAATTAAGCATATTTGGCGATTTCATACTGTTAGGTGATTGATTTTGAGTACTTGGCGGAGAAGCAAAACACGGTTCTGTTTGTACACGGCAATCTCGGTGCTAGCGAATTTATCACCTAACAGCGCTAAATCACCAAAAATGCTTAATTTTTTTACTTTTTTGTGGTCGCTGTAATTCATTTCAGCCGATAATATTTTCACTTTCTGGTGTTTCATGAAGAGAAGAATCACAAATATTTTTTTCAATATTTTTGAAGATGACACCTTTTGAATGTTTCCTTGTTAGTACTAATCAGAACTTTGCAGAAAAATTTTTAGATATCTTATGTGGACAATACATGACTTCCTTATGCATCTATTTAACAAAATACAGGTATTTTCCTCTGTGGTAAGTAAATCATAAATAAATAGGCAAATTGCAGTTAATGAATGCTTTAATTCAACAAATATCTCCAACACAAGTGAATAAAGCTATTATTAACACCACTAAAGTCAAGATAATACATTATATACATTGAAGAGATGAATATCACTTGTTCAGGATTTGCTTTTGATTCTAATTAACTGCAGCTTTTCAGCTAATGTAAACAAAACACTTCTCTGTTTCTGAGTCAGCAGACTCTGATTACGCAGTGCCTTGCACATTTTTTCCCCCTACTTATTTATGTGTACTGTACGATGATTTATGTGGTTCTTTAGTTAGATCATTAAAGTAAATAGATTTGTTGTTTTCATTGAGGCAATTTCATAGGAAAAAAAAAATAATAATAGAAAATAATAAAAGCTGCAAAATTGGAAGTTTATAAAGATTGGATCATGTTTGTGATCTCCAATCAGATGTGTGAAAAAATAGGAAATACAGTAAGAGTTTTTAAAAATAGGAAAAATAGGAGCTCTGCAGACACTGTATTTATTATTATTACTAGTGAGCTTCGCAGATCACTATTTTTAAATAAATTACTATAATTAATGAAATCTAAAAATTGCATATCATATAGAAAAAAATTATTTAAAAAGTCATTTCTAAAGAGAAAAATCTGGCTCTGATTCCCCACTGTCTATGGCAGTGCAGGCAATTACATTCATCCCTCTTTACTAATCAGTATATTATTATAAGTTTGAAAACACAAATAAAATACAAAAAAATTCTTTATTCATCGGTGGAATCATCAGCCAAAGCCTCCACTGCCTGCAGCAGCGTATACACTCGTGCATAGCATGCATATTATTCCTTCTATTAATTTTACACTTTCAAAATATTCGCAATTGATTCGTCATATCCAAAAACCTAATAATACCAATTTTCAACGCTCTAACTCAATATCTATATTTTTCCCCCCTGCGTCCTACCTTCCTGCCCATCATTATTTTATTCATTTATTTATTTGTGTGTGTTCATGTTAATAATAAATATCAATTTCATTACGATTTGTACAAAATAAAGTTATTAAAATAATAAGTAGAAAATTTTGAATAAACCCCATAAAATGCAAGATATCGCAACAATTCTTTTGGGTCAAAAGAAGACAAGATCCTTCAAAAGAACAAAGTAGGCACGAGTGTTGAAAACAAAGCAGCTGAGCCAATGCACAAACCAGTGATGGTTTGAACCCCATTTTCAATAGGGAATGTCTCATAGTAAATTTGAATAACATATCAGTCTCAAGGAAATCCGTAAATATTTATGGTAGTTAGAGCATGGACAGACAGACAAAACAAAGTCAAAAATAAACACTTTTTAACTTTGTTGAAAGTATTAATAAAATACACCTTTCATTAAGAAGCCAAGTCTCTTAAATTATATTTAATTATTACACTTTATTTTTGTAAACTATATATTTACAAAAATTGAACACTATAAATTTCACTTCAATTGAGATATAGGAAATAAAATGACACATTCAAATTGTATTATTAAAAGAAAAAAAAAAATTATAAATGCTTTATACACAGATATAAATAATTACCATTCATTATATTTGTTAAATCAGAAATGGCAGTTGGGCGAACACTCAAAGCTGCACATTTTTCAATTAATTCTTGGGGAACTTTATCTTCATCATCAAATGATGATGCAGTTTCTAACTGTAAAGATGACAAGTAAGCCCTAAAACATTAATAATAAAATGTTTAATATGCATATAATAATATAATAGCTAATGTAGATATATCATTAAATATTTACCATATTTTTACAAAAGATCTAGTAAATAAAAGACTAAAATTAGGATTAAAACAATATGCCTTAAATTTAAAATTTCTGAGGGGAAAAAAGCTATAACATTTTTCCCCCATTATGTTTACATATATTAATACAATATAAATCATTTCGATTAGCTTTAAGTAAATCATGCATTGGATTAATTTTTTAATTTGGTTATTAATGTCTTTTTCACTTTTCCACAAATAACGATTGCAACTGAAAGGTAAATTCTCCTTTATTAATTTTTCAAAACAATAAGAATATATTCGCAGTCATATAATCAAATCAGAAAAAAATATATAAACTAGAAGAGCAAATCAATAATAATAATAATTAAACAATATGAATGCAAGAAACAAAAATAATTATTTAGGGGTATTTCTGAAATACAAAACTAAGACCCCATATTTGAAATTAAGTCCATTCAGAAGGATGAATTGTTTCTCATGAATTTTTCCTTTAAAATACAGCCAAAAGGAGATAATAAAATTTTCTCATATATATACTTATTCGTTTATTCATAATGTTTAATTTTCCATATTCAATTATCTTTTTCCTCCTTCAATACTATTGTGATACTGAACACCTCAAAGAAATGTTACTTTCTGAGTTTCATTCCCAGGATATTTGCGAGCAGTTATTTTAAGAAAAATAAATTTAAAGAATATTTAACTTAAAAATGCAATCAAACAAAATATTTAGAAAAATATACTTTATAGAATTTAATTAAGAAAAGTATACTCAAGTATATTTTTATAAAGTATGAAATTTTAATAAGCAAAATGTATTATTACATTTAACACATATGAACGTTGTTTCAAACTTTTCACACATATAATAAAAATGACTTACATTAATTCTTCATTCTTTGCTTCAATTCTGGTAACTACAGATCTCAATATTTTGGCTTTCTCTTCACTAAAATAAAATACAATAATAATAAGCACAAATAATGTTTTATTATATGAGTGATTTGCTTAAATACATAAAATTTTTGGAGTAATAGATTAATCAAAAATGATTGCACAGGAATTTGACTGTTAGAAATAGTCATTGCATTGTTCAATGTGGTTTTAGCATAAAGATTCTCCCTCCACTTCCCAATACAACAATGAAATCCTTCAACACTTATATGTTACATATGGACTTTATTGAACCAGTTATAGTAATCCAATTCATTGCCCTGCAAAGATTGCTAAACCTTGTAGAATATTAGGAGCTTCAATGTTAAGTCTAAGTGCTTGTGGTCTAATTTGTGGTTGTGCATGTATTCTACAGCATGTGTGTTTTTCGCCAATATAAAGCTCATCATTAAAATGCTATAGGTTATACTAATGCGATGCTGTTTTTGTCCTTGTCTTCTTTATTTTGTTTGACCATAACTTGTGAAGAAAGCATTTCCCGTCCTTCAATACTATGCCATTTTCAACTGTACTTGAGAAATGCAGAGTTCCCCCTAGGTGTAAAAAAGGACAGGGCACTGCTGCTTAGGAAAATGGAGACAAGGTTCTGTTCAAAAAAAGAAGATACATCTGTGGGAATGTAATCTGACATAAAAAAAAAAAAAAAGGGGGGGGAGCATTTCACTTTGCGAAGAATGGGAATCAGTATTGCAACAATTTTCTTATGTTTATAAATGCAGCTCTTAAGCAATTACTACTGTGGCGCACACATTGTTTACAAATAACTGATTAATTAGGTTTTCTGAAATATTATTCTTGAAAAATTAATACTCAATTCTTTTTTTATTTTCTTAAAGAAAGCAAAATAAAATCTTAATATCTTCAATTTTTCTATTATATCATCAATTACTTCAATCATATCCTAATATTTTCAATTTTCTATTTACAGCAAACACTAACAAATAATATTAAAAAATATAAATTGTTTGTCTCTAACTCAAAATTGTCATTAAAAGTAATTTTATAATTTATGCAGAATAAAGATTTATAAATCTATATATTCTTTATTTCTTTTGTTTGTTAGTCAGTTTTTCCATGGGCAAGTTGTAATATCAACGCTTAAAATTTTCTATTTTTATTCTAATAGATAAAAGTATGCCTCATCTTATTAAAAATCTAGACACATTGATTAAGAGATAGGTTGCAAAATTTCATTTCACAAGTTAAAATTACCTGTACAATGAAGAAGATTCATGAGCTTCCATAGGAACAAGACGTGCAAAGATATCAGGACCTGAAACATCAGGGTCTGATGAGCTAAATGGGATTCCTTTAACAAGAGATGCCCCTTTTAATTCAGGAAGGCTTGTTATAGCAGGTACTTTATCATGGTATACAAAATCATTTTCTTTTTTGGATGAACTGTGTCTAAAATACATACACTAATTATTAATAAAAGAGAGAGGAGAAAATATTTAAGTGATATACTAATCTACACTTAATAAATCATTATTATATATATCTATAAATATATATTAAATTTTGTAAAATTTACTTTATGTATGTTACTAATTTAAAAATGAAAGTTAAAGAAGGGAGTTGAATTGACTGCATTTATTTAATACTGACTAGGGTTCACATCACCAATGAAAATTTATTAGTAGATGTCCAAAAATTTAAAATGGTATACAAGCAAATAAACACTTTTTATACATATTTTTATTGTTTATATCAATGTTTTTATTGGAAAACAGAAAACTAATTCCATGCTATTCTGAACACAAATTGTCTTTCATTAACAAAATTTTTCACAAACATAGAAAAGTTAAATTTCAGTAGTTAAATTAACATACAAATTATATGCAAGACAGGTTTTTAATTATTTGCAGCAAGATGCACTGAAAAACTGGTACTGAAAGACAAAGAAAATAAAGTGAAAAAAAAAATTCTTTATCAGAGAGTTTAATCTTCACCAATTTAAAGCCAAAATCAGCACCAAAAAATGAGTCTTAGAGAGGAAAAGTGTGAAAATCATTTCATTCGTCCCAATTATAGTAAAATATTTCCATTTTATGAATGACAATACAAATTTTATTTTGAATGTTATGCCAATTTCACTAGTATATTTCACACTTTTAAAAATCAAACTTTGATAAGCGTGTGTTTTTTTTACATAAATATTAAAAAAAAAAAAAAAAAAAGAATGTTTGAATATTGTTTATTAAAAATAAGAATAATTTAATAAAGATTTTAGTAAAAATTACCTTACAAAACATCATTTTACTTTGAGCATATATATTTCAAACCACCATCGGGTTCATCATCAGTGCTCACAATGACACTGCCGGCTCCAGTTTGCCTTTGCTCCTCATTCCTTCATCGTAACTTCTCTTCACTTTGCTTCATTTTTTCAAGATAGTCTTACCAGTCTACAAGTATTATGCTGTGCTCTCTATCATTGATGGTTTTGTTAGTAGTTAGGATTTCATAATACTGTAGACTGGAAACACCATCTAGAAAAAGTGAAGCAAAGTGAAGAGAAGTTATGACGAAGGAAGGAGGAATGAAGGCAAACTGGAGCCGGCAGTGTGTGAGCACTGATGATGAACCCGATCGTGGATCGAAATATATATGCTCAAAATAAAAGGATGTTTTGTAAGGTAATTTTTACCAAAATCTTTATTAGAGTTTAATCCTTTATAAATTAATTATGTAAGAATAATTTACTTACAGTCAACTGCCATTGCTTAAATTACAGGATAAAAACATTTGAGGCACTCATTTCAAAATTGCAAGTTTAAACTGACATTTTATTAACCATTTTAAATAAAAAATAAACTAAAACTCACTTTCCTCCAATAACATCATTGGTGAAAGTCAGTGCTTCATTGATATCTTCCCGATCAAGTTTCTAGAAATAAAAATGTTGCATTTTTAATAAAGTAGAACGCATATAAGAATATAGAGTTAGAAAGGCATGTGAAGACTTACTTTGGCAATTTTAAAGGCTTCTGTTAAATGATCATATGCAGACTGAAACCAAGCCACACGTTCACCCCATTTTTCATTTTCTTCTGCTTGATTACCCATGTATAAGTGTGAAATACTAGTATAATATTCCATTTTAAATTCAATAAATTTCTTCCATCCCTAGAAAAGAAGGAACTAATATGGAAAAACATTAATGATACCTTCAAACTTAAAAACACTGTATACCCATTGGATATATTGTTATATTTTATATTTATAGTAATATAATTCAATCCCATAATAACCAACTCTACAAATTAGTGATTTAGAATTATTTTAAAGAAGCGACTTTATCATTTAAGGGGGGAGGGGGGGGAATGTTTTTGTAAGAATTTTCAGTCATGAGTAATCCATTTTTCTATAAAAGAAACTTTTAGATGGAAAGGCTGAATTGTATTAAACAAGATTGAAAGTGCTTATGTCAGGAAATGAATATAGGTCATTGGTATAGCTTACTAATGCTGTATTAACTGAGTTACTTGACTGACATCTATTGGCCCTATTTGATTAACTTAAAAATTTGAAATATTCATTTGTTCAGCCAATAACTACACAGCTTTATGGGTCATTCCATGCCAAATCAACCACTCACTCAACCTGACCCCCTCAGATTTCTATGAAACTTGCAGGAATCATTCTCCTTGATCATATAAATGAGAATATATTTTTAAAAAATTTTATCTTGTTCGATTTTTTTAAAATAATTTTTTAAAATTTCAAAAAATCAGCATTTTTTAGCTTGTATAAGCATTTTTAATCTCAAATTTCTCGAGTTCTATAAGGGATAGCGAAGTTTATGACCCCTCATTTTAAAGAGTATTTTACAAGGTTTAATTTGATATGCAACATCATTATGTTGGGTAAAAATTTTTAAAAATTTGAAATTTTAAAATTTTTAATTTTAAAAAATTTAAAGATAGTGTTTTTTAAAAAATCTGAAAAAAATATATGTTTTTGGTTATACTAAAAGCTATATAACCTGAAACTTTTAGAGTGGGATCTCAATGTGATCAGGAGTTATGACAAAAAACCTAGCTACTCTACATGGTAAATTGTATTACAATTATCATATAATATGCTTACTTTATAAAATACCTGTTAATTAAAATGCACACATACAGTATTGCATGCTAATATACAATTAAACATGGGGGGATGGATCAATATTCAATGTAATTGTGCTTAATAAAAAATAAACAATTTTTTTGATAAAATTTTGTTAGATTATTTAAAAAAAGAAAAAAAAAAATTTTTTTTTTTTTTTTTTTTTTTTTTTTTTTTTTTTAATTACTGTGAGTTTTATAGCTGGAATGTTTTAGAGTAGGTTCTTACTGCGGTTAGAAATGATAATAAAGAAACAAAGGTATGTATAAATACATTGTTCAGTTAAAATTACTGGAAGCTTTAATATAGCTTTACGACATCCAGTACATGTTTATACAAATTTGGACTATATCTCAAAATGTTTTCATTTATTATAAATGAAAACATATATAAATATAAATTCTTTCATTATTACAAATCACAAACTTTTTTTATAATAATCATGGCCACCTTTCTTGAATGGGTTATAGCAATATATAGAAAAATGTTTTGATGTGCTAGGTTTACTCTTCTTTACACAAAGTCTTAATGATCATACAAATTTAATCATACATTTAATCATAAAAATCATACTAATTTCAGTCAGGTTGTAAGAAGTAATAAAATTTCTTACATCACAAAAGTAAAAACTAAATAGAATTGATTAAATTTTCTATCTAAAGAGGGTACTCATTGTTTAAAATAAATATGCAAAAAATGTTTCATTTAAAAAAATATAAAATGCTTCTACTTAAGAGTATGGTAGGGTTTCCATGGGTCAGGGAGAATCTGGAAAAGTCAGGGAATTTGAAATTATTGAAAAAAGTCAAGGAAATGTCAGGGAAAAATCACAAATATTGTCTAAAAAGCTGGGAAAATGATGATATAAACCTGGAAAATGCTTTTTAAGCATTCAGTGTATGTTGTGGGTCACATGACTATGCTGTCTTTTATGTTGCAAGCTGTTTTATGTTTTACGCTGTGAGCTTACCTTTTATGTTGCAAACCAAATTTCATGACTTGAATTTTCTAAAAAATAGACCTGGAAAAGTCAGGGAATTTTATTTTTGAAATTGAGTTGTAACCCTGGTATGAACCCAAAATCACAACTAACTTTTTCTACATTGAGATCTCAGAAGAGATATAAAAAATTAAACTACAGTGGAGATGCAGATGAGTCCTATGCCAGCAACAACATAAATAAAACAATCTTTAAATAAAGACAATTTTGAACCACAGAACATCTCTAATTAGCAAATGAATTGATTATTATTTACTTACTTATGATTTATGCTGTCATTAATTTGTAAGTGTAGTAATTTATTATCTGAATGGCTTCTGATATAAATTTATAACCTTATATTGTACTCATTTTGTAATCTGTCTTTAAAAAACTGCGTAAGTTTTAAAACCATCACTAATGATTATAATCTTAAAAATTTGAAACTTGTAGAATTACACACACTTTTAAAAAAAAGATATCAAATAATCAAATTTTTAATGATCTTAGAAATTTTCCTGAAGAAAACTATTTTTTAATATTTTACTAGTCATAAATATGAACTTTCAAAATAATGTCTTTTATCAAGTAAGCATATTATATGGTACAATTGAACCTTGAAAATCCAGATATCCAAAATCCAAAAATCTCTAAAATCCAGACGATTTTTCAATTTTAATTTTAAAATAAGACTTAGCTGTATCTTTTTTCCATATTTCTTGTGCAATGCAGTTTAAAATTCGTTTAATTGATCACTGAATACATAAATTTGAACATAATCTGACATATTTTTATGTTGTTTGATTGTAAATTAAAGATTTTATTTTTTTACAAAAAAAGATAGGTTATAAAATGGGAAAAAAAAAAAAAAAATCATAGTGAAAAATAATTACTGAAATGTTTAAAAAAATTGTTTCCTTAGTTTATTAGCAGTCATTTAGGAGGCATTATCAGTTGTTTATTATATTTTAGTGTAATATATCTGTTTTAATTTAACATAAGTTTTATTATATTTATATTTTAATTAACCAATTTGATTTGTTGTTTATTTTCATTAACATAAAATTGCAGTTTGTATGTTATTATAATATCACAAAAAATTAGTTTTCAATAAATCTCTAAAATCTGGAATCGCCGTGGTCCTGCCAAATCCAGATTTTCGAGATTCAACTGTAGTTATAATACAATTTAACATGTAGAGTAACTAAGTTTTTTCTAATAACTTCTGATTCCATAGAGATCCCACTCTAAAAGTTTCAGGTTATATAGCTTTTAGTATAACCAAAAACAAATATTTTTTTCAAATGTTTTAAAAAACACTATCTTTGAAATTTTTAAAATTTTAAATTTTAAAATTTAATAATTTTTAAAATTTTTACCCAACATAATGATGTTGCAGATCAAATTAAACCTTGTGAAATACTCTTTAAAATGAGGGGTCATAAACTTCTCTATCCCTTATAGAACTTGAGAAATTTGAGATTGAAAATTCTTACACAAGCTAAAAAATGCTGATTTTTTGAAATTTAAAAAATTAATTTAAAAAAAAATCGAAAGAGATAAAAATTTTCTAAAAATATATTCTCATTTATTTCATCAAAGAGAATGATTCCTGAGAGTTTCATAGAAATCTGAGGTGGTCAGGTTGAAAATTGAAATTTTTTGGTTGGTTTGGCATGGAATGACCCTTATAGATAAATTTATTTATTGCTTAATAAATTCAATCTAAATTATGTTATTCATATTTGGTTGAAATTATAAACCTAATTATTAATTGTCATCCAGCATAAATTGGTGCAATAAATAAATATTAACAAATTCATCAATAAGACTGTGTCGTTATTCGCAGAATAAATGAATAGTTCATTTTTTCAAGTGAGTGAACAGTAGGGTTACCGGATTGTACATCTTGTATGTTTTTCAGACTTATTTTACACTATACATTTAACACTGCTTCTATAAAAACGATTTCTTCTGCTTTCTTTTACATATCAAACTTTAAGTAATTTCGTAAATGTTTCATAAGTTTTTTTCAATTTACTTAAAAAATTTACTTCTATTAGGTACCCCCAAAGCAGAAAATGCAAAACGCGAGATGTACATCGCAGATTTTTTTTTTTTTTTTAGTCTGCAGATTATTTTCAAAACAGTATTGTGTAGAAATTTCAAGTCTCCTGATTTTGGTTAGAAACATTGCACTTTTTAATATTTTTCCATCTACAGCATAAATGCCAATGTTCATTTCAAACCCACTTTATTACATTCTAGAACCTATAAAGAGGTAGAATTGTTCAATATTTTCCCCTTACATAATTTTTTTTACCCCTATCTCCTCCCCCCCCCCCACCTCTTTGCTAACAATCGGCCATTAGACATCTCAAAGAATCATTGTGGTTTCCAATCTTTATTCATCCACAACATAAATGTCAGTATTCTTTTAAATCTTATTTAATTAGATTCTAGAACCTATAAAGAGGTAGAATTGTTCAACATTTTTCCCTTACATAATTTTTTTACCCCTATCTCCCCCCCCCCTCTCCTCCCCCCTAGATTCTAGAACTTATAAAGAAATAAAATTACCCAATATTTCTCACTTTTATTTATTTTATTTTTATTTATTTATTTATTTATTTATTTATTTGCTACTTTCCCTCTCCCGCTAGCTAATGAACAAAAAACAATTGCTCCGCAGAAGTATTGCGATTTCCAATTTTTCTCCATCCACAACTCTTTCAATTTACTATATTAGATTCTAGAATCTATACTGAAGTAGAATTGTTCAATATTTCTCACTCATACATTTTTTTGTGGTTCGCCCCCCCCCCCTTCCCCACGCTCACATTTTGGGGATCAAACATTTAATCATTTACAAGATTACCCAAAGTATTTGGAGAGATTGGGGCTATACTTGGAAATTGCTGAAAATATGTTTCATTTTGTGTTAGAGATTTTTCACATAAAAGTAAATTTAAGTGCACAATGTGTGCATAAAGTTTATTGATAATATACAGGGCTACCCAAAATTAAGTTAAACATTCTTTTCTGTTGAATGTAATTTATAAAAGTGCTTTGCTACATTTTACTATGTCAATGAACACTGCTCAAGAAGGATAACTAATTTTTTATACCTATGTTGTAAACAAAGTATTTTTTAAGTTCTATTTCAAACTTTGGTTTTTTACTTTCTGAACATACATACGTAAAGAAAGTATTGTAATCATGTCAAAAATCTGAATTTGAGATTTTGAAGCTTTTATACATTTTGAGGTTCCCTGAGTCCGTTTTTACTATTTTTACGATGATATTTGTATGTGTGTGTGTGTGTATGAGTGAACACGCTACTGTCTAAACGCTTTGCTCGAATGAGCTGAAAGTTGGTATGTATGTTGTAAGTCACCATAGCCCAAACCCTATAGATTTTGGTAAATCTAGAACTTAGTTTTTTTTACAGGGACACAAAGAAAAAATCTCTATCATTATGGCCTATGGGGCCAAATTTTTATAAGTGTGATAGCGTCTAAATGCCTTTTTAAATTGAGCAAACAATTTATACACATTTTACAGGTCACAGTTGCATGAACTGTATAGATTTTGGTGAATCTAGCACATATAATTTTTTTACAGAGACACAAAGAAAAATTCTTTATCATTATGGTCTACTGGACTAAATTCTTAAAAGTGCAATAGCATATAAACACCTTATTCAATTAAGCAAAAAATTTATACACATATTATAGGTCACAGTTTCACAATCTGTATAGGTTTTGGTGAATCTAGCACTTATAGTTTTTTTTATAGGGACACAACAAATAATTCTGTATCATTATGGCCTATGGGGTGAAATTATTTAAAGTGCGATAGCATCTAAATGCCTTATCTGTTCGAGTTTAAAATTTATATAAATATTTTAGGTCACCATCACACAAACTGTATAGATTTTGGTGACTCTCGCACTTATAGCATTTCACAAATAAAAATCGTTTATCATTATGGCCTACAGGCTCAAATTATTTTAAGTGCGAGAGCGACTAAATGCCTTATTCAAATGAACTGAAAATTTATATACATGTTCTAGGTCAACATCAAACAAACTTTATGAACTTTAGAGAATCTAGCACTTATGGTTCTTTTTACAGGGACAGAATGCAAATTTCTTTATCATTGTAGCATATAGGCTCAAACTTTAAAATGTGATAGAGTCTAAATGCCTTATCCGATAGAGCTGAAAATTTATATAAATATTATAAGTCACTGTTGACTAACTATAAGCATTTCGGTGAATCTAGCATTTATAGGTTTATACAGGGACACAATGAAAAATTTTTTATCATTACGATCAAAGGGCTCAAAGTACAATTAGCATTATAATAGCAGGAGACTTGGCGTTGGAATATTAAAACAGGAATAAACTACTACGTCAAAAACGCCAAAGAAAAATTATTGAGGTGCATACAGCTGTTTCGGTAGCCTAAAGCGTACCGTCATCAGTGCAAAAAGAATTCTGAATCTTGAGAAGTGCTCGTATATATAGGAGAGGGACCAGATTTAGTTCAACCAATAGGAATACGGAAGAGGTGGGGAGTGTGGCCAATAGGAATTAAGGAATGTGTAGCTGTGTAAACAGTAGAAAAAAATTAAGGAAATGTGGACTGAATGTAAAATTTCCAACAATCAGACAAATAGGGAACAGCGAAATCACAATTTACAAGGTTTTTAAAATTTTTATAAATATGAAAAGCTTCAAAGAAATCGAGTTCATGAATGGATTTAGGTCTGCAAATTATTTTAGCTGAATTAAATTTAAAATTATGATTTTCCTCCCAGCAATGTTTAGAAATAGCCGATTTATTGGTTTCTTGTTTGCGGACGTAATTCATATGTTCAATTAAGGAAATGTGGACTGAATGTAAAATTTCCAACAATCAGACAAATAGGGAACAGCGAAATCACAATTTACAAGGTTTTTAAAATTTTTATAAATATGAAAAGCTTCAAAGAAATCGAGTTCATGAATGGATTTAGGTCTGCAAATTATTTTAGCTGAATTAAATTTAAAATTATGAATTACGTCTACATATGAACATATGAATTACGTCCGCAAACAAGAAACCAATAAATCGGCTATTTCTAAACATTGCTGGGAGGAAAATCATAATTTTAAATTTAATTCAGCTAAAATAATTTGCAGACCTAAATCCATTCATGAACTCGATTTCTTTGAAGCTTTTCATATTTATAAAAATTTTAAAAACCTTGTAAATTGTGATTTCGCTGTTCCCTATTTGTCTGATTGTTGGAAATTTTACATTCAGTCCACATTTCCTTAATTTTTTTCTACTGTTTACACAGCTACACATTCCTTAATTCCTATTGGCCACACTCCCCACCTCTTCCGTATTCCTATTGGTTGAACTAAATCTGGTCCCTCTCCTATATATACGAGCACTTCTCAAGATTCAGAATTCTTTTTGCACTGATGACGGTACGCTTTAGGCTACCGAAACAGCTGTATGCACCTCAATAATTTTTCTTTGGCGTTTTTGACGTAGTAGTTTATTCCTGTTTTAACAATTAGCATTAAATTAAACATTGTGTACTATATGGAGAAAAATACTCAAACACCCTATTATAATTTTCTCTTTTGTTTATTTTACAACTCCTCATACTTTACTTTATCTACAAAACTGTAAATTACTCAACGTTTGGATAGTTGAGGGGAGTGACTCCAGATTATATATATATTAATAATGTTACGTTTAGAGGTAACCTGAATGTGAAAGTCCAATTTTTAACAGTTGATCTGCATTTATATCTGTTATCAGCTTAATTTAAAAACAAATGACTACAGAAACTTCAAATTTGGTACCTGGAGATTTGTATTAGGATTGCACTTGAAAAATTTGATTTAGATTGGCAAATTCTGATACAAATTATGTAATAACAGCCTTTAAAAAAAAAAAAAAAAAAAAAAAAAAAAAAATGTACACATTATGATTGCACAAGGGATGTGTGAATGGGGGATTCAGAATTATATGTGAAATAAAACTGTCTGATCTTTATTACCTTATCGATCTTACGACTTAATCTGCAATCTATCTTTTTAGTATTGAAATTAGGGTAAGAGAAAGTTGTGAGTGGCACACCATATTATTTTTCATTTAATTAATCAATTCACTTGAAAAGGAAATCATTATTATTTTTTTTTTTTATGTATTTATTGAAAAAACTGGAGAAAGGATTAAACTGATTAAAATTTAATTTTTTTTTTTTTTTTTTTTTTTTCTTAGATAATTAATTCATTTGAAAGAAATATCTTCTCTCTTTTTATTTATTGAATTGGTCGGAATCAAATGGTAATATAATAGAAACAGCAAGAGCTGTAAAATAATGGTGCCATATCTAAAATATTTAATAAATGCTGAGATACAGCCGTCTTTTTAACCGCAGTTCTTGAATAATAGCAGCTTTTGTTGTCCAATAAATACCAAAATTTAAGAGGCCAGGAAAGATTCTATGGTAGGCCTCAAGTACCCAAAGGGAAATTAAGAATTTTTTTTTAAGTTTTTTTCTTTTTTTTTAAAGATAAAAAAATTATGATTCAAATTTTTTGAAGATTGTTTTAATTATAGCGACCAGCGAAGCAGGCGAAACCTTCTAGTTATTAGTAAATACAAACTTTACTTCTGACAGAAATGCACTTACTGAAAGTCGCAAGATTATTTTTTTTTTTTTTCTGTTATTTATAGTGCTGTAGATTATTTTCTAATGCCTAAATAGTTGTTGCAGATTGACAAAAAAATTCTGAACTATTCTGAAAGTTTCAAATGTCTAGCTAGTCGGGAAGTTAGTTAAATAAATTTCCTGCTAAATCATATAAAGGCTGCCGAAGGACCTGAAATAGTTGATTAAAATTATTAGAAAAATGTATTGTCACCGTGTTCTGAGCTGTCCTGAAAGTTTCAAATATCTAGTTAGTCGGAAAGTTAGTTAAAAATTGATTGCATTTGTACTGGACAAACAAACAAGAATCGAAGTTAATAAAAACATGGTAAAATAATGCTTTTACAAATGTTAGAATGCTACTATAATTATAGCTTTTTTTTTTTTTTTAAAGATAAGTACACTTCCTTTACTTTTTTCTCTAATGCATTATTTAAGTTAATGGGTCCCAGTGATCTATAATTTTGAAAGACTAGTGGCATCACTGAAAATGCTAGCAATTACTACTACAAATATTTATAATAATCACAAGAATGTTTAAATACCCTGTAAAGTTTAGAACCAACAATATCTAAAATGCTTCCAGCATCCGTGCTTGGGCTGCCAGACACCATAATTCCAGAGGCACATTTGTAATAATCAACTACTTGGGCAGCAATCTTGGCTGTAATAGATGATTTCCGACTATCTAACATTGATTTCTCCAAAATGCACTCTTGAGCTTGAGCCTATATAAGAAATAAAAAATAATACAAAATTGTCCCTATTTTTTTTTTTTTTTAGTTTTATATTTTTATAGTAAACAGACCTTTCATCTTTATATATAATAAAGATGATCTATTAAGCATAGTAGAAGCCAAGCAACAGATACAAGATCACTGAAACACCAATGACCAATAAGATAAAAAAAAAAAAAAAAATCATCAGTGGATGAAGTACACTAATGTAAAGAAACCAGATCTATTAATTAACAGCCTGCAAAACAAACGAATCAATAAAGTAAAACAACAAATCTTAACTTAAAACCATAAACTTATCAAAATTAATGAAAAAACAACCCAAGAAACACAAGATAGGAAGACGGAGGCAGGCGGCAAGACTTGTGACTTGCCTGTGGGGTTATACTAGTTTTACGCCGGCAACACTCCCCCAGCCTGCCACAACCAGAACAGGAACCATATGGATTTAAAAATGCAAAAATTCAAAGCAGATGAACAACAATGAAACCACGAAGCCACAATGAAATTCACCGATTGATCACATTGTGTTTAACAGTATAATTAGAACATTAAATATAGTTGACAACTCAAAAAGGAAAAATCTGAAATTTTATTGGAAAATGAAAGTTTGCATAGTAATACAAAGCAAATGCAACAAGCCTTCTATATATATATATATATATATATATTTTTTTTTTTAATTTAATTTCACAAACCCACCCAACCATCCAGCCTTACAACACCACCCCACCTCCGTAATCAAACATCTGCCTACCCAACCGCCACCTTTTTTATTATTTTATAATTTTTTTGTTGATATACACAAGAGTGTACACAGCTTTTTTTTTTTTTTTTTTTATTCTGACAGAGACATGGTTAAGGATATAAAATAGAAAATACAAAGTTTTTAGGAAAACCCATTTTAGCAGTGGCTGTGATCAGTTTATTAATATTCTTGTTTTTAAACTTTGCAGAGCATAAATTATTAATTCGAAATAAATGGTTAATGATGATGTTTCTAAATACCGAACGATGCAGACATGAATTAAAATGTGTAAATAAGTTTACATTAAAACAAAAATCTTGCCGTTTGTCATTGCTTGTTCAATTTTATTTTCTGTTTCTCTTATGCTTATAAAATTTTACAATAATGTACATGACTTCCTCATGCCCACTGTGCTGTAAATAATTCATTTACTTTTTATGTTTCCATATTTTAAATTAATTTTATTAATATTTTTAATTTTCATAGCAACAGAAGTTACTTAGTGAGGATCAAAGAACCTCATGGCGTACATTGCGTTCTGGCCACTAACCCTTTTTATTCTTTGGGTCAAAAGGTCAAATATATATATCCAAATAATTTTATTTACATAAGAGAAAAGAGGAATCAATTTACTTATTGGCTAGAATGCTGTAAAAAGAAAAATGCATACAAAAATAATGTTTGTAAGAAAACTAATCTGCTGCATCAAAATTAATCAATTTTATTTTCCAAACCACACTAGTAATTCCAAATTAAGTAGGATATAAAAATTAATGGTTTTTAAAATTTGAATAAGTATTCATATAAACTAAGATATATATATTTATTATTAATAAGTAGGCACTCTCTCTCCAAATGATAAAATGGTCATTATTTTAAAACAGAAGCAAAACAAATCTTTCTCACCCCATGTTTTTCTCTTGAGAGCTGCTGAAACCCAACTAAATTTAAAACTGCCGGAATAACAGAAGGTGGAGTCAGAACCATCACCCTATTGGTTCTCAGCATGGTGTGATATGACATCACCACTAGGAAAGAAGAACCAATTTTTCTCCTGTGTGTGTGTTGCAGTAAAGCAAACACAACAGGGTGAGTTGAGCCAGCTGAGAGAAACAATGCATTTAAGTGCAGAAAATGATCTTATTTAATATTTAAAAAGAAGTGATGTTATTAACATCACATTACCCCTAACGACCATTAAAAAAATTTGGAAGACTAAAAATGTGAATGGAGAGTGCATACCTACATTTACATGAAGGATTACAATTTTTTTTTTTTTTTTTTTTTACTTACATGTGAAAAAAAAATATCCATATTGACTACATAATATTATAGGAACGGCCATTAAAGGCATGAATGTAACAAAGCAAATTTTTAAGCAACTGAAAGGTCTTACAATACTCTTAACAACATGCACTTGATAAAAAAATTTGGAAATTTTGAGAACAATGTACATGTGACACAAAATCTGAACCCAACACAATACAAAATCGATAAGTAAAGCTGAAACAATAAAATTCCGACAAACAACCCAATATCAACGCCTACCCTGGTAGGTGATCAATTCTACCAAAATAGGCGAGGAATACACCATTTCATCAAAAACAATACTATTTCAGCACTGTGGTTACAGACATTCTCAAATAAAAGATTTTATTGATACAAAAGTGGTCAGTGACATATCTAACAATATTTATTAGGATATTGACAACTAATAAAATATATCTATAAATGCAAACAGACACAGCTTTTATCAACAAGTGACATGAGTAAAAAAACATTGATACCTTTTAAAGAAAATAGTATTATAACAGAAATATTGAAAAGCATGTTAATTGCTGTAAAATCTGCTTTCTTATAAATTTGTAAAAATAATTAGTTAGAGCGAATAAAAAAAATGCATGACATGGCAAAAGAATTTTAGTGGATGTACAATTTCAACAAAAATATTTAACCAATAATCTTGATATTAAATACACGCATTATGATAAAACAAAATCAGTTATTGTATTTCAGTATAAAATATTTACAGATGACCTCTTGAAGCATTATTATGAAGGAGAAAAAAAAATCAAAATAAGTATCAATACAAATGTCAAAATAATCCTACAGATAAATATTACATTACGGAAAAGACATTCCAAGTACTCGAGTATAATATTCGAATAAGATTTTTTTTTTTTAAATTTTATCATTACCATTATTATTATTATTATTTAAAGAATATACATATTATAAATGGAAATAATAAATGTGAGTGGCTACTGAGGCCACCAAGTTAGATTACTAAACAAAATCAAAAATGCACTTAATATAAACGTCAAATAATACTCAAATAAACATACTATCAGATATAACCAAAACAAAACTGCAATGTCAATAATCACAATAAACAAAAAATTTTATCAAACATTATACACATTTATATACATATCATGTGTGGATTATGTATTAATTTGATTGTGTAATAGTGTGGATGTAGTGTATACTTGTGTTGTATAAGTGATGTCTGTGTCTGTGAAAATGGTGTGGAAGCTTCCAGAAATTGTATTTAATAACCCAATATATTTATAAACATGACAATGTGTAGGAATTAATATATGAAAAGAAAGAAGAAAAATTATGTATACACATATAAATATGCAAGTTTCCGATACATATAACACACACATACTGTACATTTTGAGCAGTAAATAATTATAGTATAGTTATCAAATTTAACAAATAAGACAATATATAAAATAAATCAGCATAACAGAAGATTTATATTCATATTAACTACAATACACACTGCACTAAGTTTTTGTAGATATTCAACATTTGCCACAGGAGAAAAAAAAATATATATATAACTACACAATATATAATAGGACAATATACAAAATACAACTTATCAAATATACCTGTACCAACTCATACTTGTTTACAACAGGCAACTTTGGTGAATGAATTGCTTATCAAGTCCCCTAAAAAAAAACTTAAAAAAAAAAAAAACATGTTAAAAGAACATTTGTGAAAATGGAAACAAAAAAACAAAAAACAAAAATTAAGTTTTGCATCTTGGTCTGAGATCATAATGAGACTGCGGTTGAACAATCCCAGCTGGTTGACCTGTCAGAATTGTTTGTGGAATGAGATGTTGCTTTCTTTTATGCACCAGGATGACACGGTCTATGTTAATAGTGAATGGTTCAGCCCCTTCATTTTCGAATTCTCTGACGGAGAGTAACACGTCAGATATTACTTTTTGAACTGAATATGGGCCTATGAATCTTGGTTTAAATGTATCTTTGGTTTTTATAAAGACCATATCATTTTCTTTGAATTTCCGGAGAACTGCTTTTTTATGTTGTCTAGTATTACGTTGGTTTTGGTAAAACTTCATGTTATGATGCACTTGCCTAAAGATCTGTTTCATTGATTCCATGTATTTATGGTATTCATATGGAAATTCCAGTGTTTCTAACTGAGGAGCTTCAAACAAGTCAAAGATGCTTGTTATTGACCTGCCAAAATGCAGAAAGGCTGGAGAATATCCAGTTGAAGAATGAACGGTGGTGTTATACAGGTTCTTGTGTATCATCAAAGCCTGATGAAAATCAAATCCTTCCTTGGTAAGAGTGGAAATTGAGGATTTAATGCTGGTATTAATTCTTTCTGATGAGCCTTGTGTTTGCGGGTGTCCTGATGATGAATGGGAGATTGTAATTTTCAATGTCTGTGCCAAGTTGTTAAAGATGTTTGCTGTGAACTGTGGGCCTAAGTCTGAGAGTATCGCAGAGGGTCGACCAAAGGTAGTAATGTATCCCGTAATGGCTTTAACTACAGCTTGTGCTGTTGCATTTTTTACTGGTACCAATTCAATATGTTTAGAAAAATGATCGAGGAATGTTAACACATGGAAGCCATTGGAGAAAGGACCCAAAAAATCCATGGAAACTAACATACTCGGCGCAGAAGGAACAAACATTTCCTGTAGTGGAGCAGGTGGAATTCTGTGCAGTTTATATTGAATACATAATGTACAGGACAGAACAAAGTTTTTTACATCTTCAAATAATCCTGTCCAATAAAAGTGTTTAAGTATTCTTCTTTATGTATTTCTAATTCCAAAGTGAGGCATGTGACAAATTTTTAATACTTTAGGTTTTAACTTCTGTGGTACTACAATTTTTGTTTTTGGAGAGTTTTCAGGCTGGTGAAACTTTCGTTTGATCATTAACAGACCTGTGTCCGGATGGACAAAATAATTTTTATATCTAGGAGAAGGTTTCTCCGAAGTGATATCGACAATAATTTTTAGCAGAAAGTCATCTTCTCTTTGCTCTTTAAAAAAACATTCTTCCGAGATTTCCATCATAAGATTATCTGCGTCAGAGCTGTTTAAGGAACGACTGAGTGGAGCAGCATCGTTGCTTAACAACTGAGGTAAGGAAGAACGATGAGGCTCTGATGAGGTGAGTGACTTATCAGATTTTTGTGTGACATTGAAATGATGGAGTTCAATTGTTGGAGAAGCTGAAGAAATGGGTAAATTGTTAGCCTCTTTAATTAATTCTGGGTTTGAGTTAAGATCTTGAGTGTATGCAGAAAAGTCTTCTCTTGAAAAATAGTCTGCCAAAACATTTGTTTTACCTTTTACATATCTGAATGTGTATTGATAGTTTGATAATTCAATCAGCCATTTAGTAGTTAGATCAGCAGGAGAGGAAATTTTCTTATAGTGTTCGAGTGGTCTGCTATCGCTGAGAATGGTGAAAGGTCGGTTGAAAAGGAAAAATTTAAATGCACTGACTGACTTAGCTATGGCCATCAGCTCAAGCTTGATGGCTGAATATCGCTGTTCTGATTTAGATAGTGTTTTACTAAAGTAACTAACCGGAAGCAGAATGCCTTCCTTTTCTTGTAGAAGAACCCCTGAAATAGCAATTTTGCTAGCATCTGTATTAAGAAAAAATTGTTTTGACCAATCGGGTAAAGAAAGAAAAGGTTTAGAGAAAAAAACTTTCTGTATTTGTTTAAAGACTTCAGCATGTTCCTCTGTCCATTTAAATGTAGTTTTCGGAGATGTTAATTTTATCAAAGGATCAATTAATCGCGAGTAGCAGGGAATGAGTTTTCTGTAGAATCCACACAATCCTATAAATCTTTTTAGTTGTTTTCTGGTTGCTGGGATAGGAAATTGAGTAATTTTTGTAATGTTGGAAGAAATAGGATGTATTTTCTGATTTTGGATGCTGAAACCGAGATATTCAATAGATGACTGATGGAATTTACATTTCTTTGGAGACAATGTCAGATTGTACTTTTGTAGAGTAGTTAAAAGTGTTTGTAATTTTTCTGTTGTTTCCTGGAAAGAGTCACTTCCTATAATAATGTCATCCTGGTAAGCATATATGCCTGAACAATTGCACTCTTGTATAATTGTGTCAATAAGCATTTGGAATGTTGATGCGGCTGATCTCAGCCCAAACATTAATCTTTTAAATGAATAAGTTCCCCATTGTGTAGTAAATGAGAGACGTCGTCTGTATTCTTTAGGTAATGAAATTTGATGATACGCTGAGGGAAAGTCTAATGTTGTAAAATATTTAAATTTTGAGATGTTATTTATTATCGTATCAATTCTTGGAAGAGGATAAGTGGAGCATCGAATCATAGAGTTGATTAACCTTAAATCTAGGGCCAGTCTAAAGGAAGGTTTATCCTCCTTAGACACAGCTTTCTTTTTAACCATGAGCATTGGGCATGCCCATTCAGAGATATTTCTCTCAATGATCCCTGCATCCAGTAATTTGTCAAGTTGATCTTTTGCCTCTTCTTGAATAGCTTGTGGAATAAGAAAAGGGTAAGTTTTTAAGGGAATATCTGAAATGAATTTTATATGTGGAGTGATATGATCGGTGTGTCCAATCGACTTTAGTGAACATGAAAATACAGAGTTAAATTTCTGAAGAATATCTTGCATTATTACCCTTTCTGTAGGTTTTAAATGCTGAATAGAAAAATTATTTACATTAAATTCTTTCTGTCTTAAGGATAAAACTTCTGGTGTAGCCTTAATTAGATTACACATGTGATCAGGTGTATTTGTTGCAAGATCCAAGGAATTTTCTTCTATTTTATCTATCTCTGAAATGTATCCGCAAATGGTATTTTTATTTATATGCAGTTTCTTGCTCGAATTATTATACATAGGAATAAAAAATTGAATTAATTCTTGTTTAGTAGAATTTTCCTTGATATGTTGTACCTCCATAAGAGAAGGATAGGACACAAGTGGACAATGCTTGTTAGACGATGTAAACATTACTAACTGATTTTCTGGAATAAGCGTGGACCGCACAGGCACATATATAGTATCCTGTGGATCAATCATAATCTTCTGGGTAAGCCAACATTTTTGATCAGAGGGTAAGTTCTCTTTATGAACATCAATTTTAGATTTTTTATATCCAGTTTGGGGAAAATCCATATGAGTAGCTATCTTATGTGATGCCCGATTCATATCAGATTCAGATGATAGAAGACTGCACGAGGGTACAGTGTCTAGAATATCTAAAGCATTTTCATTAATTTGTATTTTGTTATTGTGTAAATTGATAACTACGTGATGGGACTTTAAAAAATCAAAGCCAAGTATACCAATAAATTTAGATTCAGTTGGTATTTCAATAAGAAAAAAGGTGTGTTTGTAAAAAGTTTTCCCTATTTTAAAGGAAATGCAAACACATCCGTCACATTGGACTATAGAGTTTACTGTAGATATCTTGACTCTTGAAGCAATTCTTTTGTAATATAATTTGTTTTGATTTTGTAAGAAGTAATGTTTTGAGAGTAATGACACAGAAGCTCCTGAGTCGAGAAGAAAATTCTCTAATGTTTTGTTTAACAGTAATTGTATGATGGGGAGATTGGGCAGATCATTGTCTGTGTGTAACAAGAATTCCAGTGAATTAACTAATATGCAGTCTCCATTTTCCTCCACACTCGAGGACGTTACCAGTACAGGAGATGTTGTCTGTATCGCAACAGATTTGACTTTGCGTTCTAATGACAAAGGGAACTTTGCCTGTGTGTCTGGAGATCTCAGAATGATTTCATTGTTATTTACAAAAAAATTATTAGGTAGATTAGAATATGTTGAGTTAGTCTGTGAAAAGTTGTTATGGTAATTGACTTTATTCAAACCTGACCTATATGAGGAACTCTTTGTATTAAGGAGTTTAGTGTCACTTCTACCATTCTCCACTTCTAGTCATTGTGAATGACTACTTTTGGTTTGAGGGGAGTTGGATTTAAATGTTTTAGGGGCCCTGGCTCTCCGTGACATGTCTCTATAAGGTCTAGAGAAAGTTTGCCCATTACGATATCTGTGAGAAAACTTATTATTTTGTAATTTTCTGAGTGCAAAGCACCTCTGAGCAGAATGTCCAGGTCTTTCACACCATTGGCATTGAATCGTGTGCGAACCTTTATTTTGTGGAAATTTATTGTATGGCCGCTTGCTATAAGATGAATTGTTAATCTTAGTCAAATTGTTTTCTGAGTTTGTACCTATCACTTCACTATCTATTTTATGATTGAAGTTCTGAATAGTAGCAAAAGATGTTCCTGGTAAGACAGGGTTTACTTGCAAGTTATAAATTTCCTGGAATTTTTCGAGACATTCCACCATCTGATAAAAGGTTGTGGCTTTTTGTGATAGTAGATGAATTCTAAAGTGGGGCGGAATGAGATCATTGAATTTTGCGATTAGTAGTTGTTCAAGGGCTTTTTCTTCCATATCAGGAAAACGTTTTCTCACTAAATTTTCAAGCTTATTAGCAAAAATATTAATATTGACATCGGACTCAAACTTAAATTCGTTAAATTGTTGTGCTATTGCAGTTGCCGACTCTACTTTAAAATATTTCTTAAATATATTAAATAACTCTTTTGTATTTTTGGCTTTTTGGCAAGCTGGGGAGGAGACATAAAACTTAAGAGCAGTATCTGCCAATTTTGATTTCACAAAAGCCAAAGCATGGGATTCTTCCCATTTGCTGTTCTCAATTTTAAATTTCACTTGTTCAATAAAAAAATCCAATAAATGAGGGTCTCCAGAAAATGGCGTTACTGAAGTTTTGAATGGTAAACCTCTTGTCAATCCTTTGTTAGAAGCCATTATTTTTTGTATATATATGAAACTAGTATATTGGTTTAAAAAAACAACACAGATGTATGAAGCTTGTTATTTAAATTTCTTGATTTTTACATGTGTTGATGGCGATTTGCATATAATAAATTCACGTAGTTGAGGAGAGAGAGAGATACCTACAATTTTTTTTTTTTTTTTTTTTAAAGCCAACAATACAAAGTTCTGTTGACTATTATTTATTTAATCAGTTATTCAAAATATATTGAACCAAAAAAAATTTTTCATTTGTACAAAGTTCCAGCATATCACAATTTTTGAAACAGGGAATTGTCTTATAGGTCACTTGGTATATATTCAATCACAAAAAAAAAAATGTTATTGGTTATGTATGACTTTAAAAATAATTTCAGTAATTCTAGCAATAAAAATAAAATGACTTATTCAAAATAAACAATCTCTACAGTACCATTTATTCTTAAGAACAATAATCAAGTATTACTTTCCGGCACCAAATGTGCTGTAAATAATTCATTTACTTTTTATGTTTCCATATTTTAAATTAATTTTATTAATATTTTTAATTTTCATAGCAACAGAAGTTACTTAGTGAGGATCAAAGAACCTCATGGCGTACATTGCGTTCTGGCCACTAACCCTTTTTATTCTTTGGGTCAAAAGGTCAAATATATATATCCAAATAATTTTATTTACATAAGAGAAAAGAGGAATCAATTTACTTATTGGCTAGAATGCTGTAAAAAGAAAAATGCATACAAAAATAATGTTTGTAAGAAAACTAATCTGCTGCATCAAAATTAATCAATTTTATTTTCCAAACCACACTAGTAATTCCAAATTAAGTAGGATATAAAAATTAATGGTTTTTAAAATTTGAATAAGTATTCATATAAACTAAGATATATATATTTATTATTAATAAGTAGGCACTCTCTCTCCAAATGATAAAATGGTCATTATTTTAAAACAGAAGCAAAACAAATCTTTCTCACCCCATGTTTTTCTCTTGAGAGCTGCTGAAACCCAACTAAATTTAAAACTGCCGGAATAACAGAAGGTGGAGTCAGAACCATCACCCTATTGGTTCTCAGCATGGTGTGATATGACATCACCACTAGGAAAGAAGAACCAATTTTTCTCCTGTGTGTGTGTTGCAGTAAAGCAAACACAACAGGGTGAGTTGAGCCAGCTGAGAGAAACAATGCATTTAAGTGCAGAAAATGATCTTATTTAATATTTAAAAAGAAGTGATGTTATTAACATCACACCCACATTTAAGTGAGAGAGGTGTATATACTTTATTATTTTCAGTTTACTAATTCATGGAATTAGAATTTTTTTTTTTACTAATTTTTTCCTTGTAATATTTAATTGTTCAAAATACCTCCTGTTTATGTCTTACAAGGAGAAGTCCCAACATTGAAAATTCAGTTTGGGATAAATTTGCACAGAATTCTAGTATACTATGAAGATAATAACATATTAAAGCAGTAGAGTGCATTGCCTAAGAATCTCAAGAAAATCTTTAAAATTTCAATAACTGTTTACGTTATTTTGCAGAGAGTCAGTGGGTGGCATACATGATAGTAACTGAAACTACTTTCTGGAATTCGATGCCATCTATGTTATTATTATTATTATTATTATTTATTTATCTAAACATTTTATTTATTAATTAAAACAAATCTAAAATTTATTTTTAAAGTTACAGAAAATTCTAAATATTCAAAACAGGAAAAATATAACTATGATACATACTTGTTTTATATTTAAATATATATATATACATATTAAATTTTCAAACTTTGGATTTAAGTATTCAAAAGATTAAATATTACAATCATTTGTCTGCAGCTTTAATAAAAAAAATAAAATATGGAAAAAAGAAATAATGAATGAATAAAGAAATAAAATACTGAATAACAAATATAAAAATAAAAAAAACAGACAAGAAAATTTAAATAAGAAAAATAGACTAAAGTGTAGCAGATGTGCTACTTAAATCTAGGTTTGTGCTTCTGTTTTGGTTTTAACCCATTAACGCCCAGCATCCTCATTTGAGGACAGCTAATAAAATTGGTTTCTTGAAATGATTTCTGCTTTTTAATGATAGTTTACAGCATCACTCTAAATCATCCGTCAAAGTTTTATATGGCTGCTATTAATTATAATTACATAATTTGGATAGTTATGATTCATTGCATATAAATTTGTTTTTTGCGCAGATATACCAACTTAAGTCAAGTTGAATAATAATACATATTATAATACTTTACTTTCGAGGTCTTTGTCAGTGTATAATAGGAAATTAATCTGTTATCTTGAAGTTTTTCTAATCTAGAAGTTTCTTCACTAGAACACTACACGTCAATAAATGAGGATAGGCTTTAAATTTAAAACTATCAGAAAAATTGCTTAATTTAATATATTTTACTGTCAGTTGTCTATATTAATTTAGAACTGAAATAGTCATGAAAAAGTTCGGGCATTAACAGGTTAATCTAATTTTACAGAACCGCTTTTGATTTGAAATATTAGAGCAGCAGCAGCAATTTTACTTGGTACACGTATGATGAGTATTGTTTTCATGTCAAATTTTTTAAATTGAGTTTTTTGCCATACTTATATGTTTTGAAAATATTTTATAAATGTAACTACAATATTTATATGAGGGATTGAAGAAGCCAACAATTCATACCCTCACACAAAAATGTATGTCACATAAAATGTTTGTGAAACTGTTTTTAACTTCTTTTAAAAGATGAAAAGTAAAAAAGTTTAAAAATAGTAGCACATATCTTACATCTGAAACTGTAATATTATATCTATAGTGGGCAAAACAAAGTTGAATGAATGACACACCAGGTTATTTTTAAATACAATGAACAATTATTACAATATACAAAATGAACTTCTTACATAAATACTAAAAAGTACTTACCAGCATAACATTTATGAAGAAAGTGAGAAGGTCATGAGACATATCACTACCTTTTGGTTGGGGATAAGTATCACGAAGATGCTGAAAGGCAAATGCTGCACACTGGAAATGTGTACAAGCAATCTTTATGCCCTAAAAATGAAAATAAATATATAAAGAAATAAACCTGACGTGAAATTTTAATTTAGTGCCAAAAGTTTATATTCATTTGACACAAATGTTTTTCACTCTTTTATTCATCATAATTTAATTTTTTATGCTTCGTTTCCATTTTAAATAAAAAATATTCTGAAAATTTCCATTTGTTATTATTTAAATGAGTAAAGCTGTTTCTTTTCTTTTCTTCTATAATGATTTTTCTGCTGGTGAAAATAAGGAAGTTAATGGAAGCTAATTTTCTCAGAGATTTATAATCTGTGAAGATGGATTTCTTACTCCAAAGTCTAAATGCAGTCTCTGATTTTTATCAAAACAGCCAAATTCATCAGATGACTTGGAAATAAGTCTTGGTTAATTGTCGAATGGTGTCAATTTCAGCAAAAATTTGTGATTTCCATACTTTGAAAATGATAGAGGTAAGAGGGAGATTAACAAGATTCAACGAATGAATGAAACTAATTACATGAGGATAATAGCCCATGAGTTAAAGGGAAAAATCCTTAATGAAGAAAGGTATGAAACTAAAAGGAGAAAACAAAAAATAGAAGGTCAAAAAGAAAATACAAAAATATATGACAATTTTAACAAATAAAATGTTTAAATGCCTCAAAGAATATGAAGAATAAAAAAGTGATGGTGTTATTTTGCAGGTTCTAAACTCAAAATTCTTCAAAATTTAACAAAACCCAGGCAAAACTCAATTTGAAAACATTTAAATTCATTTATAGAGCATACAAAATCCCAGATTGAGAAAATATAAGCATATGGCACAGAAAAACCAGTATGTTGTAGCCATTACAAAACATTCTTCAATATTCTATATTACTCTTTACAATGGTCCGCCTACTGGTTAATATGCACAAAAATTTTAATCATAGCTTCTCAAAATATTATTATTATCTGTTTATTTATATTTTTATTTATTTATTTATTTTACTGTTTCTACAATCCCCATCAAAATGAAGATTAGTTTAGTTATATGAAGAATAATTACTGATAGCATGAACTACTGATAAGATGAACCAATTTTTCTTCCCCCTTGAGATTCACGTTAACAAGGTTCGACTGTACCCCTAAGTTAAATCAACATTCATACTCATAATGGTCATCTCACAATTGGTGCATTTATACACAATAAAAGTTGAGATCCGGTCTTTTCCTTGCATGAAAAAATTGCAACATAGCAGTGCCACCTGTTGGTTAGTATGTACCCAAATTGAATCATCATAGTGTTTCATAATGGCACTCTTACATATAAATTTTTGTGCAATCATACACAATAGAAGTTAAGATACATAGCTTTCCTGTACATGCGAGAAATCACAGCCAAGCAATACCATCTGCTGGGTAATTAGTACCAAAAGTTGATGGCACTAATTTATGTCAATGTGCAACACTAAATATAAACTTTTATGAAATTCTATGCATTAGTTCTGAAGCAACAGTTGCCTCAAAATTTTTACATACAGAGAACAGACATTTTCTAAAAATGTCCTAAATGTCTCAAAACTTGTTAAACCAATCAAAAACCAGATCAGAAATGTTTATGAATCCAATATGTTCTTGCACTGAATAAAAAATATAAAATAATTGAAGGGGGAGAGCAAAATTATTTTCGATCATTTTTCCTGTAATTAGTATTTATTATGCAGTAATAAGAAACTTAAACTAACATTAATTAATACTGTAATATTAATAATGAAATATAAAATATTTTATAAATGTAAAAAAAAAAAAAAAAAAAAAAATATTAACATTATAAACATTAAAAATTTAAAACTTTTAAAAAACAGACCAACTTTAAATTCAATTACTTAAAAAATACCTTTTACAATGCTCTGTTAAGAGCATTATAAAAGGTATTTTTTAAGTAATTGAATATTAACATTATGTTATAAAATAATGTAATGAAACAACCTAATAAGATATCATTACAATTGTTAAATCACTGATATATGCTTCTTAACAATGCAACTTAACCATGTTGCATTATCTGATTTTACAAATAATGTTATAATAAAAAAGAAACTAAAGTCTATTTTAGTTTTATGAGCAAGAGATATAAAAATTCTGTTAAAAACAGCATTTAATTTAGGACAAAAGGACTTATTTTTTTTTAACTATTATTTTAGATAAAGGCATTTAATAACTGTGTTGTGTTTCTTATCAATAATTACTATATTAATTTTTTAAAGTTTCTTTTACAATTTTTCTTTGATTTTTTTTTTTTTTTTTTTTTACTTGATACGAAAAGAAAAAGAGAAAAAAAAAATTCAGTTGGTCTAAATATTATACAAAAAACATAGATATATATAAATGTTTTCACCATAAAATATAAAGTTGCGGTTCTTAACAATTACAATTTCTTTTACATGTTTTCTCTTAATTTTATTTTTTAAATATTTTTTTAACTTGTTGCCAAAAGCTAAAAAAGAAAGAAAGAAAAACTGTTTTCAAGTGGTCTATTTTGTCTGAAAGCAATAATTTTATCGTCCTAGTAAACAATGTTATAATAAGCATATAAATACAGCAAACATGCATCTCAGCAGTGAAATTACAAATACGGAAAATTGGTAGGAATTTGAAAATACCTCAGCATTTATTCTTGAATCCATAGTTCCAAGTTTGGAATGCAAAGCACCAATGTTATACAAGATACAAGCTTCTTCATATTCAATATCTGTTATGTTATAAGCTACTCCAGAATATATATCAGTCCTAAAGGAAAGTTTGAAAGCAATTTCACATACTGAATACATACACTGACTACATTTTTTAAACCTTAGTTTGGCTAGTCTAATAATAATTTTTAATACTTTCTAATACAGAGTGAAAAGTATTTATGCCTCTTATGCATTTGACTTTTAAGAGTATATTTTGATTGCCACAAAAATTTGAATTCTATCACAAAGACTTGCTACATAAAAATACCTATTCAGTATAATGCATTTATAGTTTCTTTACACAATAGTACTAAAGAATTCTGATACAATTTATGGGCAAAAATTATTTTTTATATTGTTGAATAATGCTAAAAAGTCTCAAATTTATTGAATTTCTAAATGTTACTTAATCCTTTCAGTGTTACACCTGTCTTTTTCTGACGTAATAGTCAAAAGTTTGGTGTGATTGAATTTTAAAATATATATTGCTTTTTTCCCAGAAAATAAAATAATAAATATCTTTAATATATAGTACCAAAATTTTATACTTATAATGTCTCCCCGCTGGCCAAATGATTGATTCGGACAAGTACTGTCGCCAATTAACCAATCTGAATCGAAAAATCAAACAGAAATGTCCGATTTTGCCAAATCGCAAGGGCATAGTCTTTCATCACAACAATGCCAGACCACACGTTTCAAGACAGACGCTGCACAAACTAAACAGCCCGAAATGGGATGTCCTAACTCATCCACCGTATTCTCCTGATATTGTACCATCTGATTATCACTTGTTCTGGTCATTGCAAAGTCATTTAAAATGGAAAAAAACTTGACACTTTGGATGCCTTAAAAAACGTCATGTCTTCGTTCTTCAAATCTAAATCACGCAATTTTTCTGATCCGGGCATCCGTATGCTGCCAGAACGTTGGAAACAGACTATAGAAAACGATGGAGAATATATCATTGATTGAATAAAGAACTTTGTTTGCCTAATCACTGTGTAACTTTTACTCACAAACTCTGCATGAACTTTTGCACTCGCCCAATATATCGCCAAGACAAACGTAGTAGTTTTTTCAGGAATAGTTCTCCCCGTCTGATTATAATCTCTCAATGGCAAAGGCACAGCTTAAAGCTCAATGAAAAACTTGTGAGTATAGGTTGCCTACTTTTAGTCTCTTTGGCAAAAATTAGTAGCGAGAAACAATACATTTTACCAAAACAGAGATACAGAGACTACGAACCATGCCCGAAGCTAATCGCCTTATCGGGGAGGAATCATGGCCCGGCGATGGCCATCCACCATCTGTAAAACAACCTACTGGGGATTTTCTATAATAATATTTAGATGTGAACAGTTGAAAATGAATGTTTCTAATTTTTTAGAGATAGTTTTGTTTCACCAGTTTTTACAAATTAGTAGGAATGTTCTTTTTCTAATAGGATTCAAAAATGCCTTTACAACCATTCAACATTTCTTTTTATTTTTACAGTTAATTAAATTTCAATTTGAAAGAAAGAATGAAAAAAAAACAGGGGGGGGGGGATACAAATATATTCTTTTGAATCTCTATTTTGAGCACCTCAGCCTCGGATTTTGGGTTTTAAATTACTATTTATTTTTAGGGATCTTCATTTAATGCTGGTTGTGTAGTTTGAAAAATAAATTTGTTTTCAATATATTTCATACAATTTATTATTTTGTTTCTCAGACTATTATGTTTCATAACATGTTTGAATCAGCTCATGAGTGACTGATTATTGTCCATTTTGAGGTGGTAACTAGGGCTGGATTATTTATCAATATATCCCTAAGTATCGATATTTTTTTAATATCCCGATAACAATATTTAAGATCTAGCTCCTTCAATATATCCCTTTAACGATATTGCCGAGTGCGCACCCGAGTGTACGAAACTCGAGCGAATGAAACCCGATCAGCCAACATACAACAGCTAACGAGAGCGAAACCGGAAGAAAAAAAGCGCCGAATATCTTATTTTAATACTCATTTTCTACTTTCCTCTAATTACTCACTGATAAACTAGAAAAAATAGCCCCACGCCAAACGATTTCTATTGCAACACATATACATATACTTCCTCATCCTTCATAAACTCAAATCTAAACATCACTGCTTTAAAAAGGCCACCGCATAAAAAAAAAAAAAAATAAATAATAATAATAATAATAATAATAAAAAATATTTATTGAAAGCCATCTGCTTTGATTATCCCGTGAATAAGCTGACTTCGTTCAAGGTCACGGTTCTACCCCTTCAGAAAAAATTCATCAGACATACTCCAATATCACAATACCTATAATCAGCAGGTGTGTTTACTAGGATATTAGTCGAAACGATATATCCCTATCCGAGATATCTATTATGGGTTCTGATATATTACACTATACTGATTTCCCAGATTCCCACTCTACATTCATGCATATCGTAGGTGATGGAAACCACAGAAAAGGCAATATGACGAATGAAAACAATATCTTCTGTTTTAGCTCCTTTCCTGCTATTGGTTCATTGATATCGGTCTATTTCAAAGTGTCGATATAAAATGGCCAATAACATGCTTCAACATGTGTTTAATAAAGATCATCAAAGCCGAACTGATACAGTGATGCCAGATTGGGGATTTTGTCCCCATTTTAGGGAGTTTTGAGGCTTCTGGGGACAATTTTGGAGACCAAATGTTTGTGGGGACTTTTTTGGGGAATTCTAAAATTTTTGGGGACAAATCTGGGGCGTTTTTCAACTTTCTGTCAATGTTGGTAACGTAATGATTTATCCCTATGTCTAGAGACTTTCAATAGCTTTATTGTTATTTGGGGATTTTTTCAAAAATTGCCTTCATTTGGGGAAAAATCTGAGCTTAAATCATAGAAAAATCTGCTTGATATTTTTTTTTTTTTTTTTGAAAAATTTTTTATTTTCCCTTTTTAGTAGAAATCAAGTTGGGGATTTTTTCGAAAAAAAAAAAAAAAAAAACCGTGATTTGGGGAAATTTGAAGACTTGTTTGGGGAAATAATTTTCGACCATCTGGCGTCACTGAACTGATATCTACTAGAAGAGTTTTTTGCAAATTTTCTTAGCGTTTAATAAAAAACTACTGAAAATATAAGCAATTATGGAATGTATTTTTTTTAATATTATTTTATTATTATTAAATATTTCCATAAAATATTTTTTTTATTAAGACTGTACATCAGTCAGATAGCTTCCTTTCTCCTTTCCCATGTTATCCAATGGGATTTTCGTTGCTTCGTTTTATAAAAATATCTCATTAAAAAATGAAGTTTTTCAAATTCTGTTTTTTGAATATTACTCTTTGAACGGGTCGCCTTTTAGCTTAGTGAGCAATTTTTCGAAAAAATTCATTTAAATATTTTATTTCAATAAGTAAATTATGGACTCTAAGTGTGGATCTCTAAGTAAAATATTTAAATTTATTTTTTCGAAAAATTGCTCACTAAGCTAAAAGACGACCTGTTCAAAGAGTAATATTCAAAAAACAGAATTCGAAAAAGTTCATTTTTGAATAAAATATTTTTATAAAACGAAGCGACAAAAATCCTATTGGATAACATGGGAAGGGAGAAAGGATGCTATCTAACTGATGTAAAATAAAGTTTTATCGTCAGTAATTTTACAGTGACAGTTTCTTTATAGAATTATATAATATTGAATAGTTTATTACTTTTTTTATGTAGCATTTATATTTCTCTTTCCATTTATTTATTTATTTATTTTATTTTTAAAGCCGTACATGTTAAATAAAATTGGTTTAAATGCAAAATGAGTTACTTTAAGTAACAAAATGAAATTTCAACATAATTTTGTTTAAATAATATAATTTTTATACTGACAATGTATACATAAATACACACGCACAGACACACACACACATTATAATATGTAATTCAAATTTCAATTACTGTGAAACTATTACGAATGTGAATTGAACATATATATTTAAAAGATATTGTAATGATTTGGTAAGAGGAAACAAAAATAAAAATGACAAGTAACTGACATTTAGGATGCATATAAGAGTTTTAAGTAAAAATATTACTTTCTACAACCAAAAAAAGATGTATTCAATGGCAATTCTGAACTATTTATCTGCGCTCAAAGCTGGTAGACGTGAGGTGCCGGGTTCGATCCCCGGTCGCGCTCGTCGGCCTAGCCGTTCGGAGTTTTCCGTGGTTTCCTCCGAAACTTGCGTAAATACGGGCTAGGACCCCTTAGAAAGACCTCCACGGAAGGCACTCCCCCTCAGGCCTAGGACCCCACTGTTGTCAATCGGCTTAATCCCTAACACCATCTGAACTATTTATAATGGCAATTCTGAACTAATTAAAATGATTTTCATTTTTATTTAATACCTGCATCTTAAGACAATTTTTCTGAAGCTTTATTTTTAGTAGAATTATGAATTTTGATATACTTGGTGCAAATAAAACACAGATCACATATTAGCTGTGTTAAAATATGATTTTGAAAAAATTAAAGCTTAAAATGGGAAGAATAGAGGATAAACTATACAGAGGTATACTAAAACGCAATAGTATAAGTTATAAGAAACACAAAACATTAATTCACTTTTTATGATTTTTTTTTTTTTATGATAAAGTTATGGTAGTAATATACCAGAAAATACATGGAAAACACTCTATACTTGTATACTTTAAAATTCGTGTGCATATGTCTTTAAAAAATAACAAATGTCTATTTTTTTCTGCCTTGAAAGAAATATCGCAATATATCGCTAATATCGATATTAACTTGGCGATATATCGCGATATTTAATTTCTGATATCGTCCAGCACTAGTGGTAACGCTCTATTAAAGGGCAATCAAGGACCTATTGCAAAGAGTTTGAAAGTTTGCCACAAATGCAGTTTGGAGATGATCTTTTCCTGATTTTGTATAAATAAGTTTGGAATGGACTATGATTTGTCAAAAAGATATATATATGTCTACTTATAGTGTTATATTTGCGGTTTATTTTTGGGATAAATTTAAATGTATACCTCCCATTTTCTGATTCTTCACATATTATTTGCCAATTTTGAATAAGTTTGTTTTTAAATTCATATTTTAATGATGATAATGGGATTGATTGATATATTTGCTTTTCACTTTTGTTCCTGATTGCCTCCTTTGCTAATGCATCTGCCAGTTCATATCCTTGAATTCTTGTATGACCTCTTCCCCAGTCAAAATATATTTCTTTGTTTATATTTAGCAATTTCTGTTGAATTTCTACAATTAGTGAGTCTTGCGATTCCAGTTTCTTCAATGCTAGGAGTGCTGATTGATTATCCAAAAGTATTATAGTCGAATTAAATAGTTAAATTAAATAGTTGCATTATAGTTAAATTAAGGTGAAGAATGAAACCATTCCACAGCTTGTCTGATTGCACACAACTCTGCTTGAAAGACGGAGCTCCTGTCCGATAAACGGGCACTTTCAGAATAAATTCGCTTGGAGGTCATTTGCCCTATGTGTTATTCCATACATAACCCTATCCTGTGTACTTTACGATTCGATAAAAAAATAATTTAAAGAAAAAAAACTGTTTTTTATTTAATTCAAATCTTGCGTTAACTTTAGGACACTCTTTAGTTATTAAAGGCATTTTCCATGATGAATGCAGACAATTTTTATCTCAGAGAAGTATAACACTAAATTCCGGATAAAAGTCAATTTTGTGCCAACATCAGAAGAAATTATCTTCATTTTTTCCCCCGTTAAAAATTAAAATAATCAGTAATTTTGTTTTAAATTATCACATATCTACAGTTCAACCATTTGTAGGTATTGTCCATTGTTGATTTCTTTAGAATGTTACCCATATTAAAGATTTACAACCCCCAGGGGGAATCCTCCAAGGGAAAAGTGATGCTCCTACATGCACACAAATTTTTTCCTAGTTTACTATTATTATCACTAATTAGTTTTATAATCATTCATTAAAAATAACTCTCATCATGTACATTTATACGAAATTTTGTCCTATACTGCCATATTAAAAGTTATAAGAAATGAAATCATAGTGACACCTGTTCAACGATTAACCCCCAAATGTAATTAGCACCAGATTAGGTGACAGTACAACTAAATACCAAGTCTGAGTAAATTTCTTTCATTAGTTCATGAGATACAGCGTCCAAGAATTTTTTTATATACACACCGACAGACATTTCTAAAAACAGCCAAATCGTGTTCAGGACATCTTAAAACATGTAAATCTGTCGAAAACTGGAGTTCAAAAATTTCACGAGTCCAACACTTTTTTTTAGACCTACAGAAGAAAGTAATACAGGAAAAAAAGATAAAAAAATTAAATAATGTTTGCTTACTTATTGTAACCAAAATATGTTGAAGATTGTCACTACCGACATTGGAGAGTCACTTTCCTTTATAATTGAGGATAGTTTTGGTTTTTTTCTTTTTAATCACTGATCCATCGTTTTCTTTGTAAGTAAATTAACAACAAAATTTAGCGTCATTGCAGTATTATTATTCAACTAAAAAAGTTGTTACAAAGAGATTAAATGTACTTTTTAAGTGTAAGTAATATTAATTACCAACCTCAAAACTCAAAATAAGGAGATACAAATCGAACCTCCCCTCCTCCGCATGCACACAAACACACACCCGACTATTGAGACTGACCAATAACACTTACTGAAGATCAAACCAGAGTGTTTTTGTTGTTTAAGTTTTGCTATTTTTGGTCTACAGAGAATGTGTTCTTAAAAGCGGGGCTAACCTTACCATGCACAGATATTTGGTTTTTGTTTATATAGCTGTTTCGGCACTAAGAATTCCATATGCTTTCTTCAGTGACTCTGAAAGTAATAAAAACCAGATATGTTTCAGAAATATCTCAATAGACTAATAATTTTTTATTCTATTGTCTGAAGTAGAAAAAGAAATACACCTTTTAAATGTTTAATGAAGTATGTGTAGTTGTGCAGCTGTAAAAACAGAAGAAAAAAAAGTTCGAAAGATTTCACCCCCCCCCCCTTCCTATATCTACGCCACTGCACCTAATACCCGTTTCAACAAGTTTTCTCTAACAAACTCTGCATTGCACTTTGAGAAAAGAAAATTCAAATCAAAGTTTTGTGAAATAATAAGATAATAAAAAAATATTTTGTATAGAAAATATTTTCTATAAAAACATATCGAAAACTAGAATCTTTATAATTTTATAGAAAATATTTTTCAAGTTACTCGTATACGTTTCAGACAGTGCTGAAGTTGGATTTTAAGGTATACTTTTAATGGAAATTACCAAAATGTCACCCTCAAAATCGTGCCGCCCAGGGCAGACCGCCCCCTCCACCTCTCCCTTGGTACGCCACTGGGTTAATTCATGCCAATTAGCTACATTAAGAATCCAGACATACATGGGATCTTTCTAAGAGATCCCAGCCCATATTCAATTCCTGTTAGTATAGGAGAAAACTATGAAGAACTCTAAAGCACTAGGTTGATAAACATGAGACCTAAGATCAGATTTTAATAAGATAGTAAATGAGTTATATTTCAGTTAGATACTAAAAGTTGTAGGATGATAAGGTGTTTCCCATGTGGTACTTACTTTATTTTAAAAAATGGCTATCAAAATATATTGTTTATGAAAGAATTTCCTAGTTGAATTTTCATGACATTTACACCTCATTATTTACATAACACAATCTTTGCAGATTTTAGATGTTCTTAAATTTTTTGCAGAAACTTTTTTTTTTTCTTTTTTTCTCAGAAGAATTTATCAAAGCACATCAACAGAAATTTGAAAAAAAAAATCTAAAATCAAATGCTACTTCAAAATTGAAAACCTTCACTTGTCAATAATATCCAATTTAGATTTTCTTGACAATCATATGTGAATAAAATATTAAACAATATTAAGGGGGTGGGGAGGGAGATAATTTTATACTTATTTTGTCTCTTATTTGCAGCATATTTATTTTGTTTCCTACTTCATATTGAACTTTCCATAAAAATATCTGGAAAAATTAGATGCAGGCAGCAGTTTTTTAAAACATGTACTAAATTTGGAAGACATAAAATAGTATCAAATCCATTCCCTTAAAAATATAAATACCTGAAAATTTGTATCCCCCCCCCCCCCCACACACACACAGAGAAAGAACCCAAAAAGAAATGGCAATATATAATATGCAAACTTAAAATGTATAATTTAAAAAGAAAGAACTAAAGACTAACCACATAAATGGAACACATGCTGCTCCATCATCTGTCATAGGGAATCGACTTTGCAGTTTCTGAAGCTGGCAATAATATTTCTTTAAAATGCTACATCCTGTAAAATCCAGTGGTGCTTTTATAGCATTCTAGTAAAATAGAAATTTACATATTGCTAAGAATACTGAAAATCATAAAGTACAGATAAAATCATTAAAAAGCAACACACATTATTGAATAATAAGCTTTGAACTATGTTATTAATACAGGGTGGGGCATAAAGATCTCCCTAATTTGCCGCTGTCGCTGCGGCGGCGCTAGTGTAGAGGGCGTGTCCGAAGTAGCGCTGTTATATTTCACTGGTTACGCTATTTCAGTTTACAGTATGTCTTGGACTAGTGAACATCGTGCGTTCATTGTTGAAACTCATTTTTAAAATGCAGATTCCATCATTCAAACGCAACGATTATTTCGTAGGCACTTTGGAGTAAGCAGGCATGGAAAAATACCCGACAGAAAGACAATATGCTTATGGGTTGCTAATTTTAGAGAAAAAGGTTCGTGTTTAAAACGAAAGTCGCATGGTAAACCACGTCATGTTCGAACTCCGGAGAACGTGGGAGCAGTAAGAGATGCTGTAACGCAAAACGTTTAGACGATATCCTTTTCTGTAAATAGCAAAAATTGTTACAGATTGTAAAAATTAATTAATGGCAAACATTATTATTTCCGAATGTAAACATAAACTATTTCTTTTCAATGTCCTATATATTTTTATTGACCTCTTAAAATGGGGAGATCTTTATGCCCCACTCTGTATTTGACAAGAAAAACCACAACAATCGATTATTTTAAAAAATAAAGCCAATGGCGATATCAGTATATTCGGATTATCTATATTAATAAAATAAGACTTATGTCTATAAATTTGTCCGAATCAAAAAATTTTGTGATATCTTCACGTTTCACGCACCATGAAAGCTGAAAATGACTTCAGAAAATTTTGCCTGTGTGTGTGTCATAGTGTCTGTATGTATGTAACACTATTTTTGTCCGGGCATCACTTGAGAACAGCTGGACAGAATTCAACAGCGCTTGTCAGAAACTTAGATCTTTACCCAACTTAAAATTATATCTATCAACTTTTCAGAAATTCCCCCATGTTCCCCCTCGAGGGCCAAGACAAAAACATGTTTGTCCAGGTATCACTTGAGAACGACTGGACAGAATTCAATGGCGCTTCACGGGAATTTAGGTCTTCACCCAACTTAAAATTATATCTAATAACTTTTCAGAAATTCCCCCATGTACCACCCTTGGAGGGCAAAAGACAAAAACACGTCTGTCCAGGTATTACTTGAGAACGGCTGGACGGAATTCAACAGCACTTCGAAGGAATTTAGGTCTTTACCCAACTTAAAATGATATCCATCAACTTTTCCGAAATTACTCCCCTTTCTCCCCTAGGGGTGCAAAAGACAAAAACACATTTGTAAGCATAACTCGGCTCCTAATTACTTCACAGTAAAGAAATTGCACATGGGGAGACTAGACATGCATGAGTACAAATAATACATTATCTGCGATTTAGGAATTTTCGATTTTTAAAGGAAGGAAGTATTTTTAAGGAAAAATCAATTTTTGGTAGGAAATATCGAAAATTCCTGATTTTTGAGTAGAACTCCATCAAAAATGAAACAGAGATATTGAAAAAAGGCTATGCGACTTCCTTAGGATATTTCCAAAAACACTTTTTTTTTTTTTTTTTTTTTTTTTTTGGGGGGGGGGGGGGGGGGGGGGGGAATCACAAGGAGGCAAACTCGAGACACCCCTTTTAGTGCTAAATTTGTCCTGAGAAATCTATGAGAGAGCTGTGGTCACAAATTTTGGTGCTTGGATTGTTTATATGTATCTGACACCTAAAGTAACGGGATTTATCAAATGGGGGTCTGTCCCTTCTGTCTATTCTTCCTAGGTCTATCCTTCTGTCCCCCCCAGAACAGGGTTAGAAATAAGCGGTCGTTAGTTGCATTTTGCAACCAGTTTTTTCATTTTGATGCCTAGAATTCCAATCATAGGGGCCATATTTGACGCCTGGAACTGTTTTTATCATCATACCTAATAATTTTCCCAATCCGACCAGACTGTAACCAAGTCAATTAAACCTAATAAAAACTGATTTAAGAAATCATATCTCTATGAAAGTAGTTGACGATTTGTTAATGATTAAATTAAACAGCCCTAAATTGGAAGATTTCTGCCCAGAAAATGCTATTAGATTGTGGTGGAATGATCTATCTTCTGGGCAAAGAATGAATTTGCGATTTTAAATATGTATGTTTAATATTGTCAATGTAATTACATTCATTACATAAATCTTTTTTTATATAATCTTGCACATATTATTTACAAGTTAATACTTTATTATTATTATTATTATTTAAATATACATATTTAATTATAGATGGCATCTAGATTTTTCATTTTGACGCCCAAAAAATTTAATCCAGGCGTCATTTTGACGCCTAGTTTCAAAATTCTTATTTCTAACACTGGGACAGAAGGCAAAACCATATTTGTAAAACCTTCTTATGTGATGTTTGAGTCTTCTAATTTTTAAAACTTTACAGAAAAAAAGTTTGCCGATTTAACATGAAGTTGGTTTCTGTATAATAAGCGTATAACGGTCCTGGGTAGGACTGGGTGATGTAGAGATTCTATAAATCGATTTATCTTCCATCTAATATCGTTATATAGAGATAAGTCGATTCAACACTAATTTAGAAAATAGCTCCTCCCTATCCCCTCCTACATTTACAAATCTTTTAATCAACATTATAATGATCAAAAAGTGCCGTTGCTATTACTCATTTGTGCGATTTTCCCTATGGCTATAAGGCTATAATCCAGCATCTAAGTGTTTAATATTACGGGTCACTACTTTAAATATTGGTATTAAAGAGAGTTTTGATGGAAGTGGCACAAAATTTTTTGCAGCATTTGTTACTGCTTTATTTGCAGCATTCGTACCTACTTTGTTTGCTTGAGGAGAGATAGTGTTTTATTTCGACTTGAAACAATTGCTGCTTGTTTTTGCATTTTATGGTGTTTATTCAAAGTTTTTAACGAATTACTTTTCAATGCTAGTCCTCTGATGCACCTTTGTTATCGTTCGTTTTTACATTTTTTTTCTCTTCTTAAATGTTTAGCCATTTTATTGTGTGTTCCTAATATATGATATAATATTGAGTTTGGTATTTTGATTTATAAAATATATCTTTTTCCACAGTCAGTTAATTCCCCTTTCTTTTACAAAAATTGTTAAATTAAATTTTATCAAGTCGATTGATAAACTCTACGTGATATTTTCAAACCAACTGCTAAGTTATATAATTAGGGAAAAACAATTTTGAAAGCTGATTTCCAATTTTTTTTTAAATCATTTTACTAAAAATTTACTAAATTTCTATTTTTTTTGTGTCATATTGTCGAAATACGCCATATTCTTGCTGTCAATTCAGTTCACCTATAACTAAACCACACATCATTCTTAGAAAAAAAAAAAAAAAAAAAAAAAAAAAAATCAATACCGATTCTCTTTGAAAGAAATGGATGAAACAGGTAGCAAAGTTTGAAAAATAACTTTAATTTTAAATGACTAAAAAAAAAAATTGAAATCTCTGTTTCTTTTAAATAATATTTTCAAGTATAAACATTGTAGATTTTATTTACTTCAGTAAAATAATATTTAAAGCTTATTCATGGTATTATAAAAAACATAATAAAAAGTACTTAATAAGGAGCACCATTAAAAGTTCTTGCATACATTCTTTAAAGATCCCTTCTCTTTTACAAAATATATACAGTAGAGCGCCGAGTATCCGAACTCCAATTAACCGAACTTCCAATTATCCGAACAGTTTATTTCTCTATTTATATTTCTTTATCCGAAAAGACTATTTCTTGCCTTTGAATGTTTCGAAACAGCTATGAAATGACCCGAACGGCAGAACGACGCAGATCCCATTCAATTAACACGTCTAAGAAGAATTCGAGGTATGGCAGCATTGAAAAGAATGTCTTTTTTGAGGCAAGCAGCCATCAAAGGCTTTTTTGCTTAAATTATGATTAAAATATAATCTCTAGAGTTAAAAAAAATAAATAAATAAACATAAATGATAATAATATTTTTAAATATTATATAAGATAGTGGCATAAACATCCCTGACTATGAATTTAATTTAAAAAATTCGTAAGTTATTTGGAATTTACTTAACATGGTAGAATAAGGCAAAATTGAGCATAAACGTCCATTTTGATGATCATAAATATACCAGACAACTTCAAAATAACATTTATGATATTTGTTTAAGTTATGATATTTGTTATTTAGTTCAATAAATTTTTATTTTTAAACAGGCCAGCACAAATTGGTGCTGCCAGTCCTAAGCCTGGATAAAGTATGAAGGGTTTTTTATTGTCACAATATCCTTAAATTGTCTGCCCAATTATCCGAACTTTTGCTTATCCGAAATAGGGTCTGTCCCGACGTGTTTGGATAATTGGTGCTCTACTGTACTGACAACAGAAGTGCTTGACAAAGCAAAATTATGGAATAAATAATAATAATGACTAACAGGTATATCTTATTGTATTATCAAACTATTTTTATTGTGAATTACTGTATTCTAAAATATTGTAATAAATAAACTTATTTTCTAATTAATTTAGTGGCAAAAATCCATATATTTATGTTAATACAGTAGAACCCCTCTTAACCGGCCTCCGTTTAACCGGTTCTCCGCTTTAACCGGGCTGATATTTATTTGAAGTATTTATTTTTTTTTCCAAATATTATAAATAATAAAAGTTTTCAAAAAGAAACATTGCGTGCAATATCGCACACGCTTTTGCACTCAGAAAAGGGACAGGCACAATTGGAGAACACCTTGACATTGGAGAAGGAGGCACGTGTTCTACCAATGAAGTGCGGTGATTGGCTGAGTCAGACGATCCCAAGTTGCGAGGGGTGAAAGGAAGGAAATGACTAGAAATGCGACAAAAGGACAAATCACTTACAGATCATTGTTTGTTCCTGACTAAACATGTTAAAAGCTGAAAGCTACTTCAAAAATGGCGAGTTGTGGGAAAAGGAAGCACATTGTTGTGTCGATGGAATTACGTTTGGAGGCGTTAAAAAGGATTGATAAGGGTGAAAGCCTGAAATCTGTTGCTTTATCTTTTGGTGTTGGTGAAAGCACTGTAGATGACTGGAAGAAGAAGAGATCCGAAATCGAGTCATTTTGCTCAAAATTAGATTCGAAAGACGCCCTTGAATCCCGTTCCACCCTGAAGAAACCAAGGCTGGAAAAACTAGATGATGCGCTTCTTCTATGGTTTAATCAGGAAAGAGCGAATGGAAAGCCGATCACAGCAGACCCATCATTAAAGAAAAGGCTGTTCTTCTTCATCAGAAAATGGGTGGAGAAGATGATTTTAAAGCAAGCGAAGGCTGGCTAAACAGATGGAAGAAAAGGCACGGGATCCACATGCTCACGATATCTGGAGAAAAGTTATCGTCCAACCCTGAAGAAGTGGCTAAATTTCAAAAGAAATTTGAAGTTTTAGTGATAGGAAAAAATTTATCCAGTGAACAAATATATAATGTGGATGAAACTGGCCTCTATTACAGAATGCTTCCATCGAAAACTTTAGCATCCAGAAAAGAAGCTGTGGCACCAGGCTACAAGAAAAGCAAAGACAGAGTGACCGCATCTCTATGCTCTAACGCTGCTGGCACTCATAAACTACCAGTGATGCTAATTGGTAAAGCAAAAAAGCCAAGAGCATTCAGTAATATCAACATCAAAGTCTCTCCCGGTTTACTACCTTTCATCAAAATCTGCTTGGATGAACCAAGAGTTGTTTGTGGAATGGTTCCATTCCGAGTTTGTGCCATCTGTAAAAAAACATCTCAAATCCAAGAAGTTGCCTGTAAAAGCGCTATTGTTGTTGGACAATGCACCATCCCATCCAAGTGAAGAGGAACTGAAAGTGGGTGACATTGAGGCAATCTTTCTGCCAGCGAACGTGACAGCTCTGGTACAGCCCATGGACCAGGGCGTAATAGAGAGTGTTAAGAGGAGGTACAGAAAAAAGCTTCTGACAGCATTGTGTGAAGAAGATAGCAGTGATATCAGCGTCATCGATTTGTTGAAAAAGATCAACATAAAGGATGTTATCTACATGATAGCTGAGTCATGGTCAGAGCTACCGGAATCCACACTGGTGTTATCTTGGTGAAAAATTTGGTCTACTAATCATATCGAAGAAGAGTCGGTCATTTCAACAGAACTTTCTTCGGACACCTTTTTGTCAACATTAACAGGACTTGATGGATGTCAAGATGTCGATGCAGAAGACGTGGAGCAGTGGCTGGCCGCTGACAAGGATCTCTAGCAAGAGACTTTGTCGGATGACGAAATTGTAGGCGCCGTCTCAGATGTTCAAGATGACGAGGATGACGACACCGATGGCAATTCCGCCACATCCATCATATCACATATGGATGGAATAAAAGCTTTGGAAATGGCACTGTGCTATGTGGAGCAGCAGGCATCGGCCTCTCCCATGGATGTGATGCTCTTAAAAAAATGGCGAAACTATGCTGCAAGCAGTCAAACTTCCCGTCTCCAGCAAAAAAAAGTTACTGATTTTTTTTAATACTAGTTCATCTTAAAGGTATGTGATAATCTGTGATATTGTAAATTTATACGATAAATTGACGTAATAATTAAATTTTTCATTTATTTATTAAAAAAAAGTGCATATTATCTCACATTTTTTCTCTTCTCCGCTTTAACCGGATTTTTATTAACCGGCTTACCCTTGGTCCCATTTAAGCCGGTTAAGAGGGGTTCTACTGTATTTATTAAAACAATAGATACTGTAATTGCCAGGAAAAAAAAATTACTTTTTACAGAAAGAAAGAAAATATTACTTAACAAACAAATTGAAGTCTCCATAAAATCATGCGTGACGTTAAAAGTTTGGAACAGTTATGATTAAACTAAAATCGTATTTTCAGTTTTCCCCGATTTAGCACCTCCTTTGGATTAAACAGACTGCACTCGAGCACACAACAGGCTGATTTAGTAAAACGCAAGCGCATTGCCTTCAGTGTCTCCTTTGAAATGAAAGGCCGACACATAGCACAATTCACATCACACTGAATCGGCTAAATCGTAAGATGGATTTTGCACTTATTGTTAAATCATTTTTGCTAAATCGATAAAACTTCCCTTTATGCATTTACTTGCAAATCAATGCTGTGTTACATCAATCTAACATCGTCATTCCAAAATTTCGCAGTAGATGTTATCTTTAAATCAGATCGCCGATTTTAGCTATAAATCGATTTTTGTGTTACATTGATGTAATGCCCAGTCATAGTCTTGGGTTACTTTCTGGCGATTTTATTATTGGCAAGTCCTGTTTGTGTTGTAGTGGTTATTTGTTTGTTTTGTTTTTTGAGTTTGGCTTGGCAAAACAACAGTTTATGCTTGATGTTTAAGAGATTCTGTATAGATAAGTTACAATTCTATCTGTAAGGAAATCATGTGTAATATTATCCACTAGTATGCTACAAAGAAACATAATTAGTCTTCAATATGCAAAACAAATTACCTGTCGTAGTGTCTCCAGTTCTTTAATTTCTTTTGAATATGACTCAGGATCTTCATGATAATGATCTCGAATATACTAAAACAAAATAATTAATAAATAAATAATTAAAAAAAGTATTAGCAAAATAAAAGCCACATCAATACTAACTTTTATTTTATTAACAGAATTTTCATTTTTTTAGGAAATGGAAGAGAGGCATGTTGATTTTAACACAATATACAAGATGTATCAACACCACACAAGTTTCTAAACTTGTAGGTGTGTGTAGGGGGAGGGACAGGCGAATTCTACATTTTTCTTTTTAACACACTAATTTTGTAAGGTAGTCCATTAGTTTATTAAAATATTTTTGGTTTGTATATAAAGCAAATGATTTACTATAATATTGGTGATTGCGGGAAAAAAAAAAAAAAAAAAAAAAAAAAAAAACACTGTAGTATTTAGGCAGCCCTTTGCAACAAGTACATCCCAGACAATTCAGAATCATATAGCTAGGAGAGCAGAAATGCCAGAAATGTTCAGCAGTGGCGGCTCGTGCACCGAAAATAGGTGAAGAGGCACACTGTATTTTACATTGTAGAAAATAAATTTACATTTAAATAAGTATTTTTGGTTAATTTTAGTTAAGACCCTGCTTAATAAAAATTATGCATTAAAAGTATTTCAGTATTATTTTTGAGCTCTTCACCTATTTTCAGTTCACAAGCCTCCATTGATGTTCAGACCTCTAAATTTTCCCCAATAATGCAAAAATCTATTTTGTAATACAAAGTCATTCTTTGTATGTAATAAGTGTTTAAGAGAAACACTGTAATGTAAAAATACAGCTGTCAATTTATATCATAAGCATTGCAAAGTAGCAAAATGTTATTTTATACTTAGATTTTTAATTCCTCTTAAGAAAATATTCAAAATTTTCTCAGAACCTCGGTCGAACATATTCTGCACCCCTGCATATAGCAATGCTGGGTTAAAAAAGTTTTCCAATAGGTGAAGTTGCAATGCTGCAAGAACATGTAATTTCAGAATATTTTTTGCACAGAATCTTCGTTTCAAACAAAAATGAACAGTAACAGGATGTCTGTTATATGAATCACAAATTAAAAAAAAATTCATCTCACATATGACACTATAAATTGCAGCATGCAAGCTATAGTGCTTATTTGCACAATATCAAATGAATCATATACCTGTCATAGCCTTTTTTTAGATGCCTAACAGGGCTCAAAAATTATATTGCCTGACATGCCTGGGGCATGTAAAAATTCAAATTGGGCATGTACATTGTTCCCAGGGTTAGCTTGATTTTGCACGACCTGAAAAAACCCGGGTGTTTTTTTTTCAATAAAACCCACTTGAAAACACTCAAGTGGTTTTTTTCAAAATCCTTATTTAAAATTTCACTTTTATCTAACTTACAACAGACATATAAATATACAAAACAAATTTTATACACACTATTAGAACACGAACAAAGAATTTTCAGAAATATTGGATGTTCTCAAACTGCTCTGTAGAGAAAAAATCCTGAAAAATCCCCCATGCAAAAAAATTATAATTATCTTATTGAAACAGAATAAATTATATGTATAAAAGCAAAATAAGAGTTGTTTATTAATACAAAGAATACCGCGGGACTCAAAGAATGTAAAATACAGACCTATATAAAATGTAAAACTGTCTGCGCACACAAATCATTTCTTAAAAATTTTCTGCAAAAAAAAAAACTGCGTGTCTCACAGACCCTATATCGTAGTCAACGGGAAAAATGTAAAGTTTTATATACAAACAATCCATATATGTGAGCACCGCAGTGGCTAGTGACAACTAGTTGATCATGAAATGAATGAGGAATGACTAAATGAAAAATATATATAAAAAAAAAAAAAAGGTATTAGTCCATGAATGGGAGACATGAATTCCTGCTCATCAGTTTGTCGACTGTTTTTGAGGTAACCCATTCCTTGATATTGTGACTCCTCCTTAAAAAATGCCATTCACTCTGCTTAATGAAGAATTGATGTAACGCATTCTTAATTACAGAGTCACATTTTGTTGGCAATGGTCCATTGACAGATATGATCATTTCATGATGGGCAGTTTCTTCAGTTATGGGTCGTCTCTTATTGCTATGATACTCATATTTTGATGTTAAGGACTCACATACTGATTCCACAGACATAATAGTTGCAGCTACAGTTATAGCGTACATAACCAATTCAATGTCTTTGTACAGTGCTTCTTTGCTGGAGAGAAATTTTTTAATAAGGCAGGAACTTTTCAGTCTTATAAAATCCTTGGAGGGCATTGGTTTTGTCACTTCTTCAACTTTTTCTAAAAATCGTCTAAACTGACATTTCAATTCAGTTGCTGAAACGTTCTTTAGTTCAAACACTAATTTTTGAGCAGAGTTCAAAAATTTTTCGGTTAGTGTTGCAGCTGTTAGTGGGATTCCTTTCAATTTTATTTTTGTAGCTATCACATACTTGCCAACTTTTCCGGTTTTTTAACATATCTTCCGGTCTTCCGGACAGATGATGAAATCTTCCGTTTTAAAAAAAATCGCGATATATCTTTTTCCATCCATAACATAAATGTCAATATTCATTTCAAACTTGCTTTATGAGATTCTAGAACATTTAAAGAAATAGAATTGTTAAATATTTCTTGCTGATGTAATTATTTTTTGCCCCCCCCCTTTATTTATCTACAATTAGTGATCAGCAATCAAATGTTCTGCAGAAGTCTTTTCTTTCCTAATCTTTATCCATCTGCAACATAAATAATAATATTAATTTTAAAGTTATTACATTAGATTCTAGAAGTAGAGTTGACAGATTTCTTACTCTGTAATTATTTTTGTATCCCCCCCCCCCATCCTTTCCCTGGATTGTGATCAATTCTAGAAACAATAAAGCAATGGAAGTGCTCAATATTTCTCACGTATGTAATTATTTTTAGATCTTTATTGCTGAATTTAATGAATCTGTTTATTTTTCATCAATTAAATTAAATATTTGTATGTCATATTTATACCAAATGTGTAAACATGGGGAAAAAATGAAGAATAATGTTTTCAATGAAGAAGTTCAATGTTTTCAAAAATGAAGAATAATATTTTAGGTAGGAAAAATTTTCCCAAATCAATTTAAGAATATTAATACTCAGTTGGTTTTATGCACGTTTGAAACTGATAATTAGCTACTGCTACTATTTCTTATATGTACGATTAATGTACATACACAAAAATCATATTCTATACTTATTTAAAAAATTAGTTATACTTTAACTTAACTAAGTTTTTTTGTCTATTGTTAAATAAATTTCTTACAGATTCTGTTTTGTAGATATTTATATGTTGAAAAGGAATAACTTCTTTTAAAACTTTTATATATTTAGAATAATCAATCTATAGTAAAACGTTTTTATAGATTGCTTCTAAATATTAAAATTGTAAAACTGTATTGTTTAATACGTCAAAGAAAAAAAAAAAAAAAAAATCTTCCCTTTTTTTATGAAATCTTCTGGTTTTTCAACAAAAATCTTCCCTTTTTTTATTAAAATTGGTTGGCAAGTATGCTATCAGTTTGACATCAGTTAAAATTTGAATATCTTGAATCAATAAAAAGTCACTTTCACTATACACATTTGATGAAAGCTCCTGTGCTATATATGATGAAAGTTCATGCAATTCTGAACAGACATCCTTCAACAGTTTCATGCTGGTTGTATCTTTTTTTATTTTTTTTGCCTGGCTACGAGTTACATTAATTTCTTCAGGCTCTGCAAGGAAAAGAGGAACATCTTGAAAAAGTCCAACAGTTTCTAAAGATTTACTATCTTTATGATACGTTGGCCAATAGCATTTATCTGTAAGTTCATCTTCTGTTTCATCAGATGTGCTTGTTTTAGAGCATGGGCAGTTTTCTTTATCTGCAGCAGAAGACATGCATTTCATATAATTTACTTTAGTTATAAAATTATTGTACCTGTCATGGGGAAGGATGTCAACCTCTTGTAGAATACAAATGATTTGACTATACTGATCATAAATGTCACAAACACCAGAGAGGCGGAGACAAAATTTAGAATTGTATATTTTATTCATTTGAATATTTGCATTTGATGTCTTCTCCCTTTGAACTGAATCACCAATCATTGATTCTTGCTGTCGCTCCTCTAGAATAGTTATTATAGCTTTAAAGTCATCTCTGAAGCTTTTGGAAACCGTTTTACAATGGTTAGCAAGTCTTGTCTCACTAAAAAAACAAGGATTTTTAAATTGCTCATCTTGAATACTAACACACACATCTTTTAAGTGCTCATATTCCTTTCCGTAATTAAAATCATTGAAAATGGATGCTATTGCCTGAGAAACAGAAACAACCCATGAAAATTTAGGTTTTTTTCGCAAATGATCATCAACTAATCCAGCTTTATGCATGGGATCCCAGTCATAATAAAAAGTTTTTTCATTTCCTTGTCCAAAATATGCATTTAAATATTTGGGAACATTCAAGTGGAAATATTGTCCATCGAAACTTCCTCCAATAAATTGCTCCTGATTGATACCCCATTCAGCCATACAGGAGATGATGCTTTCCGCAACACCTTTACCAGTATGCACCTTGATTACAGGGTGTCCCAAATATACAGCTTGGAGTAATTTTTCAGAATTAGGGACAACTGTCACTGCCATAATAAAATGGAGAGTTCTGTGCTTCCAAGTGCCTTTGTCGGCTATTAACGGGTGGTTGAAATCCCGTTTGAATTAGCCGTTCGTTAAAAAAAAATTTCAAACGGCTGGTAACTACATCAGAAACATTTATTAAAAATTTCTTCACAAATGTTTCTGAATGATTGATGTCGCCCACATCACAACCATTTTGTGCACTTAGAGCTATTTCTTCTTCGAAGTCGCTATACGGACGACCTTTATAATAGAGCTTATAAGCTATTCGCCCGATTCGCATGCCAATTTCTCTCTCTCTTCTATGGTGTGTTTCTTCCACGTCTGTGCCATTCTTACGATCTGTTGCCTTGCAATGTGTATTGCTTGACAGGTGGACTCTTAAATTTCTCTTCAGGAATCTGAATGCATCTGGCATATTAGAACCTATCAGAAAATCTACACCATTTTCAATATTATATGTGAAAATGGCAGGATGGTTGTTTATACCAGTCTTTCCAGGCAGGGGATTTCCCACTGGCACACAAGTACGGCATACAATGGTGGATGATACTGGATCAAATTCATACTCATCAAAAAAAGAAGTAATGTCCGAGATTGAGCGACAAGACTGAAAAATGTAGGATAAACTACTTGAGGTTTCTTCATCTTCTGCTTTGATTTCATTGGAGGGATTTTCTTTTTGCTTCAAACTGGAAACGTCTTTCTCGAGCCTCTTTATACCTTCCAGAATGAGAAAAAGTTTATCATCTGTTGTTGTACTTGCATCAGCATCAGAAGCACTTTCCACCTCTACAGCATGTCTAGAGGAATTTTCTTCTATAACTGTGGAATTTTCTTCAACAATTGCAGTATCTTCATCAACAGTTGTAGAATCACCAACACCATCCTTCAAAGAATGCTCCCTAGTACTACTCAGTGTAATAGGCTCATTTTCCTTGCTGGTAACTTCTGTTTCAGTAACATGGGGCACTACAAAATTAGTGAGCGACATCTGTCCAGCACTCCTTTTATCTCCTGAATAATTTTTATGTTTTCTCTGAAGGTGCATACTATAATTCTTCTCCAGCAACTCTTCATCTCAAAAACGGCATTTGATTTTCCGCTTTGCACTAGGATATTTTTGCGACATTATCATGCCAAGCTTAGATAAATATTATCAATGGTCTTGAAAAAGACCGTTTTTTTTAAAAAAATAAAAATAGCAAAGTAATTTTAGATTTAAGAAACTGAGAGATATCGATGCACTACGCTTACGCTAGCCAAAGTGAACTACTGAACAAAACCCACGAGGACGAGGTGATTGGTTTGGTTGATTGGTTGGTCGGGATCTCTGCTACATTCAGATTGGAAGGCATCGCTAAAAACATGGAGAAACCCCATCCCATGAGTAGAGAAATCTATAAAGCAAAGAAATCCAGCGGCAAAATGAACTGTCCAATCACAGAGCCGGTAACGTCGAACTTCATCGTAAGAGCACACGCGTTCTGGCCGCGAGAGTGCTTCCGTTCGGCTCTCCATTTAGACTCCGCAAACAGGTTCCCACGTGATCTCTCTCCGAGGAAGGAGCGGAAGAGAGGCAGGGGCAGCCAAAGGGCAGCTGCGCTCTTGACTGTCTGCAGAAGCGAAAGAGAAGTCTGTGCCGACTGAGAACGACAATCGCTTTGAGGATCGGTCTCACGCTCGAATCAACTTAGCTTTTTCAATTTTTGCGAAGCAAACATTTTCGCTTTGTGCAATGTGTTTGAAAAAAAAAAAAATTTTTTTTTTTTTTTTTAATATCATAAAATGTCAAAACTGTCTGCAAAAACTGAAAACTTTCTGCGCACGGCGTGCGTGTGTGCGTCTATATTATCTGAGCCTGGTAAAATATAAATAAAATTTAAAAAGAAAAAACTTCTGAAAACTTAACAGTGGGTAAAAATGTGCTTTACGGTCCTTCTTGGCGATTTTTTCCGAACTCGCCGAGTCTGCGCGGTTTTCTCTTCCGTCCTTTCCAAAATGGCGGACTGGAAGCACGGTTTTCCAGCTTTTATAACCGTCCTATCCAAGAAGGCCGATTTACGTAATTTAAAGCAATTATCTAAACATAAACCGTAAAAGAATCCTTTTAAGAGCGTGAATAAAGAGAAATACAAATAAAAATCAAATTTTAAAAATTTGTACAATTTGCATACACAAAAACTAACAATTATTAAACATTACAAAACAAAAGCACCCTAATTAACCCAACAGATAAAAAAGATAAATATATAAATAAAAAACAAGATTTTTTTTACTTACCCGTTTCAAAGTTTGCTAATCCTGCATACATACATTCATAGATAGACATTCATAATCCTTGAAAAAACGAAACTTTAATCCTCGCTACAAATTTCGATAAATGCAAGTAGAATTACGAAATTTCAAAATTTAAAAGAATATTCCAAACATATTTTTAGTTTATATTCTACTTAAAGACACAATTCTATAAAATATATCATAAATTAACAAACAAAAATTCACCACGACCTAAAGGGCAAAACTGGGAAAATTCATTAGTGGCCAGTGGCCGGTACTGTCAGTTTCATTAGTAGCCACATTTTTAAGTTAGTAGCCACTTTTCACAAAAGACTATTTCTTTCAGACTGTAAAAAGCATTGTCACCATTTTGTGGTATAATCACCACAAGAAAAATAAGAAATGCATATAATAATAAAATTAACACATGGAGAATGAAATTGTAATTTGCAATTATGCTCTTTTTAAAAATACTAAATTGAACATCCTATATTAAAATCTGCTTAGGGCTATAATAATAATAGCAAAAGTTTTTATCTTTCAGATAATTCAGTAGTATATATATATATTTTTTTTTTCAATTTATTTAAGTGAAATAAACTCTTATCATTCACAGTTCAAATTTATATTTTCTAGTAAATGAATCAGCTGATTCATCATCATCACAACCTTTTACATGGTCATGTGTAAATACAGTTAGCAGTTTTATTATTTTTTCTTATTTCTAAAGAAACACTTTTTTAAATGATTTTATTTCAATAGAGTTAAAATATTTTCTCTTAAAAAGTATTAGATATGGAAACTTAGCTGCTTCATTAAAAATAATTTACTCAGCTGCCAAACTTGTAGCTTTAAAAATAGGAAGATTTCTACTTTAAAATGGGAAGGAAAAAGGAAGATTTCTACTCCAAAGAAAGCAAATACAAAAATTTGTGAAAAATACACATTTAAGCCAAATCAAATTTTGATACACACATTTGCCAAATATCTTAAATGGGTTAAATATACACTAAATACTATGGAGATAATAACGGAAAAGAATGTGCTTTGCGGGACATTTGATCATTAACTGCTAGTTGAAATGGAGTGCACATGTGTGAGGGGGGGGGGATCTATATACTTCTTTATAGGTTCTAGAATCCAATAAGAAAGTTTAAAAGGAATATTTACATTTATATTATGGAGGGAGAAAGATTGTAAATCACAAGGCTTCAGTGGAGCATGTGATTGCCAATCATTGGAGGAGGAGGAGGGGGGGGGGGAGATCACAAGAATTATGAGTAAGATATATTAAACAATTCTACTTCTTTACAGATTCTATAATCTAATAAGGCAAGTTTAAAATAGATATTTATATTTTTGTGGCAGATGGAGAATGATTAGAAATTATAAAGCTTTCTATAAGATCGTTGGGAGGGGGGGGGGGGTGTCCAAAAAATTATATGAGTAAGATATATTAAAGAATTCTATTTCTTTATAGGTTGCAGAATACAATAAAGCAAGTTTAAAATGAACATTGACATTTATGCCATGGATGGAAAAAGATTGGAAATCACAAAGCTTCGATTGCCTATCGTCACTCGATTTTTAAAATCTTTTAATGATCACAAAAAGTGGCGACTTTAGTGGCGATCGATGCATAATTTTTAATCGCCATCTTTTTATATTTAGTCGCCATGTGGCCGGTGGCGACCGTTAATTTTGCCCTTTACCACGACTAGACAAGCATGTTTTTGAAATGAAGTTACCCTACTGTTGCCAAAATTGGAAAAGTAAAACAAACGAAACATGTCGGCAGCAAAAGTGTTCGAACACTAGCAAAAAATCCTATGTTAAAAAAGTACACTTCGTACGGTTTTGTTAAATAAATCCTTGTCGAATCATGTTCTTACACTGACTAAGTACAGGATTCGACAAGGATTTATTTCACAAAACCGTATGAAGTGTACTTTTTCTTACATAGGAATTTTTTCTAGTGTTCGGACACTTTTGTTGCTGACTGCATTATAAGCAGAGTGGATTTAACGTCCCACTACTACAGCGTTATGGGCGACAATCTCGGAGATACGCAAGTAAGGTTGCAATTAACATCGCACAAGCACTGCGCTTCGGCGACAATCTCGGAGATACGAAAGCAAGTTTGCAATTAACATCGCACTAGCACTGTGCTTCGGCGACAATGTCGGAGATACGCAAGTAAGGTTGCAATTAACATCGCACTAGCACTGCGATTGGGCGACAATCTCGGAGTGACGCAAGTAAGGTTGCAATTAACATAGCACTAGAACTGCGCTTCGGCGACAATCACGGAGAGACGCAAGTGAGGTTACATTTAACATCGCACTAGCACTGCGCTACGGCGTGTGCACGCTCCGCGTACATGAAAACAAAGTAAAAAAACATCACGGCAGGGTAATTCCATTTTAAATCAAAAAATTTTCAAAAAGTTGTTGCATGACAATTTTTGATTTTGATGACAATTTGCATGTGCTTTCCCCATACCTTTTTGACCACAAAAATATATTTTTTTTATTTAAAAAAAAATTACCCTTTGATATGAAGGCTATTTTTGTCGTTGCCAACAGCAAAAATTAGATATTTTGATGCTTTGCTTTATGAACTATAACTTTTTTCCTATCAAAGCTATCAAACTCTACTATAGCTCATTGGAAAGCTAAAAAAAAGATCTTTTTCCATATGGTATCAATAAATTTGAGATTTAAAAACAAAGGTTATTTTTTCAAGGTCAAAGTTTGTGATGCAAAATTAATTTTTTGCCACTTTTGAAAATTAAAAAACCTATGAAGGGCTTGGAATAACAAGCCCTCTTTCTTTTCTTATATACATATATATGGTTGCTTATTGTATTAAAAAGTTTGGCTTGTTATTCAGCCCCCTTCACAAGATACGACCCCCCAAAGTTGCAAATTTTCTAAAAAATCCAATTTTCAGTGCTAAAAAAATGCATGTGGGGGGCAAGGTAAATTTTTTTTTACTTGTGTGATTTTAAGTACTTCATACCATCTTTCAAACAAAAAAAAAATTACTTTGTTATTCAAAGGCGTTTGGCAGCTATAAGGGTCTGAATTTTCAAATAATCACACTAAAACCATCCAATTTTTTCATGTACTTTTTTTTGGAAACATGTCATTTATTATTTTTTTTTTTATTTGATGGACTTAGATTGACCTCACAAATAAGAATATATCATATTCCTACTTTTCCTCATTTATAGTAATCTATTTGCCAGTTAAAAGCAAGAATAGACAGATTTCAACTTGTCCAGCCTTGCTCCCACATGTATAGAACAGTTCCCTTTAGGCAAACAGTACCTACCTGTGGTAGGAACTGTGCCAATGACAAGGCTGCTTGAATATTATTGGATACAATTTGACCAATAATATAGGGTAAGACAAATGATCTGTCTGCCAATGATGTCACATGGAACTGCTTTATAACTTAGTTGTTTCTTTAACTCTGAAAGGAGTAGGTTGCTGGGAAGTGTTCTTGCTGTAAAATCTTGTAAATTTTTGTCTTTCATGTAGGTTTTTTCATTTCAAGGTCAAGAAATATACATATTTACAGAATATTTTGGTGAATAACTGTCCTTGTTGAAGGTAAAAAAAGAAATTATTTTTTAGAATTCTTAAATATAAGTTTGTTTTTCTGCATATAAAGAGTAAATGAATTATGGATAACTCTAAATGCTCCATAGGAATTTTTATGAAAGATAATTGTAACATTTTAAGTTATAGTAGGCAGTCAACTGTAGAGAGTATTTCTAAGTATAATGATGATGATAAAACTTTACTGCAATTGAGAACTGGATGTAAAACAATTGAAACTGTTTGTACTTACCATGCAAAAAAGTATTTAGATAAATTTTCTCACCTTTATGGAACTTCCTGCTGTGACCCATTTTCGGAACATAATAAGGTGATTACAAAATCGCTGAGAATCATAAGCAAAGATTTGTATTTGAAAAACACAAATTTGAATCTTATCCCTGGAAAATCTCTGTGCTCTAAATGTTTAAATAAAATTCAAAATCAGAGAGTTGAAACCTATAAAGATAATAATGAAGAAATGTACATACCTGAATGTGATTTAGTCGAGTCTGTAAATGTAGCATGTAGTGCCCTTGGAGTATCACCTGTGAAAGTTGCCAAATTATCGCGCGATCGTAAATCATCTACATTAAAAAGAAAAGTTTCAGCGATAACAGAATGTGTCACAAATAAACTAAATAAATCATTTGACCTTTCAATTGTTTCACATGAAGAAAACAATAGTTCTTGCCAAAAGCACATATGTGATAATTATGAAAAATTAATAGAAGACCTTAAAGAGAGAATGAAAACTGCTGAGTGTCTGCAGGATAAAGTAAACATTTTAAGTTTGTTGCCTGTAACTTGGAGCTATGCAAAAATTCAAGCAGAATTTGGAGTCAGCCAGTATTTAATTCGAAAAACTAAAGATTTAGTTAAAACACAAGGAGTTTTACCAAAACTGGAACCTAAGAAGCCAAGCAATATTCTTGGTTCTAGTACAATAAAAGCTATAGAGGATTTTTATCAGAGAGATGCCTGTAGTCGCATGATGCCTGGAAAAAAGGACTGTATTTCTGTGAGAGGAATGAATGGGGAAAAGTCAAACCTTCAAAAAAGGCTCATTTTATGTGACTTGAAGGAACTTTACATACATTTTAAAGAAAATTATCCTGATTTGAAAGTAGGGTTATCTAAATTTGCCGATCTTAGACCAAAATTTTGTGTGTTAGCTGGAGCATCTGGTACACATTCAGTGTGCGTTTGTTTGTACCATCAAAATGTAAAACTTATGCTATCAGCGATTAAAAGTATCATAGCTACAAAGATCTGCTGCAGATTATGGTCTGTGATACTGAAAATGAGAATTGTATGTTTACGGAATGTACTGCATGTCCAGGTGTGGATGCCATTTTATCACTGATTTCTCCAAGTAACAGCACCCAAATTGACTTGGAAAATGATGAATTTGAGGATTTGCAAGTTTCATATAAGCAGTGGATGTCCACAGACAGATGTGAACTGACATCATGTGTGCTACCTTTACAAGAATTCTTGGTTAAGTGTTGTGAAAAACTTGAGCATCTAAAGAGCCACCATTTCATCGCCAGTAAACAAGCAGCGTTTCTAAAATCAAAGAAAGAAGATCTGGATAAGGGGGAATTTTTGATACTTGGAGATTTTTCAGAGAATTTCTCTTGTGTTGTTCAAGACGAGGTGCAGACCTATCACTGGTCAGGTGTGCAATGTACGCTTCATCCTTTTGTTGTCTACTGGGAAAAAGATGGAGAAATTCAAACTCAAAGTTTTTGCTTTGTAAGCGACTGCCTTGACCACAACACAACTACATTCTACGCCTTTCAAATGATCCTTGTTAAAAAACTGAAGGCAGATCATGCTTTAATTTCAAAATTATTCTATTTTTCAGATGGATCTGCCGCACAGTACAAAAACAGGAAAAACTTCATTAACTTGAGCCATCATGAACAAGACTTTGGGATAAAAGCAGAGTGGCATTTTTTTGCTACATCCCACGGGAAAGGCCCTTGCGATGGGATTGGAGGAACAGTGAAGAGGCTAGTACGAAAGGCTAGTTTGCAACGACCGGTCAGTAATCAAATCTTGAATCCATTAGATGTCTTTGAATACTGCACTGAACATATTAATAGTGTAACGTTTTTCTATGTTTCCTGTGATGATGTTAATGCAGTAGGAAAAGTTCTTGAGGAAAGATATAAAACAGCACTATCATTACCCCAAACTCGGTCTTTCCACAGCTACATTCCACTCAACAGAAATATCATTCATGCCAGACGTACATCATTTTCTTTAGATTTTACAACCTTTCATGTCATCAAAGACGAACCTATCAACCTTAGATTATCCACATCAACAACCCGACCAAAGTTGTCCGATTATGTTTGTTGCGTATATGATGGTGACTGGTGGCTAGGAGAAGTGGTGGAAATAAAGGTATTTGATGTCGAAGAAGAATACAGGATCCACTTTTTTCATCCTAAAGGACCTGGAACATCGTTTAAAAAATCAAGTCATGATAACCAAACTTGGGTTCGGTTTCAAGATATTTTGAAAATCCTGACTGCGTCAGAACTATGGTCAGCACAGGGAAGAGGTCATAATATCACACCTGTGATGAGTGAACATTTGTCAACTCTTCTCTATGAGACAATAAACCACTGAACAAAAAAGTGTTGCATGTTTTGAGAGGTAAGTTAAATTCTATATACCAAGATGTTAGAAACCTTAAATTAGCTTATCAAAGTTTAAATGTGTTCTTTGACAACTCTTCTTAGTCTTTTTAGTTGTTTTCACCATTTAAAACTAACAATTAAGTAAAAAATAACTTTTCACTAACACCTAAGATTAAGAAGTATGAAAATAATTGCGTTGTTTCAGTATAATTATTTGAAAATTTAGACCCTTATAGCTGCCAAACGCCTTTGAATAACAAAGTAACTTTTTTTTTGTTTGAAAGATGGTAAGAAGTACTTAAAATCACACAAGTAAAAAAAAATCTACCTTGCCCCCCACATGCATTTTTTTAGCATTGAAAATTGGATTTTTTAGAAAATTTGCAACTTTGGGGGGTCGTATCTTGTGAAGGGGGCTGAATAACAAGCCAAACTTTTTAATACAATAAGCAACCATATATATGTATATAAGAAAAAAAAGAGGGCTTGTTATTCCAAGCCCTTCATAGGTTTTTTAATTTTCAAAAGTGGCAAAAAATTAATTTTGCATCACAAACTTTGACCTTGAAAAAATAACCTTTGTTTTTAAATCTCAAATTTATTGATACCATATGGAAAAAGATCTTTTTTTTAGCTTTCCAATGAGCTATAGTTGAGCTTGATAGCTTTTATAGAAAAAAAGTTATAGTTCATAACGCAAAGCATCAAAATATCCAATTTTCGCTGTTGGCAACGACAAAAATAGCCTACATATCGAAGGGTAAATTTTTTTTAAATAAAAAAAATATATTTTTGTGGTCTAAAAGGTATGGGGAAAGCATGTGCAAATTGTCATCAAAATCAAAAATGGTGTTGCACACCCCATTTGTTGATTTAAAATGGAATGACTCGGCAGCAAAAGTATCCGAGCACTAGCAAAAATTCCTACGTAAAAAAAAAACACTTAATAGAGTTTTGTTAAATAAATCCTTATCGAATCATGTTGTTAGTCAGTCTAAGAACATGATTCGACAAGGATTCATTTAACAAAACAATATTAAGTGTACATCTTTTACGTAGGAATTTTTGCTAGTGCGTGGATACTTTTGCTGCCGACTGTACTCATCCGCATTCTGCATGAATATTTAAAATGCATAAAATTTCAAAACTTCTTAAAAATACGAAGCATATCTCATACTTAATTAATAAATACCTTTATTTTGCTTTTAAAAACACGAAGCATATCTCGTACTTAATTAAATAAATCCCTTTATTTTGCTTCGTTACTCATGTCAAAGCTTTTTCGCCGGAGGGCCCTCCGCGTCCTCGGTGCCTCCCGCTTGTAGTGGACTCGAAAAAGCTTTATGACATGAGTAACGAAGCAAAATAAAGGGATTTTTTTAATTTTACTGATTGCTGCAAAACAAAATTTCCTGCTTAATTAAATAAATCTCTTTATTTTGCTTCGTTACTCATGTCATAAAGCTTTTTCGCCGGAGGGCCCTCCGCGTCCTCGGTGCCTCCCGCTTGCAGTGGACTAACGAAGCAAAATAAAGGGATTTTTTTAATTTTACTGATTGCTGCAAAACAAAATTTCCTGCTTAATTAAATAAATCTCCGGCGAAAAAGCTTTATGACATGAGTAACGAAGCATTTGTTTTGCAGGGAACAGTAATATGCACGTCTGTACGCTCCGCGTACATGAACCCCCCTCCCCCCCCAAAAAAAACACTGCCCCCCCCCCACAAAAAAAAATTACTGTGCCCCCCTCCCACAAAAAAAAATCACTGCGCAAAACACTCCCCCCCCCCACAAAAAAAAATAAAAAAATAAATAAAAGAATTCACTGCCCCCTCCCCCCCCCCCCCCAGAAAAGAAAAAGAAATAAATCACTGCCTTCCCGCCACACACACACACAAAAAAAATCACTGCCTTAAAAGCACATTTTATCCAAATGATGTCCTCCGGACGAAATGTCGTTTTGCAGCGACCAGTAATATGCACGTATGTACGCGGAGCGTACATGAAAACCACAAACAAAACATCACTCTATACCTCACCCGCATTCTGCATGAATCTCTTAAACATACGAAATTTCGTTTCGCATCGATCAGTAAAGCGTACATAAAAACCAAAGAAATATCACTAAATACGTCTCACACAAACTCCATGAATCTTTAAAATGCAGGAAATTTCGTTTCGCATCGATCAGAAACCCGTATATAAAAACCAAAAAAAAAAAAATTACTAAATACATCTCACACAAACTCCATGAGTCTTTAAAATGTACGAAATTCGTTTGGCAACAATAACGTACGCGAAAATCATAGTTTCAAAACATCATGGGGAGGTTAACACATTTCAAACATTGATCGTTCAGCGGCGCATAAACACCGTGGTTACTAAGGTTGGCATCTTTATCCGCGAGTCGCCAAGAAGGACCGTAAAGCACATTCCAACCTAACAGTGCAACACTGTTAGGTAAAAATGGAAATTAATGAGAAAATTGATGATTTTATATGAATGTGTAGAAATCAGACTAAAACAAAGAGGAATGTTGTGTGCCATAGAGTATGGAAAGGCTCAGAAAATGTGAAAGAAGGATGGATGGTACTTTTCCATTTTGCCGGCACAAATCTTTCCAAGCAGACTTTATTGACAACAAACAGTACTATACACATAAAAAAAAATGTTAATAAATATTAGTTAGTTCTAATAATTTTTTACTTTGGAGCTTTAAAAACCTCAATTTTGATTACTCAAATCATGTGCCTCTCCGAATACTTCTTTTATTGCGACAAGTTGAAAGGTTGCAGCACCATTGAATTCATTTCTGAAATACAATTTCATGATTATCATCAAAATTCACAAGTAGCAATTTTAGGCAAAATACCTTAGTGAAAGAATATGACACATTCTTCCTCTGTTTTGGGCTAATCCCAAATTTTCATCCATTTTTGACATATTAGGAAAAAAACGTGACTGATAATGATAAGGATTGACTGAGACTTGTTCTGAAAATGTGGTGGTAAAAGTTTACCAATGGGGATATTTCATTTGGGGTCAGCTGTATCATTTTTGGGGAATTTATTGCCTGTGCCGGTGAAATGGAAAAGTACCAGATGGATATTTCAGACAGGAAAGGAGTTCCAGGGACTTCTGACATCAAATGTAAGAAGAAACAGAGATAAGTAAACTGTGTTTAATAACATTTTCTTGAACATTCATGAAATATGTTTTTTTTCTGCTTTTCTACGCCTTTTTTAAAATGTGTTTGATTATTAATATAATTTCTTGCTTTTTCAGATTTACTCATAATGAGATAAGGGTATTTCATAATGTTATTTTATTTTTTCTGGTTTTCATAAACACGTAGCATACATACCTACATATTAGTGATTGCTGCAATATTAAATTTTGAGATTAATGCACAGCGAAGTAGAGGTATTAGTAATACTTTTTTACGCAAAGTATCAGAGGTCTGTAAACTTTTCAGACAGGATCCTGAAACGTTTTTTTGTGAAATTGTGAAAAATTCTACACATAATTTTACGAATCTAAATTCAATGTGAAAATAAAGTTCTTCCAAACTTTTAGGCTAGGTTCTTTCTTTAGTGAAAAATTTAATTTTGCAAAATAAAATTACAATTAAGGTTTTATTTTATACAATGACAGCTCATTTTTATACAGCTAAACTCCCACATATGCACAGAAACCTTTTAAAATTAGAAATTTAATATCAGCTTCTCGGGGAAATACTGCAAAGCACGTCAGATTGTTCACGTGACCTGTTCGCTCCATGGAAGATTAGTTTTCGAAATGAAAAAGATCTATCAAAGTTCAAAGGTCTATTTTTAACAGGGAAAATTTTGTGAAGGGTCCTTCTTTAGGATATAAAATTTTGTGAAGGGTCCATTAACGGACCCTGATTTACCTCTGGATAGACCCCTGAGTATACATAAGTGCGTACTAGTGTTTGCTACAATATGTAATTTTGTGAATCTTTTGAGATTCATGTGCAGCAAATTAGGTGTACCCAGTGTTTGTTTTTTTTTTTTTTTGTTTTTTCGTGTATACAAAATATACATATGTGTATATTAATGATTGTTGCGATTGGGAATTACATGCATTTATATTGTCTGATTGCATACATTCATGTTTCAAATTTTTTAATTTGTGATAAGTTATAATTTTGTAATTATTAAGTGAAATTGTTACTAAAAACTATAGTTTTATAATGATTTTCTTTGTGTCTGACATATTTAGTTGTTTGGTTAGTTTGCCAAAATGCTCACATTCATATTCAGATGATGAAGGGTTACAATTCCAGACACAATGCAGAACAGCAGCATCTTATTTTTTTTTTTTTTTTTTTTTTTTTAATTGTCAAGTAGCAACTGAACAAAATCTCCCCCCCCCCCCCCCCCCCCAATATCAGTTAAATTAAAAGAGCTTTGCTTAAGATTGCATAGCAGTCAGATTTTTCTTTTCTTCCTGCTCATGTAATCCAATTGGATTTTTGTTGCTTTGTTTTATAAGCATATCATTAGAAAAAAGAAGTTTATCGAATTCTGTTTTTTGAATAGGTACACTTCTGAACATGTCACTTTTCAGCAGATTAAGCAATTTTAAAAAAAGCTCCTTTTAGAGATTGCAAATTAGAGTCTTAAGTTTATTTAATGAAATAAAATATTTAAATTTGTTTAAAAAAAAAAAAAAAAATGCTCACTAAGCTAAAAGGCAAAATGATCAAAGAGGAATCTTCAAATACAGAATTCAAAAAACCTTCATTTTTTAATGCAATATCCTTATCCTAATCATAAATACTACTCAATATAAACTGTAATACATGCAAAAAAAAAATTTTACTTGAAAATAAGAAGTACAACTCAAAACAACTGTTATGTGCATAATTTGCAATTTATGGTACATTCTTTATATATGCTATTGTGGAAAATAGAATCCAGAAATCAGTGTATATCTCTGCTACAGTTCACTCTTTAATGTTTACTTGTACATTTTTCCGACTGTATTATGTGATTTTAAAAGAAATTGTTTGAACACAGTATTATTTTCCACTCAACTGCATTTTGCAAGCAAATTGTTTATTGTTGTAACATTACTATGGTCATAGATTTAATTATTAAATTTTATTTATTTATTTATTTTAGATATACATGGCTTATTCTACATATTAAAACATTTACGAAAATCTATCAGAAATACAAAAGAACTAAGTAAAATTAGATACTCTGGAAAGTACTTTCATAAGATTAAAATTTCGATCATGCATGCATTAAACGTTTTCCAAAAAGTTTTGTAAATCAAAATTTTGAAAAAAAAAAAAATAATAATAATGTAAACATAAATTTAAAACAAAGATTATTTTTTCCTCAGGAAGAATATAGTTAAGCAAATTATGTCATTAAATAAATAAATTCAAGATAACAAAATCTTCATTTGATACCGATATGAATTATGTATAGAATCTACGAAAGCAACTCTAGCAGCAATTTAAAAGATATTTAGAAGAGGAATACCTTTTTCAATACAGGGCCGAAATCCGTATTATTTGGACTAACTTTAAGATCACAACATAACATAGGCAAACGCGGCACAGCCTCCATTCTTAGACATTTAACTAATTACGAAGTTGAAAAAGTATCAAAATGTCATGTAAACTTTAAGGAATTGCCATCGAATACCGAAACTACAGAAATGAACGTGACTCATCATCTTCAATCTATCTTCCAAAAAAAAGAAAAAAAAGCTAAAATTAAATTTTTAGAATTTAGTTTATGTAAATTGAAATTTATAAATAATATCAAAATTATAACTAATAAGAAATGAAGACGCATTTTTTTTTCTTTGATCGAGTGTGGCTGGGTTGGGTTGATAGGGTTTTAGATCTTAGTAGAGCTGCGCAATGTGCCTCGAAGCTGGCGCCTCGCATCACAATGCTATTCTATTCTACGGCGTTAGTGGACATTAGCGCTTCAATGTTAAGCTCGATCCCTACGAAGTGGATCATTCTATTTAATTTGCAGGTGGTAAGACAGACCGTAAACGGAGGGATAGGAAGCAGAAGGGGAGATACGATAGATTGCGATTTCGGACTTCGTTTTTTTTTTTTTTATTATTATTATTATTACTTATTTTTGGAGAAAAATGCAAATGCACTGAGCTAATAGGACGGTCGGAGAAGAGATTCAGGTTAGGTTCAATAGAATTACGATAAATTTCAATTTCGGACTCAGTTTTTTTTTAACCTCTTAACATATGCACGAAAATCCGCGATTGTAATGAAATGCTCGCCCTCTGGTGGGCTAAGGTGAAATTATCACACCACTGCATATCCTCATATTATGCAATCGACTTTCCATGATGAAATGGCGGAGAAAGAATAATAATTACACGTGGCTGTTATATTTACTAACAACTGCAGTGTTCAGAGAGCGCCATCTATCGATAATTACAAACGCGGATAGTTTCTTCTTTTTTCTCCCCCTCCCCTTATATATCTATGAGAATCTGAATTCAGGCAATTCAGGTAAAAATTGACAAAATCCTCATGTACTTGGTAAATTTTAACAGCAATATTTATGAAAGCTTTTCCAAATATTACTAAATAGCAAGTATAAGATAATTAATATTATATTAATAAACGAAAATTACTTTATTTTGTTTCTATTTACACTCATGTTTAAAAAAAAAAGTGAATAAACCTTACATTAAATTATACTTAATGCAAGAAAAGGAGGGTAATGTAGAACTTAGTTTTAATTAGTGAAAAGATGGTGTACCTCAAAACAAGTTTTAATGTAATGCTTTAAGATTATTTACTGGAATAAAATCAGTTTACTGCATTATTACTTTAATATAATTGCACTTAAAATATTATTTTCATCATATGATTGAAAACAATTGCGCATTGAATTGCAGCATTGATTGAAAACAATGCACTGTATGATTAAAAATATAGTGCAAGTTTTTTTTTATAATTATTATTATTATTAATTAACATTAGCTACAATACATGCAATGAATGTAAAACATTCTATGTCAACATAAACAAGTACAAATTGTTCCTTTCTTTTGACAGACAGGGCATTTAAAAAAAAAAAAAAAAGGCGAGTGAGAACTGTATTTTCTTGTAATTTTTATTTAATCAATTCACACTTTTCAATCCTTATCTTTTTCAAAAGTTGCAACTATAAGTATATAGATGATTTAAAGCATGTTTTGAAGAAATTTGAACTATATTTATTTCCTATATTTTGCAGTGCAAGTTGATTTCCTTGTACAAAGAAATTCAGGAAAACTTAAAAAATGTTTACTCCCCAGTCACAATTAAAAAAAACTAGTATGTTGTGGCCACCACAAGACTTTCTTCTATATTTTCCTATACATATTCAATCAGTAACAATATTAAAAAAACTAGTATGTTGTGGCCACCACAAGACATTCTTCTAAATTTTCCTATACATATTCAATTAGTAACAATATTAAAAAAAAAAAAAAATTACGTTTTTTTTTTGTTTTTTTTTTTTTAAGGGTTTTTTTTTTGTTGTTGTTGTTAAAAGTAATACATATTCAATCAGTAACAATATTTAAAAAAAAAAAAAAAAAAAAAAAAATTACGATGTTTTTTCCAAGTTTTTTTTTTTTTTTTCGTTAAAAGTAAAAAAAAATCGATAACTTTCTTTTTAAATTATCACATATTTATGGTTCAACCATTCGTTTTAAAGGTATTGACGAGAAACGGAGAAAAAACGGAGGTCGAAAATTTTCGTCAATCCAATACTTTCTCTATATTACATATAGAAGAAAGTAAAAATGCAGTTGAGTGTGTGATGTGTGCAGTGAAAATTTTTAATTGTACATCTTTGTAAGCGTATTCAAAAACACCAATAACCACAATTTCATAAAAAATATTGTCAATCTGATTTAGATAGTAGAATTTGAAATGTCAAAAACTGAGATTTTAACTTTCATGTTGCGACATAGATACTTCCAAAAAAAGGATAATAATAAAATAATCATAATTATATTAAATTTATTGTTTACTCAATATATATGTGAGCTTAAATTTGGTAAATATTTTTAAACTTAAAAAAAAAAAAAAAAAAAAAAATTCAGTTTGAAATTTCTTTTGAAAAAAAAATGTATATATATCACCTCACCTTGACTTGAAGAAATTTGAGAACTGTTTGGAAAAATTTACTTTCAATCATCCGACAACACTAGCCCCAGAGCTTTTTTTGCGATAAATGAAAAAAAAAATTATCTCGTCAATCAAATCTTTGACAGGAGTCAAGATGAACTTAAAATTGTCAAGAAAGAATCAAGCAATAAGCAACAACCACGAGCCAAATCAAAATCGTAAACACTCACACCTCGCGCGCGCAATCGCAAGCAAAGGTTCCCATCCCTCTGTCTACCGATTTACCTGCAAATTAAATAGAATTATCCACTTCGTAGGAATCGAGCTTAACATTGAAGCGCTAGGTTTAGAGGATAGTCAGAGAACACATACGTCCTCTAGCGGCGAACGAATAATAGCGACCATTTCGAGTCCATTTTTGAGGGAAGGCCGCCGTTGGAGAAAAGGGTCCTTGTTATCCAAGTCCGTGCTTGTTCATTGCGTTTGTATTGCCAGACTTTATTATCATTCAACCAATTAACCAACTAATAAAATTCCTTCAATAATAACAAACATGTAGTCCATGTAGTTCTTTTTCCAAGTTTATTACCATCCTAAGTGCTTACTTATAAATTAATGGCTTTACAATTAGTTAATTACAAGATTGTTTGAGTACAGGAATGAAGTAGATGTCTTAAGTATAGTCTGAAAATGAAATCCATATTAATTTCAAGGTTATCAATTTTTATGTGTTAAAATAACTTAGAACTGTGAATAAATTAATTGTCATTTATGCGTTTCGTAATTATATGATAATCCTTTGATTCAAAATTGTATAACAGAAATTATTTCTTTTTATTATTGGGATTTTATGTATTTCACTCTGCCTTGACATCTTTCTGATTTTACTTATAAATTTAGAAAAATGTAAAATATTGATACAAGACATGTAATTTGTGCTGTAAAATTTATAAAATATCACTCATTTTTCTCGCTCTTGTGATTTTATAGATATATTTATTGATGACTTAAAAGAACGGAATAACTTTAAATAGGATCCCCTTGGCGAAATTTGAATCTCAGCTCCATGGTAGCTCAGGTGCCAAGGTCTTTACTTACTTAACGTCTGTAATAACGAATTTCTGTTTATATATAATTATCTTATAAAAGCTCAACAATTTTCTTAAAGCACATTCTATTGCTTGGCTATATAAAATGTCCGCAAAACACGTACTAAATATCTTTTCCATAGAAAGGCATGCATTTTTTTGTTATTTTGCATATTTTTGAATCAGTCCGAGCCGAACTTTTCGATTTCATACCGGCAGGGCCTCAAAATTTTGGCCCGTGCAGACCTGTAATTCTGGATGTAAAAAAATTTTACATTGAAATTTAAGTATTTGGCCAAATACTGAATTTTCGGTCAAAAATTTTCCAAATATTCGGTATTCGGCAAAATTCACTATTCAGTGCAACTGTACTACAAATGACTTTTGAATTTAACATATTGTTGTGCTTACACTATATATAAGTATAATATTTGTTTGTTTGTTTGTGGGAATCACACAATTCTTTAGACAGATATAATTTTTTTTTTTTTTTCAAAAATTATTAATTTTTTTGGCAAGTCGTTTACTTTTAAAAAGAATAGATTATCACAAAGTTTTAAAAAACTTGCAGAAAAATTGACAAAACATTAGAGAAACATTATTCTGAAACATAAAATTCACATGTGTAATATCCACTGAGATATATGAACATTTATATTAAATATTTTTTTTACTGCACATGTGCAAAAGGTAGAAAATTTTTTATTACATATGTTGAAAACCAGATATACTAGGCAACTTATGTCAAAAGTTCATTTGAATAGAGTAAAAGGTAAACAAATTATTGCAAAAGAACGAGCTAGGGATAAAATCTAGTTTAGGAGTCCTCATTCGTTTTGGCGTATTTCGGGCTGATGTGAATGAGCTAAATTGCAAAAGTGTAGAAACCTGAGTGAACTGTTTTCTCTAGCTTACTGTCCATTATGTTCTGTGTATATGTCATTGGTGTATGTATGTAGCTTAGCTAAAGAAATCAAGTGTTTAAACATTTGAATTGAAAGTGATGATAGTGAAGTTGTAATATGATTTTAAAAGAAATGTTTAATATTAATTTATCATTTTTGTTGATCTGTGTGATATTTAAAGTAAATGACAAAAATGGAATAGAATTTATTGAAGTGAATGGATATTAATTAGTGTTATGGAGTTTTCTGGAAGGAATTTGACAAACCTTATAAGATACTGCATAAATTTTTATAGGAGAATGCAGAAGAAAGTTTTGTGATAGCCACAGTATACTCTAGTTTTATTTTGACAACTTTTAACTTAATTTCCTTTTCCTGTAATACATAATTTTATCCAATTTAAATGGCACTGCTTGCTAAATACATTCTTTGACTTTTTGTAGGATTTTCTAATTTTTCATAAAATGATGAGATTTCAGCACTCAATGTTGGGATATTTTGAATAGTCTGTACAAACATGGAATAATTTGAGTTGGAAACACTGAGATAGCAATGTTTTGAAACATTAAAACATGTGTAAAATGATAAAATGAAAATTAAAGTATTTTTATTAAAGTATTAAAGAATTTTTGTAGTTAGTAAAAAAATTGTTAAATAGAAAAAAAAAAATTACTAATTCTTTTGGTACAGCTTCAGTATAGGACCAGTGTTAGAAATAAGAATTTTGAAACTAGGCGTCAAAATGACTCCTGGATTAAATTTTTTGGGCGTCAAAATGAAAAATCTAGGTGCCATCAATAATTAAATATGTATATATATAAAAAAATAATAATAAAACATCAACTTGTAAATAATACATGCAAGATTAAATAAAACATTTATGTAATGAATGTAATTACATTGACAATATTAAACGTACATATTTAAAATCGCAAATTCATTCTTCACCCAGAAGATACATCATTCCACCACAATTTAATAGCATTTTCTGGGCAGAAATCTTCCAATTTAGGGCTATTTAATTTAATCATTAACAAATCGTCAGCTACTTTCATAGAGATATGATTTCTTAAATCAGTTTTTATTAGGTTCAATTGACTGAAATGGACTTGTTTACAGTCTGATGGGATTGGGAAAATGATTAGGTATGATGAGGAAAAAATCCAGGCGTCAAATATGGCACCTATGACTGGAATTCTAGGCGTCAAAATGAAAAAACTGGTCGCAAAATGCGACTGACGACCGCTTATTTCTAACCCTGTATAGGACCCCTTGGCGAATTGTTTCCCCATTATTTTGATGATAAATTAAAATGGCTATTGCAGTTGAGCAGGAATTTCACTGATTCACAAACAAAATTAGTCACTTGGAACACAATCTACAAGTGGCAGTCACTCTGAATAGCCTATGAATACAAACTAACTGCGAGAGTCATTCTGACTTTTATATATATCCTTTGATGGGTAGAGTTTGGCAATGATTCCTTTATAGAATCCAGGGTTGGGTTTTTGCCGGCAAAAATGCATTTTTGCCAGGACAGTGGCAAAAAGTGGAAAAATAAAATTAGAACAACACAATCCCTTTCAATTTTTACTCTTTACACTCTGGCACCTCAATGAAAAAAATGTTTGAAGATTTTTTAATTTAAAAAGTAATTATAATTAATTAATTAATAATAATATATAACCAGTGTCCGACAAATTCCGGGTGCCAGGGTGACTATAAATATCCATTGGTGACCAGTTACGGCAGACTGACAAAAAAATTTTCATGCATTTACAATATTTTTTATGTATATTTTTGTTTTTCCACCCACCTTCTTGTCTTGGTATAAAAGATGACATTGCTGATGTATTGAATGAATAGTATGAGTTTAATGTTTTCTCAAAAATTTAACAATTATTTCTGTTTTTGAAAGATGTTTTTTCATGAAAGATAAATTCCCATATTTGATAAATCATCTCACTACTGTACTGATACTTTCCATGTGTTAAACTTTGATCTTTGTGTTAAACAAGATTAAAGCATCATAAACACTATCTAAAGCAAACTATGTTCGAATTTACAACGAGAAAGTTTAAATAGTATGATATTTATCAAATGGATTCTCTTTAAAGGAATTCTGTCCCGAAAAATTAATAGACAAATAGCATTTTAAAACAAAAACTTAAACACTCTCAATATATTTGATGATTATATTAAAGGTAAAAATAATATTTATTTCTGTGGATTTTTTTCCCCCAATAGTTTGTTTTTATTTTTATAAATAAAAAATAGTTATTTTCTTAAAAATTTCCTTAGTTCACATTTTTAACTGAATAGTTCATTTATTCAGTGTAAAATAATATGTGAATAATCTGCATTAATTATACAATTATGAAATACTAAGTTTTGCTGTGAGTATTGTCATAGAAATAATTCGCTATTTCTGGCTCCTAAGATATTGAAACTTTGTCAGTCCCTGAACATAACCATAAAAATAAAACTACAAAATTATATTTTTATTTTATTGAAGTAAAAAAATCTTAAGTAAGACATATTCAGAGAGAGAGAGAGTTAACTTGCAATTTACATTTCAATTCCAAAAAATGCATGATCAGTGACTGACTGGCAAATTTTAGAACAGCTGAGTCAATAATTGACTTAATATTTGACTTTTCCCCACTGTAAACAAAAATATATAATACATTGAAAAACACAAATATTCTAGTAATTATTGAAGAATATTTTTTAGATAGGTTATTTAAATATTTTTAAAAATGAAAAAAATTATGTTAATTGTTGATGTTAAAAATTTCATTTTAAAGAAATTTTAGAATGCATTATTTTAATGATTTACATAAGAATCAGTTGATCAAGAGTGTAATTAAATTTCTGGTTTTAATTTATTAAAATTATGATTTAAACATTAAAATCGTGTAATTAAAGTCCTTAAAACCCTGTTTGAAATACTGGTAATTTTTGCCACTGGCAAAAATTGTGGCAAAAACTATTTTTACCGGGTCGGTTTTTTCCGCGGTTTTTACTATGGTTTTTTCCACTTCGGCAAAAATTGGCCAACCCTGATAGAATCTAATAGAAAGTTCTAGAACTCCACTCTTATTGAAAAGAGAGCTTCGAAACTTCAGGAATCCTATTTTTGCCAAACTTGGTCAACAAGGCTTAGTTTTTATAGAAATGCATGAACTGTCCCTTTGCTACCAATTTGACTGTTTACCTACTTTTACTGGAACAGCACATTTAAGGCAGGAAAATTATTTAATTTATTGCAAAAAATATGTTACTGCTTTAACGTAGTGATTGAATGTGAGTTCTATTTTAAACATTTTACTGTCTTTTATGCACATACCAACAAGGGACATCAAAGGAATAAGAGGCATCATTTGAGATTTCAGACTTTTTCCTCCTGGCTATTAAAACTGGAGAATTATTTTATGATTTTTCACCGTTTTTATGTATTTTTAAGGTTACAAAGCATTATGACCTTTTTGTTATCAATAAAAATTTAGAATGACATTACTGGTGGGACCCACATTATCTTATTCCTTGTCAGTCCATCACTGCTTATAATCCTTCTTGTTATACTAGATGTAGTCCATCATTACTTAATTGCAGACAAATTTTGTTTTGCTACAAATAGATGCAAAACATTCTGCTACTGTGGTGGATGAATTTTTATTACATATAAGGAAAAAAAAGTAACAATATAAATAACTTTTTTTTTTTTTACTTATGTAATATAATTACTGCATATCTTCATAGCTGGTAGCAAAATATCCTTGGTCTTAAAACTGATTGTGGTAGTAAAAGAGAGGAGAAAAAAAAACATGCATTTTATTATTATTTAATTCAAGTGTAATCTAAATTTTAGAACAGTTCCATGCTGTGTACAGAAATCTGTTAAATATAAAATATACAGCTTTGTATGGGCCTGAAAATTTAAATTTTAAGTTACTCACCAGTGGCCAGTAAATCTTTTTAACTTATTCAGTATTTTTTCTGAACGTTTTGGCTAATTATAAATTTGCTGCTAATAGACTATGCAAATTTTCTTTTTGAAGCCGACTCTAATTACTGATTTTTAATTGATGTTTCAATTGCTGTAAAACAAAATTTTTACAGTGACGATTAATGAAATTTATGCTAATGAAGTTCATCGGGGGAAAAAAGTGATGAATTTTTTAATTCTTTTAACCTTCCACTTTATTTAGTTTAGTCACCTTATAACGAGACGAGTCAATTTTTTTTAGGTTTAGCTTTGTGTTTTATATATCACAGTTCAGTTCATTTTGATTGAATTCATTTTATAGCATGCAATATTTTAATTTTGCATTTACTAATATATATATTTTTTTTTATAGTCGATCATATTGCCAGAAAATTACTCCAGGCAGTCGCTATGTCAAGCCTCTCTCTGGTATTAAAGAATATTTGGTCCAAAAATGTTTTGCTTTTGTTCGAGGTTATGAAAAGATTTTAGAAAATAAATTTCCAAGTGCTTTCAAGATTTACCAAGTATTTTCTGTTGGTAAACAATTGCCTTTATTTTTATTTATTTATTTAATTTTAATAAAAATTTAATATCACCTACCATTTACAAAACACAATTTTAAAAATTTAGTTGAATATGCCTCAGTTTCTCAAAATATTCTTAATTAAATGGGATTAAAAGTTTTATACAGATTTTCAAATATAAAACGTACTTTTCATTATATATATTTGAAAAAAAGACATAAACTAAATCCCCATAAGATCGCGAGAATCTCGCAAATTATTTTTATTTCTTGCAGAAAATTTTTAATATAGTCATCCCTACTTAATCGAGTAACGCATAATCGAATACCCCGCTTATAAGGATATAAAGTTATAGAACCAATTTTTTTCCCACAGAAGTAATGTTAAATTTCCTCGTGTAAAGAAATATTTTTTACAATTTTTTAATTGCATAAACACTCCAAGTTTCTTAAATAAAATTCCTCTATTTCTGGGCAAAATTTTCCTCTCATTTTTTAATTAAACGTATTTAAAAAAAAAAAAAAAAATCCATTTTTCTCTTACATAACTAAGGCATGCTCTTTAAATATGAAATGGTGTTTCTGCCAAGGTTATAAAAATTGTTTTGCAAAAGCCAAATTTTTAAAATCGGCAACTGATGAGAAAATTAGAAATTAAAATACAAATTATCTCCAGGAATTAGAAATCACAAATTTTGAAAGTTTTCAGATGATTGAAAAAGAACTTATGAACTCATAGATGTGGATAAAGATGGAGAAACAGAAAGAGATGAAGAGTTTAATCTTCCAATAAAACCTTTAAATGAAAGATATTATAAAGAAGAGCAAGCGAACGATAAATGAAGTTGCAAAATCCTTTAACATTATTTATTATTATTTTGAGTCTCATAGAAGCGATTATAATCTATGTGCTTTAGAAAAAGAAATCGAAAATTGTTTAGTTAAGTCTATGCTAAAGTAATCAATCAACTGTTTTTTTTTTTTTTTTTTTTTTTTTGCTAAACGTAAAATTGTAAGTACACTTTATTTTTATATTTATTCCAGCATTAATTGCATTTATAAATTACGGTAATATTTTAACTTAGTAAAAGTTCTGTTAAATATTTAAATAAGAAAGAGGTATCGATCATTTATCTTTTCATATAAGCATAAAGACATTATAGTTATACATGCAAAATTGCATTTCTAGTCTTCCCCGCTTAATCGAATTAATATAGTTAGAACAGTAGATATTAGTTTAAGCGGGGCCGACTGTATTAAGAGAAATTCACGCATTGTTCTAGAACCAATTAAATAAAATTTTTGGTCTGAAAAAAATTATTCATGAAAAACTTAAATGAAAAACTTTTCACAAACTTAAATAGACCATTCATGAAAGTTGAATTATTTTAAAAATTTTTAAAAACTTGGATAAGAAAATTACATGTTTTGCTGATGAGCTGCAAAAATAAAAAATATTTTATATTTCTCCAAGGAAACAGGATTTTTTGACTTTTAGGTAAATAATCATGTAGTTTAAGTATTGAAAGAAAAGCATATTTCATCAATTTGCAGTGCAATAACTGCTTTGAGTAATCAGATTAAACTCAAATTTTACCAATGAGTTATAAAATTAGACGTTATTAACTATTTATATTAAATCTTTTTTCTTTTTTTTTTCCTTAAGTATTTTTCTGTTTTAACATTCTTTTTAGAAATTATTTCACTTTGTTTCTGAGTAATGGTGAGAAATTCTCCCCCGATGTTTACCTCGGATGGGTTCAATTCAGATTAGCACCTTTAATTATCAATCAGTACATACTAGAGCTCCCCTTTTCCAAATTAGATTTTGTAAAAAAGTGTGCTAACTTCAAACAAAAGCATGAAAGAAAAGAATGGAAATAAATAAAATCTTCTATTAGAAAATTATGGGTATTTCTATTAATCCTGCCTTTTTTTTTAGAGTAAAATTGCAATAAAACATCTAGCTAATAGGGATCTTACATTCCTTTGCTTAAAACTTGTAAGCAGTAGGAGACATTAAGAAATAATTCTAGTTTTAATGCTTATTGTTATTCAGAATTTTAATATTATAGCAACCAGAATATTGCTTTAAATATACTATTGGATAAAGACATTTATAAACTTGTAAGTATATATAAATACATATTTGTAAGGAAAAAAAGCTTGTTTTGCGAAATTTGGTAAATCTTTCATAATCAGGACATATGTAAAATTCATGTAGTGTTATTTGATATATTTTAATATAGCCTTTTTTGTTTTCTTTAAAAACTAAACTTCTGTGACAGACAAAAAATGCTTTACAGAAGAGGTGAAACTTTTCAGGGGTATGCCTGAATTCCAGGTTTTTGAAAATTTTGTTGTCTCAGAATCTAATGTTAAATTATTTTTTAATTTTTAATTTGCCATATAGTGTATTAAGAACTCTCCAGATACCACTTATTATTTCTATATAAACTAGCAGTCTTTGCCCGCTTCACTGGTCATTATATTGAAATGAATTCTCAAAGTTTCATATAATTAATTAAAAAAATCTCAAATAAAAAATCAGTCAAAATATAGGTTCAAGTTCGTTCCCTCCCAAGGTAATGTTGAAAGTTTTGCAAATTTCCCTCCCATCAAAGTGCATATTGCGTACACTTAATCAACACCCACACATGAAACTTCACCATTCTAAGGTAATTTAGAGTGTATTTAAGATTGAAAACATGTTTTTTGCCCCCTTCCCGCCCGAGAGGGGGGGGGGGGGTAATTTCACGAAATCCCTTTATAATGCATCTTGCATACACATACCTAACCAGACATAAAGATATCGAGATCCTGAGATTATTTTAAGCAGAGTTATTTTTAAAACATGTTTTTTACACTCCTGTTCTTAAAGGAGGGACGTGTTAGGGAATTTTGCAAAATCTCTTTATTCTATCAGTTAGATACATATAACCAACCCACACATCAAAAATATCTTTCCCACCAAAAAAAAAAATCCATCGTTAATATGGCGACAAAAATTCAAAAGCTGCTAAGGAAAAGATATAATAAAGTTGTGTAGCACGATAATGTTTACTTATTTTTTTATTACCAATCACTATGCTAATTTAACATACAAATTAATGAGCTGCTGTGTGTGACTGCATTAGCATGCTGTCGGGCAGAAATATTTGATTAATTCAAATTAATATTTAAATAACTAAATAAAAATATGTTTAATGGGAAACATATATAACCATAGAAACATTAGTTGTTTGAAATACAGCAGAAATAGTGCTCATAGCATATTGTTACAAGGGATTAAGTCTTTTTTCTGAATCAATTGTACAGTGCCGACAAAAAAAATCTTTACACTTGGGCGGCAAAAAAAAACTTTACATGTCAGTTACCATTCCCGCCATAAAAATTTGTTGAACCCCAGGGATGGCACATGGTGTTAGTCAATCACAGACAACCTTTCCCTGTAATATTATCACTTAGTTCGCCTCGCAGTCTTTTAGAGTAAGGCTGTATTCTTTTTTCTCCCAACAGCCAGTATTTTGTTCATTTGTGAAAAGTTTGAGAACCTACATCGGTATTCCCACTCCACACAGTGGGTCAGATTAAGCTTGAAATGGAAGAGAGATACCCTGCTTTGACTCTGCTAAAGAATGAAACTCTGATTAATGTAGCCAGAGATCTGGCAGATGATTCTAGATGTAGCCAGATACAGCCATCTGGCAGACGTAGCCAGGGATCCATAACTAAACGGCTGCAGATGGTAATATAATGTAAAAAGGGAAAGGTCATTTGTGATTGACTGACACCATGTGTCATCACTGGGTTTCGATACATTTTCATGGCAAAAACGGCAATTGACATGTTGAGTTTTTTTGCTGCTCAAGTGTAAAGATTTTTTTTGCCAGCACTGTACTGTTGCAATGAAAGCAGTTTTTCAGGCAAAGTGAAAATAAAAAGGCAGTTCATTCACTTCCAGTGGGGTCAGCCTTGGCGACAAACTTGGCAAGTGGGTGACCAAATTTGATGAAAACTGGTAGTTTATGGTTCCCGGCTCTCCGACACACGGGAACATAGATCTCGAGCTTTCCATGGGATTCTCGATGGAATCATCGTCAATCCCCATCGCCAAAAGTTATAAATTGGATTTAGTTGATTTCTGCAAATGAGCAGGTAGTCACTGCAATTCAGAGTTATTCAGAGACCTAGTCTGAGTGATTGCACTCTAGGGATTGAGCTTTAAGTGACTGGACATTTTTCATGAGCTAACAAAAATTTCTGCTCTGGAGTATTTAATGTTATTTGCTTTACTCCTGTAGAACAAGTGACTATTTTTTAAACTGTTTCAGAACATTCATCAAATAGTGACTTTTACTGTACAAGTTACAGCTTCAACTGTTTTCACAATATTCGAAGAATTAACGCTACTATAGGACTGTTTTCGAGAATATTCGTTTTAATAATAATTTTGAATAATAGTTTTGATTTAAGGAATTAAAAAAATGTTTGATATTGTCAAGGAGGTCCCATACTAAAGCTGTGACGCAAATAGTCGCCAATCGAAATATATTTATTTAAACGTTTCAATTATTCAATTAAAAAGAAATCATTTAAATGTAGTTCCCAGCAAAGTGGGCAAAGCCTGCTAGTAGAAGATATAATATAGATAATGTTTTGCTTCCTCCCTCTCCTCTTGGGGACTGAATTTCTAAAATTCCAAAAATTGGTTTTTAGGTATATGTGTTAGCTATATTTTAAAGCAAAAATTTTACTGATATTTGTTTTTTTCTTTGAGATATGAAGGTTTTTTGTAAAATCACTTTTTGCACATGTGGAATCACATTTTGCTACACCACTCCCTCTTGTGGACCGAATTTCCAAAATTCCAGAAATTGATTTTTAGGTATTTTTGTTAGCTATCTATGTTTAAAAGCAAAAATTTTACAGATATCCATTTTTTTCTTTGAGATATGAAATCGTGAAATTTTGTGAAATCGTGTTTTGCTCCCCTCCCCCCTTGGGGGGGGGCGAATTTCGCAAAATCCCTTCTTAGAGGGTGCTTACATTATATTTTCTATAATATCTGACTCAGTTTCGAGTCAGTGGCTCCAGTAGATTTTGTTGTGCGTTGATGAGTCAGTTAGTGAGCGGAAGTACTCTTTTATATATATATAGATTAATATTTTTGACATTAGCCATATAAAATCTCATTAATAAGGTTTCTCAGTCATCCATTCTGCATGAACAAGTATCAGTTTTAATTTTACAAAATAATTTAAAAATGTAAATTAGATTCTAAGTTGGGATAAAAATACATTAAAATAAAAATTCCTTTTACTTTTATTCCTCAGTTTAGACCAATTTAAACATTAAGAAGATAAAGGTAATTCATTTTTTAACTGATTTAATTTCTATTAGTTTATATTAAGTTTTTTTTTTTTTTTTTTTCAAACTTTCAAACTTCTTTACATACTACAAAATCAATACAAGCACACTACCAGTTTCAAAAGGAGATGGCCTTTCTTCAGGTGCAAAAAAACATGTGCTTCTGCATTAGAGACAAAATCAAGATTCAAAGCAAAGACTAGAAACGATGTCCAGCTTTTGCCCTAAGGTAGTAACATGTGGTTTTTTGCACCTGAAGAAGAAAGATGACGTCCTTTCGAAACTGTTTGTGCTTGTATTGATCTTATGGTATGTGATGAAGAAGTTTTAAAGTTTAATTTTAACACTAGAATTACGGAAGGTGTCATTTTGACCCCAAGCAAACTTTTTTCTTCAATGTTTCTTCTATTTTTTCACAAATATCTTAATCCTTTCTTGACTTTTCCTAAATCATTGTGCTTTTCAAAAAAATAAAATTTCCAAGAAAATCCTATTTAGCTTTTAGTCTTAACTAAGGCTTATACTTAGAAACACGGGCTGGTGTCATTTTGACCCCTGTGAGAAAGAAAGATATCTGAATATTTTTTCTACGGTAAACTATTTTTGTTTTCATCTGCTAAACAAAAAACAAAGGAAAGGAAATGATGTGTTTGTACAATCTCTCATCTGCCAGTCACGTGATTTGAATTTTCGGAATGCATTTACTTGTGAAATGAGAACAGATAAAACAGTTTATGTTCGAAAAAATGATTGTAGATTTTGCTAGGCATTTTGTTTGTTAAATATAATAACAATTTCTGATAAATTTTTTTGTTATATTTATGGGAGTTTTTTACATACTAATGGCTCATATAAGAGGACTAACGCAAGAAGAAAATAAATAGTTACACTGAGGAAGAACTATCTGATTGCGTTTCTGGTTTTGAAATGGATAACAATTCTTAAAATAGAGATGAAAAGGAAACTTCTAGTGATTCATAATTTGTTATAACGAGAGATCATGTGATATCATCTTCTAGCTCATGTGAAAGTGAAAATGAATTAGCTCCCAATAGTTCAAATTCTGACATAACTTAGAATGCCAAAGCAGGAACTAGTACTATATGCTCAAAAAGGAATAATAAGAAATTCAACGTTATTCAGCCAGCTATTTGTCCATACCCTTTAAAATATACTTTAATCATTGTAATTTAGTTTATTTTTATTGGATTTTAAATATATATAATATTATATAGGGAAATATGCAGATTTTTTTTCCAGGGCGTCAAAATGACCCCCGCCGTATTTCTAGGTATACGGAGATTGCCGTAATTCTAGTGTTAAAGTTTAATATTTATTGTACACCAGTTATTTTATAAAACTGTTAAACTTTAATTTATAAAACTGTTTTCCTTTGAAATAAAACTTAAAATACAAACCCAATAATGTTATTCTAGATTTAAAAAAAAATATATATATATATATAACTCAATGAAATCCAAATATCTATTAAAACCCAATCTCCCCCCCCCCCCCCAAAAAAAAAAAAAAAAAAAAAAAAAAAAAAACTTGCACTGTTCACGTTTCTTGCAAATCTTTTACATGGATTCTGATCATGGATCATTCTAAAAATATTGTGAAATATAACTTTAAGTTTTTATCATATTATACTCATCAATATCATTACTGTGTCTATAATATATATATATATATATATATAAATATATTACTTTTACATGGGCTAAAGAAACAAAATTCAATTGTAAATATATATATATATATAGTTTATTATTTGATATGATCCAAATAATAGCATTAAAATATATAAATTAAAACAAGTTTCTGGTTCTTACAAATAAAGGTACCAAAGATTTGTATTTAGACATCAAAGAATATATCAGAATATCATCTTCCCTGCGAAATGGAAAATCTGTACGGGATTTAAAAAGGAAGGAGCTTGAGACATATTTCCAAGTATGATATTATTCATATTTATTCTATTATTTGTTTATCCTTCAAATTTAAGCAATTGTATGTAACTTAATTAAATTTGTTTTATGTTTATCATTAAAATCTTTTTTTACTACAATTTGAAGTACATTTTCTGTCCTCTTTGTGTCATCCTGAAGATATTATGGGGGAAAAGATGCTTGTGTATGGGTGTTAAACTTTAATTTATAAAATTGTTTTCCTTTGAAATAAAATTTAAAATTCAAACCCAATAATGCTATTCTAGATTAAGAAAAAAAGACTCAATTAAACCTAAAATCCAAAATTAATTTTTATTGTAGTTATTGAATATCCAAAATTAATTGTTTATTTTTACCTAGTTATAGATACTGTGGTGATTCAAAAAGCATGTATAAAGCAAAACTTGGAATTTACAAATATGTGTTTGTGATTCCTAATTATTGACCATGTGGATAATTTTTTTAATTGACAGATTTAAATGAAAATTCGAGCACGTGTATGAATGTCAACTGCATTTCTGTTTCATTAGCCTCAATAAGGTACATGATTTTGTTTGGATTATTTGCATACGCTCTGTCCTTGACAAAACTGCATTGTAAAAAATCACACAAAAATTGTAAAAGATAATTGTAAAAGGTCCAGCAAGTAACCCTAACAGCACAGTTAGGCTTAACTTGTCCACAGTACATCTTAAGGACGTTTCTGGGATGTCTTTTCATCCAGAAGACATCTTGAAGATATCCTGGGGAGGCGATGTGCTGTCTGGGAAGGAGACTAACTAATGTTTACTCTGTAATTTTTACTGTAATGAAGTGCAGTAACCAAGTTTTAAATATATATATTTCTTTCTGATTATTCTTTTTGTCTGCAGATAAAATATTTTTAGACATTTTTAGTCTACCCTTGAAGTTTAATAACTTTAACTGTGAGGGACAGCGTAAAATAAACTTTTATTTTTGGATGGTCTTTTTGTACACGCTATATATTAGTGTTGGATTCTCTGGGTTTGATAAACATGCACTGTATACCCACTAAAGATTATCTAAACTTCAAACATACTTTATAAAAAAAAAAAAAAAAAAAAAAAAAAAGAATCATTTCAACAACTGATTTTGTTGATCACTCACTACCATCTGTCCATTATCTGTCATTCAATTTTCAAAAGCTATATTGAAGGAAATTTCTTCTGTTACATAATTCCTGGAAAAATCGGAATGCCATTTTTTTTTTTTTTTTTTTTTTTTTTTACTATTATAACATTTCATAATTTCTTCACTTCCTGTTCATTTCTTTAGGAGGCGTTTGCTGACCAGTTTCTGTGTAAGTCATGCTACTCTTGTTGTAAAGCGTACCCTGACATAGAAAATTTTTGCTGTTTGAGGGAATATTCATTGCGTTAATGTTTCCCTCAAACTCTCTCATATAAAGTATTAGGGGGTTTCTGTTATTTAAAAGATCTAAGTCATGCTATATGTAGACAGCAGAGCCTGGAATTTTTGATATTTTTAAAGCAGTAGGGATTTTCTTATCTTTAGTAGAAATGTTCGCATAGGGAGAACTACTTTCTTCAGATTATAATAACTTGAAAACATTGCCAATGTTATCAGTTGAAAAAAAAAAAAAAATGATGTTGATAAAGTAAAATCTTTTATTTCATTTACAATGATGTAATAAAAAAAATTCTTTCAAAGAAAAGAAAAAATAAATCTATTTATAAATAATGATTAAATTGTAAAATAAAATTTGGATAAATTCCTAAAAATATTTTATATGCCAAGAAAATTAGTGCTGTTTTCTATATTTTTATCTAAAAAACTTACACCAAGTGAAGACTTCTGCCATAAATAAAAGCATACGACAAATTTTATTATGTTATATAAATAAAGAGATGTGTCTGTCAGTATGTGGGACCCTATGAATAGGGGGGAAAAAATAATTAAAATTGAGACACACCTCTTTTCATTAAATGTGGCTTGTGTTTATAATACAAATTGCAATAAAATAATTATACAAATTATATTAATTACATTATACAGATTATATTTATTACAATATATAATTTATAATAATTATGAAAAAGAAGAAGATTGTGAAAAAGAAGGAAATAAATGCAAGTTGTATAATATGCAATAAATAATATTATACAAACTGCAGTAAAATGTTAGAAACTGAGATAAATTATAGGAGAAGTTGCAAAACCATATTAAACAATATATTATTTAATTAATTTGCATTTTAAGAAAAGTCTCATTTATGTTATGTTTGTAAACAAGAAATTTAAAAGACCTTAAATTTTTTATGCTGAAATTTTTCAACATTAATTTTTAAAATGTGTTTTTAAACAATTAAAATTATGTGCATAATATGTTACAGTATGCTCACCGAATAAAATTTAATAATATGCTGTTTCTATCAATTTCCTGCCAGCATTATTTTATTTTTTCATGACAAACACTGGAAAATTTGCCATAACAAGGACAACAAATGATGACTATTTTTAACCCGTTAGTAGTCGCTATAGACAGCGCCACCTATTACAGATTGTACACTTTTTATTTAACTCGCACCAATAATTTAAAAAAGTGATGTGATCAACATTTCTTCGATTTTATTCGCGTTTTATGTATATCAAATGCTACTTCTAAAAATTTTTGGTGGCTATTGAATAAAAAAATCTGGCAAAACTGAAGGATGGGCGGCAAATCGACCAACTAGCGACTGCTAACAGGTTAAGAGCATCTAACCTTTGTCAATCTAACTATTACCAGACTATTACAAATCATTCGATGTATAAAATTTACAACAAACTTTAGGCTTACAACATTTATGGTGCATCTCATGGATCATTCCATTTTCAGGATTTTAGTAATTAAATCTGTTCAATGATAGACAGAGGTGGGCCTTTCAGGAAAGTTTTTATAAAAATATTCAGACAAAAAAAAAAGGGGGGGGGGGTAAATTTTATTAATTACTGTTTAATGAAATAATATATTTTTAAATTATGTTGTAATTTATTAACAATTACTTAATTAAAATTTTAAAAATGTAAATTCTTCATTATTTTTTATTTGTCTTTTATCATTAACTTTTTAAATATTTTATATAAATCTGTATTGGGTATAAATTCTTCATTACTTTACTTTTATTTTTTCCCTTTGTTATTAATTTTTAAATATTTTATACAAACTGTTATAGGGTGTTGAAAGACTTAATTATTATCTATTACTAGGTTCCTAAAGATCTGTTAAAAGTTGGACCCACTTTATTATTTGCTGCTCTTCCATTTGCTAATTATGTCATTTTGCCTATAATGTAAGTTATTTTATTAAAAAAAAAATCATCAAATTAAAAAGTTATATTATTTATACTTGCAATCAAACTATTTTCAATGATATGTGCTTAATGTACAGTTTATTTTCCAGCTGTTGGGCCTAAATATTACTGTGTAAAAATACAGTTTTACTGCAAAATATAGCATCAGGTAGTACAATAGAAACCACTATTTTTATCTCTGTGTTTAAACCTTTTTTGAGCACTGCCATGGTGTTCAAACAAACCCTATCAGTCAGAGTTTTTAAAGAATATTTGTATTGTTACTTTTCTGAGAAAAAAATAATTTCTATATAAAAAGCTGATTGTTTGTCTAAGCTACTTTTTAAATAATATGTATTTTTTTTTTTAAATTTAAAATACCTTTGACAATCCTTCTACTTGAGCAGCTTTGATTATATGATATATTTCAATCTGCATTCGCAGTCATCCTCAGATGTTTTCTTTGCTGCATTATTGATTCACGTCTTCATCCTCTTCCACATCATTCTCCTCCTTTCCTACGTCACTTTGTCGTCGATAAGTCTTTATTACATGTTGTTAATCTTTAGCTATAATGCTGTGCTCTCTCTCATTTACTGCAGAATTAGTGGTTAATATTTCCAAAGCTTCGCATTTCAGGGCGTAGTTATGTGAATTGTAAGGCGCTATTTTGATGATTTTTAGGGTATCGGTTATTATAGGGTTAGTTTTATGCGTACGAGATAAAGCGGTGGAGCATCTATTGTATTTGAGATCGCTGATGTGCTCTATTTCCCTGTCCTTAATTTTTCTTTTTGCCATTCCTATGTATGAGGCCGGTTTATTGTTTGTTTTCTAAGTCAAATGTAATTTTGTATATTCCTGAAGTTTCTTTAGGGTCAATAATGTCTTTTTCGTTCCGAATTCGTTGAATAATGTTCCTATTGGGTTTGATGGGTATATGTATATTATGTTTGGATCCTTCGTTTTTAATTTTGTTTGCTATGCCGTTACAGAATGGTATGGAGGTGGTGAATTTGGGTTAAGTTTTCTGGGCGTCATTAATATTATTAAGAGTTTTTAAGCGTTTTTTGTAGAGTTTTTGAACAAGAGAGTTACTGTATCCTGCATGTTTAGCAATGTTTTTTATGAATTTTATTTCAGTGTTAAGTAGATTTTTATTTGAGCAGATTAGGATTGCGCGATCTATGTATGAGCGTATGGCGGCAGTTTTGTATTGGAACGGGGTTTTGCATTTATTGTGAATAATTTCGTTATTGTTTGTTGGTTTTCTATAGACTGTAGTATTAAGGGTATTATCGCGATTTTTAATGATTTTTACGTCAAGAAAATTTATGCTATTATTGGTTTCAATATCAAGGGTAAATTTAATATTTTGATCTAGGTTGTTCAATTTGTTTAGAATGGTATATGGGTCGATGTTATTGGGGATGACGGCGAAAACGTCATCCATGTAACGTAGCCATATTTTACAGTTTTTTATGATTTCGTGGGCGGAAATTTCGAAATGTCTGAGTTTAATTTCTGCGATGACGCCTGATATAGGGGACCCCTATAGATTGTCAAAGGTATTTTAAATTTTTTAAAAGTTTATTCGTCCTTCTTAAGAATTACAAAACATTTATAATATGTATTTTTTTTTTTTTTTTTTTTTATAATTGTAGTTAGTCACATGTATATTTCAGAAATTTGTTTTAACTAAATGTTATTGGTTTTCTTCATTCTAGATGTTTGTTTCCAAAACAATCCCTTACATCACAATTTTGGACTCTGTAGCACAAATTCTGGATTTTTAATTCCCTATACAAAGCTACACCATTCAACCGACCACTACAAAAAATGGTACATTTGTTAATCAGGACAAAATTTAGCTAACACCATATTTTTTAGTTCAATCAGATAATTGAGGCAAAAGATATTAAATAAAAATCCCATTTTAACTTTAAAATGATTAAAAAGAAAGAAATCTTTGATGCCAAAATAAACAAATAAAATACAGGCTTATTTTTTTTTTCCTTGACATAAAATAAAACATTTTTAATTTTGCTTGAATAATAATAAAAATCAGAAAAAAAAAATAAATAAAACTTGTTATGCTATTAAAATTGGTACACTTCTTAATCAGGAATTCATATGTAAACTAGCTGGCTTCGCCCGCTAGCGGGTCAGTATTTTCAAATGAATCACTAAAATTAATGAATCACTAACAGTAACTTTTAGTGTTAAGAAAAGAAATTTAAAAAAATAATAATTTGTGATTGGGTAAAAAGTCGGCCCGGGTCCCCACTGCCTTCGGCAGCGTAGTCCCGTGCGCGCTGCGCGCGCACAACTTAAGGAATACGTGCGCTGCGCGCACACATGTGAAGGTATATGTGCGCACATATTCCTTCCCCAGTCAAAATTTTATTCTTAAGAAAATTTAAGAAATCATTTCTCATCTGGTACAAATTCGGACCGGGTCCCCACTGCCTTCGGCAGCGCAGTCCTGTGCGTTCAGCGTGCGCACAAGTTAGGGGATATGCGCGCGGTGCACGCCTATTTCTTCCCCCACCCTTTCATGCCCTCTTAATTAACCTACGTATACCAATTTGTAACGATCTAACTCAATTGGCTGAGATGCAAAAGAAAACATATTCAGGACACCTCAAAACGTGTAAATCTGGTGAAAACTTTCAATAATTTGAAAGAACTTTAAAATATCTTTCGAATGATGTTTTAAAAATAATTTAATCATAATTAGAAATTGAAATATTGAAATTTGAAAATATTACAGCGCCACCTGGCGGTACAAATTTCTGTATTCCACTGTTCGACTCCAATTCAAAAAAGCTTTCCAATGATGTATTACTTATGAAATTATTTTAATTAGTAGCTGAGATACAAAGAAAACTAATTCAGGACACCTCAAAACGTGTAAATCTGGTGAAAACTTTCGATAATATAAAAGAACTTTAAAATATCTTTCGAATGATGCATTAAAAATAATTTAATCATAATTAGAAATTGTAATATTGAAATTTGAAAATATTACAACGCCATAAAAGAAAACTGATTCAGGAGACCTCAAAACGTGTAATTCTGGTGAAAACTTTGAATTATGTAAAAGAACTTTAAAATATCTTTCGTATGATGTATAAAAAATAAATCAATCGTAATTAGAAATTGAAATACGTGTATTAGAATATTGCAAAAATGTCCGGCGTGTAAAGATAAAATTTAATTTGCAATTAAAATGTAAATCTTTTGTTTATTGACGAAAATCGATGAAATTTGAAATGCAAGTTTGTTTTGTGGTGTAAATATTATATACTAAATAAAATGTGTAAAATTTGAAAAATTGAAGAAAATAGAAATTTGCAATTTTTAATCGCAGTACGAAACAGGTGATCTCATTGAATACCAGATGTGTTTCCGTTGAAGACTGCTGTAGACGAAAAGTCTGCAAAGCTAAGATTCTTGTGATTTGTTGCCAATATTTTTTTATAGTTTAGTTAATTTTAAAAAATCTAATTGTCCGATCGATAAGCCGTTTAAACCATCGGTTTAAGAAAAAAAAAGCCCTTTCCAATGGTATCTTGTTTGTAACAATACGACTGATATTTCTAATTTATTTTCCACCTTTTCCGTAAAAATGTCGCTTTATAAGCATTTAATCGTGAATTCTGGGTCATTTTTCGTTAGACAATGGTCAACGTTTTAATTAATATCTCCGCTAATTAGGGTCGCATCGTTTAGCAAATTAGATAACCCTGATCTGCGATAAATTCTCTGTCCGACGGTACCTGTTCGAAGTCCGTGCGACCTTTAGCGGCGGAGCCTTAGCTGCGTCAAGCCGTTTCTCACAGACAGACAGACAGACAGACACACACACACACACACGCGTACAGATTTTAATAATATAAGAGATAAATATTTTCATATAGATATTTGACATAAGCTTGATATTTTTATTTAATTATTAATTTAATTTCTTTTCTACAATAAAAAAAAAATATATATATATTGATACTTTATGTATAACTTATGAGATTCTTTTATGTTCTCACCTTAATTTTAAATAGTTGTAATTTGGATTTCATTAAGATTTATTATTATTATTTTGCAAATATTATGAAACTGTAAGTTTTTTTTTTTTTTTTGGTATGAAACAGCTTTAGTATTGGATCCCTTTTGCAAAATTAGAAATTTGGCACCGAAGTAGCTTGGATGTTTTTCGCCAAGGTCTTTAGTTATGCAATTGTGATAGCCATTTTAATTCATGACGAAAATGGCTCCAAGGAAGTCTTATACTAAAGCTGTGTCTTTTGTATTTATTTGTTTATTTATTTGCATTATTTTCTTCTAAAAAATTCGGGAAATGTTCATGAATTTTCCTTTTCATTTTACAGTTTTGCTAAGTTGTTTCATTGATTTTAAAATTCTATAAACACTACTTTAACCTGGGCAATGCCGGGTAGACCTGCTAGTAATACATATATTGTCAATGAATTCTATGACTAAACTCTAAGAGGATACATAAAATATTCAAATTAACCACATAATTTTGTTTTGAATACAGCTTTTGTGTAATATAAATTTGAGTCAACCAGTATTTCAAATCAAAGAGTTGACTGCACTTCTTTTTCAAATTGTTTAAATATGTATTACATTTAGCATATAGTTATAATTGAATTCTTTCATAACTAATTCTAAGAGCTTTGTGATTATTAAATGTAGGGCTCAAAGTATTCCTGTATTTCATATTTTTCCTATATATTTCAAAAAATCATGAAAAATGTCCTATATTTTCCTATATTTTATAATTCTTTACATTTTCCCTATATTTCACAAAAATTTTCCTATATTTCCTTTATTCTGCTATTTCAGTTTAAGTTCTTCTTACTTGTTTTCCGCTTATCCTTCTAGGCATCCAATTTAAAATCTCGTATCCTTCCAAAAAAATACCATTCAAGTTAAAAATAATTGCTTTTTTTTTTTTTTTTTCTTCTTGACATTCACTCGGCCAATGTGATTGGAAATCATATGTTGCATAATTTGTCATATGTAAATAATATTGCACACATTATAAGAAAATTACAAGATAATGAATACTTTAATCATAAATTCATTTTATTTCCAATGTTTAATTTAAAAAATACAAAAATTAAAGCTTTTAAAAGAATCAAATTGTTTTATTTTTTTTTAAGTATCAAGATTTCTGAAAGATTTGTGGTATTTAATTATTTGTTCATAATGTTCAAATATCAGTGTTGTTGATTTTTTTTTTTTTTTTTTTTTTTTTTTTTTTTTTTAAATCTGTTATTTGTGGTTTAATATGTGTATATATAAATGCATAATATCCACCCACACTATCAATCATTTTTTTAAAATTTAAAATATATAAATATTCCTATAGAAACAATGCATGTAGGCATTCATTGCCAGTATTCAATTCAATATACTACTTCCATAAAAGACTCAACTTAACTTCACAGACAATTCCAGTGTGATCCAATGGACTTGAGACTTCGACTTCATAGCTACAACAATTTATCGATAAAAAAACCCTTAACTATGGTATGGAAGGCATAGAAGAATTTCTGAAAAAGGATAATTTAACAAAAAATATGACGAAAAATAATTTTTACCCATGGCTTCAAATGCTTAAAATAAAAAGGTAATTTAAAATAAAGTTAATATATCCTAATGTAAAGACATTATTACTAAGAGCTTAACAAATATCATTTGAAATAAGAAAACTTTTTCATACAATCATTAAAAGAATTCATAACACCATTACCATTTTAATATTTTCACTCATTCTTTTACTTTTTAGTCGAGGGGGGGGGGGAGCACAATTCATTAAATAGGCACTGACAGCAGCCTCAAAACGTATTCAACCAACTACATGCAGTTAAATTGAAGGGTCATGATTTTTTTTTTTTTTTTTTTTCTTTTTGACTTTTTAAACGTTATCATGTAAAAGAGGTGTCATTATTTAAAAAATATTTTGTGAACTGATGTTAAATGATATAAACTGGTATGAAAGCTAGATAAGCAAGATATGATAAATTTGGAAATATGTTCTTTTCTAAATAATGTGAAAAGTAAACAGAGTAAATAGATCTGTTCATTTATTTTAATTAGATGAGATTAAATTAGAGTGTTTTGTTTACAAAGTCATTTAATCATTCCAAGATTACAAAATAATGTTAGAGAAAGTTCGTTTTTACTGAATCTCTCAATCTTCTCTTGAAATTATGTTCCTATATTTGTGTGAAAAAAATTCCTATGTTTTACTATTTGATTGCATTGACCCCTGTTAAATGTATCAATAGTCTATCCTTCTTCTCAATTTTACCAGTAGATAAAAGATTCTTTTTTCATTTAAAAAAAAGAAAAAATACTTTTTTAAAGATATTGCCTGTGAGATACAAAATTGACTTTTTTTTTTTGACACTTAGTGTTATGCTTTTCTGAGATGAAAACCATCTATACTTACTATAATAAATAATTTTACAATGTGCTAACTTGTATAGGAAAATACAGAAGAAAGTTTTGTGATAGCTACAATATACTTGTGTTTTTTTTTTTTTTTTTTTTTTTTTTTTATGGGGGAGAAGACAGGCTATTTAAATTAATTTTTATGTGGAATCTATTTTTTTTTTTTTTTTTTTAGCATTTTAAATTAAAGCTACTTTTAAAATAATATGTTTTTTTTTTTTTTTTTTTTTTTTTTTTTTCCCCTTGTAGTTCGTCACATGTATATTTCAGAATTTTTTTTTCACTAATTTTTATTGGGCTTTTTTCATTCTAGATATTTGTTTCCAAAACAATGCCTTACATCACAATTTTGGACTCTGCAGCAAAAATTAGATTTTGCTGTTGCTGGGCACAAAAGGAAGCTTTATCATTATCGACCTGTATTCCGTCACTTGCAAGCAAAAGTTGATGCAGTTAGTGATGAAAACTTGAAAGCACAATGCCAAGATGCATTTTATAAGGTATATTTTTTATCTTCTTCTCTCTACTGTATCTGTGTAGTACGGTAGTTAAGAAATATTAATATGTTTTCATATTCTTTTGAAATTTTCAACTTGAAATAAGTTCCATTCTAATCAAAATTTAAGTACAGTAAATTCCCGATTATACGCGGTGAACAGCGAATAGACAACCGCGGATAATCGAATCAGCGGATGATCCGCAAAATGGTCAAAAAGAGGATATAAATCAACACATAAAGCCTTTTGAGCAATACTATTTAATTAACAGCTAAGCATGGCCTACATATACAATTTAACATACTAATAAAAATTTCTACTTACATTTTGCTCTATTTTTTAACAAATAGGTGAAGCTTTTTTTTTTTTTTTTTTTTGTACTAAGAAACTTTTTCTTAACCTTTTCAGCGTTAGCCGTTTTTCAGTATATCGGTTTAATGATTCATAAAATTAATGCTATGCACAGTATAAATATGAGAATTTAATACTCTATACTACACATGTCTATTAATCTTATTTTATTGAAAGAACTAATTTATATTTCAAAATTTAGCTGCACCAGCCTTTTATTTTTACTATGCACGCCAGAAAAAGACGGGCTTAACGCTTATAGGGTTAAATTGCGATTGCAGTTTCTTTATCAGCATTTTGTCACAAAGTGATACATCATCCTGTTCTTCGAGATATTTTATAAGTCCATCTGCATGTGCTAGGGCTGCGTCATGGCTCATCCTCTGCTGAGTTTTATCTCCTTCTTCCTCCTCTTCTTCACTATCTTCTGAAACTGGGTCTAATGCTTGGCCCACAATTTGTTCATCTGTAAGGTGTTCAATACCTGGATCATTGGCGTCACAATTAATCTACTCTTCAATGTTTCCTTCATTGACTTTTTCTCCGCCAGTAACAGATTTTGCTAAATTTGCCAAATCATGAGCAGAAATTTCTTCCTCCTCTATAAACTCTAGCAAAGTATTTTCCACATTTGGTAAAATTTTTCTCCAAGACATTACCAATGTAGCCTTCTTAACTGCCTCCCAAGCAGTGTGTATGCCATAAATGCTGTCAAGAATCGTGTAATATCTCCAAAAGCCTTGAAGGTCATTACTCTCTTTGATCTTTTTTTTGTAATAAGTTTGTTCTGTGTTTTTAAATTCCCTTTTAAATTCAGGCCCTTGAGGACTGTGGATAATCCGACCGCTGATAACCGGGAGTCTACTGTAATAAATTTTAAATTAATTTAGTAAAAGAAATTGAAACTAGAAAAAGAAATTAACCTTTATTAAAAACATTTTTATATTGATGATCATGTCTAAAAGTGCTATAGAAACAGATTTATCAGAATAATATATACCATAAATTATTATTTGTATATATATATACATACACACATATGCTTATTAAATTTACTTGATGTTCTGGTTTATTAAAAAGTATCTTTGCATACTAGAAAGGTAGCACAATTAAAAAATATTAAAGATAATAAATTGTTAGAAAAAGTTTTTTTTAATCATTTCTGGTAGTATTATGTGGGGGAAAAATGAAGAAGAAGATGCAAATTAATAATTAATCAGAAATTTAATTATTTCTGATTGTTAAGGACAATTTGTAAAAAACAATGCAGTTTTATAAAGCTTATTATTTATTTTTTAATTGATAGGTATGTGTTAATGCCTTTATATATTAATAATGTATATTTATTCCAAATATAAATAGCTATCAAGAAATATACATCTTGTTGTACTGTAGCAAACATTTTCCTTTTTCTTGTTCTACTCGTAGTTCTCGACTAAATATACCTTCAAAACTGTAGCATCTTTTCTAGTACAGTAGTACCTTGTTTATCTGAGGTAATGCAAACCGAGGTTACCTTGGATAGTCAAAAGCTTGGATAACACAGTGTCATAAATCAAAGGGGAAAGAAATATTACGGCAAAGTATTTTAAAATATATAAAAACATAGTCAATGAAGTAAAATAATACATTTATTACATATTTAAATCTAGTCAGATAAAAATTCAGTGCAATATGTACATACATAAATTATAAAATATAGTACTATGTAATAAAATTTGTCAAAGTTATCAATGCCATTTTGCAAAAGCCACGTCTCTTTCGGAGTGTGGCCTTTTCAGGATTATCCCAGTTAATCCGGAACTTGGTTAGTCAGGGCTCAGATAACCGAGGCTCTACTGTATTTTGAAGCAAGACTTTGGTAAAATATTTTCTAATAGAGGAATCAGAACCAGCTTAAACAAATTTTATGTTACTGCATATCAAAGAAGTATAGTTAATATTTTGTTATATGTAAAAATAATTGCTTTCTAAATAAATTAAAAATTAAAGAATGAAATTATCTGAAAGTATATCTATCTATCTATATAATATATATGTTTGTACATTAGGGCCAGATTGACTATATCAGTATGTCATTAAATATTGATATTTCTTTAACATTATGAGAAAAAAAAAATTAAATTTTATTTCAATGATATATCTCTTTTCTCATTATATGTATTTCCCATATCAAAATTTCAGAAAAATACCCCAAAATAAGTAAATGAACCACTGAATGTCCTGCATTTACTGGAAGCAAGCTTCTTTGATTATTGCATGTGACCTATTCATTCATTGACCACCACTCCATGTCCTCAGTCTGAACTATTATCTATATCTATCTTCTGTCCCCAGAAAAAATATTCTATTCAAAACATTCTTTGATATATCCCATGGTATCTCAACATAATCACTAGCTACATTCCTACGATTCATCCATGCTCATTGGGATATTTGGTACTTAGTCAAAACAGACTTTGTATCAGCAGATGTTCTGCTTCTTTTACTATTCATTCAGATATATTGGGATTTAAAAACTGTAGTCATGATGACATCCAGAAAGTAAAGATTGTTTAGTTATACAAAATGAAAAACAATATTTATTGAAAAAAACAATTCTATTGCATACATGAAGCTTGCTTTCTTTCTATGCATAATCATCTCCTATATTTAAACATTTGTTGTATCTGTTCCCGAGCTTCAGAATTCCCATGTTATATTCTTCTGCCACCAATTTATTCATGCCATTAATGATCGGATTGTGACTGGTGATGAGATGTGGATGTTTCACATCACCCGAAAGATCAAGTGTCAATCTCTTGAGTTACCAATCTGCCTGCTTCCAACAATAGGCAAATTACTAGAAAAGCTCATTGTCAATAGACTAAATTTCTACCTGGAATCCAATAATCTTCTACACCCCAACCAATTCGGGTTCAGAGAGGGCAGATCATATGAACTCGCTTTGCAGCAAATTTTAAACTCCTGCGCTCTTAACTTTCAGTCTGGTAAGTACACCACTCTTATTTCACTTGACATTAAAGGGGCTTTCGACAACATCGAATGGCCACACATCCTACACACTCTACAAACACTCAACTGCCCGGGAAATCTTGCGGGAGTCATCAGCTCTTACCTCTCCAACAGGAAAATCTTGATTAACTGGGGCCCTAACTACAGTGTTTTTCCACAATCTAAGGGCTGCCCCCAGGGATCGTGCCTAGGCCCGTCCTCTGGAACTTGGTGGCCAACAAAATTCTTCTAAAAATGAACTCAGAGGTTTTTAAAACCCTCGCATATGCTGATGACTTCTCTGTGATTCTCTCGGGTTTAACGAGAAAAGTTCTGGAGGAACAGGCCCAGGCTGCCCTCTCCCTCTTCAGCTCCCTATTAATAGAATCAGATCTAACACTCTCACCCTCGAAAACGCAAGCATTAACCTTCTCCTTCCCAAGACTCCTTAAACGGAACCCAGTGATGAGGATCGATGGCGTCAGTGTCCGTCATGTTTCACAACTAAAAATATTGGGAATCACAATAGATAGAAACCTAAACTGGCTGGCATACATACAAGACCTAAAGATAAAAACTTCTAAAATCTTCCACAATTCAGCAAAAATGGCAGGGAAGAGGTGGGGTATATCCACCTTCTTCCTAAAAACCTGGTATAAAATAGTAATAGAAAAGATCCTAACCTACGGCGCTGGCATTTGGGGGGGCAACCTCACCAAAGCAGCGTCGAATAAACTTAACTCAATACAAAGAATGTTTTTGGTCCAAATTTCTAGAGGTTACAAAACAATCTCTACTGATGCCCTCAAAGTCATCACTGGTATTCCACATGCTCACCTCCAATTAAAATACAACTTTAACAAAACTAACGTCCTGCAATTAAATAATTCCATTCTCACAGGCACTCTCCTCCCTAACATTCATGTCCAACAGCTTTCTAACAGCTGGCAAATACACCCAGCACAGGATGCTGCTTCCCTTTTCATAAATTGTGCAAAAAACAGCTTCTCCCCGTCTGCTCAACTGGCGATCTACACTGATGGCTCCAAAACCGATCATGGAGTGGGAGCTGCACTCTGCGTTTTAAACAATAACAAATGCTACAGAACCACTGATGCTATATTCCACTGAAGTGCTGTCGGAAAGCAATCATCCTGCGCATGATGTTGCTAACCAACATTGTTCTTAGGGTGTTTGGGTTTGATATAAAGACTGCGAGAACATTGTATAAAGACTGTGAAATTTGTACATTACCTGAATGAACTTTGTAAATAGACTTCCACTTGGCTCCGGTTCTCTTCACTTTCATGCAACTTTGTCGCCTTTTGTCGCGGAAGAGCTCTGCTCTGGCGACCTTTGTAATTTTTTTTTTTTTTTTTGTTATTTGCTATGCAATAAACAATGGGGGAGGCTTAACCTTTGGAGACGGGCTCTTCTGAAACTCAACAGTGGCTTTGGAGCCCCTCTCTAAAGGTTAAAAACACTCAAAAACGCTGCATAGTGGTGAGCGGCTTCTTTCCGTCTTAGAATCTCTCTGAACATGAAAGGTGATCTCAAAAAACTTTTGTGATTTTAAAAGTGCCTTTTCTCAATTTATTTATTTATTTTTATTTTTATTATTATTATTTTTTTTTTTTTGGGGGGGGGGGGGGTTAATGAGGACTCATGCCTCTTAAGTGATTGGTCCTTGCTGTCTGGAGACACCCACATCTCATCACCAGTCATACTCTGATCAAGAATGGTAAAATGAACTGACAGCTGAAAAGTATAACATAAGAATTTTGAAATTTGTGAACAGATACAGGAAATGTTTAAAGTAGGAGGTGATTATGTAGAGAAGTGAAACAAGTTCCACATATGTAATAGAATTTTTTTTTCCAATAAATATTATGTTTTTTTAATTTGTGTAACTAAATAGTGGTTATCGTATGGTTACTTTTGTAAATAAATAATTTCTACTATCGATACAAAATTAGTGTTTGGAATCGCTCCAATTGTCCAAAATGTGATCAAAGTATATTTTAAAAATAAATAAAATAATACAATGAGCAATATATGACATTGGAGATGGAAACAGTATAACACATCTGGAGATGGAAACAGTAAAATAATAGTTAAATATGCTTCTGTATGTAATTTGTACTTCTGAATAAATTTAGTTTGAAAGTACATTTTCAGATTCTTTTTACTTCCATTACCCGACTACCGTAGGTAATGAAAGTATTGTATTTGGTCCAAAAATTCGAAGTCAAGTTTTCACCTGATTTACATGTTTTAAGGTCTCCTGAGTCCAAAAAAGTGTTTTTTTGGCAATTGGTCAGTGTGTGTGTGTGTGTGTGTGTGTGTGTGCATGTGTGTGGGGAATCTTCTGACTATCATATCTCTGAAACTAATAACGATAGAGCTACGAAACTTCAGAATTAAGACAGAACTGGTGTACAGATGAATTTTCCAAATTTTGGTGAAAATTGAAAAAATGGAAGTGGGACATTGGAAACCAGAAGTGGGATCGTAAGTCCTTATCTCAAAAATGGCTCTAACGATTTTCTTCAAATTTGCTGAATAAACACTCTATCCGATGTCTTTTCGAATGATATAGTTGGTTAGTTCAGGAAAATTGATAGGAGTCCTGTATAAATAGTTCAATTTCAGGTCTCGCAAAGGCATTCCTTTAAAAACGGCTGTACGGATTTTTTTCAAACTCGCCATATTAACTCACTTTTAAATATGCTTTTGTGTGTAATTATTGTCGTCCTGTCAATAATTGAGTTTTGGTAAAAGTTGGTATCTCAACAACGGCTCTAACGATTTTCTTGAAAATTGTTATATAAATCCGTTTCTTTCTTATGTATCACATAGTTATTAGAGGAAAATTAACAGCTACCCTGTTTAGGTAGATCTCAAAAATTGGTGTTTCAAAAAATAACTCTACCATTTTTTTTTTTTCATATTTTTTACCTCTCTATAAGCTTCGTTTTAGCCTTTACATGTGTATAAAGTGTATCTTACCAGAAAAATGTTAGGTTTCTACTTCTTTAGGTCACTTTTATATCTTCTGATCAAATTATCTCCAAAAAATGCATATAATATGTGTAATAGTGGGTAATGGAAGTCATGTAGTTGTTTCACACCAGTTTTTTTTTTTTTTTTCTTTTTTAAATTACAATAATTATGTAAACAGATAAAATGGTACAAAACTTATCTTCAAAATGCATATGATGGTTTCAAATGAACTATCTTACTCCCTACAGTCAAAAGTGAGGTTATTCAGTGGTAAATCTAAAGTTTATATATATATCATATTTAAGAACTTTATAAACAATATTTCTGCTGCATTTTGTAGTTATTGAAATCATTTTAATTAGAACTATATTGTTATCAATGAATAGTGTGGCTAAATCAATTTAAAAATTTTCTTTATACTGATTTTAATCTTATTAAAAGCATCTACATCTGAAGATAATTTAATTTTTTTTTTTTTTTTTTAATTTTTATTGTTATCAAAATGTACTTTGGGAAAATAAAACTTAAATGTGATTTTAAAATAATTATTGCTCATGAAATGGGGAGAGTGGGGAACAAACTATAAAGACATATACTATAAAGTAATAGTATAAACCAAAATAGATACGAAATATTGATTCAATTTTCAAAGCCATTTGTAAAGAACAAAAAAAAAAAAAAAAAAAAAGCTGTAGAAGTGATATACAATAAATATATATAGAAAGCACTCATCTGAAACATTTTATACTTGTATGCTATTAAATCGGTGTTCATTTGTCTCTAAAAAGTAACAAGTATGTATTTTTCTTCATTTCATTCCTTCATTCACATTAAATGAATTTTAGAAATATGTTTAAATAGCTTAAAAAATTTATTGTGATTATTATCTGTTATATTTAGTAGCATACAAAAATTCTTCTTTTGTGCATTTTCTATTCATCAGACAGTTATTGATATCTTCTATTTGAAATTTAACTCAATAGAAAAAGTAAAATAAGATCTGGAAAACCTGGAATAGACAGGGAATTTGTAAATTGACCATAAAAGTCAGAGTAAAGTCAGGGAATTTGAATATTTTAGCCAGAATCTGGAAAAGTCATGAAATTTTGTATGATGTTTGCCAAAATAAAACAATTTTCCTGCCAATATAGGGTCATTTTTCCTGTTTTTTCTTTCTTAGCTTCCGTCATTTTTTTAAAATATAGACCTCTTAGAAAGAGCCCCATGGAGGGCAGTCTCTTCTTATGTCAAAGTAATATGTAGGTAACTTTTGTGTTTTCAAGTGGTACCATAACCATTTTGCCCTCAACACAGCCAATTCTCAGTATAGGGTTAGACTGAAATTTTCTTAGAACACACCTGGAAAAGTCAGTGAATTTCATTCTCCTATTTGAGTGGCAACCCTGTAAAATTATCTTAGATATGACTTAACATTGAAGAAAAATATTTTAAAACATTTGGATTGAGTATTTGTATCAATTGAGACTTACACAATAAAAGATCTTTCAGCTATAAAGCCAGTAAGCATTTAATTTAATATTATATATAATATATATATATATAGTATATAATTTTTGGTTTGATTTGGGTAGTCTTTGATACTGATCATTTTAATTGTTGGAATTGCTGGTAATATTTATTAACCTTTATATTATTACTATAAGCTCTGTTTGTCAATATATATATATATGTCTGTGTGTTTGTAACTTCAAAGTGGACCTCATTTTTCCCAAATAACTGTTTCAGAACCTTACATTCTTCTTAAAATTGGTAAATTAAAATTATATATAAATATTTATCTAATCACTTTTTTTTTTTTCTTTTCTTCCCTTGTCTCTATTACTTTAAACAGAGATTGAAGGCATGAATTCTAAAATATAATTTATTGTATAACAAAAGAAATATTTTAATTATATGTTAAAATTGTCAATCTTTTTAGTACTATTTATAGTGTGTTTAAAATAAAAGTTTTGTTTTGAAATAGCTTAATTTTATATAAAAGCAAAACAAAATTTTAAATGTTTTAGCCCATTAAAAACCATTATCTATGAAATACAGTATTTGCATATAGGTTATACACAATTATAACTTTTCAGATTTTATTATTAAGTTGACTGCACTGTATTCTGTATCCAGTTAGGAAGTGGTTTACATCCGACAACTGAAGAAATATTAAAACTCAAGCCTCTATTTATTGAAGAGCCATATGGTATATTCAACATCTCCAATAAACACCTGGTATGTAATTTCTCTTTACAGAAGATTTGTCATTTTCATAATCCTATTTGGAACATTCATAATTATTGAAAGGATGATAAGTTATAAAAATTAATATTTCTAAATCATGAATAAATATTTCTAAATTATCATTCTTTTTGTAACTTTTAATAATAGAAACTGGTAAGGTTAAGATTATTTTTCTCTTAATAAATAATTTCATTGCTAAATTTTATCACTTTTTTGGTGATATATATGCATTTTCTTCTGTATTTTTTTTTTTTTTTTTTTTAAAGCTCAAGTTTAGATGATGTTTAATTATAAAAGCTGAAACTTTCAATGAAAGTGTATAAATTTTCATAGTGTATAAATAATGATAGGGTTGCTTATCAAAACCAGAATAAGAGAACTTATCTAATTTCTGGTGTCAGTTTTTGTTAGTATTTCATTTATTAATTTATCATAAATCTTAAAATATCTTTGAAGTTCTGGTAATCATGCACAATAAATTTATCATACAGTATTAGAGCACATTATTAGGAAATGGTAAGATGAAAAGTTTTCTGGATTTCAGAATTTTCTAGAGTTGGAAGTCTTTTTACTCTAATGATTTCCTTGAATTATAAAGCCTAACAAAATAAATGTATATTTTATATGAAAGGATATAAAAGAATGGATATTTAGTTAAAGAAGATTGCATTCGAAATAATCCTTAAATTGCTCTTGTAATCTAACTGTTACTGCAAAACACTTCATAATGTGAAAGCCAATAAGAAGGCCAACTTTTAAAATTAATTCTGAAAACTTAAATCCAATTTATTATCCAAAAGGTTAGCATAATTCATGAAATTTTTTCAATCAAATTTCAATCTTTTGGGGGTGCGTTTCTCTCACTGAGATCTATATTGGAAAAAAAAAGTAAAATAATCTTTGAAACTTCTTAAATACATTAAAATAAAAGGTTAAAAAGGCCTACTTTGAAGCTGCATGTGAGATCTTTTGGTTCATTAATTACATAAAAAACTTAACCATATTGCCAATGCGCTTAAAGATGAATTAAAATATACTACCACGATCCCATATGATAAAGATGCTGCCATAAAAATAAAAAATGAAGCCTCCAAATATAATGTTAACGTCTCTGTAAAACCAAATCCAACTATATTACAGAGAATCCAAAGCGATAAAAACAATATAAACCCATCAGAGACAGCAGGAATTTATGAAATAAAATACGTAACAAAAGACAATAAAGAAGGTAGCTACATAGGAATGACAAAATAAAAATAAAAAATAGAATAAAAGAACACCAAGCCAACATCAAATTTAATAAAACAACCACTGCCCTAAGTAAAATAAAATCCATAAAAATAACAAAATAAAAATAGATTTTGATAGCTAATTACAAGAACCATATTTATGCTTTAAACTGGGAAACAATAGAAATTTTTAGAAATAGTCGCAGTTGCAACAAAAATGATCCAATAATAAGCATAGACCAGAAATGGTGCTACCTATTGCAACCTGGAAATCAGGAGGAAGGAGAGACTTAAGTTTCATCGCCTGTCAACACTATGTGAGGCTGATTGAAAAAGCCGGCAGTAAAAGATCTCATATGAAGCTTCAGAGTAGGCCTTTTTAACCTTTTATTTTAAAAAATAATGTGTTTACCTAAAAAAAATTTTGAGTTACAGTCAGTAACAAAAGTATCCGAACACTGGTGAAAATTCCTATATAAAAAATGTAGAGTTAATACTCTTTTGTTAAATAAATCCTTGTCGAATCATGTTCTTAGACTGACTAAGAACATGATTTGACAAGGATTTATTTAACAAAACAGTATTAACTCTACTTTTTTTATATAGGAATTATTGCTAGTGTTCAGATACTTTTATTACCGACTGTACAAATTGTTTACTGAGAAATTTGATGTTTTGTAAATTTTAAATGTATGACCTGGTAATCCGTATTTTGTTGAAACTTTAAGTGGGCTTTCTAAAGGTACCTGTTATTGAGAAGTTAAACAATTAGTTTTTGTACAGGGCAATTCAAAAAGAGATGAGGTTAAAAAAAAAAAAATGGACCTCCTTAAAAAGTAAAAAATATTAAAAATCCATATTTTGAAAAAACAATTACACCATTAAAATCAGCTAGAAATGTGCTTTCTAATGGTGCAGATATATTTTACATATTGATGTTTGTTACGGGGGAATGGTTTTATAAAAACACGAAATTTTCTTCTCTCCCTTCTTCCTTCTGCAGCTCTTTTTTTACTGTGGTTGTATCTAACACTGTTCAGGAGGCCTCTTGCTTAATATTATATAAAATATTATTACTATATAAAGCAGGATTTGCAGAATTTAAATGATTAATTTACTGTAAAAAATAAATGTATTTTTAAAATGTAATTCAATATTTATTCAGTATTGATTTAACTAAAGCTTTCATTTATAACTATTTACAAATCCCATTCAATCAAAATTCTGCAAATAAATAATGTACATACATGCACACACATATATATAATAATGAGTTATTATACGTAGTAAAAGCCAAGCAACAGATACAGTATCACTGAAACCACATTGACCAATAGGAATGAATTTTTTTCAAGTACGATAAGCTCAGAAAGGTGAAAAAAATTCTTCAGCGGAGACCTTTTTCACCCTTGAGCACCAATGTACGATTTCGTTCACTAGTGGCTATAATAACAAATCACTAGTAGGCCCCCTAACATACATGAAATTAATTGAAGTGAAATTTAAATTAGCATAGATTATTAATTACAAATTAACGAAGAATCTAGCAGAAAACAACCTTAAGAAACAAAACATAATAAACAGACAATACTCACAGGATGATACATTTGGAGTCACATGAGTTGAAAAAAGCATTTTAATTCAGGAGTTTGTTTATGGAATAAAGCAAGCAAAATTCAAGGTTTAGTGGTTCATAGCTGATAAAAAATAATGAAACTTATATCAATATGGATATTTATTATGTGTGTAAGAGTATTATTACTAATTTTAAGAATAGTTGACAACTTAAATGAAGAAATTGAACATTTAAAGGAAAAAGAAATAATGCATATTAATACTAGGAAAATGCAACAGGCCTTCTGCCTTTTTTTTTTTTTTTTTTTTTTTTTTTTTTAATAATATTTAATTTCACATTTCCACCCAACCTTCCAGTCAAACAACACCACCCATCCACCGTAATCAAACATATGCCCACCCAACCTCCACCTTTTTTATTGTCTTTCATTGTTTTATAATTTTTTTGGTTAAAATACACAAATGTGCACTCTTTATTTATTTATTTTTAGCAGTGACTGTGATCAATTTATTAATATTCTTATTTTTATACTTTGCAGAGCATAAATTTTTAATACGAAATAAGTGGTTAATGATAATGTTTCTAAATATCGAAACATGCAGACAGGAATTAAAATGTGTAAATAAGTTTACTTTAAAACTAAAATTTCGCCGTTTGTCATACATATCTGTGTAAATTTTATTACCATTAAAGATTATTTTTAGATCTAAAAAGTTAATTGATTGATTATTTAGAGTATTTTGAGTAAGCTTTAGGTTAGATGGATAATGAAAGGAAAAGGTGTTTTGTGATTTCTTGTTAAGGTAAAATACAATAATATCATCTATGTAACGATAAAGCCGGACGTCATTGTAACAAAATTGTTTTTCATAATAATAAAGGTATAGATCTGCCAAAGTACTGGGGCTACATCCCCTTGTGGCATTCCTACATTTTGTAAATAGATTTTGTTGTTGTGGAAGATATAATTATTATGGATAACAAAGTTAAAAAGTGTTTTAAATTTTTCTGCTTTAAAATTGCGAGGAAGATTAATTTGAGTTTTATATTCGTTAAAAAGGCTGTAAATGATGTTACTAAGATCTGATAACTCAATATCATTGAAAAAATCTTGAAAGTCAAAAGTCATAATATTGTCTATTTTATCAAGCGAATTAATGTATTGAATTAATTGAAAGCTATTCTTAAGGCAATGTAAATTACCAACTTTGCAAGTACAGTTGTAAATTTGTTTAAGAATATCCAGTAGAGTTTTATTAGCATTGTTGTTATAAGTATTACATCCAATAGTGATAGTGTGAAATTTAATTGAAGATTTGTGAAACTTAGGATTACGTATGAGAACTATATAAGGATAATTAAAGTTACTGAAGGAAGTTGAAGTAGTTTATAGTTAGTTATATATTTTTTGGTTATTAATAATAAGGTTATTATTAGTTGAACTGAAGATGTTACTATTAGAGACTGAAGAGTTTAAAGTAGAGGGATTGTAGGATTTACATATAATGGCATAATTATTAGGTGATTTGTCAACATAAGTTATCACAAAGTCATTCTGTAGTGATTTGATGGCGTTAAGAAGTTAAGATTTTTTTAAATATACCAGATTCGAATGAGATATAAAGCATTTTTAATTTTTTGTAATACTAATAGTTTCCATTGAGTGAATTAGGCTATAGGTTTATTATAAGTAATAAAAATTTTATAAATAAACAAATGTAGGTCATATATATATATGTTAGTATATAACCCCATCAAAAATGATGGAATGTGAAGTCAATTAAGGTAGTGAACCAACGAAGGCTATGCCTGCTTCACTGGTCACTATATTTTTAAAGGAAACTCTTTTATATCACTTTATAAACCAAAAAAAAATGTGCCTGTGACAATAGCTTACCAGTGGGCTTCCATTTGGGTTCTTTTCAGATGACAGTTTCGAAATGGACAGTATCGAAAAAATTGAAGTAGCAATTTTATATTTGAATCCCAGTTACATATGAACAACACTATACGTGGTGTACATAATATTTTCTTTCACGTTATTTCCTATATTTATTTGATTTATTCTATCAACGATAAAATAACAACAATTTCATGCCAAATGTAATATACAATATGCTATGATCGGCTACATCTATCGCATGAGGCAATTTTTTGTGGTTATAATAGTAATTGAGTTAGTTAATAGTAGTTGGTATATATATAAAAAAAAATAATTAATTAAATATGTAAATCTGATCATAGTACAGCCTTAAAATAGCTCCCCTTGTCGATTTTTGAATTTTTATCACCATTTTAGACAAAAATACACAATTTATGTGATTATTTTTCAGTTTCATTCTTTTCTTTTTTTTTTTTTTCCTTTCCTTTCTTTTCTGTTTTCCAATATTTTATCATTTATTTATATCTTTGATGTACTACTTGGCTTAAAATGGCTTTCACAAAAGTAGAATCCTTGGCGAAAAATGTCCGATCTATTTCAGCATCAAAATTTTAAAATATTACCCAGGATTATCAATGAATTAGCTTTCATGCCAAGCGCGACTCATCTGTACCAAAAACATACTATTTAAACAAAAGAAAAAAGAAAAGAAACCTAAAATTGAAGTATAATAAAAAAGGTTATGGTTGTTTTTTTACTCGATTTTCATATTTTCAATTTTCATATGCATCAGCAGATTTAATATTTTATAATTTTTTTTTTTTTTTTTTTGCGTGAAAGAATTTTTCATTTTATGCTTTAAAAAAAAAAAAAAAAAAATTAACTGGTAAATTTTTTTTTGGCAACAATTAAAAATTTTAATGTTCAGTTTTGAAGTTATTAGCAGGTTATTATTTTCATATTTTAATTAATTTTTAAAAATCTAATCAAAACTTTGTTACAAATAAGGTATATACAGATGAGTACGAAATGGAATCGTCACCTCTCTTGCAAATTATATATATATATACATATATACTAGCTGACCCGACAAACGTTGTTTTGTCATATAAATTATTTCTAGAGAATATTTTGATAGAAAAAAATAATTAACTTATTGTAAGCGTGTAAGGATGTGGTATATAAGTGAAACAGGTATGGAGTGCTGTGAACGGTGACTGTGAATTCCGATTATAACGTAAAAGAAATGATTACCAAAATTTTCGCTGCTTGCTTCTTGCTACTTGCTACATGGTACTTTCTACTTGCTATTTAAAACCTCCACTGAATGTCGAACAGCACAAAATTTTATTTCATACGGCAAATACTTCAATTTATCAGAGAATCTCTGATAGCAACGAATTTCACATGAAAATTCCGTCTTTTTTGAATAAGCTGTAACAATCTGGACCGATTTGATCAAAATTTTTATCAAAAAGTTATTACTATATCTAACATCATTGCATGTACATTTATCACAATTCAATCAATCGATGCATGTGAGTATGTGTATAGTATGAGCGAAGTGAAATGTAGAGTTCGTATTAAATAAAAACTTAAACTCGTTTTAATTAAAGGTGAAAAAGTTGAAACTCAATTTATTTTATAACAGGTATATTTCTTTAATCTACACAAACTTAATTTATCGTAATGCCATTGGATGTACAATATTTTTGGTTAATCCTTGAGGAGTATACACAAACAAATTCGAAGGTTTTCTAACCCTGGAACATGCAACATAAAATTGGCCGTGAAAAAAGCACGGATTTTCTAAATCTAAGCCACAAATTGGGAACCCTTTGGTGACTTTGGAGGAGCCATTTTTGCGATGAATTGAAATGCCTATCTCAATTGTGGAATTAAAGATCTTGGCGAGAAGCATCCGAGCTACTTCGGTGCCAAATTTCAAATTTTGACAATAGGTTTCGATACTAAAGGTGTTCCATTCAAAAAATAAATAAATATAATATAATAAATTAGCTACACAAATAAATTTGTAGGTTAGGGTGGTTGTTAATCAACGCGCGTGTAATTTTGATAGAAAATTATGTAAAATACTCACTCCAATTCCGCACTAAATTTGCAAAATGTATAGTTTTTTATGCACACTTCAAAACTCTTCAAACACTAATTACATCTTGATGTAATATTTCAATTAGGACACAATTTTTTGTATAACAATAATAACATGAAGTTACAAAATATTTTCCTGAATTTGATCACAGCACAAACTGTCAGGACAAACTGGAATTACAATAGAATATACGCAAGCGAAGTGCAACGTCACTGACCGTCAGTGGATGCAAGAAAAAGATTTCCTATGTTAATCTCCCATTGGATTTTTCATAAAAAATTATTAAAAATCGAGGAAAATTATTTCTCGATTTTAATCCCCGTATTTGGGTATAGATATGTATTAGTTATCGTATGCATGTGTTAGATTGAGTTATTTTCTCTCAAATTGACAAAATTTTAATTTTAAATTTCAAAACTCTGTCTTCCTTGGCATTTTTTGTATTTGGCGATCAAAAACGTAATACGAAAATATACATGCCAGATGTATATTTTCGTAATATGTATTCTACGAAATTGTTTCACATTATTCATTACTCTCTTAATATAAGTTTTTGAAATAACCATTATTTTTGAAAGAAATTAAATATGTTCGCCAGATGATATGGCGATATCTTTTTCCACTGAGGATAACAGAGTTTTGAGATTAAAAATTCAAATTTTATCAATTTTACAGCAAAAACAACTCATTCTAGCGCACACACATGATAACTAATACATATCTATACCCAAATATGAGGATTAAAATCGGGAAATAATTTTCCTCGATTTTTAGTAATTTTTTACAAAGAATCCAATGGGCGATTAACATAGAAATATTTTTCTTGCATCCACGGACGGCCAGTGACGTCATCACTTCGCTTGCGTCTTATTGAATATTCGATACTACGATCGTAGCGCCGTCTGCCGGATCCAATGTGAAACATTCCAAAATCAACAACAATTTATAAGTGATAAATTAATTAAATAAACAATTTAAATTGGACTGAATTGTAAATCTAAATCATTCTCGAATCCACCTGAAGACACACAAAAAATTTCATTAAACTCGGTCCATCCGTTTAGGAGGAGTTCAGTGACATATACACGCACAAAAGAAATATATACAGTAGGTGCCGCTTAGTGTGATCGCGGATAATGTTATCATTCGTTTAATGTTATCAGAATTACGAAGTCCCGAACGCTTGTATATTAACACATGTTAAAAAAATCGGTTTTTGTAATCAGCGCCTTCGTTTATCGTTATCACTTTCAAGTACCATTTTCGGTTTCTTTTTTTTTTTTTTTTTTTTTTTTTTTTTTTTTTTTATTCAGTCAACAAAAATTGCAAACTATAAAATCAAAGGGAAAATCCCCAAAAGAATAGAAGGCCTCTCTGAGTTTTTTCTCTTTGCCCATTTGCACTTATAATTCAAGCATTTTAGCTATGGAAAGAAAACGCAATGATTTATCCGTTAAGGACAATTGACATTTTGAAACGCTTTGATAATTTACCCAAGATGAGTCAGAGAAAAGGCTTCTGCTGCACTAAAAATCACACTAAATCACACGGTATCTGTTCAATGTCGTGGAATAGAGTGTCCGAGGAAACAATAAAGAGCTGTTTCTCGCACGGTGAATTCGTTAGGGCTGACGAAGGTATGAACATACCGGAATTCAACGAAACAGTACTCGTTCCATCAGATATAGCGTTTAAATGGATCATTTTATTTTATTTGTAGCTCCAAAAATAAATGTTACGTCCGTAGTAAAATAAAAATTTTTTATTCCTGATAGTTTTCGTTTATTGTTATCAATTGGTTATTGTTATCAAATAGTATCTGTCTCAAAGTGATCACATTAAGCGGCACCTACTGTATATATATATAAAGATAAATACAAAGGCACAGCTTTAGTATAGACCTCCCCCCCCTTGTCGACTTTAAATATTTTTGGCCATTTTTGCGATGAATTAACATGGCTATCTCAATTGCGTAACTGAGGATCTTGGTGAGAAACGTCCGTACTACTTCGGTGCCTAATTTCAAATTTTTCCAAACTAAAGCTGTTCCATACAAAAAAAAAAAAAAAAAAAAAAAAAAACTGTTTTATGATATATACAAAATAAAAATAAAAAATTCTAATAAATTCTAAATTATTACTATTTACAATTAAGGTGAAAACATAAAAGAACCTTTATAAGTTACATATAAAGTATCAATTAAAACGAAAAATTTTGTTTTACTGTAGAAAAGAAAAGTACTACTAAATTAAGTAAAAATTTTAAGGTAATACCAAGTATCTCTATGAAAATATTTATTTACACGCGAATATTTTCATAGTATATTATTTTTTTTTTTTCTAATTTTTATTATTTATCACGCGAAATTAAAAATATTTATTTCCGGAAAAAAATAAATAAACGTGAATTTTGTTTATTTTGGCATCAAATATATTTTTCTTTTTAAGCATTTTAAAATTAAAATGGAGTTTTTATTTAATATCTTTTGATCCAATTATCCGATTGAACTGAATTGTAAATCTTAACCATTCTCGAATCCACCGGAAGACACACAAAAAATTTCATTAAACTCGGTCCAGCCGTTTAGGAAGAGTTCAGTGACATACACACGCACAAAAGATATATATATAAAGATATATATATTGTGTGTATTGTGTTGCATGAGTTAATTAAAACAGCCTATCAAAAATTTTTATGAATTTATTTTATTTTTTATTTATTTATTTTTTAATGAAATTACTATTTATTTCACTGTATTAAGTAATATTTCTTTTGCTAATAATATTTTATGGTAATTTAAAAAGTAATATTTTTTATAATAATTATTTTTAGCATAATTTATGCCGTATGCATGGATTATCAATTTTACCTGGCAAACAGTGGAGATTATGGAAGCATGCTGGTTTTATACGTGAAATGGATCTTGCCATAAAACGAGAAGGACTGGAAACTATGTCTATTCATGAATTGAGACATGTAAGCATATTTATTTTATGCCCTTTTTTAAAAATGTATTTATTTATCTATTAAAAGTGTTTTTCATACATTTGGTTACAGTTCCCTTTAGATGCAACTGAAGCATGAGAGCCAGAGTTTGAATGCTTGTGCTGCATAATATAAGTGGTTTTTTTTTTTTTTTTTTTATGTAAGGATTTTCAAGCTTTTTATATTTCTTTAAAAACTTTTAAATATTAATTTTTATTTATTTATTAAAAAAAAAATGAGAATGTTATTTTCATCTTTAGCTATTGCTTAAAATACATGTCTGCACATCTTATGTATGCGTATGAAATGTAATTTTTATTTTCTGTATTTTTTAACTCCAGATGTTTCAATTGATGCAATTTTATTTATCTGTAAGTATAATATAAATCTGCAATATTAATTATTTAAGAAAATCTTACTTATATTTCTTTGCAAAACTAGTTTGTTAGGACTAAATAATGATAATAATAAAAGATTATTGCAATTTGCATTAATGTTTTCTTCCTCTCTCCCCCCCTCCCCCTCCCCCTCTCTCTCTCTCTCTCTCTCTCTTTTTTTTTTTTTTTTTTTTTGCTTTTTTCCCACAATATTGACAAATTTAAGTGCAATTTATTTTCTCATTACCTCTTACATTGCAAAATTTATTGAATATGAAATGTAAATTTTATTGTCAGAAGTGAAAATTTTACTTAAAAAAAAATAATAATAGTAATAATAACAACATTATTGAGGATTTTTTAAATTTCTTTTTACTTCCATTCTTATGTATACATATATATATATATAATAAAAGAAAAGGTTTGTCTGTCTGTCTATTCATCTATACATTCAGCCCCCACTGAACATAGAAGTACAAAAATTGTCATACGGGTGCTCAGAAGCCTTTCCGAGGGGATAGTGAAAAAAGAATTTAAAATTTTTAATTAGTTGCAGAGATATTAACTAAGACATCAACCTATGTCAGTTGATAAACAAATCATTTCTCAGCTTAAAAAGCATTTAACCAGTCATTAAATGGCCAAATATATTAGAAATATCGGTCTGATTTTTAAAAAGTCAATACCAAATGAAAAGGGTGATTTTTCTAAATTCAAGGGTGCAATCCCCTTATTGATGTGGTAATTAGATGTTTATTAACTAAAGTATGAAATTTTAGTAGCAACGCTTCATTATTTCGTTTATCATTATAGACATCTCAGATGAATGTCTGCAGATGATTTCCACTCAGAATAATTGCTTTACATTTTGTGATGATGTACCACATGACTAGGTATTGAAATTATAATAAGCAGTTTTTGAATTTTTTCAATTATAAACCAATTTAAACATAAATTGATAATAGCTTGATTACTGCTCACCAGTCTGCAGTTAAAAAATCTGAAAAAAATTGTCCTTAAAATAAGATCATCTCTTTATGTAAAGGAAGAAAAATTCTTTTTAAAGGATTTTTTTTTTCTTCTGTCAAAATCGGGGAGATAAAAAGCAATTTAGGAAAATTTTAGACAATTTTTAACAGAAATTGGTAATCACCTATGGTGAGTAGCTTTTTCGAGTCTAAAATTTATCAAAGTTATTTATTAATAGATACATTTTAAAGGGAAAAAAACTATATTTTTTTACCTTCTTTTGTCAGAACTGGGGAGCTAAAAAGCAATTTTGGAATTCTGCCAGTGTTAGACAATATTCAACAGAAACTGGTAATCGCCTATGATAGATTAGTTTTTTCGAGTTTAAAATTTATCGAAGTTATTTATTAACAGATGAGATACATTCTGTGTCACTGATAATGATTTTTTAAATTTTAAAATGATTTTTTTTTATTTAAATTTTTTATTTTGCCTATGCTGATGAATTAATTTTTTTAATATGATTTATAGCATGCAGCCTTTCGTTCAGTATACACACAAATTAAAAAATGGTATAGTTATGCACATTAGATTTTAAAATACAGCTTAAATGGTGAAATTGTGTACATTAGATTTTGAGATATAGCTTCTTCAAAAACGAGGAAAATTACAACATAGCAGTGCTACCTTTTGGCCGATATACACACAAATTTAAACCAGAGTAAAGAAAATATAGTGTAGTTTTGCACATTAGATTTTGAGATATAGTTTTTTACAGAAACAAAGAAAGATGTTGAATCTGTAAAATTGAAGTTATTCATTAACAGACCTGTCCTATGATTTTTATTTTTTTATTTTTAGATGATTTTTTTTTGCCAACACTGACAATTATTTATTTATCTTCACCTATCAGCTGATATACACACAAATTTAAACCTTAGTATGGAAAATATAATGTAGTTGTGCATATTAGATTTAGATATATAGCTTTTATGAAATAAGGAAAATTACAGCGTAGCAGCGCCATCTTTCATCTGTTATACACATCACATTAGACTATGAGATATAGCTTTTTCGGAAACAAGGAAAATTACAGCACAGCTGCTGATATGCATACAAATTTAATCCCGAGTAAGGAAAATATGGTGTAGTTGTGCACATTATATTTTGAACTATAGCTTTTATAGAAACAAAGGAAATTACAGCATAGCAGTGTCACCTTCATGCACACTATGCAACGTTATCAGAATTTTCAAAAGGTTGTTTTCTCAGTGAGGGAATAGGCTATTTCAAAGAAAGAGGGTGCCATTGAATGGGAGTTTGCTACGATCAGAATTTTAAGATTATTTGCAGGATGAGCAAACAGGCTGTTTCAAATCACTAAGTGGCACTTGCTACAGTTAAAATTTTCAAAGGTGTTTGCATTCTAAGTGAGTAAGCTGTTGTAGGTCCTAAAATGGAAAAAGGTGCCACAGGGGTCACCCAGCATGAGTTTAATATGATCAGATTTGTCAAGGATCGTAAACCAGCTGGTTGCCGAAGGTGGCTAATATATATTTTTTAGGGTGTCCCTTAAATAAGGCTGAAATTTTTTTTTTTTTTTTTTTTTTTTAAATCTGATACACATACCCTCTAATTTTTTTCTATTTGACCCTAAACACTTTTTAGCAAAATTTCAGCTCTCTGGAGTAATGTTAACATGTGCGAAAAGGATTTTTCCATCAATTCGGCATGAGTTAACATTATCCCAGAGAGCTGATATTTTGCTAAAAAAGCATTTAGAATCAAATTGAAAAAAATTAGAAGGTATGTGTATCGGATTAAAAAAAAAAAAAAGAAAAGAAAGAAAGAAATATCCCCCTCATTTAAGGAACACCCTAATATTCATAAATATATATATATTATATTTCAATTTTTCATCTTTTTGTCCCTCTCCAGCACGCAAAATTCAAAATCTAAATAATAAAAAATAGTTTCTGGTACTATCTTTTTTTATTATTTTGTAGGTGTGCCTGTAGTAATAATAAATAAATAATCATATAAATTATGCCATAATTTATTTTTATTTATTTATTTATTTGTCTTTCTTTAGTGGTGAAAATTTTTAGTTCCTTAATAAGTTTTTTAAAAAGATTGCTTCATTGTGTTATACAGTAGTAAAACTAAATTAGTCAATCATTAACTTATGCAACCCTCACCAAATATTGCCACTCACTTCCCTTTGTCTTTTAACAATACACATTTTTTTTTTTTCTTTTATATTTTTAAAATTGTTTCCCACTCTATTTATATCTATCTAGTAACATCAAATAATTAATTATGCCTCTCTTTCTTTCTCTCTCTCTCTCTCTCTTTTTTTTTTTTTGCCTTCTGTTTAGCCTGAAACTTTCTCATGGCATTTAAAATTTTCCACTCAGCTTTGAAAAATAATTTTACACATTTTAAAGTATTCTATTTATAAGTGTAGCTATTCACATTATGGCTATTGAACAAAACTAAATTTGTGCATTCATTTAATCATGCATATGCATTAATCAAATTATTTACAAACAATAGTTTGAATTTCTTGTTTCCTCCATTGAAAGTAATCTGTGTGTAGATTAACCTTATCATATGTCCTAGAAATGAGACATTTATACATTAGATGAAAAAAATTTAAAGAACTACTGATATTTGTGCAGCATTTTTGCTCTTGTAATAAAATTAAAAACACGTTAAAAATACATTTATTAAAAATATAAAAACTTCCAAAGCTTTTTGCCTAGATAAAACAAGGCATCATCAGGGAATTTGTTTTACATATACTACAGAGCAGTTATATATACTTTTGTACCAGTTGGTCAACAGTTAAGTCCTTACACAAAATATATTCAACTGGAAGTCATAGATAGAAGCTGGAACTATTACAGGGTAATGAGGTGTTACACTTGGATGCTGGAGCTATTGCAGGATGAGGGTGTGCTACACTTGGAGGTTGGAACAATTTCAGGATGAGGAGGGGCTACACGTGGAGGTTGGAACTACCTCAATCCTGTAACACCTCATTACCCTGTACTAGTTCCAGCCTCTATCTATGACTTCCAGGTAAAATATTTAATAATACTGTAGGTATGTATTAGGTTAATTGAAAAGTATTTTCTTTTCTAAAATGTTTATTATCTCATTTATTTATTTCAGTTATAATAAATTATAGTTTTAATTCAGAAATGTAAAATATATATTGACTTATGCCCTTTTTAAATTTTATTTAGCGATTTTATTTTTATGCAGGCATGTTTTGCACGTGGTTTTAGTCCATTGGGCTTGTCTAAGGAAGAACTAATATCCTGGCTCTTAGACTGGATATTCATTGCACAGAATGCTGAAAGTAAGTTTAAAAATAAACTTATTATATTATTTAGTAATGCTTAAGCTTGACAAATATTTTCAAATTATATTGTTGCTAACATTTTATATCATAATGGTTAAAACATATTTTTGGTGGTGGCTTCATTTTTGAAGATCACTGATGGAAAATTTGAAACTGGCAGTTATTGTCTCAGTTTGAATCCATATAGGATCTATTTTTTACTCTGCAATTATTATTATTATTATTTTTTTTTTAAAGAATAATTAGCCATTTTGTGTCAGCATCCATTTTGCTTCAGCAACTTTTTACTGAACACAAGACAGTTTTTTTTAGATAATTTATTTATAAGTGATCATTTTTATTTAATTTAATTTTTTTTTTTTTTTTTCAAATTACATTTTATTTTGTATTATAGCATTAACATTATTACATTACTAACATTACTGCACTCCCCAAAAACAATTATTTTTTATAAGAATACATTATTTCAAGTTTATATGTCTTCTGTGATGGTAACAAATATATATTTTGGATTATTAATATACTTCATAATGTCGAATTTTTTTTTAGAATGTAAGACTATTTTTATTATTATTTTTTTTAAGAACATTTTTTAATAATGCATGTGAGATTATTTCTACTTATGCTCAGGTAATGATCTATTAAAAAAATATATATATATATTTAATTAATAAACATTTCAATTAATAACGCAGGCCATTATGCAGACCTATTATGTGTATATGTATATATATATAGTCATGGTTTCTGTTGTATAATCAAAGAAAAGATGTGATATATTTAAGTACAATAGCAGTAGCAACAGTAATATCTTTTATTTTATAATAGAGTGATAGTTAAAATTTAAAGTTTAGATCATGCAATTGTTAATACAGGTTTTAATTTTTTAGCCTTTTTTTTTTTTAAGTGTTAAGTAAAATGTTCCATTTTTTTCAGCCACTCTATATTTACCCCCATTAAACACCACTCTGCGAATCCTATGGAATGTTTTGCAATATACATTTTTATCATATCAGTTTAAATAATGATTTATTTGTTATTTTTATTTTGTTAGAAAATATGATACCCAAAATGGGAGACTTGGTAGCATAGATGTAGATAAACTGCAAAACCCTTTTAAATTAGTTTTGTTGATCCCTGTTGTAATTTAAGAAGAGAACCATTTTCTTTCATATTCAATGCTTATAAACCCTTGCAATTGAGTGATTTATTATTATTATTATTATTATTTCATTATGCAGTAAGAACAGGCAGTTTTGTTCGAATAATAAATAAAATAAATAAATAAAAAAGTGAATCTACATTACAAACTTTTTGAAAAATTTACCAACAAAGTAATTTTTGCACTTCAGTATCCAATGAAAAAAAAAAAAACACTTATAACAACAATGCTAATAAAGCTCTACTGGATATTCTAAAACAAATTTACAAATGTACTTGCAAAGTTAATAATTTACACAGTCTTAAAAATAGCTTTCAATTAATTCAATACATCAAATCGCTCGATTCAATAGACAATATTATGACTTTTGACTTTCAAGATCTTTTCAATAATATTGAGTTATCAGATCTTAGTAATATCATATACAGTCTTTTTCAAGAATATAAAGCTCAAATTAATCTGCCTTACAATTTTAAAGCAGAAAAATTTAAAACATTTCTTAACTTTGTTATCCATAATAATTATATCTTCCACAACAATGATATCTATTTGCAAAAATTAGGCATCCCACAAGGAGGTTGTAGCTCCAGTATTTTGGCAGATCTCTATCTTTATTATTATGAAAAGCAAATTTGCAGTGATGATGTTCAATTTTATCGTTACATCGATGATATTATTGTATTTTATCTCAACAAGAACTCACAAAATGGCTTTTCCTTCAATTATCCACCTAATTTAAAGCTAACTCAAAATACTCTAACTAATCAATCAATTAACTTTTTAGATCTAAAAATAATCATCGATGGTAATAAACTTTACACAGATATCTATGACAAACGGCAAGATTTTAGTTTTAATGTAAACTTATTTACACATTTTAATTCATGTCTGCATCTTTCGGTATTTAGAAACATCATCATTAACCATTTATTTCGAATTAATAATTTATGCTCTGCAAAGTTTAAAAACAAGAATATTAATAAACTGATCACAGCCACTGCTAAAATGGGTTTTCCTAAAAACTTTGTATTTTCTATTTTATATCCTTAACCATGTCTCTGTCAGTACAAAAAAAAAAAAAAAAAAAAACTTTGTACACTTTTGTGTATATCAACAAAAAAATTATAAAAGAATAAAAGACAATAAAAAAGGTGGCGGTTGGGTGGGCAGATGTTTGATTACGGAGGTGGGGTGGTGTTGTAAGGCTGGGTGGTTGGGTGGGATTGTGAAATTAAATTAAAAAAAAAAAAAAAAAAAAAAAAAAAAGTAGAAGGCTTGTTGCATTTGCTTTGTATTACTATGCAAACTTTCTTTCTTTTTCCAATAAAATTTCAGATTCTTCCTTTTTGAGTTGTCAGCTATATTTAATATTCTTAATATTCTAATTATACTGTTAAACACAATGTGATCAATCGGTGAATTTCATTGTTGCTACATGGTTTCATTGGTGTTCATCTGCTTTGAAATTTTGCTTTTTTAAATCCATATGGTTCCTGTTCTGGTTGTGGCAGGCTGGGGGAGTGTTGCCGGCGTAAAACTAGTGTAACCCCACAGGCAAGTCACAAGTCTTGCCGCCTGTCTCCTTCTTCCTATCTTGTGTTTCTTGGGTTGTTTTTCCATTAATTTTGATAAGTTTATGGTTTTAAGTTAAGATTTGTTGTTTTACTTTATTGATTCGTTTGTTTTGCAGGCTGTTAATTAATAGATCTGGTTTCTTTGCATTAGTGTATTTCATCCACTGATGATTTTTTTTTTTTTTTTAATTTAAATCTTATTGGTCATTGGTGTTTCAGTGATCTTGTATCTGTTGCTTGGCTTCTACTATGCTTAATTGATCATCTTTATTATATATATATATATATATATATATATATGTGTGTGTTAATTACTTGTAGAGAAAAACTTCTTAATCAAAGGTTCAGACTTGGTGCTTAATGGGTTAATATCAAGTTAATGGTATTTCATTGAACCAAGTTGAGATACTCACTGGAAGTAATACTAAGAAGAATCAATTTTATAAAACAAAAATTTGTGAAAGGGCTGTTTCATTTCATTTGTTTTTTGTGAAGGAGTCATTTTCATAAATGTAAATTTTATGAAGGACCTGTTTTAGAGGTTTGAGGTTTTCAAAGGGGTCCATTTCATAAATCTATATTTTATGATGTGGAATATTGTAAAGGGGTAGATGGGAGGGCCTTAATTTTTTTTTTTTTTTTTTTTTTTTTTTTTTTTGGGGGGGGGGGGGGGGGGATCAACTCTGGTTATGGCATGAAAATTTTTAACTGTACAACATCTACAGATAAAAATTAACTGTGAAAAGTGACTTTTATTAGTGTGATATTCAGAAACAGTTATCATTAAGTAACCTGAAAGATTGGTAGGGGAGGAAATGCACTACACTCATTAGAAAAATATTGGTATAGAATTTAGTTGTTTGAAGTAAAGAGTAATTAAATAACTAATGTAATTCTCTTAATCAGCTATTGGAAAAGATCCTTTAATAAATTTCTTGAAATTATATGGTAGTAAATGAAAGATTTTACTTATTCACTAAAAAATGTTTATTTATAGTAGCAGGACTCTACATTATTAAATAAGTTATTTGGATCAGTGAATAAAATTTTATATAATGATTTCTAGCTTTGATATAAAATTTATATTGTGTCATAAATGAATGTTTTCTTCTTCTTCTTTTTAGGCCAAAGCTTGTCATTATTGCTGCATTGCCCCATCTTTTTATCTTACAATTCTCCAAGCAATTGGGTTCTTATACATTAAATTTTACATTCTTGTACATATTTTTATTTATTCCTTTAGATCACATCTTTATTGATGAATGCATAGAAATTCTGTGCATGTTTTGTTTTGTATGGAATATTTATCAGAAATAAAATTATTATTGCCCTTTGACTTTTAAGGTGGTGTTTTACTTTTTGTAATCATTTATTCATTAAAAAAATTCCTTGACATGGTTCTGTGCAGTAATAACGATGCTGTAACAGTAATAGGAGTGTTGTGAATTAAATCATCTATCAGTGCTCTAATTAGCTTAATTCAATTATTAAAGTAAATTTCTAAAAAAACCTGTTTGTTTTAAAAAAAGTATTATTATTTAAATATATAAAATGAGTAAACATGAGCATAACTTTACGAATGCACTGTGTTTCAATACTTCAATAAGAAATTGGTTTTCAAAGATGGGAAGCAGAAACTTTTAAAATAGTATCAATTTTGTGTGTTGAACTTGAGTATGAAAAGTACACAAAATATTTACCACAGCAATAAATATTAATGGAGACATTGCTTGAATAAAATAGCAGAACTAGAAATTAAATGGGAATCTAAAGTGGTGATACAATATATTGAAATCACACAATCAACTGATTGGGAAGAAAATCATATTTCATTGAAAATTTATTTTTCCGACTAAGTGAAAATAATGCCTGGACCGGGAGTCGAACCCCAGATCTTTGACTTACAAGGTCAAGGCTCTACCAATTGAGCTATTTCTGCCTAAAGGTTGTCTGAGTGAGTAATGTCCACCGGTTGTCGGCCTGGATAGCTTAATTGGTAGAGCCTTGACCTTGTAAGTCAAAGATCTGGGGTTCGAATCCCGGTCCAGGCATTATTTTCACTCAGTCGGAAAAATACATTTTTAATAAAGTGGTGATGTTTTCAACAATAATTTAGAGTGTAAAATAATGTTGTACAGTATTATGCTATGGCCAATGATAGCTATATTACTTGGTTAGAAAGAATGGCAATATAATAGAATTTAAAAATACTATTACAGATCAACAACATTAAATTTTATTAATTCTCTTTAAAATAAAAATTTTGAAAATATACAGATGAGGCACTTTCAACATGTTCATGCCTGTTAAATTTACTGATACATCTGACCCCAACAGAAAAGCTATACATATACTTGAACAAAAGGAAGGATATCAGTGGCAAGGTGTCCAGTTATCATTTGGCAATGACAACAGAAAAATGTAGACCTTTTAGATCATTTTAAAGCTACATAATCATATTTTGAAGTATTAATTTTCTGTCATCCCCCCCCCCCATGAATGATGTATCTAGTGCTTCATCTATTAGTTCTACAATGAAAAGTCTGTATCTATTTTACAATTATCCCTTGCATTCAGCAAATTTGTTTTAAGTGTGCACACACAAACTCTTATCATCCCAAACCAATCAAATCAAATAAATTTCTATTTAGGTAAATCATCTGTAATTTGGCTAAATACATGTTCAAATAATACATATGCACTTTTTCTCTGTTTTCATGCTATTATTACTTTTTTCTGTCATAAAAGCATTGTTATTAATCCCAAAGTAATTTTATGAAATTAAAATATCCATACACTAATTTAAGAATATTTTAATTGATTAAAAACTGTTTTTGACTTGGATAAATAGTTTTAAATTTGACAAAATAAATAACAACTTTTAGTGTGCATGAACATAAAACAGTTATTTTGTATAAAATAACACTTTAATTCACTATTAGGATTAGCTTCTTTCTTTTCTATTTGAAGGAATCAAAAATAAATGCAATTAAAATATTTTGATAATTTAAAACTGTTAATATATTAATATAATTTTTAAATTATGCATTTTTCGATTTTGCCTATTTCTCTTAGCAAATGAAAAAGAAGTTTTAAAATTACTGCCAGGGAAAAAAAAAGAAAAAAAACAGCATATTGATAAGAAAATTTGCGACAAAAACTCAAAGAAAGGATTACTTACACTATAATGTATCTGAATAGTAAAAATGTTTGTAAGTTATAAGTTCAAAATTCATTGCAAAATACACCATTTAATAAATAGAATCTTGGAATGATTTTGATGTAAGTGGGAAGAAGGAAAGCATGATGATTAGTAATGGCAACAGTGAAATATCATACCTTGCCACTGATGAGTATGCCAAACTATTTTAACTTTAAATAAGTATCTTTTCCAAGAAAACTTTTTTATTTATAACTGTGAGGAAGACTATTAAAATTATCTATTTGATTCGGAACACAAAGATTGATGAAGCAAGAGGTCCACAAAATGTCGCTTTCGTTACAGGAAGAGCTAATATGAAGGATGCAATTATTGAATAGAGGGCTTGGGTGCTTTTTTGGCTACTACTGGTAGTTTTTCTCCATCTAGATATGGATTCAGTGGCTGAAACAAAATAAATTTCAAATCATTATTAAATTCTAAATATTATAGCGTTAAACATCATCTGTAAAATAAATGCCTCTTTGTATAAAAAACATTTGTTTTTAAAATTTATTTAATACATACAATAATGATAATTTCTTATGAGAAAACTTATTTCCCCCCAAAACATTTGCAGTTTGTAAGAATAAAAAATATTTAACTATGTTGTTAGCTAGTGATGGGGCATTCATGATTTTGCTAAAACATTGTTCAAATATAGTTCTGTTTGTTATAGAACAAGCACATTAATGCACCTAAATAACTGAAATTTGACAAAATTTTGATGAAAAAACTAGCAAAATCAGAATACATGAAAATGATTGAATAGGGCTAGGATAAAATGAAATACATTTATCAACTTTACCATGAATTAGTTAAAAGTTACATTTTAAAACACATAAACATTATCATTAAAAAATATATACTTTAATTAAAATCATTTAAAAAAAATTACAAATGTAATTAGTCAAAGCTTTTCGATCAGCTTATCTGGGCATCATCAGGACATATTAAAACAAAAGTTTGATAAGTGCAGCGTGACACATTTCATTATATATCATACAGCTACATTACAGTTACAGTTCTCGAAAAGCTTCAACTAATTATATTTGTTAAAAAAAAAAAAAAAAAAAAAATTAAATGATTTTAATTAAAGTAAATATTTTTTAATGAAAATGTTTACGTGTTTTAAAGTGTAATTTTTAACTAATTTATACAATGATACGTGATCTTAAATATCTCTTTATGAGATGCGATTTCCTATACAACTTTACCATGTTCAATTTTTTTTCCCTCCCTGCTACATAAGTACAGTAGACTCCCGATTATCGGCGGTCGGATTATCCGCGGTCCTCAAGGGCTTGAATTTAAAAGGGAATTTAAAAATACAGAACAAACTTATTACAAAAAAAATCTGGAGTGACTCCACTCGACTTTCCGAACATTGAGTAATTAACAGTTTTGTAGATAAAGTAAAGAAAGAGTAGTTGTTAAACAAACAAAAGAGAGAAAACCATAATAGAGTGTTTGAGTATTTTTCTCCATCTATTACACGTTGTTTTATTTAACGCTACTGAACTTTGAGCCCATAGATCATAATGACAAAGAAATTTTCGTTGTGTCCCTGTAAAAACTTATAAATGCTACATTCACCAAAATGCTTATAGTTAGTGCAACAGTGATTTATAATACTCATATAAATTTTCAGCTCAATTCAATAAGGCGTTTAGATGCTATCGTAATTTTAAAAATTTAGTCCCATAGACCATAATGATAAAGAATTTTTCTTTGTGTCCCTGTAAAAAAACTGTAAGTGCTAGATTCACCAAAATCTATACAGTTAGTTCAACTGTGATCTATAACATGTGTACAATTTTTTTGCTCGGATTAATAAGGCGTTTAGACACTATCACATTTTTAAAAATTTGGTCCCATAGGCATAATGATAAAGAATTTTTCTTTGTGTCCCTGTAAAAAAACTATAAGTGCTAGATTCTCCAAAATCTATACAGATTGAGTATTTGTGATCTATAATATGTGTATAAAATTTTTGCTCAATTGAATAAGGCGTTTAGATGCTATCGCACTTTTAAGATTTTGCTCCCATAGGCCATAATGATAAAGAATTTTTCTTTGTGTCCCTGTAAAAAAACTATAAGTGCTAGATTCACCAAAATCTATAGGGTTCGTACTATGGTGACTTACAATATGCGTACCAACTTTCAGGTTAATCGAACGAAGCATTTAGACGCTAGCGTGTTCACCCACAGACATACACACACACATACATATATCATCGTAAAAATAGTGAAAACGGACTCAGGGGACCTCAAAACGTATAGAAACATCAAAATCTCGAATTCGGATTTTTGACATGATTACAATACTTTCCTCACTATAGTGTTCGGAAAGTAAAAAAGAAGAAGAAGATCGAAGAGAGTAATGACCTTCAAGGCTTTTGGAGATATTACACGATTGTTTACATAATTTATGGCATACACACTGCTTGGGAGGCAGTTAAGCAGTCTACATTGGTAAGGTCTTGGAGAAAAATTTTACCAAATGTGGAAAATACTTTGGCAGAGTTTATAGAGGAGGAAAAAATTTCTGCTCATGATTTGGCAAATTTAGCTAAATCTGTTACTGGAGGAGAAAAAGTCAATGAAGGAAACATTGAAGAGTAGATTAATTGTGACGCCAATGATCCAGCTATTGAACACCTTTTAGTTGAACAAATTGTGGGCCAAGCATTAGACCCAGTTTCAGAAGATAGTGAAGAAGAAGAGGAAGAAGGAGATAAAACTCAGCACAGGATGAGCCACGACGCAGCCCTAACACTTGCAGATGGACTTATAAAATATCTCGAGGAACAAGACGATGTATCACTTTGGGACAAAATGCTGATAAAGAAACTGCAATCGCAAATTAAGAAAAAGTGTTTTAGTACAAAAAAACAAAAATGCTTGACCGATTTTTTTGTAGAAATTTTTATTAGTATGTTAAATTGTATATGTAGGCCATGCTTAACTGTTAATTAAACAGTATTGCTCAAAAGGCTTTATGTGTTGATTTATATCCCCTTTTTGATCATTTTGCGGATTATCCGCTGATTCGATTATCCGCGGTTGTCTATTCCCCGTTCACCGCGGATAATCGGGAGTTTACTGTATATTGCTTCTGTGCAATTTGTTTTACACATCTCCAAAAGAAAGAGAGAGAAACAAATTTTATTGTCATTATTTTAAATTCCATTTATTTGCCTTTCACATTATTTTCAGTTGATTATAGCCTATTTCTAAAGTTTCTTTTTGGTTAAAAGAAAAAAAAAAAGAAAGAAAGAAATAAAGAAGGAAGGAAAGAAAAGAAAAATCCTAGATGATTAAATAATACCTACTTTATCTACCACATAAGCATACATTTAAGTTTTTTTTTTTTTATTATTATTATTATCATTATTATTTTCTTACCTGTCTTTGAATCTTAATTTTGTGTCAATGTACACTGTATTACCACTAATTTATTCAATGTAAAAACTTTGATAAAACCTCTTATCCTTTTATTTTATTTTGAGAGCAACTGAAATTCATTTCATTTTACATATCAGCAATATCTTTGTGAATTTTTATATTTGCTTTTATATGTATAATTCTATATCCTTTTGGGTAATAAATTACACAAAAAAGATTTTGTTAAAGCTTGTGCATATGCAGTTAAACGTTACTTAGTAAAAATGTTCATAATTTACCAGAAATTTAATATATTTGTATTCTGATTAGAGTATGTTCTGTCTACTACTATAGCATGTTAAGTTTTCTAAAACTGATGCATTGGTTTCAAAATCCTGCATGTTATAAAGAAAACACTGGTAAGAAAAACTTTTATGCAAAAGGAAAAGTGCAAATATAAGTGATATCTTCCAAATGAATATAGATAATTAAAAGAAGCATCATTAATCATATGGACAACTCATTATAAAAGTGGTGTAACTCCATATTTTTTAAATATGTATGTTTTTGCTTAATTGTATCACATTTAGTCCTATTTTTCATTATAAAAGTGAAGAAACTCCAATAATTGCATTAAAATCCCATAAATGACATAATTTATTATTTTCAGAAAACTATAACTTCTGTATATTCATTATAAAAATGAAGTTTCTGAGTTTCTTTAAATTACATTTATTATAATTCTGAATTATATTAAACACAAAAAATCAATAACATTTACTGAAACTTGCTTTTTTTCTATGCACATAAATTTACAAAAAGCTGATTATTTCAAAATACATTTACAAAGAGATAATTCACTTTTACGATGAACAAACTATATGATGCTACAGTTACAATGCATTTGAAGTATTATTTTTCACAAGATAATTCCAAGCATTTTTTTGTTTTCATTAATTTGTTATTAGTCCCCTTTCTACTTTTGAGACAAAATTATTACTGAAATTTATGCAGTATAACATGTTTTTTAAACACTTAAAATTCTAGTAAAATCTATCAAGTACTTATTTAGCTATATAGGACAAAACATCTAAATTTAGTAGTTTTTGTGTATAGGGTGTCCCAAAAAGATTGATTTGTGGTTTAAGTCTTTATCTATTAGAGATAAATAAGCAATGTAAATTACAAAGTGCTCAAAATAAGGTACAAATTACGGCCTCATTAATCAAATTTTTTTCCAGTTACATTTTTAAAATTTTTGTATAACCCTTTCAGAAAAATTTGGTCAGTTAGAAAATTTTTATTTTTAATGCAGTGATATCTTTACAAAAAGCCACATACCTGTATTTATAAAATCGAGTGAGTTATAATTTATTAAAAATTGAACATTGGGCACAGAGACCATATACAAAAAATACAAATGTAAATTTGTGACATATTTTAAAATGATAAAATGTATGATAAAAAAATAAATAACTTAAAATCATTCATTTATATTTTGTGATATAGTCATGCATTATTACATTTTTTTTTTAATTTTTTAATTTGTAAAGATTAAAATAAAAAATAAATATTTGAAAGCATGTACTGTGTTTTTAAATTTTTCTTAACTTTTTAAAACAACATTCTGTAAAATTAACTTGCAGACAATTTTCTCCTTTCATCTAACTGCAGCTTAACCATTTCAGATCTTTATTTTAAAATAGATAAAACAATTTTTTTTTTTTTATGATAAGGAAGTGCAAATGATTTCTTTTTCAATTTTCTAATTATTTCCCAGTCTTATTTTTTTCTGTACAACTCAACCTAATTTTCCTGGTAAATATCAAGATGAAGATTAATAATATTATAGTTTTAAAAATTAAAGAACACGCTTTTATAGAAATGTGAACTGAAAAGCCCAAAATATATATCTTAGTATTATAACGCAGGGTAAGAGAAAATCGGGTGAGTGACACACCATAATATTTACATACATTTAAATCTTTAATTAAAATAATTTAGAATTAAACAAAAACCATTTTTAAAAAATCTCCCCTGACTGGGATCGAACGCTAGACCTTTAGGTTCGTAGCACAGAGCTATACCTCAACGCCACGGTGTTCATGTAGGGAAAGTCTTTTTTTACAATATAGATTTTTTGTTTGCTCCCAGAGCGGTTACAAACATACATACAAACGAACATACATACATACAGGTAAAGCTAATAAAAGCGTGTTTAAAAAACATTTAATAATGTTTAGTACACTTTTTTTTTTGACAGCTGTTATGGAATTTTTGATCTACAAACTTCCATTGTTAATTTGTATATGATCTCTATTTTCACCAAAGAAACAGCCTTTTAAGTAATGTGGAAAAATGGCATTACACCGTGTCCCAAAAGTTTAGGCAATCAATAAAATTTGCATTAACATAAAAAGTAATATGGTTTAATTAAAATTTGTGAGATAGTTAATAAATAAAAATAGTTTTGCTGATATACACATATAAATTATGATCAAAGGTTTGAAATTATAAAATGTACATTAAATTATATAAAAATGTGCTGTCCCAAAAGTATAGACACAATACAGTATTACATGTTTTCTTTTATATTTTTGTTCACAGAATAATACTGGTAGACAATAAATGGAAAAATAAGATTGTAAATTACACATACGTCAATGAACGCATCGTCGTCTTGAGAATAAGAATAGAGAGAGGTTATCTATGTATTTTCGGAGTTTATGCCCCAGAAGAAGGCAGAAAGGAAGAAACTGAACTTTTTTATGAAGAATTTCAACGCAGATTGGATAGCTGTAATAAAAATGACTATGTGATCATAGCTGGTGACTTAAATGCCAGAGTAGGCAACCAACCTATTGACAACGTTGTTGGTACATTTGGAGAAACCCACCTAAATGAAAATGGTAAAGAACTGAGAGACTTTGCCTCTTTTAACAACTTAAAATTAACAAACACTTTCTTTAGGAAAAAAGACAAATAAATACACATGGAGTGCAAGGGGCACTAGGTCACTTATAGACTACATCATTACCAACAGAAAATTGTCCCCTCAAGTTATGGATACACATGTCTACAGAGGCTATGACATATACTCAGACCACTATCTGGTTATTTCCAAAATTAAGTTGTTGTCTAGATGGATAAAACGCAATAACAAGAAACCAGACAATGAGGTTTTCAAAGTATCCTTACTACAAGAAAACAGCATAAGAAGACTCTATCAAGAACGATTAAATCAACTATTGGAGGATTCGATCCCTGGAGACGACATAAATGAAGAATGGAAAAATATAAAGAACATAATCCAAAAAGCGGCGCTGGAGGCCTTAGGCAAAAGGAAACAACACCGTAAGACAAGAGGCATGAGAATCTGGAATGAGGATATCGCAAAGGCTGTTAAAGACAAACAAGCAGCATATTTAAATTTTCTGCAGAAAAAAACAGGAGAAGCTGAGAAACTGTATAAAACAAAAAGAAATCTCGCAAAGGACATCATTCGTAAAGCTCATCAAAACTCATGGGATAAATTTATCAGTGATATTGAACACGATGTACACGGCAGACAAACCATGGCCTACAAGTTCATAAGAAATTTAAATAATGATGAACGAGATCGAGCAAATATTGACACTATTGAAGTGAAGGAATGGATCAACCATTATAGGAACCTTTGGTTTAACCCAACCGCCCCCTTAACCACCGAGATGGGAACAATTGAAAGAGATATTGATTGTATTGATATGGTGAAATTGAAGAACATATTGAAAACATCTAAAAACAGAAAAGCTACAGGCCCAGACAATATTAATTCAGAACTTTTCAAATATGGTAGCGATTTACTACATGAAAAACTGTTACATCTTTTTAATATGTGTTGGAGAGAATGTGTGATCCCCACAGAATGGCAGACTGCAAAAGTTATCTCAATCTTTAAGAAAGGAGATAGGAATTCCTGCGGGAATTATAGGGGCATTAGCCTACTAAATACCGCCTATAAATTATATAGCAAACTAATTAATAACAGAGTAAGGAAATTGTCAGAATCAATGCTCTTAGAAGAACAGTCTGGCTTCAGACGAGGAAGATCTTGTATAGACGATGTATTCTCTTTAAAACAGATAATTGAAAAGCGTAGAGAATTTAACCTGGAAACGCATACTATTTTTATAGACTTCGAAAAAGCGTTCGACCGTGTGAATAGAGAAAAGTTATGGTCTATCATGGAATGTAGGGGATTCCCCCGACACTTGATTCAGGCTTGTCAGTCCTTATATCAACATACAAAGATACTCATCGGCACACACAAAACCAACGAAGTAGACACTAACCAAGGAGTCAGACAGGGATGTAGTCTATCCCCAACTCTGTTTAATCTCTACATAGACGACATCATCCGAACATGGAAAACTTCAGCCGCCCCAGGAATTAAGCTAAAAGTAGACATGTCCATCAACACGCTACTGTTCGCGGATGACCAGGTTATCATTCAGGAATGTGAAGACGATCTACAGAGATCAACGTATAGCCTACACAAAATTTGTCAAGACTATGGAATGAAAATCTCGATAAAAAAAACCAAATCTATGGCTTTCAAAGGGAAAGAACCTATTCGTACAAAAATTGTCATTGAAAATGAAGTCATAGAACAAGTATCACACTTTACCTATCTAGGTTGTGATCTCACTTATGACTACGAGAATGAGGTACAGCAGAAATTGCACAAATTCCAATACATCTGTGGAACTTTGAGAAAAACCCTCAGGAAGAAGACACGAAAAGAAACACAACTTAAATTCTATAGGGTCATGGCCACACTCGTCTTACTTTATGGCTCAGAGACATGGACCTTGGGGAGCCGGGATCTATCGAGAATCCAAGCAACAGAAATGCGACATTTGAGACCTATAAAAGGCTGCACAATTTTCGACAAGATTCGGAATGAAGACATCAGGAAGGAGTTAAAGATCTTCAACTTACGTGATAGAATACAAGAATATCGTTCTAAATGGAAAGACCATGTACAGCGTATGCCGGAAACACGGTTCCCCAGAGCTGCCCTCGACTACTCCCCAAAGGGCAGGAGAGATCGAGGACGACCGAGAAAGCGGTGGACTGAACAATGAAGCTGGAACAGGCACTATGCCTAATCCTTGAAGTTGATGATGATGATGATGATGATGATGAGAATAAAATATTTTTATTGTCGTCTGCTTCTATAAATGCAGAATAATTTTTCCCTTTAATTAAAATATCGTCTGTTATATTTTAAACATAATAATTTAATGAGTTCAATGTATTGTTTCGTTTGTGATTCGGAAAAGACTTTTCCTGTGTATTCTGATAAAAATGCCACGTTCCAAAGAAATTTCTAAAGATGAAATTGTTAAGATTTTACAGCTAAAAACGCAAAGACAAAATCCTGTACAAATGTTGAGAAGAATAAAGATATCCTTGAGCAGTATTTATAGAGATTTGAGATCAGGGGGAACACGAAATACTCAAAAGCAAGTCAGAAGACCAAAGAAAACAACGTTACGTGATGATAGAATGTTATTAAAAAAGGCTTCAGTTGATAATTTACCTGTGAGTGCAATTGCATCAACTTCCAGAATTTCAAAAAGTACTGTACACAGAAGAATTAAAGCTTTAAAATACATTGTTTACAAGAGAATGAAAGCAAAACCTTGCTTAAAGCAGAGGTAAAAAGATGCACGTCTAAAGTGGGGTAGAAAGCATATGTTATACAATGAAAAGTGGCATTCTGTTATCTTCAGTGATGAAAAGAAATGAAATTTGTATGGCCCTGATAGTTATAAATTTTACTGGTATGACCTAAGAAAAGAACCGAAGAACTGTTTAAGCAGGCAACCAGGCGGAGAATCCGTAATGACCTGGGAAGGGTTTTGTTTCAACGGGCAAACATTTCTAGGATTTACGGACAGAAAAATGAAATCAGAGGATTATCAGGATATTTTACATAATAATTTACTGCCAATTATAGATTTGCTAGCGGGACCGGACTGTGTTTTCCAACAAGATGGGGCATCCATCCATACTTCCAGGTCAACGAAAACATGGTTTATGCAAAACAATATCACACTATTAGACTGGCCAGCACTTAGTCCTGATTTTAATCCCATGGACAATATATAGGGAATCTTATCACGTGAAATATATGAAAATGGAAAGCAATATACATGTATAAATGACTTAAAAACTGCAATTGGCAAAGCATGGTATGGAATATCTCCTTCTCTAATGCAATGTTTAATTAATTCTATGGAACAACTTGTATTTGATGTTATAAAGTGTCATGACAATACAATTCAATATTAAAAGTAAGTTTTTACTTACTTTTATAAATGTAAAACCAAAAACACTTACAGGTGTCTATATTTTTGGGACAGCACATTTTTATATAATTTAATGTACATCTTGTAATTTCAAACCTTTGATCATAATTTATATGTGTATATCAGCAAAACTGTTTTTATTTATTACCTATATCACGAATTTTAATTGTACCTTACTATTTTATATGTTAATGCAAATTTTATTGATTGTCTGAACTTTTGGGACACGGTGTAGTTAGCTTTTTCTTTCGTGTGTCATACGTCATTTAGCTTTAAAGATACAACTGTGCCTTTTTGTTTTTTTTCTTTCTTAATGGTCTCATTGGATAAATTATAAGAACTTTCTAATTGAAAAACTTTACTTATGTGAGTTGTATAAAAATTTAAAAAGTATAACTTTTTTGTAAAAAAGTGGGAGGATATTTTTCTTATCATAGTTTGATTTCCTATCTTATTTTAAACATTTTTTTTTAAATTTACATTACTCATTTAATTCTCATGAATAAAGAATTAAAGCACATTTCAATCTTTTTGGGACACCCAGTATGCAATGTATATATTAGCGATAAGATTAAAAGTATTTCAGAATGAACTAATTTTGTTAGGAGTTTTTTTAATTTACCTCCATGGATTTGATGAGTTTGTCAAGAGTTGCATCTGCTAAACTTTCCTTCTCAAATGTTCTGGCTAAAGCATCTATTTCATTTTCATGAGTTGATCCAGGACAACTGAACATATGCTCAGAATCACAAATGCAATCTTGAGATGCCTGATAATCTCGACTAAATTCCGCAGTATTTTCGAAATCTTCTAAACAGCCATCCTCGGCTGTATATCCTATGGGGCAGGGATTTAGAGGGTTACAGTATGCTGGCAAGATATCAGACTTCACAATTTGTATATTCTCAATTGACCCATCAGGACGCAATCTTTGCATACCTTCACCAGCACCACCTGTATAGAAAAGAGATTTTTTTATGCAAAAAAATCCATTTCAAAATAAAGTGGATAAGTAACAGGGTTCATACTCCTCAGGGAAAACCTGGAAAACAGGGAATTTGGAATTTGTTAAAAAAACTCAGGAAAAATCAGTTATAAAACCTGGAAAAACAAATTTTTTTTTTTCTCTCAAGTTATGTTTTTCTTGTTTAGCTTCGTATCAAAATTTAAATGATTAAGTATTGTGAAAATATGCATGTAAATAATGATTTCTATCATGATCGGCAGTAATATGACATCATAGAGTGGAAATAGCTCTATTTTGTCATGTCTAGAAGAGTGTTTCTTGTAATATGTCACTAATATTTTCTTAAAACTTGTCTGGGAACTCAGGGAAAACTCAGGGAATTTTTTTCCCATATTTTAGTATGAACCCTGAAGTAAAATCTCTGTGTAATTTAAATAATAATATAAGTGAATAAATATTGTTTCTTAAAATCTCCAGAGTTAACATTCTGCTTTTCCATGTATTCACTGTCTATAATACAGTAAAATCTCGAATATAACCCCTCCCTCGAATGAAAGCCCTCCCTTTATTGCCAAAGTGACATTATTTCATTTTGTTAAATATAACCCCTTCATCCTTTTTATCCATCCTACCACCGGGTATACATACAGAGTGCCAGTAAATCTGTCTTTCCCTATTTCATCCAAACCTACTTTCGATCTTCAAGGTCAGCATTACTACATTTTTGTAAAAGGAGAGGTTACTTTCACGATTTTACGATATACAGTATCCGCTGCGTTTTAAACTCACACTCGTGCAGGACCAAAGTGATTTTATTAAAGCGGCTGGTTTTTATATCTGGCGAACGTTCCTGCATTGTAGAAAAGGTATTTATTTCTTGGATTTTGGGAAGAAATTTTGAAAAGTAATAATTAATAATGAAAAATTAAAATTATCACTTGTGAATCAAAACAAATTTGTTACTTGTTACATCGCTTTGAAAAATAAGTTTCTTGAAATTGTTACTAAGACAAGTAAAGGGGGCGTAGTTATGCTCCAAGTGTAAAATTTTCGACAAAGAGAGATAAGGGAGGGATTGCTGTGTTCTATTTTCTTTTTGATTTAAAAAATAAACTAGTATGTTGTTGCCATCACAAAATTTTCTTCTATATTTTTCTATACTAATTCACACAGATCAAAGTATTAATTATTACTTTTTCCATTATGAATGCAGACTATTATCATCTCAGAGAGGTATTATAAGAAATGTACAATGGAAGTGAATTTTTATCGTGCAGGTAACATCTTTCCCATTCTTGGGGATATTTCAGTATAGCAGCACCACCTATTTGCCGATATGCACCTAAATTGAATCTTCATAATGTCTTATAATGGCCTTTCATGCATTAAGTTATGTTTGATTATACTCAATACAACCTGAAACATAGCTTTCCCTTAAATTGCGAAAATTGCTGACTAACAGCACCACCTGTTGAGCTATTGTCACCAAATGTTAATAAGCACTAATTTATGTCAAGGTACATTTACATATAAATTTATATGCAATTCTGTGCAGTAGTTCCTGAGATAAAGCCTTCAATGAAATTGCGAAAATTGCTGTATAGCAGTGCCATCTGTTGAGTGATTGACAGCAAAATTTGGTAGATACTAATTTATGCCATGGTACAAATAAAAATAAATTTATATGTATATGTGAAAAGTAGTTCTTGAAATACAGTTGGAACAAATTTTTTGTCACACACACACACAGACAGACATTTTCTAAAAATGGTCAAATCGTGTTCTGGACTTCTCAAAACGTGTAAATCCACAGAAAAACAAAAGTTAAAAATATTTACGAAATCAATAATTTCTTCTATTGAATATAGAAGAAAATAAAAATCATAGTGTAAATAAAAAAATATGTTTAGTGTGCATAAATGACATTTTTGATGTTGAAGACTTTTTTTTTTTTTTTTTGTTTTGTTTATTAATCGACGATTCTGATTTTATTAAGCAGCTATTTTGAAAGTTATATATAAGGCAATGTGTGTGTGGACAGCACAGTACAAAGATGGTAGCTTGGACAGTCACGTGATTCGATACAACGGTGCTCCCCGAGGTGTCCTAGTGCACCTCTAAGCTCAATTTTCAAATACTTTTTAATTAATTAATTAAAATATGAAAATAATAACCTCACAACAACTTTAAAATTAGCCATTTAAATTTTAGCTATAATTTAATTATTGCAAAAAAAGTTTATGAGTTTATTGTTTTTTCAACATAAAAAAAATACATTTAATTAAACATGAACAAAAAAAATTATAAAAAAATAAAATATGCATCTCACAAAAATTGATGCCATTATAACTTTAAAAATTTTATACACGTTGATAAAATGCTAATATATTTCATGATATTAATATGTTGTTGTTCTAAAAGGATCAATTTTTTATTTTTAAAACTACTATTTTTTATATTTTTACTGTCAAGTTGTTGTTAAAAATAAATAAATAAACTGGGCATGACGTCACTTTCAGATACATGGTCTTTCTTTACTACTCTAAACTCGATGGATCATAAATTTATTTTATTAATTTTACTTATAGATCCTTCTGGGCGATTTTTCAAATTTTTGGCATGGATATACATTGAACATTTTTCGCCAAGAACTTTAATTTAGCAACAGCCATTTTAAGCCTAGTAACACATCAAAAATATAAATAAATTATAAAATATTACAATAAATAAATATATAAAATAAAAATAAATAAATAAAAGTAAACAAACTGAAATAATAGTCACATAAATCATTTATTTTTTTATCTGAGTAGATAATGTAGAAAAAAAATGCAGTTTTAAAAATAGAACATTTATTTCAACAAGCACTAATTTAAACCTAAAAACCATTAAAAATATAAACAGAATGTGAAAGGTTCTTATAAATTAATGAAAAAGTGCAACCGATAAAATTATTAGCAAAATAGATACTGAAGAAAGTTTCCCTTTTTATACAAGAAATTATACAAAAAAAAAAAAAAAAAAAAAAAAAAAATCCATGTTAATATGGTGACAAAATTTAAAAGCCACCAAGAAGCTGTGTAACATAACGTTTACTTACTTATTTATTTTTTATATACCAATCACTATGCTGATTTAACATACAAATAAATGGACTGCTATCTGTAACTGGGATATCCATGCACTTGCGTGCTTGTCGGTCACAAATATTTGATCAATTCAAATTAATATTTAACCAGTAAATCAAAATCAAAATATGTTTAATGGGAAAGATCTATTACCACAGAAACATTAGTTGTTTAAAATCTGGCTGAAATAGCACTCATAATATATTGTATAATCAGGCAAATTGGCATGAATTTGCTGTTATTAAGGTCTACAGGATACAGCAAATAAAACATAAAAAATAATGTGACAATAAATACTATGTATAGTATGTAAAGTGTTGTTTATATGTAATTGTGATTTAAATTTAATAGTGCTACTTTAATATCTTTCGACATTGTTTGTTTTGAAACTTTCATCCGATAAGCACCCAATTTGCAGTTCATGGGTAAGTGTTATAACAGGACAGAGACACAGAACCGAGATGTTGAGGTGAGGAAGTCTGCTGGAAGCAGCGAAGACCTGAAGTGAAACTTTTGAGTAATTTTGAGTAATTTTGATGTATTTTCGTTTTTTCTTTCTTTCATTTTTTTTTTTTTTGTAAAGTGGTATAATAAAAATAGTGATTTTCTTTTATTTATTTTTTTATTCATTTAAATGAGTGAAGCAGGCAAAGCTATATCATTTTAAAGAAAAGAAATAATATATCTTAGGTAAATATGTTGTCAAAATTTCACTTTATTTTTTATGTATGTAATTTTGATCGTATGTAATTTTCAATTTCGATTTAAACTTTTTCATGGCTTAGTTTTTAATTAAACGAATTTAAGATTAGAAATTCTTTATTCATCAACCTTAATTCATTTTAGATAATTTGGTGTGGAAGGCTAATTTTTATACCAACTATGTGAAAAATACCAGAGCCGGTTTCGATTCCCTACTCTGGTATTTTTCACATAGTTGGTATAAATATCAGCCTTCCACTCCAAATTATCTAAAATGAATTTAAGATTGTTGCTTATAATTCGCCTTATACTTACTTCTTTTCTTTACTTTATTATAAGTATGTATGATTTCGTTAAACTGACAGCAGATGTAAAACATATTTAACCGATTTTGTCTTAATACAGTTGAACTAAGATGTTACATTTTAATTCTTGTATCCTTTTGAACTTTAAAAGATTCTGATGTAAAAGATACAATTATTTCTAAGAATATCACTTAAACTGGTATTAAATGATTTAAAGTGGCATCAGAACTAAAATAGTAATAAATTAAAAAATATGTTTAGTTAAAAATATCGACCGCTAGATGTGTCAAAGACTAACTCGTAACTGAATATTTACTATATGTCTATAAAAACAAAATTACAAAATGTTTTTGAAGCGTTTCCAAAAATTTAACAAATCTAGGAAAGTTAAATAGGATATACATAGATCAAAAAGACCCCAACAGAGTAGGAAGGATAAGTTTAAAAGAGAAGAATTTTTCCCTAAACTTTATTCCCTAAATGAGGAGAGTATTCCTGATATACAAGATAATGATGTAATTCTTATATTATATATTATAGCCCCTCATCAGCACTGCTTGATCATTTGAATTACATAGAATGATATGTTATATAGAAATAATGCATTCATCTAATAATTTAGTTTAAAACTTACCTGCTACAAATTTGTTGCCAAATAGAGAGCTATGTTCCAGATATTCTTTATCCCTAATACTCGGTTCTTTACTCAAAAAAGAATCACGGCGAGCTTCAAATGGAGCTTTAAATGGAACTGAAAATACAGAAGGCCTCTCGTCATCAGATGAAAAATCATCTGGTTCCATGCGGTTTATCATCCCATGAAGAAAATAATCATTTAGAGAATCAAGATCATAGTTATTTCCAAGTACTGGTAAAATAAATGCTAACAAAGTTCCAAATGGTAACATCCTGAAAGAATAAAGTAGTTTTTTTACATTTTCACCATATAAAGCGTATTCTTCTTTTTAACAAATAAAGTACTTTTAGTGGTAAGATAGCTGTGAAGTTGTGTAACCATTCAGTGCAAACAATAATTATTTATATGCTACTCATCTTAAAGAACCTTGAATATTAGTATATTACCTTAACACTCTTTTTGAATTTCAGCTGCCTATTTTCTTGAATATTTCTGAGGGCATTTCGTTTCTTAGAAATGAATCCAGTTTTCTGGCATTCTAATTCACAGGCTAGAAAATCGTATATGTTCCTTTTTGCTTTTCAAACATATGTGAGGAAAGTATTGTAATCAAAATTTGTGAAATAGTTTTTGTATCTCGCATAACTCAAAAAAGAATGGTCGTAGAATGTTACAAATTTATATTTGTGGCTGTCATGATGTCTAGTTGTAAACCTCCAGCTTTGGTCTTGACACCAGCTCCCCTTTTAGAGATACCTACGATTTTACATGGTTTTTTCGTGATGTATGTCTCTGTGTGAGTGAAAACGATAGCGTTTAAACGCTTCGTTCAAATGAACTGAAAGTTGGTATGTACGTTACAGGTCACCGTAGCACGAACTGTATAGAGTTTGGTGAATCTAGCATTTATAAGTTCTTTACAGGGAGACAACAGACAAAAGAAATTCTTCATCGTTATGGCCTACGGGCTCAAATTATTTGAGATGCGATAGCGTTTAAACACTGTATTCAAACAAACTGAAAATTCATGTGAATGTTATAGGTCACCGTCCTATGAACTGATACATTTTGTTAAATTTAGAACTTGCAGTTTATATATATATATATATATATATATATATATTTACAGGGACACAACAAAAATTCTTTATTATCATGGCCTATAGATTGAGAACTATTTAAAGTGTAATAACATCTAAATTCTGTATCAGACTAAGCTGAAAATTTATACACATATTATAGGTCGCGCAAACTGCATAGATTTTGGTGAATGTAATTTTTACCGGGACAGAACAAAAAATTCTTTATCATTCTGGCCTATGGGCTCAAACTATTTAATGTGTGATAGCGTCTAAGCTTCTAATTCATATAAACTAAAAATTTATATACATGGTATAGGTCACCTTCACACAAACTGTATAGATTTTTGTGAATCTGACACTTTCAGTTTTTTAACGGGGACACAACAAAACGTTCTTTAAATTATTATGCCTGTGGGTTGAAATTATTTAAAGTGCGATAGCGTCTAAATGCCTTATCCAATTGTGCTGAAAATTTATATAAATGTTATAGATCACTCGTTGCACAAACTGTACGGATTTTGCTGAATCTAGCAATTATAGATTTTTACAGGAACACAACGAAACGTTCTTTAACATAATGATCTATGGGCTCAAATTATTTAAAGTGCGATAGTGTCTAAACGCTTTATTCGATTAAGCTGATTGATTTCAGACTCCCTCTTATTCGTTAATTACTTAATGTTCGGAAAGTCGAGTGAAGTCACTCCCGATTTTTTATTTTATTGATATCACGAATGTTTAGAAAATCGTGTAATTTAACATTTTTGCCCTCCTCTCCCTCCGAATTCCCGATCAAAATTGACACCATTCTGAAATATTTTTTAACCTATTTTCAAAATCGCAGATACGTGCAATTTTTAGGTATTTTATATCAGGCATTAGGAAATCGAATGGTGTTTCTTATTTCTCTGTTATGACGAGTTTTTTTGAAATAATATTTCAGTTTGGTTTTCTGAGCCAGTTTTTGTCAAGAGACTGTCAGCGATACTTTATGAGGGCTCAATTTATTTTATATCCAAATGTACCCCGTTTAAAAAATAACGGAAAACACCATTTGAGACTCCTAATCCTAATAATTTAAATAATAATGCCAACAAATTTCGTGCATTATCATTTTTGATAGCACTTTAAATGGAACAGAAAATTCCGCATTGTCAAATGGAGTAAGATCTCTCCTCCCCTCTAACACTTTGAAATTTCTTTATCATGGAAACATTTGGATGTTTTAATAAATAATCTTTAACGGTAAAATTAGTGTTTATATAAAGGTAAGTGTAGTACCAGAGGTGGACACATTCAAATTTAAACTAAAAATATACTTTCTATGTTGTGTACAACTTCGCCGTTGTTGTTTCAATACACTACAATTAATGGTGGTGTAGGGGTCAAAGCTAATTGACAACACTGAATAAGGTTCCTATATATGAACTAGCGCATCTGACATTTTTACTTTCTTCTATATTCAATAGAAAAAAATATTGGATTCGTATAAGTATTTGACTTCCGGTTTTTGATGGATTTATACGTTTTGAGAGCTTTAGAACATTATTTGACCATCCTTTAGAAAATGTCTGTCTATCTCCGTGTGTGTGACAAAAATTTTGTGGTACCTGTATCTCAGAAATTAAGCACAGAATTGCATATAAATTTGCATGTAGATGCACCTTAACATAAATTAATGCCTATCAACTTTTGTTGCCAATCGCTCAACAGTTGACGCTGCTGTGCTGTGATTTCTCCAATTTAAGGAAAGGCTATATCTCAGGTTTTATTGCGTATAATTAAACAAAACTTGATATATGAGTCCAATTTGAGACATTATGCTGATTCAATTTGGGTGCATATTAGCCGATAAGTGATGGTACTATACCGCAATTTTTCCTAAAGACGGAAAGATTATATCTCAGATTCTATTGTATATAATTTTACAAAACTTAATAAATGATAGTACCATTATGATACACTATGCTGATTTAATTGTATATAAGTGCACAAAACTTGGTATATGAGAGAGCCATAGAGCCATTGTGAAATACTATGCTGATTTAATTTTAGTGTATATTGACCAACAGGTGTCGTTGCTGAACTGCAATTAATCCCATGAGTAGAAAGACTGAATCCCAACTTTTATAGTATGTAATTGCACGAAACTGGATATGTGAGATAACCATTATAAAAACGAATGCTGGCTTAATTTTTGGTGTATATCAGCCGACACATGGAGCTGCTACTGGGATTTTTCACATTGCTACATTTCAGTATCTGTTGATTAAAATTGCACCAAACTCCATTTGTAAAACCTTTACTGTGAGAAGCTATGGTTAAATTTTGTACATGTTAAACAGTAAGTGGTACTGTTATTATGTAGAATGATATAGAAGAAAGTTTTGTGATGCTACAGCATACTAGTTTTGCCTTAGGGTTGTCCTATCACATACCCAGCGAGTCCGTACATTATCAAACGGTAGCCACTGTTTTGATCATCATGTGTTACTTTTGAATTACTTCTCCCCCCCCCCCCCCCCCATAATTTTATCTTTAAAAACTTTTCTGTTTTCCTCAAATTCTTATGTACTTACTGTCATTCACTACGGTATGTTTGTGAATCTCATCATAATTTAATTGTTGCCAATTTTTTATTTTTCGACAGAATAATAATAATAAAAAAAAGTACATTTATTTAAATTGAGGAAGATAAATTAGAAAATAAAATAGAAATATCAGTCGTATCGTTACAAATAAGGTACCAAATGAAAGGGAAAATTTTTGTGAATCCGATGGATTAAAGAGCTTATCGATCGGACAATTAGATTTTTTTTAAATTAACTAAAGTATCAGTTTTAGGTGGCAACAGCAGAAGATTGTATGGAAACCGTTTGGAGGGGGAAAAAAAAATCTGCTACTCATTAAGTCACATGTTTTTGAAGTGTGATTAAAAATTGCAGTTTTCAACTTTTTTTTTTAAATTTTCTCTCACGAACACAAAATTATAATATACAGCCTGTACCCCACAAGACCAACTAGCATTTCAAATTTCATCAATTTTTTTGGTTAATAAACAAAAAAGTTACTTTTTTTTTTTTTTTTTCAAATTAAATTTTATTCTAACTTTGAAAAGATTCATGTAATACGATACATTAAGAATTTGGGTTTTAAAAGTTTTTTTAACCCCTTAACGCGCGGCGTCCTCGCTGCGAGGACGCAAAATTTAAGATACAGCTGCAAAAATTCATCCCGGAAATTTTTTAGCAAAAATTTACGTTTGTAACATAACAGAAAAGGCCGGTTTTTTTTAACCTTAAAATTTAAAATTTCTTTTAGTTTAATTTAGTTCATGAAGTCCGGCGGCAGTATAATTTAAATGATCCGAATTGTCTTGCGCCGCAAAGGGTTAAATAGATTATTCATTATTAATCAGTATGCCTACTGTTACACCTAAGTGATAAATTGTGCTAGTAATGCATTTCTTGTTGCTTATCATATTTGACTGACCGTAACAGTAGACAACATTTTTACTTTCTTCTAAATTCAATGGGAAAAAGTACTGGATTAGTAAAAATTTTCGACTTCCGGTTATCGATTAATTTACACGTTTCGAGAGTTTCAGAACACGATTTTACCATTTTTAGAAAATGTCTGTCTGTCTGTCCTGTGTCTCTCTGTGTGCGTGACAAAAATTTTGTGGTGACTGTATTGTATCACGGAAACTACTGCATAGAATTGCATATAAATTTATACTTTATAATTTTATATTTTACCCCCTCCCCCCTTTGAAAATCCAAAATTTCAAAATCGCAGAAAATGATTTTTTTGTATTCAAGTCTAATCTCCCCATCTGCAATTTCTTCACCGGGAAGTAATTTGGAGCCGAGTTAAAAGGTGGTTTTTGCCTTCTGCTGGGAGGTATTTCGCAAAATTCCGCCTTAGTGAGCGTCAGGGTCCTAAAACCAACCTGTTCACCAAAAATTGTGACTCTATCTCCCATAGAATCGCCACGGCCGTGTTGAGTCAGTGATCTGTCAGTTTACTCTTTTATATACTATATAGATTATTCTGGTGTTAATTTTCATTTCAGGATTTTTTGAATTTCTCATACTCACAACATTACACTCTTAAAAATTTCCGTTCAACGTTGAACCAGCGAATGGGTCTAGCTAAGAGAAAATTCCAAACAATGGAACACTTGCTTTCTCGAAAAATGTGATCATGGTTCAACTTTCAACATGGTTCAAAGTTTAACCAACCCATGGGAATACCTTTAGTCCAGAACACCGCTTTGTGCATGCTCGCTCAGAAGCCTGCTCCGCTGCTCACGTGACTTATGACGAGACGACTTGTTCTTGTTGGTGCTTACGGTCAGCTTTTGTGAAAGTTTCAGGTAGTTTCAGTTTCAGAAAGATATTTCAGGCAAAGAATTTCTAATAGATAAGAAGGGAAGGCTACGGAAACCGTAACTAACGAAAGAGTGCATATAGCTTTGCTGGAAATTGGTACGTTTTCCCCCGCTCCATCTGCGAAATCGCCAAGTATATTGTGGCAAGCCTCAAAAGCGTCACGGAGCGCACCATTTTGAAATTGAGTGAAGTTGTCGTTGACCGTTGTCGTTATCCTCTATTCTGTTAAAAGTGATGTGTCAATTTTCTGTGAAATCATAATGGATTAAACACAGCCTGAAACTACTTTTAGTTTCATTGTAGTCCTGAAGGGTAAATGATATTTTACTTACCACTTGCAAGCAGGTACAATCCTTAAAAGCTCAAAGTTTTAATATTCTTTGGCTTTGGGATTTGTACCTGCTAGTATTTCCAAGTTGAAGAAGCTATATTTACTTAACCCTTTCACTACCAATATAAACTGCTCTTGAGACCAGTGCTGCCACTTTAAAGGAATTTTACATTCAATATCCACCAATGATATTTAATTGCAATGGTTGCCTAATCATTTTGAAGATATATTACAAAGAAATCTTCGAAGCTTCCATTGCAATTAAAATTTAGTGATGGATATTAAATAAAAAATTCCCTCGATCTGGCAGAACTGATTGGGACATATATGTCCCAGTGGTAATGAAAGGGTTAAGGAAGCCTTAATAATGAAGTGAGTGTTTTATTATTATTATTATTTTCTTCTTTAATTTTGTATTTGAGTCTTTGATTTTTAGGTGTTGATCTAGGTTTAAAATTTTGGCACACTTTTTTTAATTAATAAATACTCTTGTAAATTTCTATTGTTTTTGTAAAAAAAAAAAAAAAAAAAAAAAAAAAGATATCGAGTAAAGCTTTAAACTTTAGCATTAGCAGTCAACCGATTTCCTGTTTAATATAAAAATATATAATATTAAGCTACCAATGTTTTATTGAACTAGTGTTTGCATATGCAGTAATTTCATACAATATTGAAAACAGATTTTAGACATAGAAAAATGAAAAATTTGAATTAATCATTTACTTAAACAAAATGTTTTTGCAATGCTTGTTTATGAATTTAAATTTTGTGAAGAGAGCAAGCAACCTAACACTCCCAATTTTAGTTTAGATTTTATTTATTATTGTTGTTTTTGTTGTTAAAATTATAGCCATTTGATTTTCTTTTAATTGCAAATTTTAATTTCTGTTTACATTGATTAAATTTTCTATCAGTAACTGCATTAACAATTTTATTGGAAATAATAATAATGATAATCAAGCACATTTAAGAGATGAAGCAAAATTTTTGGATAAACAGATTAGTCAATGCACAATATCTGTTAAAACAATTTAGGCAACTTAGATTAATATGCATTTATAGTATAATCCTGAAAATATTGTAAATATATGTGTTCTGAATTGTAAAAGGGGAATGTGCAATATTTTATTTTATTTTATTTTATTTATTTATTTATTTTTTTAAGCAGTGCTTAAAATTATTTTAATCCTTAAAATATGTTCTCTTTATTTAAGACTTATGAAATTTCATGTAAAATTTATCATTCTAGTACGTTGTATCCATTACAAATTTTTTTCCTATATCAGTTTAAATAACAGTACAGTACCACGTACTACCTTATTAAATGCACAAAAAATTTAATTAACATAGCTTCTCACAACAAATGTTTTAAATATACCTACTGTTTAGTGTAATTTTAAGTAATAGGTGTTGAGATACAGCAATGTGGAAAATTATAGACATTTATAGCAGTGCCACCTATCGGTCGATATACACCCATATTTAATAAAAATTTCAGCACCAAAATGACCTTCAAAATTCAGGGAATATCAAAAAAATCCCTGTTTATGATATTGAACTTTCATTTGGTTATTGATCTTTAAAAAAATAATTATGGTTCTATTTAAATTAACACGGTGGAATCTAGTTTAAATTTTAATACATGCTAATTTGTAAGAGTTAAGTCTATTTATAGTTGCACAGTCAAACCTCGTTAATACATCACTCTGCACATAAGACACCCATTTTTCTTAGCCCCAAAATTCCTTTAACTCCGCTTAACAAGTCAAATCGCTTAACACAGTTTTTCAGAAGTCCCAAAAGTGATGTATTAATGAGGTTTGACTGTAATTATATTTATCACAAAACAGTTTAGCTGAACCGAGTTGCTGCTAATCACAAGTTTAAATTAAGATTTGTTCTATTCTGGTTTTTAAAACTAATTTTATGCCGCTTAAATTATGCATTAATCTTGTTTTGTTGTCAACATTTTTAAGTGTGGAAATTTTCTTATTTAATTATTATAACTGAAATATACTTGTGGTTAAAGTTTGGTTTCAGAAACAAAAATAGCGAGGGAATAAATTAAAAGAATATGGACTTGGAAAGAAATAGAATAAAGTCATATATTGCCACCACCGTAGGGTAAAGCTTCTATATTGTATCACCATTGCTCTTTCAGAGCAGTTTAATCAATTTTTTGACATTATTTCAATTTTATGCTATATAAATAGCAATGCAATACACACATGTTATTCTTATCACGCTTCTAGTTAATTTTAGTGACTTAAGACTAATTGCACAAATGTGAGTGTACTCCCAAGTACTCCCTGCTTTTGTACTCCCAAGATATTAATGTATGCAAAATTTATTCTAGTGCAATATTTGTCTTAGGACATTATAATTTGCATAAAAAGTGAAGTAAAAAAGAAAAGCCATGGAATTCGCAAAAACAGTATAATATAATGAATTGGGGGCATAAAATGGCCGAATATAAAGAAAAAAAAAGAAATTGACTCTACTGTGAATAAAATAAGTGGGTTAATGTTTATTTTATTTAAAAAAAGAAAAAAATAATTTTGTCTAAATTATAGGCAAAAACCTGATTTGGTTGTCAAAAACCAGTTAGTAATTGAACTATGATTTGTATATATTTTTTACTACTAGTTGGAATTATGTTTTTAGTATATGTTTAACCACTATTTGGAATTCGCATGAATCATACAGTTCCTGGCCAAATTATTAGACCAAAGGAAAAACACAGATAGAAATACATTATATATTTGTTAGAATGATCAACTAACTATGATGAGCACAGATACCGAAATTCGGCTATGTAATAAGTACATATCAGTTCATATTTTTCTGTGAAAGTTCGAACAAAAATGTATATAGGGAACCGATAGAGAAAAATAAAATATTTTGAATACGCTGTGTCATTAAATCAATGAAATGATTTGGAACTTCTACAGTTAGTCTTGCTTATTATGTGCCAATTTTTACCTCAATTTTCATAGAACTAGCACATATTTAAAAAGATATAACTGTTCTTTTTTTTTTTTTTTTTTTTTTTTTTTTTTCATTTTTCCATGTTCAAATTGATATATTTTTTTTTAATCAACGTTTGTCAATCTGTGATTTTTTTTATCCACCTGCATTTCCTTGACTTTAAAAATTTACTTGCATAATAAGAGATGTTTCGCAAATTGGAAAATTTTTGGAAAAAAAAAAAAACTTTCATTTTAAACTTGGAAACAGGGAAATAAAGACATAAAGACTGAATTTTGTTTTTGTTAAAAAAAAAAAAAAAAAAAAAAAAAAAAAAAAAACTAAATATTTGTGCCAGTTCTACGAAAATTGAGGCAAAAACTGGTGCATAATAAGCAAGGCCAACAAGTTTCAAATCGTTTCTTTCATTTAATGATAGGGTTTTCAAAACATTTTGTTACTGTCTAATTTTTATCTGCTACTTGTATGCATTTCTGTCTGAACACTCACTAAAAATATGAACTGATACATACATATTACATAACCAAAGTTTCGTTTCTGTACTCATTGTAGTTAATTGATCATTCTAATAAATTTCCATACATTTATCTGTTTTTTGCTTTGGTATAATATTTTGGCTATGCACTGTAGGGTTCATCCTAATTCCAAATAGAGGTTCAACATAGTTCCAAACTGTGGCTACACCTTTTTTCAAAACATGGTTCAATCTAATTCCAAACTATAGTTTTACCTTTTCCCAAAACATGGCTCAACATAATTCCTAATTAAAAGTTTTACCTTTTCCCTAAACATGATTCAACGTAGTTCCAAATTATGGTTACACTTTTTCCCAAAACTCGGTTCTTCCTTTTCTGAAAATATGGTTCAACCTTTTCCCAAAACATGGTTCAACGTAGTTCCAAAGTATGGCTGCAAGTACCATGTTATGGAGACAGGTTTTACCATCATATGGATGCACCCAGCATTGAACCATATTTTGGTTCAACGTTGAACCAAAATTTCTTACAGTGTAGGTCCAGAATTTTCTGGAGGAAAGAGAGGATAAATGGAATAATCTTTTATCACAAAAATTTGAATTGTAAGTATCAGGGCATAGTTATGAATTTGTATTTCTAATCTGGGTTTGAATTGTTTTAAATTTATTAGAAAATTCTTCAAAGGTTTAAAATGTGCATCCTAAAAACTGGATTTTAATATCTAAATAATATTACATGCACATTACTATATTTAATAAATACAGTTTTATAGAAGTAGCAATCTATCACTGTAGTTAAATCCTTTGTCAGATTTTTATAATATAGGAGCAATAGAAATAGGTGTTTACAGTTCTTCCTTTATAATTGTCTTATTGCAGTCAAATAATCTTTAAACATCTTTCTTATGATTAAATTTAAGTATTTACGATTCTCTTATAAAATAAGCATTTGTAATGTTTTACATTAAATAGGTTTGTTTCATATTTATTAAAAGGCCATTTTCTGGTTATTATTCTAGAAATGTATTAACATTTCTTAATAATATTACCAGTCCGCGGAAATTTAAAATATGAATTTAGCGGTCCATGGAATTTTAAATTGTGAATTTAGTGGTTTGTGGAGTCGAAAAGGTTAACTACTGCTGATATAAATGGTTAAGTGGATTCTATACTGACGATAATCTCATCAAAATTAGAAAAAGAAACTCAAACGACAACACCAAACGACATTGACATATTGCCAATTATTATCACTTTGAAAAAGTTACAAAAACGAATTAACACTCAAAAAAAAAAAAAAAAAAAAAAAACTTTAATTGATATGTGCGTAATTTAAAAATATTTACAAATGATAAAAATAACTTTTCATTCATTTGCTATGAAACAAAAATCCGTTATTATAATAATATTCTGTGTTGTTTAAACAATCTCTTTTTAACTCAGAATTTTATTTTTTACTTCGTTTTAACATTAGAATTATGAGAATTTTCTATTGTATAATTATAATAATGTTACATTCATTTTATCGAAAAATTAAAATTTAAAAGAATCAGTTTTTCTGGAAGTTAATATATTTCCTGCTGCTATTTGTTCTTGAGATATGCTGATAACAAACTGACACAGACCAGCCGCTAAAAACTTGTTTTTCAGGTTCAGGGAACCCCAAAACATATAATAAAACAAAAACTCAATTTCGAAAATTTGACATTAAAACAATAATTTATGTACCGTATGTGGGTAAGAGAAATTAAAAATTAAATATATCAGAATTCTTCAATTAAACGTCACAAATATATACATATATATATATATATATATATATATATATATATATATATATATATATTTAAATACTGTTTGAGAAGTATGAAGTGTTGCATACAAATGCATTTAAATATAACAATATTAAATATATTAAAATTTATCAGAAGCTATTTAAATTTATTAAAATAAAATTCAAAATTGCAATTTTTTTTTTTTTTTTTTTTTTTTTTTTTTTTTTTGAAAAAGTTTAAAATATTCCCTACTTACAAATTTTAATTTCCCTCTCGATTTTACATTATTATATTTTAACACTATCATATGTCGGTATTATTTTGGGAATTCACTAAACAGTTAATTAAAAAAATAATAATAATAATCTGGTGTGTCACTCACACGACTTTCTCTTACCCTGAAATATAATAAGTAGAACTTGGATAATTCGAAGTTGAATAATTCGAAGTTGAAGGGACCTGAGAAAAATTCGAAATATCCAAAAATTCGAATTACATATACTATTTCATACTTGCCAACATACTAATTAAAATTCCGTAGTATTGTTAGCCCCGCCTTCTTTTTCACACCAGTAACCTTTTCAGAGTATTTTTCTTCTTATTTAATCGTAATTGCATTTGCAAAATATTACTTTAAAAATTTACTGGCGTGAAAAAAAAGGGCGGGACTAACAACACTACAGAATATTAATTAGGATGTTGGCAAGCATGCTATTTTGTCAAAAAGAAGAGATAAATTACAAAAATTAAAACTCTATGATCAAAGATTTAACATATAAACTTTATATCTAAGAAAACTACTACATTCCCCCCCCCCTCCCATTAAATCAATATTTTTTACGAGCTTAATTATTCAACACTTTTTTAAAAAAATAGTCAGATATTTTTTATTGCTTCTTCAAGTACAATATTTGTTTCATAGCATATGATTTGAACCTATCAGTTGATATAAAAATAGAATCTTCTACATCAGACATGACTTTCAATTCAAAAAACCCTCGAAGTTCATGTATATGCACCATATCTTCTGATGCACTACGTAGGGGCTTTTCTTGTATTTCCTTATCCTTATTTTGAAAGACTATTAAAATAAATAATGTATTTTAGCTGAAAAAATCTTGGGAAAAAATTTTACTGTAAGATTTTAAAGTAAATAGTATGAAAAATTCGAATTATCCAAAATAGAATTCGAATTATCCACGATTTTTTAACATTATTTTAATACAAAATTCAAGGGACCGAGTAAAAAACTCGAATTATCCAGAATTTCGAATTAAACAAGTTCGAATTATTCAAGTTTCACTGTACTATAAATACAGGTTGGAGATTAAGAGGTAAGATAACGATGTTATGTAAACCTCTGTTAAACAATTCAAATTAGACTTCGGGAGAGTTTTATATGATAATTAGTTGTGTGTGAGGGGGGCTACCGCCCCTCTCAACCCCCCGTTTCATTATTGCACCTACATTTATATACAATTTAATTCGGTTATTAAAAAATAATTCTGTTTTTAAAAAATAATTTATTAAAATTATTATTTTAAAAAAAATATCCTTTATGATAATGCAGATGATTTCCGTATTAGAGAAGTAGTATAACACCAAATTTCCAAAAAAAGTCCATTTATTCTCAATATTAAAAAAAAAAAAAAAAAAAAAAAGATTTTTTTTCATTTTTTTTTTTTTTTTTTTTTTTTTTTTTTTTTTTTTTTTTTGTTAAAAGTAAAAAAATCGATAACATTGTTTTAACCAGTTTTGCTTTTGCCTCCAAGGCAGTTGCACGTGTTTGCACCTGATGAAGGAAGGCTACGTCCTTTCGAAACCGGTTGTGCTGATTTAAAATTTATGGTGTGTGAAGAAGTTTTAATTTCTTGCTTTTGTTTTAAATTATCGCAAATCGATGGTTTAACCATTCGTTTTAAAGGTATTGGGGAGCTCTTTTGAAAGATACCCATCATGAAAATTAACTCCCCTCGAGGGGGGATTTCCGCCCCAGGGGGGGGGGAAGCGAGGCTCCTACATATACAATTTTTTCCCCCTGTTGACTATCTCTATTACAAAAAATATATATTCGTTTAATTTGGTTGAGTGCAGTCTATAGATGTTAAACTCTACTTACCTGCAATTTCCCCCATAGACGTAATGTATTTGAATACTTTTGAGTGTCCCTGTACACGAACCATTTGCTTGATCTTAACGAAAAGTTTAGTGTAGCATCCCTATATGATACACATTTAGGATACCAAGTTTGAACTTCCTGCCATAATTTGTTTTTGAGATATGCTGATAACAGACAGACACACACACAGACCATTTGCTAAAAACATGATTTTCGTATTCAGGGGACCTCAGAACATAGAAATATAACAAAAACTCGCGTTCGAAAATTTGACCCAAAAACAATACTTTCTCTACCTTATGGGTAAGAGAAAGTAAAAAAGTATATTTGAATGCTAAAAATGTGCAATTAATTTCAACATACAAACATAGAAATAATAATAATAATAATAATAATAATATTTTTTCAGAGAATCTCGAAAAATAATACTCAAATATATTTTAAACTATAATGTAAAAATGAGGAAAGTGGGATTTAGTAGAAAAATCTTTCTAATTAAAAAAAAAAAAAAAAAAAAAAGTAATAATAAAATATAAATAAATAAATAATCAAATTTTATTTTATTAATCTTAAATAATTTTCCAGATATTTTAATATACTTAATATTGTTATATTTCACTGCATATGTATCCAAATTTTCATAGCTGTAAGACAATAATTTACAAGAGAGCTGAATAACGTACCCATCCGCTTCAAACAGTTTTGGTGTTAAAGCATTTCATACGAATTATATAATTGCAAATTGTGCAAGTGTTCAACTGTAAAATCAGTCTTAACACTTGAGTAAAAACTAATTTTACAAATATATATATACATATGTATGTGCATCTATAATAGGAAAAAAGCTATTTTATTTTATTTTTCATTTTAAAAATCATAATTTTTATTAAAGACTATTTTTTAGCTCGCATTCTTTGTCATAAATTTTCTGCCGAATCCGGGTTAAAAACGGAAAAAGGAAAAATAATTTAGAAATATCAGTCCTATCCTTACAAAATCGGTACCAAATGAGAGGGGCGATTTTACTGAATCCAAGGGTGCAAACAGTTTTTCGACACGACAATTAGATTTTTTTTTTATTTTTAAATTAACTAAAGTATAAAATTTAGGTAGCAACACTACATTTTAATTCCTTTCAGTCATTTTAAAAAGTACGTGGCTCGTTACAAATTTTGTACCAAATGAGAGGGGTGATTTTTCTGAATCCAGGGGTGCAAACAGTTTTTCCTCACGACAATTATATTTTTTAAAATTAACTAAAGTATGTAATTTAGGTGATAACACTTCATTTTAAAATTTTCATAATTTTTAAGTGCGAATCAAGCTAATTAAAAAAGTCTTTAATTAAAATATTAAAAAAAAATAATAATAATTCTTTTAAGCTACAATTCTGTAGTCAAAGAAGTGTGTAGACAGTATTAAAGTGATAGGTATTAATTTGAGGACATTTAACAGAATCTGTAAAAATCGCACGTCATTTTTTCTGTGAGACACCCTATATATGCGTGATAACTATATATAAATTCTTACATATATATTTTAAAATTATTTTCTATTGAAATTAATTTAATTTATCTGAATTATTTGCCTGATCAAAATTAGATTTTTCAACTCAGTTGGTTTTATTTTCCATCTGCAGATGAATCAACATTCTTTTAAATTTTAATGAAAATTTTTCTTCTAACAAATATTGTAAAATAGTACGTACTTAATTTTAGTGATAGATCATTAATGGTAAAATGTCACCATTTCTAGAACTATTTAAAAAGGTTTTTGCAACAAGCAATTTTAAATCAAGATATATTAAATAAACTTACTTAAATAAACCCTATCTCGTAATATGTTCATTTATAAGTAAATGTCAGTGCAGATGAGGTTTTATAAGAAAAGCGATAAACAGTTATAGCTACACCATATTTTAACTTTCAACGAAATCAAATCAATATTTCTTTAATTACATCTTATATTTATATTATATTGAAGTTTTTACAAACAACCACTTAAGTTTTAGATATTAACAACAGTATTTTAAATGCAATGAAAGCAAAAACATCTTACCTGTCTCTAGTATTTTTGTGCAATGTAAAAATCAGCAAGACCTAATATGTCGTATTTGCGATTTTGAGCTTGCGCGATCGATAGAATCGCAACAGTGGCGGCGCTGACAACTTAGGGTCCTTACGCTATATGTTTGAAGGGGCCTTCCTAGAAAAATAAAGCATGATGTTTCAGTTATCCGTCGGGAGACCATTAAATTCCATGGGACCCTGTGTCACAGGTTTCATGGGCTCTTTATCGCCGCCTGTACGGGTTTGAATTGCCTTCAACATATTCTATAATAATGCGGGTCATATAGAACAGAGAAACGTAGCTAATTGTTTTAAACATCTGTTGGAAAATAAATAATTATGTTTTAATATGTAACAGTAGAAAGATTTGTATTTTTGGATTAATGTCATTAAATCAAAGAGAATTTATTTTCTCTCATGTAATATTTAAGACGATATAAAATCAATATGCAAAAATAATGTAGTTTAACTATTTGATATGGTTTTCAAAATTTTGATTGTTCACTATTATTTTTAAATTTGAATATGCATAAAATGATTAATATTTAGCAGGGGTGGGAGAAGGGACAATCAGTTACATTCTTAAATGATCAATGTCACTAGTTAGATGAATATCCAGATTTTTTTTTTTTTTTTTTTTTTTTTTTTTTTTTATCACGTCTGAAGCACGGGATACGATTTTTCAATGTACTTAAGAGAGAATTTTTGTAAAATCAAAAAATTAAATTTACAATCTCTTTCATCGGAAAAATGCATTTTCTTTTTAATTGCGCACCATATACAGCTGATTAATTTTTAGATTCATTTCGTTATTTAATTTAAAAATTTCAAATTCTTTCAATTAAAATTAAAAAATACAGACTATGAAGATTATTAGAATAATTCTGAATTTTATTTTATCTTACTTACTTATTTATTTTTGTTGTTAATGCAAACAAAAATTCGAGAAAACTAATTTTACTTGTTGATGCGATTTATCTCTATTCCTTAGTATTGTTTAGGGGATAATTGTAATAATTTCCAAGAAAGTTTAACACTTTTTTGGCATTGGTTCTTCTGTCTGTCTGAGTTTTCATTCCCATGAATATTTTTAGATATCCACAAAACTGATATAAATTATTCGAACTTTATAAATTTATTGTAGCATGCTTCGCCATGAAAAATCTTACATATAGTAATACTGGTTTCTGTACACTGGTTCACAAGAAGAATTCTGATACATTATGGTCTAAAAGGTTTATTTCTTATAAGAACATTTTAAAAACTTTATACTGCGCTAAATGTATGAAATTTACCTGCATTTTCCAGATGCAGTAAAGGATGTTTCTTATTGAAAATGATGTGATTAACAATGCTGGATAATTTACAGGGGTTACTCAAAAATATTCGGTTTCTTTATTGGAAATTGCTGGAGGAAATGTATTTTCCATTATGCTGCACGTTTTTATCATTTTTCAATGTTTAAAACTATTTATGATTTAGTTTTTATAATTTGTGGAGTTAATTTAATTTTAAAGTGTTTTGTGGGATTCTAAAAATATTTATGAAAATTAACATGCGGACAGATAGACGAACAGAAGTCTTAAACACTTTTAAATTCTGTTGGAAAGTAAAAAAAATATATTTTCCAATGTGTACTTGAAGAATAAAAGAAAACATCCATCAACAAGTGAAAAAAAAAAAAAAAATTTTTTTTCATGCTTTAATATTGTATGCTTAGTCACAAGGCTATACACAAGTAATTTATTTTGTACTCTTTGAAATATGAAGCTATAAATAAAATATTTGTGAGATTTCCTTCATTCAGGACTCAAGCAAACAGCATTGATGGCGCCAATAGTTTCTGTACAGGATTGACAAAGAAATTTAGCTACATTACGGTCTATGAGAGGAATTTCTTACTTAATGTCTTTGTACTGCACAAAACGTTACATTTTCAAGGTATATTAGTGGAATATTCAAAAGCATGTACCTTACGAAATATGATAAGATTAGTTTTAAAGGTTAGCTTAGCTTACATAGCACCCAAGCATATTTAGATTATATATATATATATATATATATATATATATATATATATATATATATATATATATATATATATGTGTGTGTGTGTGTGTGTGTGTGTGTAGATGAAAATTGCTCGAAATATATTTTGAATTATGTTTTGTATTTTGAATACTTCAAGTACAAAGTTGAAATAGGCTTTTTCAGAATTCGTGCGGGATATGAGAAGTTTTTATCATGTAGGAAGATTTACAATAGGGTTCTTAATTTTCGGTTTCCAATATTTTGTTCTGTTTTTAATGATTTTTCTATTTTTTAAATCTTCTAATTTAAATTTTATTTAATTTTTCTTAAGTCATTTCAATTCTTGCCATTCAAAAACTGGTATGTTTTAACCATCACAAAATTTTCTTCTATATTTTTCTATACAAGTCGCTGTCAACGAGTGTTACGCGTTCACAATCGGACACTTTCGAATTTAGACATTTTGCCAAATATCTAGAAAAGTTCTTTTGAAAGCATCTTGAAACTTTGGTAGAGTAAAGAACATGTTATACCTCATATACTTCAGAAAAAGTTGTGTCCTGAAAAGGAAAAGGGGATTGGGGGGAGGGAAGTAAAAAATTAAAGAAAAATTAATTTTTTTCGATCACCCTGTCAAAGGTAATCCTTGCAATGCATTTTGGCTATAGCATGTGATTAAGAAATTTTATCATTATCTGTATAAATTTTTAAGAGACTGTCACATATATTCATGGAGATATAACTTTTTTTTTTTAAACATTGCAAAAATAATTCCACTTTTTACCATGTTTTTATCAACGTCTATTCTTGTTTGTTTGTTTGTATGTTTGTTTGTTTGTCCGGTACAAATCTTGTAATTGAATTTCAACTAACTTCCCTACTAGCTAGACATTTGAAACTTTCACAGTAGCTCAGAACCCGGTGACAACATAATACTTCGAAGTCCAATTTTCGAATTTTGATTAGTTTTCTTATAATTAATTAAAATATAAAAATAATAACATCCTAATAGCGTTAAAATAGCCATTAAAATATTAGCTATAGTTTAATTTTTGCAAAAAAAAAAAAAAAAAAAAAAAAATACGAGTTCATTTTTTTTTGACATAAAATTAAATACATTTAATTAAACTTGAACGTTAAAAAATTATAAAAAGTTAAATTATGCATCTCACAAAAACTGACGTCATTATCACTCTAAAAATTTATGTACATTGATAAGAGCTCTATGATTCATCAGAAAATTTAAAACATGGTATATAATTTTTTTTTTTTTTTTTATAATTATTTAATTATAACACGTAGGGTATTAGACCCAGAGCAAAGACATCTTCAGAAAATTTGGCATACTTCATTAGACACAGCATATTGTAATCAGAATGCAGAAAAGTTAAACATCTTACGAAATATGAGCATTTTTACTAAATAATTTTTATCTACGCAAGCGTTAGCATTTAAAAAATTTCATTTGCATAATTTAATAGCCAAATGTATTGAGCAACTTATATGAAAACCCCAAACAAATATCTTGTAACTTTAAAGAGTTATGAGAGATAGAATTAACAGAATTTAGTTCTCTCAAAATAAAGGCTAAACTACAAGGGGTTTTACTCACATTTTTATTTTGATTCAGTCAATGCCCAGTGGCAATACAGGGTTCACCGATTGTACATAAATATTGACATAAAATCTTCTATCATCTCCCCCCCCCCCCTTTTTTTTGGTAGATAGTATTGGTAGATACTGGGTGTTAATGGTGGGCTATATCTAAACTGGTTCATAACTTGAATTAAATTAATTACTAAATGATATTTAATGATAAATTGAAATATGTATATCTATATACAGTTTTAAGTCTTGGTGGGCACCATAGCACAATACAATTAAGGAATCAGTACCCCATGGCACACAAACATAAGAAGTAAAGAATCCGGGGGGTCACCATGGTCCGCAGCGGATTGCTTATCGAAGCTAACTGACTAATAACGGCTCCTCTCGCAGGACGGCACTACAAGTAGGGGGAATCTGAAAAACTGGGTATCCCATAAGCCTGTAGACATTTCAAAAATTTATAAAAATTAAAACGAATTGGTAGAATTGAATACGGTTTGCGAAAAAGTTATTATCATGAAAGAGGAATTTTCTTGGCAAAGGAAAAATAAAATAGTGAAATTTTTCGTCGATCCTGTAAATATTTGCATGTGAATAAATATAGTTTTTTACGGAAATGTGTAATTTGCTTACGTACACCGTCCTCTATTGACGAAATTTTAACTAATGTTTTTTTCGTTACCAAAAGAAAATTTCCCTTTATCACGATAATTTTTTCGCAAACCACGTTCAATTCTACCAATTTTTTAAATTTTAATGAATTTTTAAAATGTCTACAGACTTATTAGACACCCGGGATATATATATATATCCACAAGTTTGCAATGAATTAGTCCAAAATTTTCGGTTCAACTACAGAAAACTGCATCGTTCAACCGATCGCTACGAAAATTGGTACACTTATTAATCTGGACAAAATGTTGCTAACGCCGTATTTTTTAATTTAATTGGTTCAAAATATATTAAATAAAAACTACGTTTTAACTTAAAATCAGTTTTTAAGAATTACACGTTCATTTTTTCCTCTACATCATGTAAAAGGAAATATATTTATTTACGAAGAAAAAAAAAGCAATAAAACTTTATCAAAAATAATATATGCTCATGCACCTTTCACAATTGACGTCAGTATACATTAAAAATAAATAAATAAATAAAAATTAATTTCGTTACTCATGTATAAATAAATATATATTTTATATATATAAAAAAAAGCGTAAAAATACTTTTTTATTTAATTGATTTTTTTTTTATATGTGGTTAATTCGTTTAATTTCTCACATTACGTTAAAATTATTATAATTTAGATATTATTGAGACGTGAGTGAATGCTTTCTTTTTATTTCATAAAATATTTCTTTCTCGATTTCAACGTTTAAATAATTTTGGTACTAAAAATCATCAGTCATAGAAATAACTAAAACCTGTGTTTAGTATCCACACATTAATAAAAGCTGTAATGCTTCCAAAAAATAGACTTTCTTGTGTAAAATCATCTGAAAAATAAATAAATAAATAAAAAATAAATAAAAAATAAATAAATAAAAATAAAATAAAATAAAATAGTTGGTATTTATATATTTCTTTCATAAATTCATACTACAAGGCATCTTATATTCATGTTAAGAAAAATAAATTTGATGAAACACTTGACACGGTAACAGACTGAAAAGCCCTCACCTAATAGGCTACCCACCGTTTAGTTCGATATACTTAACTTATCCTGATTTGTTAGTTAATTTTATTGGGATCAGTTTCATATTTTAGTTCTCATGCAATTCCATACAATTTCCAATGCAATGACCTTCATAATGCCACCTTATATGAAATATTGCAATGTTCTGCTATGTTAAGGAAATCTTAAAATTCGAACTAATACTTACGAAAATTTCAACTTAGCATACTCATAATGAATGGTGTTCAAGCCTGTATCCTATGTTGTGTGTGTTTTAAAAATGTTAAAATAAGTTTAAAAAAATATCTCTCGTGTACCGTAATACACTGGAAATATTTTATGACCCCTTGTACACAAATTAGTTGAACTATTTATATAGAGATTACATACAGAAAGAAATATTTTTAGCATTCATTCCAGGATTTAAACAACTCCATTCATTTAACTTATACACATTTATCCACTTATTTATTTATTTATTATTATTATTATTATTATTATTATTATTATTATTTTTTTTTTGACAAACGGAATAATTTCTCGAACTTCACATCATTTTCTCAGACAAAATTCTAATTAAAAGAAAACTGTTAATCACGGCTCACAAAAATTACAAAACCTTAATAAATGCCGTGATAATACTGACAGAGGTTCTAAATTACTTAAACAAAAATTTCATAAACTTTCACTTATAATGGCTAGAGATTTCAACATTAATTTCAATAATAAAGAAAATTTTGAAGAACTCACATCCTTTTTATCAGATACATTTGATTTAAGTATTGATAATGATACAGCGCAGTTCACAACAAAATACTGTACTGCAATTGATGCTGTTTTTTCGAGATACTTGGACAAAATTGAATTTCAAACATGTATGTAGCTTATTATAGTTATCATAAGCCAATAATTACCATGATAGAATATGATAATATTAATATATATATATATATATATATATATATATATACAGGGCACGAAATTTCCGCTCGCCAGCTCGCCATTGGCGAATGGAAATTTTACTGTGGCGAGTAAAATTTCGGTCTAAATGTAGATAGAATTTTTACAGTATACAGTGCTACCCAATATATATATATATAAAACGATTTAAAAACGTAAAATAATGCTAATCTTAGGTAAGGTGACCAGACATCCTCTTTTTAAGAGGACAGTCTTCTTTTTCAACACTCTGCCCTCTTAAACGAAACAAACATTACAAGACTAAAAAGTCCTCTTTTTTATGTTTTTCGTCCGCTGTCCTCTTTTTCAAATGAAAAGAATTTAGTCCTAATTAAAAAAATTTCGCGAAACTGGGAAGCTCATTCGGCTGTTAGGTGTATCGAACGGTGAACACTAACTTTTTTCTGCGTTAGGTTCAAAAAAGAACAATTTTCTAATAAACTTGCCAAAGCATATTATAGTTTATGTCTATTCAGAGTCTTTAAATCACAAAGAAATAAAAGTATTCTCTATATTTGTACGGTTCTTTGATCCAGAACACGAAATAACTATTGAAATTGTCATAAAATCGTTAAGGTGGTGGTACTCCGGCTGGTACGCGGTGGGTTGACGTGTGTTCTTACTTTTGAATGAATAATATTCCTCATAAAAATAGACCCACCAGTGACCGAGAGGTTCTGTCATCGAAGCTGGTCTACGTGAGGCACTGGGTTCGATACCCGGTCGCGTATCTCCGAAATGTTGGCGTGTACAGGCGAACCTGGCGAATTTTTGTAGCTCGCGCCAAAACCCTCTCTGCCTCAAAGCAACCCTTCTTTCCACTTCATTCACGATTCGTTAAGGATTCGAGCAATCTTTTTTTTTTTTTTTTTTTTTTTCCCCAAGAGAATAAACTATTAAAAATGTGTCAATGGAGTTTTAGTATCGTAATTCTTAAATAATATATTTAATGCAAAAATTTATTAGAAATCCTCCACCCTTTAAATTTAATTTAGCAAGATTAATGAAGATATAAAATTGTAATATTCTAATTTTAAAGCTTTTAAAATTGTTCTTGAAATACATTTATTTATTTATTTATTTATTTATTTTACTTTCTCTTACCAACATATATGGTAGAGAAAGTATTGTTTTGGGGTCAAATTTTCGAAATTGAATTTTTATTATGTATACACGTTTTGAGGCTCCCTGAATCATAATTGTTAAAAATGTGTCAATGGAGTCTTTGTATCGTTATTTTTAGATAATATAATTTAATACCAAAATTTATTAGAAAACCCTTTAAATTTATTTTATCAAGATTAATGAAGAAGTATATTTGTAATATTATGATTTTAAAGCTTTTAAAATTATCCTTGAAATACATTTATTTTATTTTATTTTATTCTGTTTTATTATTATTTTTATTATTATTATTATTTACTTTCTCTTCGTCAAATAAAATTGTTTCTAAACTTATTTTAGATTATTTGAAAAGTACATTAAACTTTACATTCTTACGCTATTGATCTTAAGATTTAATGTGCAATCTGTCATTATAATATTGAAATGCAGGGTGAAAAAGAAAGTCGCGTGAGTGACACACAAGATTATCATTATTATGATCATTATTTAGTTTATTTTACCCATATATTGTAAGAAAAGTTTTATTTTTGATTCAGATTGTGGAAATTGAGTTTTTGCTACATTTGCTTAAATATCCTGAAACAAAAAATTAGGTTTTTAGCGGTTGCCTGAATGTGTTTGTGTGTTTTTTATCACCATACCTCAAGAATAGATAGTGGGACTCGCATGAAATATTAAGTAATTCGTGTACAGTGACTAAGAAAAGAATTCAAATTCATTAAGTCTATGTGCGAATTTTCTGGTAAATACAATTTAATATTTTTGGATGAAACAAAATAAAATAAATTGAACTTATATTTTATGTGCATGAAAGAATGTTTTGTATACAATGTAGAATGTATATCCTTTATTAGAAGTTTACACAGAACCCCACAAAAGAATTCAGATATATTCATACAATGGAATTGCTGAAAGGTCATTTCATGTCGTTCTATGTGTTTTAAATTCTGTGCTAAATTAGTACACTGTATTGTGTTTGTAAAATATATAGTAAATATTCAGGGCTACCCCAAATTAAATGAAAGCATTTCTTTTTATAAATAAAAATCAATGTAATAAATGCAATTAAAGTTTAATTAATTTAAAATTATGCTCTTATTCTAATTTACTTTATCTTATCCGTAAAAGGTCGCGAAAGTATTGTTTTCGGATCAAGTTTTCGAAAATGAATTTTTGTTACATTTATATGTTTTGAGGTTTCCTGAATCCAAAAATTATGTTTTTAGTGGTTGGTTTATGTGATTTGTCTGTGTGTATTATAGATGTTGAGTTTGTAAAATGGGTGCATTAGTTTTTAAATATCACTTATGTTATTGATAAGGACAATATTGCTTTGGAACAATGTAAGTTGTAAACTTCGCATGTTATTCAAAATTTACGTTTTCTTTTTAACATGGCAAAATTGAGCAAAATTTCGTTTAAACGTCCATTATGCCAATATTTTGTCGTAAACATGTCAGACTAATATTTTAAAATATATTTTTTAATACACTTCATTAAATATGAACATTTTAATTTGAAACTTTAGTAATTAAAAATTGTGTTTCCTTCATTTGACAAATTAGGCCAATACTTCCCACGAACTTGCAATATGGGGATCAGTTGTGTTGGAAATTAATGTACAAAAACAATCCTAATAAAATTAGTCATTTAATTTCGATAAGTCAAATGTATCGAATCGGATAGAGGGTAGCCTATGAGGTGCGGCATTTCAGTCTGTGACTGTGTTGAGTGTTCTATCATACTCATTCCTTTTAATATGAATACATTTCGCTCTCAATAGAAATTAGTAACAATAAATATAGGATGAGAATGGTTATGCGCATCATTATTACTTTGATTTGTATAACATATTAAGTTAGATTGTTTATGATTACTGAAAAACAAATAGAATAGCTTTAATAAAATGTTTAACGTTTTATTTTATAACTTTGTATGTTGGGGTTGGGGGGGGGGGTAAAGAATGAGAAATGGACATGTCCGAGGAGGAAATTATACGTAGAAAATTTTATGAATTTCAACCATAAAATTTAACACGAAATATCTATTTTATTATGATTAAGATGTTCTTTAAAAATACATAATAGATAAATATAAGGTGATAAATTATGAAAATTCAAGTACTGCATCGTAAGAGAAATATTTTATAAAGTCGTACATTTTAAAAATTTAAATACAAAATGATAATAAAAATAGTTGAAATGTAAAATGGCGTACTACTGATTTGGACTTATGAACATTCTTCATGCATTTTACTAAGAATTTGTAATTTGTTTGAACAATTTTTACAAACTTTTTGGCCTTATACATGAAATCGGATCTCAATGCGAAAATATTACCATTATTATTATCTACTTCTCTATTCGGAAAACTATTTCTTAATTTCAAGATATGTTTCGTTTTGCGATTTAAATCCTACATTAATCATCATCAGAGAAAAAAAATAATAAAAGAAAAAAGAAAGAAAGAAAAACGCCGGATGTTTATTTATACAGGTTAAGCGGCGTGAAGTTTCTCTTTGCACTTCCAGATTTTGCGAAAATCGCATTCTCTGGCGAAAAATTGTGAATTTGTTCTGCGCGCGCCAACATTTCGGAGATACGCTACCCGGTCGCGCTTGTTGGCTCAGCCGTTAGAAGTTTTCTGTGGTTTTCTCCGAAACTAGCGTAAATATGGGCTAGGACCTCTTAGAAAGACCCCTCGGAGGACTCTTCTACTCTGGCCTAGAGCCCTAATACAGACAATTGGCCTTAATGATAACACTACCACCACCTCACAAAAATATGCAAAAGTTAGTTGAATTCATTTTATGTCCTCCTGGCAAAAATGCTCCCACAAAGCGACTGTTTTCTTCAACGAACAAAATGTAGACATGTGAAAAAAATTCCCCTTATAGAATGTTGTTAAAAAATGACTGTTTTATAACAAATCGTTTCATCTGCTGAATATTAATTTTATTTTTTCATTTGCCAATTTTATTTTTTTCTTTTATGATTATGATTTTAATCAAAAAGAACGTCTACCAACTTTTTTTTTATGTAACTACATGAAAGAACCACCAAAAAAAAAAGTCTATAGCAAAACCTAAAAAAAAAGAAATCTGTATTGTCCAGTGGCACCAGTAAAAATTAGGAATTTTTCCTCTCGTATTCGTATATTATTAATTTAAATTAAGGTGTACTGATCCAAATTCATCATTTGAGATAAAAATGTTTCCATCACTTGTATAAAGTAGCTTTTGAATTGGTTTTTATAATCATTTTCATTCAATTTTGTGTCCTCTAAAATGACCTCTTTTTCAAAATTGAATGTCTTCTACTTATAAAATAAAAGACATTGCGTAATTTCTCCTCTTTTTCCAATAAAAATTCTGGTCACCTTATACGTGAAAAATAGAGTAAGTTAATCATATTTTGTGGCGAGTAACTTTTTTTATTCAGCAAGTGTAATTCAAGTTGAAATTTTGGGCCCTGATATAAATATATATTATTTTAGTATTTTTTTAAATATAATTTATAATTCATATTTTCATATTTAATTTTTAATAAACAAATATTTTCGATAAAATATTTGTTGGTATAAATTGGTATTGTTGGTATAAATGGGTCCTCAGAGTGAAAAGCAGAGTCTTTTAAACAATCACAACATTTAATAATATAGAAAAGTAGAATAACATAATGCGGGCATTTCTTGCCGCACGCGTAGCAAAGCTTTCTCGTACAGACTCACATAAACCTCTCTTTCTCAGAGAAGCGAAGATGCGCTGTTGATTACGTAATACAGTTACGTCACATCTGACGTCATGACAGGTGTGAGCTGGTTAACAGATGATATGAGGAAACATGCATTGAAATCCTTCATTTCCCCCTTATTCAATAAATGTTTCGAAAATAAAACATATTTATGCATTATAATAGCATATTAAAAATTACAGAAAATTATTTTTATGCAAGAGTTACTTAAAATAAGAAAAGTGTTAGTAAAGAAATAGAATTATAAGCAAATAATTATGGTTAATATAATAAAATAAAATATGTAAAATATAAGCAGTTAATTTCTTAATGAAAACACAGTTTAAATATATATATATTTTTAAGTTCTTCAGTCCTGAGTATTAAGTCCTATCATACCACAACATTTTTCATGTTTATATGCATTTAAACTTTTTGTTAAAATATCTGCAGGTTGTTCATCTGATGAAATATATTTAATGTCAATTAGTTTATTATTGTAAACTTCTCGCACAAAATGATGACGAATGTCAATGTGCTTAGATCGATTGTGATGAACAGGATTTTTTACTAATCTCAGTGCAGATTGATTGTCGCACATGATTGCAGTCGGACTTGATACAATTTCAGGATCCAATTCTTTTAAGAAATTTCTAACATGAATTGTCTCTTTTGCGGATTCGGACAGAGACATATATTCAGATTCTGTTGTGGATAGAGCAACGGTTCGCTGCTTTCTAGATTCCCAAGAAATAGGTCCACCGGCATATTTAAAGACGTATCCTGTATATGATTTTCTATCATTTATATCCGATGCCCAATCGGCATCAACAAATGCTGTCAATGGTTTATCGTCTCTGTAATACACAATTCCTAAATTTCTAGTGCCATTGAGATACCTTAGTATTCTTTTAGCAACTATCCAGTGAGGTTTTCCTGGATTGTTATTAAACTGACTTAAATAATTTACAGCATGGGTGATATCTGGTCTGGTAGCAACCGACAGATACATAAGAGAACCAATTAATTGTCTATAAGGAATTTTTGACATGTATGATTTCTCCTCTTCTGTATTTGGACACATTTGTTTAGTTAATTTTACACTGCTATCTAAAGGTGTATTCACCACTCTAGAATCTTCCATATTAAATTTATTTAGTAAATCTTCAATGTATTTCTTTTGTGTTATAGTGATGCTGTCCCTATCTTGATTAAATTCAATGCCTAAGCAATAATGCAGAAGGCCCATATCTTTCATTTTGAAAGATTCTGCTAATTTATTTCTTATATCAAAATAGTGCTCTTCACTTTTAGTGAGACAAATTAAATCGTCGACATAGACGATTATAATAGCATCAAAAGGATATTTTGAGTAATAGACACATTTGTCGGAATTCAAAGGGTTAAATTTCATTTTTCTCAATTTCTCATCTAATTTCTTAAACCACTGTCTTCCTGACTGAAGTCCATACAAAGACTTCTTTAATAAACACACTTTATTTTCATGTATATCATTTTCAAAAAATTCAGGAAGTTCCATATAAATTTCTTCATGTAATATTCCGTTAACATATGCCATAATGAAATCTAGCTGGTATGCTGTGAAACCATTCTGGATAGCATACGCGATTGCAGTTCTTATAGAACTTAATCTGGCTACTGGTGAAAAATTTTCCTCAAAATCTATACCTTGTTTCTGTGAACACCCTTTGGCAACTAATCTGGCCTTAAATTTTTCAATTTGACCATCTGGTTTGAATTTTGTTTTTAAAACCCATTTACACCCAATTACCTTTTTATCTTTTGGTCTATCTACAATTTCCCAAGCGTTTTGCTTAACTAAAGAATCATATTCTAATTTCATCGCGTTTTCCCAATTTTTAGCATAATCTCCATTTAACGCGTCGATTACGCTGGGATTAATTTCATTAAATGAGTTATCAGCTAATTGAGAAGTTTCATCTTTATATTTTGTATCTGTAATACACTCCTTATGAGAGTTTTGAAAGTTCCAACTTTTACTTTTTTTAGGTCTTCCGGGACCACGTTTAAAAATAGGATTGTTTTTATTAATCCTTTCCTCTTGTTTACATATATCGCCAGCACTCTCCTCCCCTCCACTCACATCTTCTACGTTCCCCCCTTCAGAAAGCGAGCCTTCCCTCCCTTTCCAAAAAGAGAAAATTTCTCCGTTGCATTCAGGGGGATAGGAAATCGATCCGCTGTTTTCCCCCCTGTGGATGTCTGCGGTTTGAGTAGGGATAGGAGTTTCATTTTTAATATTACAATCATTGCATTTATTCTCAGACGGAAAAATTAATTCTAATTGATCAGTAGTGGCTGAATCATTTATTTCAAATTCGTCTATAAATCGAACATCACGACTTATGACAATTTTTCTGGTATCCTTATTCCATAATCTGTAAGCGCGTGATTCATTTGAATAGCCAACGAATATATGTTCGTGTGACCTAGCTTCAAACTTCCCTTTTGATTTTTTATTTAGAACAAAACATTTCTGTCCGAAAATTTTAAAATAGTTAACAGTTGGTTTATAACCGAAAAACAATTCGAAAGGTGTTTTGTTTTCTTTAATTCCTTTAGTGGGACACCTGTTTCTAATATATGCAGCGCAATTTACTGCTTCAGCCCAGAATGTATTTGGAAGGTTTGATTGCATTAATAAACACCTCGCCATTTCGCATAATGTACGATTTTGTCTTTCAATTCTAGAATTTTGCTGAGGGGTCATTGGTGAGGAAAATTCGCGTTTAATACCGCATTCTTCAATATATTTATTGAATTCTTCGCCACAATATTCCAAACCATTATCAGTATGCAGTATTTTAATTTTTTTCCCTAATCGATTTTCGACTGCTGCTTTATATCTCCGGAACGCGTTCTTAGCTTCATCTTTTGTTTTTAGAAAATTTACTTCAATGTAACGAGATTTATCATCCAAAAAAGTAATAAAGTAACGTGATCCGCCATGGGATTTAACATTTATAGGGCCACATAAATCAGAATAAACTACTTCTAATAATTCATCACTATGAAATTTGTTTTCTTTACAAAATGGTTTCACAGTTTGTTTAGACCTAATGCATACTTTACAATCTTTTAAGGAATCTTTTTCATTAAAATTTAAATCTCTTAACATATTTTCAGATTTTAATAATTTTAAATCTTTTTCATTTAAATGTCCTAATTTTAAATGCCATTTATGAAAGTTGCTTACCTGAGTTGTTGCAGCGATATCCACCTGCGGCTGAAAAAAATATAAATCACCTTTTCTCGTAGCACTTATAATTAGAGAGCCGTCCTGCTCCGTAATTTTTGCACATTTTTCGGTAAATACAACTCGGCAGTTGTTTGCAGTAGCTTTTGATATAGACATTAAATTGCATTTCAATTTTGGAACGCACAAAACATTTGTTAACTTTAAATTGGTTACACCGTGATTACCGGGAACTTTTAATTTGACTGTTCCAACACCTGTGATCTCCGTTGTTTCATCTATAGCTAATTTTATAAATGATCCAATTCTAGGTTCGAAATCTATAAACAAATTCTTGTCATGAGCCATATGTGATGTCGTACCGCTATCGAGACACCACTCGGAATGTTCTTGGAAAGAGTTACTGGCTGCCATCGTGAATTCTGTACTATCTTCAACCATGAAAGATCTATCTTTGTATTTATTCGATGAAGTGAATTTTCTGTCCGAGATCTTCTTTCTGCATTCTGAGGCTTTATGCCCTGCTTTTGAACAGTAATTGCATTTGAAGATTGCATAATTTCTTTCGCCATACGTGTTCTTGTTCTGCACAGGCTTTAAGATTTCTCTTTTGTTCTTTTCAGGAAGATTTTTCTTGTGAGTTGTAAAATACGCATTTGATGATTCTTGATGCTTTTTATTTTTTCTTGACTCATATTCTTCCATCATTTTAATTTTTAGAGCTTCAGGCTGCGGCAATTCATCTCTTGCTTCTATGGCGCCCCTGAAATTTTCATAGCTGTCAGGAATACTGTATAAGAGCAAAATTGATAATAGGTCTTCGGCTACTTGAATGTCCATTTCTTTTAGCTTGTCCACTATATCAAAGAAAATATTGAGGTGATCGGACATATTTTCACTGTCAGTCATTTTCTTAAAGAGTAGCTGCTTCAACAGGGTGGCTTTCTTTGCCGGTCCTCTCGATTCGTAAACTTCTTTTAATTTATTCCATACTTCATTTGAGGTGGTACAATGTTTAATATGACACAACTCACTTGGGTTAATTGCTAGGATTAAATCGGCTCTAGCTTTACGGTCAATTTCGAGCCATTTTTCTTCACCTTCGGCGCCTTCATCGGGCTTAATTTTCGTTCCGTTAGCATAACTCCAGTGATCATTCTTGATTAAAACAGCTTCTATCTGCAGCTTCCAGGTGTCAAAATTATTTTTGGATAACTTTTCTATATTTAATACTTGCGACATATTTAATCAGCTATAGTAGCTTCTTTATAAAAATAGAATCAAAAATACTTTCGATTTCAGCCCTTAGGCTTAACAGTAAGTCGCACTTTCGTTTTAGCGAATGTTAATTTAAATGTTTAAAAAGTCCGCAGTAAGATGCGTGTCTCTGGGCCCATAACCATTGTTGGTATAAATGGGTCCACAGAGTGAAAAGCAGAGTCTTTTAAACAATCACAACATTTAATAATATAGAAAAGTAGAATAACATAATGCGGGCATTTCTTGCCGCACGCGTAGCAAAGCTTTCTCGTACAGACTCACATAAACCTCTCTTTCTCAGAGAAGCGAAGATGCGCTGTTGATTACGTAATACAGTTACGTCACATCTGACGTCATGACAGGTGTGAGCTGGTTAACAGATGATATGAGGAAACATGCATTGAAATCCTTCAATATTAAATGCAACTTTTTAATTTGATTCCTTACTTTACATTACTTGCATTGAGGAAAAAAAAGCAAACAAACAATAAAATGTTGTGAGAGAGAGAGAGAATAAACAATCTAGATTTCTATATCAAATCAAATTCGGAATTGAAGAAAAGGCGTAAAGGGCTTCGTTCCGACCGCACATTTTTTTTTTTCTAAATACCAACCACTATTAACTAACCACAAAATATTTAAAATGGGAAATGTATATTATTTACAAAAAGTTAGTTGTCTCATACAGTACACATAACGCTCATATCATATTGTAATAGTATTATATTTGACGTGATATTGCTGTCATTTTATAGTCGACGAATAAATCAAATAAAATATAGAAAATAACGGGAAAGTAACTATTATGTACTAACAAACACAGGCGAAATTTTCGCAGTTCTTTCTTTCTTTCTTTTTTTTTTTTTTTTAAATTTATTTACCTTTAAAATTTGAAACTTATAAGTCTTATAATAGATCCGAAATTATGCGCTTTACGATTTTTATTTATTTTTTATTTTTTTAAGTACACTAGAGTGGTTAATACGTACATAAGTTTTAAATGATGTTTAATAGTTTAAATTAATCAAAATTTCCATGAACGATAACACTTCCGTTATCGGCTTTTTTTCTTGTATTTACGCTTTTCTGACAAATGAAAAATTAAATAATTTGAAAGAATATTCGATTTACTTCAATAAAAACATCTGTAAAGTAAAATATATTTTTCAATTTATCGTAAGTAAGATTTGTACTGAATAAAGAATTTAAACAAAATTAATATTCATTCATAATTAAAATTAAACTATGCATATAACTCAAAGGCAGGTCAAATACATCTAACTAGTTTGATCTGTAAATTAAAACTTTTTAGCACTTTTATAAATCATATTTCTTCTATTTAAATTCAGCTCGCATTGCAAAGGTCGAATATAAAATCGTAAAATCTTTGTTGATAATGTAATACAAATTTGTTATTTCTTTTTACATAAAATCGTAAATATATTTTTCAAAACATGACCAATGGCAATATTTAATGATGCACTTACGTTTAAAACCTAGTCATTAAATGTATCATGTCGACATAGTTAACAAGCTTATGATTAATGACGACATTTAAAAGCCGGTTACTAACGTTGCTTCCGAATTCTACTGAACTTTGCCTTTCTGATCTCCTATCGATATCACTTGTCATTTCTGGCGAAGAAGTCTGCTTTTCATTCGTGTGAATACAATAATTATTGATATTGAAGTTGAATGCCAATTACGATTTGAAAAACCATACATCATAATGGTGTTTCAATCTCTTACTAATCGTTAGAAATCTTTAAAAGTACATATGTTAAATGTATCATTTAGTGCTGGATGATTAATTACTATCCTGATAAACAAGTGTTGATATCCGAAGATTCTAAAAGAGTTTTCGAACACGGAAGGGACAACTAGTTTGTGTAATGATATGGATTCCGCATAATTTTGCTGCATCTGTTTTTAGTCTTAAACAATTCTAATTGGAAAGAAATGAATAACAAATGATGAGAGCTCGAGAAATATTTTCTGTCTAATTAAAGTAATATGTTCTTAAAACTTATTTCACCGATATATATATATATACCGCCTTCATCTAGAACGAATAAGTAGTCATTTTCCAAATCCTTAAACTAGAAATGTAGTTTTTCAAGTTATACGTATAAGATAAACAATTAAACTGAATAGACGAAATGGTCGAGAATTTTTAATCTATATATTTCTAGATGGTGAAAAAATTATTATGAATATTATGAATCTTCGTATTGTGAGAATTTTGCGCTTAGTTTCCTAGAATTCGTTCAAAAACTAGATCGTGAATTCTAAAACTCGATTCGTGTGTTCGAATTTATTTGCAAAGATTTTTAATTAAGTTTGGCTACGATAATTTAGGATATCTCTCCGCTCTGATTTCTAACAGGGATTTCTAGAACTCGACAGCAAAGGATGGTTGGTTGGTCGTTGGTTGGGTTTTACGTCGTAGTAGTGCTGCGCAATAGGCAATTGGCGACCGTCTGGGACTCCCTCCTAGGCATGGTCCAAAGACATGCCATCACAATTTTGATCCTCCACGGACGGGATGGCTCACCCGCATTGGAGATCCCCAGAGGTATAATTTCGATGGGGACATGGAGAATATTGCGGCCATGACGGATTTTGCGTGCACCAGCCACCATTAGTGTACACGATGGTCTTTGGCCGGCTCGAGTATCGAACCCGCAAACTCCTAATTTCGAGCTTGGCGCTCAACCGACTGGACTGCCGCAGCCCCGCCAGTAAAGAAACTAGAATTTATAGGATGACACGGAACTATTTTTTCTAGAACCATAATTTATTTCCTAGATGTCAGTCACGGTATTGTATTTCAGTGTAGTTACAGTGGGTGTTCAAATTATTAGAAATGTTTTTTATTTTGATATTTTTTCGATTATCTAAAAAATACTAGACGAAATGGCCTGGAACTTCATACATGCAAAGAACATTTAAAAACTCATATTTTCCATTATCGATTTAAACCAGAGTGCAATTAGGAGACCAACCACAAATTGAAGAAGAACGAATGTACTTTCGATCACTCTGTATCACAAAAAGCTACACATGACTTGTTACTTTAATACATTATTGCACATATGTACAATATTTGTATGTTTTGGTGCGGAATTTCTGCAGTTATTTAGGCAGATATATATATATATATATATATATATATATTATTTTTTTTTGACAAGTTCCTTGCTTATAACTGGAACGGATTTCCATAAAATTTTGCAAAACTTGCAGAAAAAGTGACAAAACATTAGAGAAACATTATTCTGAAAAGTAAAATTCACACGTTTAATATTCGTTGAGATATCAACATTTTTAGTAAGTATTATTTTACTGCACATATACGAAAGATAGAAAATTTTTTATTGCATAGGTTGAAAGCTAGATATATAATGCAACTTTTGTCAAAAGCTCATTCGAATTGAATAAAAATTAGACAAACGGTTGGCAAAAGAACGAGCTAGGTTTTAAGTATTTTCCAGAGTTGAAATTTCATAGGCTTTTTTTCACATGCTGCGTATTTAATTTGAAGATCTAATTACTTCAACCACATTGGAAAAGTTCTTTTTTTGTGAAAAACCCCTTATAGGCTTGTAACTTTAAAATATTTTTATTTATTCACTAAAATTTGTGAGCTTATAAGGGGTTTTTCAGAAAAAGAACTTTTGCAACATGATTGAAATAATTGGATCTTCAAATTAAATATGCAGCATGTGTAAAACCCCTTATGAAATTTCAACTCTGAAAAACACCTAAAAAGAAGGTCGTTCTTTTGCCAACAATTTGTTTAATTTTTGCTTTATTCAAATGAACTTTTGACAAAAGTTGCTCAATATATTTAGCTTTCAACCTATGCAATGTTCTTCTATTTTTTGCGCATGCGCAGTAGAATAATATTTACTAAAAATGTTTATATTTCAATGAATATTACACATGTGAATTTTATGTTTCAGAATAACGTTTCTCTAATGTTTTGTCAAGTTTTCAGCAAGTTTGTAAAATTTTATGGAAGTCCGTTCTAGTTATAAGCAAAAAACTTATCAAACAATTTAGTAATTTTTGAAAAAAAAAAAAAAAAAAATATATATATATATATATGCCTAAATAATTGCGCAACTACCGCACCAAATCATAGAAATATTGTGCACAGTATGTGCAACAATTTATTAATATTACAAGTCATTTGTAGCTTTTTATGAAACAGGGTGATCCAAAGTATTTTCGCTCTTCTTCCGTTTGTGGTTAGTCCCCTAATTTTTTTTTTATAAATTGTTTAAAACACAGAAAAAAAAAATGAGTTTACATATATAAATATATAAAGAAAAGCGATAGGGGTTTTTATGAATATTTATTTAGAATCAGCGAACACTGCATTACCATTGAGTATTGATTGAATGAAAATAAAAATGTGAGTAAAACCTCTTATAGTTTAGCTTTTATTTTGAGAAGAATTTAAAATATGTTTATTCTATCTCTCATAACTCCTTTAAACTAACACGATATTTGTTTGGGGTTTTCATATAAGTTGCTCAATACTTTTGGCTATTAAATTATACAAACGAAATTTTTTGAAAGCTTGTACTTGTGCAATTAACAAATATTTAATAAAAATGATCATATTTCGTAAGATATTGAAAATTTTTGCATTCTTATTTAGATTACTATTAGACTATTAGATTACTATTATTACTATTAGATTTTGCGTTAATAACAAAAGTTATTAATTATAGTATTTTATGGTTTCAGACTATAAAGCAAAATATGTTAATTATCTGTGTCTAAAAATTATTTGAGGTTTGTTTACATTTTTCAAGCAAAAACCGTTACAAATGTCATTTAATTCCAAAATTTCTTGAAAAATTTTCGGAATATTATATAGATTCTAGAATTTTTAGAATAGTTTATTCGGCTCTCTAAAAATTGACTTTTAATATGTTTATTTTAAATAATAATAAAAAGAAGAAGAAGAAATAATAATAACATACACATTGTTAAATTGGTTCTTAATATTTCAAATGAAACTCAATTTAAATTTTAAGTTATCAGTGGAAGCACTATTCGGGCTTATTTATGAAAAGCTTGTTTCTATCAATATTTCTTCCAGGAAGGTTTACAGATGCAGTTTGATTATTTAATTATTTTGCCTGTATTTTTTAAAATATTTAAAAAGGTCGGGTTGAAAACTTAATTTGACTGAAATGGTTTAATGCTTAAAGGACGTCGAAAAGTTAAACGTGCATGTATTTTTTTTTTTAAGTCTTCAATACTTCTACTGGACATTGTTAACGTTTTATTTACGAAATTTTGATTAGCTCGTAGTTTAATTTGCAAAAACTGCAAATATTTTTCATGTTAAAAAGTTGATATTTCTTTTTATACATTGATACTTACTATTAGGAAGAGTTATTTGATATGAAATAGCATTAATTTGAAGTTTTGCTTTTACTTTTGAAATTTAGAATGAAATGTTACTATCATCGGACATTTTTGCTTCATAGAAAATTTCAGTGGACGTTTATTTTCAAAGCATATTTTGTTTCGTTTTCTTTTACATTGGCTGTCAATCAAAGTCTGGATTGTTGAGTTGGGTCTTTTAACTATCTCAGAAATCTTTCTCTATGATTTACAGTTACAGTGGAACCTCATTATCATTTTTCTATCATTTTTATCATTTTTTGACATATGACCAAAATGTTCTATTCTCAAAGTGGCAGACGGGATTTGCCGGGTTCGAACAGAGATTTCTTTGAAAATCGCGTGAATAAGGCTAGACCATTTTAGACAGATTTCCCACAACGCGCATCCTACCTTGGCCTGGGTCCCTCGTGTAAACAGTCGGCTTTAACCCATACACCACAACCATTCTAATTGAATAATCGTGTGTCATTTGTAAGAAATTTTATGAATATATATGCTTTAAATATTTTAAGGGTTTCTAAATATTGTTAATTAAGTCTATTCTGGACAGTTTTAGGTGCCCCAAAAAGCATTATTCTGACTTTTAAATCGGATATATGCACGTAAGAATATTTTTGAAATTTTCGAATTGTTTAAATTTGCTAAATGTATAACGTATATTTTATTATGTATAGTTGAATTTTATTTATACATGCATGAAAATTGAAATGTTCTTTATTTCTTTCCTTTTAAACTGCAACGAAAAGACAGTTAATGAAATATATGAAACAAGATGTGTACAAATATTTGAAATTTCTAACGTATACAGTAACCGCCGCTTAATAAATTCACTGGCTAATTAAATCAGCCGCTTAATCTGATCAAATTGCCAAGACCGGAATCAAATCAATGCAAATTAATTTTAAAATCAACATCGCCGATTAATAAACTCAAAAAAAAAATAAATAAATAAATAAATAAAAAATAAATAAATAAATAAATAAAAATGAAAATAACCTCTTCAGCAGCAAAAATGTCATTTATAAACTAAACAAATTTTTATTTAAGCTATGATTTTTTATTTTTGAAATACAATAGAAAATAAAATACAGTAATCCCTCCGTTATCGCTCTTTGTCGAAAATTTTACATTTACAACATTAAATTTTACATTTACAGCAATTAAACACATCCCATTACTTGTCTTAGTAATAATTTCAAGGAATGTATTCTTCAAAGCGCAGTAATAAATAAAAAATTTGATTTGATTCTCAAGTGTTTTTTTTTTTTTTTTTTTTTTTTTTTTAATATGTATAATGTTTAATTAAAAGACAATTTTTAGTTATTATTCAGAAATAATTAAGAGGCAAGAAGCTTTAAAGGAAATATTTTAAATGTAAAAGAAAATCGTGAACTTTCGCCAAAGTATTGATGATTTTCCTTGAAGGAAAGCGCATCAAAACTTGGGATGCGTTTAATTCACATATTTTGAAGGCACAATCAAATAATTATCTGTTACAAATTAATTCATATTGTTTATTAGTTCCATTATTTGGTACCTTTTGAAATTTCTTTCCAAATTCAGGTAAATAATACCTTTTTCTTCAGTGCAGGAGCGTTCGCCGGATATAAAAATCAGCCGCTTAATAAAATCACTTTTGCTCGAAACGAATGTGATTTTAATAAGCGGCGGGTACTGTATTTAAAAATTTGATGCCTCTGAATATATAGATTTGTAATTTAAGTTATGAATTGTCTGTAATTTGATTTCATAATATATTGAAAATTTTCGTTGTAATTTTGCCTATTCCATATTTTATATTGAAATTATCCATGATTGATTGAAGTAAAAATGTTTAATTTTTCTAAATTTCTAACATTAAAATGTGAATTTATTTTTATTTTGTTGTAAGTAGATTAAGAGGCAGAACTGGCTTACCCCAATGTAAAAGTATCCCTTAACAATTCTTATACAGTTTTTCTTTTCTATTCATCTTGGTTAAAGCAAAAGAAGTTAAAAGGGTATACTAAAGAAATAATATGTTTTTTCTTTTGGAACGGGTATTCTTTTCAATATGAGCTAAAATATATCACACAGAACAAGGTCAGACTATACCGATAAAAACATAAAATTTCCTATGCTTGAACGATGTCTTTTTCCCCTTTTCAATAATAAATATTTGTTCAACTTAAAGATATTTTTATAGAATGCCAAGTTTAGTTTGTGATCGGCCGAGTTAGTAACTCTTTGCTTACAAGTTTTGCAGATTTTTTACTTTTTACCTCTAGTTCTCTATGAAAATGTAAAAAGCTGTAAAGGAAAAAATGTGTAAAATATATATCGATAATGTATATTTTACTTCTTGAAACAAAATTTTTAATTTTTGTAATTACATAAAAGTATTTAAAATGTTTCTAAATACATAATATTTTTCTAAACGTGCTGCAACCGACACTTTTATTATAAAGAAATTAATAAAAATCCTCCCTTATATAGAGAAACCAGATTTTTTTTTTTTATGTCACTCTTAACACATAAGTCAACTACGACAGACGTACCACGTATTCCTTTTTAACGTTAAAATAAAAAATAATGTGTACGCTTAGTTATGCAAATTAAAATAAACAACATACCATAAAAAAGGGATTTTATTTCAAAATATAATCATAGAATACATGACGTGAAATTCATTCCTCTCTTCACAATACTGCTATAAATATTTAAACATAAAAATAGAAATTTGATACAAAAATACTTTTGTAATAGTTGAAGATTTATAGTAATCTGTCATCAGCATAAACTTTGTTGATACATATAAAATTTGAAATACTTTTTCTGTCTTATAAAACATAGAAACTTTTATCACCCCAATATGAAACTATTTTGAGCATCAAAGCACCGTTATTTGGGAGTTTTAATCTCAAAATAGCTCACAATATGCCATTCTAGAAACCTCTGATTTGCCCTTAACAAACCCCGTTAGAAGACAACAGTTTTAAAACTCTTAAATGAACCTCACTAATGAGAGTATTTCCCATCCTTTAGTAAAAGGAAAACCTTATTCGTTAACATGGTAATACTTTTATAAATGTACAATTGTATGGAAATGCGCAGACAACACAGGTCTACATCAAAAAATTTTATTTGATAATTTTGGCTGATCTTTATGTTTTTTGGTGTGCTGAAACTGACACTGAAAACAGTTCTTCTCTATCACGTATAGACTTTTTTTAGTACAGGATGTCTACCGACACAATTTCTTCCATGAGTCTTACACCAGTATAAATTATACGGTATTTTTATAGTATGCTTCCATGATTAATTATATTTAATCATGGAAACATACTAGAGACTACTGAAAATGAAGAAACTGTGTCGGCAGACACCCTGTATTGGCAAAAAGCTATACATGATAGCAAAAAACTGGCTTCATTTTTTCGGTTTCAGCATACCAAAAAACGTATGTATCAGCTAAAACTATCAAACCAAATTTTGCCAACATTATTTTTGTAAACCTGTGTTATTAATCCATTTGAAGAAATTTTAACACAGCAGGTTTTTTCTTTATCCGTTATTTATTGTTGTGCGTTATATGTTGTTGTTTTCTTAAAGAAAACAACAACATGTAACGACAAAAAACATCATATAACAATTTTTGTGGTTGTTTTCTTAAGGAAAACAAATTAAAGGAATATTTACCAAAAAAAAAAAAAAAAACTGTAATAATTATCACATACTTCTTTATTCTTTTCAAACTTATTCTGAATTGACCCAAAACCATTTAAATACACTAGACTAAAATATTCCACAAATTAAACAGAGGTTTCGAGAGGCAAAGTCTGTACTTCTTTAAAACACACTAAAATGCAATTTAAAAAACATTCATTTAATATTTACAAATTTAATTGAAAACAATTCATTTATAATTCAAGAATGAATACTTTATAATCTTCTAGTATGAATATTTTTTATACCTAGAAATATCACATATATAGACAAAAATGACTTTGACGTCATGAAACAAATGATAAAAATGAATTTAAATATTCTATAAATATAATGAAGGACAAAGTCATGCGTAATGAACACATTATGATTGTGAGATTCAGTTAAAAGCGTCGAAAGATATTTGGCACCATCACCAAAGAATTATGTACTGAGTAATTTAATAAATTATTTATTTTTAAACTTCTTTGTCAAAGAATCAATATGAATTCTAAATCCCAATTTGTACTAATGCAATCTACTTCTATGCAGTCTGTACACTGATGAAATACTACAACCATTTGAAACTTGAAATATCGATGCATTAGTATTATATTTTCTCCACATATAGAGTCGTGGGACTCTGTGTGTAGGAGAAACTACAAACAAATACACAAATAAAATATGAACATTTTTTTTTCTCCCCCAGAGAGAAAATATTTTTTGTTATTATCATTATTATTATCTCGGTATTTTAAAAATGAGCATTGAAAATAACATAAATTAACACATGACATTTTGAACATATCTAAAAAATGTCACAGATGAAAAGGAATAATTATAATGCCTCTAAAAACACTTAAGAATTTAAATATTAAAGTTTCAAGTTAAAAAAAAATAATAAAAAAAAAAAATAAATAAATAAAAATAAATAACCTTTCAATAAAATATGAGTGATATTTTGAAGCAACTTATACTACATAAATGTTTGCTCAGTTTACATGACAGTTTTAGGAGTGACAAAAATCAAGCGTACAACAAAATTACAATTATTATAATGGCCAAAACCAAACTATTTTGAAATAATCTTTATTAAAGAATTTTATATAAATGTCTTAAATATTGTTCAAGAAATTAATTATTTTTTTACACTAAAATTAAAATTTTTTCTAAGTTTTAAGAATTTAATAGTTGTGTTACAAATTTACAAACATTGAAAATTTCATAACCAATCAACTGCGCCTAATTTTTCATAATAAAATTAATTGAAATTAATTATTTTGAAGACAATTTAAAAATTTAAAGTGATAACTTTAAAATGTTAAATAATGATTTATTTATCTGAAGATTTTTAATTTAAATATTTTGTTTTAAAAAATGTTCAAACGCTGTTTGTCATTTAAGTTAAATGAACTTTTCATACATCAAAGATATCCGTACTAAAAATGAGAATTCGTTGATCTACAATGAAAAAAAGAAATGTTCTGTTATCTGTGAATATTTAAGCAAAATTATATTAACAAAAAAAAAAAAAAAAAAAAAAAAAATCACTAATGATTTTATTTATTTAATCATTAGTTGATAAAAATTATATTCCTTTTCATTTTCAATAAATAAGATTAAATAAATAAGTTTAAAAAAAAAAGGAATATAATTTCCTCATCTTAATGATTAAAAAATAAATGAATGTTTAGTACAACGCAAGCAATTATATTGTTTCTACCGGCTACAATCACAATAAATAATTCCAAAATATTCATTGAATATCAATGAATACATATATTTTAGATGCTGATTCAGTTAAATTATCCTTATGAGATCTTTACACACCACAGTCCATGTCTGACATACAAACGTATTGAAGAAAAAGATGAGCATTTCGTATGATACAAAAACATGTATGGTGAATTTCAGGGTAGCCTGCACCCTGATACGAAAAGGAAAAGGGTAAAGTAGACACAAACACGCAAATAAATAATTTACAAAGTAAAGGAATGAATAAATAAAATAAAATGGCTAGTTGAATCTTGGCAACTTTTCACACACATTAGGGTTTTTCACAACCTGGAAAAAGAAAGAAACAAAAAATATGACAGATTCATGCAGAACTTATTAAAAACACTAATATTATTATCACATACCGAAAGATATAATCTTGAGTTATGACGGATATTTTAGATAACTAACGTAGTCTCCGATAATTACATTCATTATCATATTATAATAGTATCTCTTACAGTTTACTCGTTTTGATATCTGATAATTCAGTTATAGTTTTTATTCGTAAATACAATAGGTACTTACTTATCCAAATAAAAATCAAAATAAAAAATGTGAGATTTAAATATGAAGCAAATTCGTTTGAATATGGAATGAATAACAAATGGAATGATAACAAATTGAAGATAGCAAAAATTTATTTACACTTTTACATTAGGGTGGATCGAAGAAAACGAAACTCACCATATCGCGAACGGGTATCTGTCAAAAGTTTTGTCTTGGCCTAGTGAACATCCTTGCAAATTATTATTATTATTATTATTATTATTATTATTATTATTAGATATTAGCTTCATCCTCTGCAAGAGGCCAAATTTTCGAAATATCTACAATTTCTTTTGCGATTTCTCTGATATTATTTTTCCACAATTTTAGTTCGCAAAATAAAATTTTGGGATACATTATATTAAAAATACATTAAAATATATAATAAATTAATATATATATATATATTTATGCATATAATAAATCATAATAAAATATATAATGTATTAAAAAAATATATTAAAAAAAAAAGTTTTCTTTTTCTCTAAAATAACTCTAAAATAACTTAACATTCACAAAAAAAAAAAAAAAAAAAAAAAAAAAAAACACTCAAAGCTTGAGACATATGCGCAAACTTAAAATATTATTGAATAACAAGAAAAAAGCTGTTTTTGTTTTTCAAATCTATTTTTATTATGTAAATATTACCGCAAATTTATTTTGCGAATATAAATCGCAGAAAAAATAATTCCATTATTCATATCTTTCGTTTGCTTATTTTTTATTTTTATTTTATTTATTTATTTTTAACTTGTAGTACTTATTATTATCTTTATTTTAACTTTTTTGTTTTCTATCATATGGTCTTGCAGAAGATTTGTGGAAAGTTGAGAGCGCACCCTCCACCCTATTAAGCCGTGGAGGGCTCTACTGTTTCTTCTTGTTCTTGTTCTTTTTTTTTTCTGTTATATTTGTCATATATGATCTGAACTATTAATGTCTCAGAAATAATTTATTTTAACTTTTTCAATACATTTTGCTTTGTGTAAGACTTTTTTTTTGCTTTGTGTATAGCATTTTATTTGACAATACTTAGAACCTAAATGGGGGATAAGATTTTTCAAAATGCTTAAGCCCTAGGTTTTCCGACATTTAAAACTTGATTTGGTCATCGGTTTATTGAATTTTCATATAATTAATTAAATATTTGTTTCTTTAGTTTTCATTAAAATGTATCGTTTAAATATTTGTAATATTGAAAATTCAGAGTATATTCTTTCTGATCCCAGAAAATAAATAAATAAATAAAAGAGTTACCTCAAGTTGAATGTAATCTAAAAATATTTACTAAAAGTTATACTTACTGCAGACTTGGCATCGATCTTCGTCACTGTTATCCCCACATCCATCGAGGCCACTGCAAAGTATCGCAGTTGATCGGCACCGATCGTTAGTGCATCGGAACATATTGGATGGACAAGTGTCTCCTAAAAAATAAATAACAGATATTTTATATTATAAATATGAACAAAAATTAAATATTATTGTCTTTCAGTTGAATTTTAAAAGGTTTCTAACCTCCTTCACAGACTGCGAGATCTTCGTCTGATCCATCATAACAATCAGTTACGGCATTACAGAATACATACATTGGTAAACATTGACCATTTTTGCAACGGAAGGAATTTTTGTCACATGGAATACCTAAAACAGAAAAAAAAAAAAAAAAAAAAAGAATAAATAGACTGATTGTTGTTGAACAATAAATGAATTGTGTCTTTCTACAAATGGTGTGTTTCTTCTACTGAAGTAGATTGGAAAATAATGTAAAATTTTAACTTAATGAAACATAATGTTACATCTGGATGAAATAGTTCAATAAAAACACAAATTGATACCATAGACAAATTTTTATTTAAAAACATATACTATATGTATATACAAGCTTAAAAAATATTATAAACGTTTCGACACAATGCTTCTCATAAGTATAACGACAATTATCAAACTGCCAGAATATACAGTTCTTCTGTTACATAATTAATTTAGTATTAATTAGTATTCAATGTCTAGCAGCTTGATAATAGTCGCTAAGCTGACGAGGATCTTTGTGTAAGTTCCAAACGTTTATATTAAAAAAAAAATAATAATAATATTTTGTTCAGAATATAAATATGTACAATATTCCAAATTCGCATTTGAGAATTAAATGGATTTTCTTTGTTTCCATCTTATTTGATAATTTTCTATTTCATTAAAATACTATTTGAGTTTTTATTTTGAATGAAAATAATAAATAATGAATTAAATGGATTTTTTCTTTTTTTTTTTTTAAAATGCAGGATCCAATTAAGCCGATCTTAAGGGAAACAGCTTAAAAAAGGGGGACTTTTATATGCAATCAAGCAATAAAAATATTAGTATTTTCCAGTAATTAATTGTTATTGTACATTCATAAAGAAGAGCTCAACACAGCGATCGATATCTATGTCTGTATATCGAAATACGTATCTATGTCTATCTATCCATCTCTCACTCATTCACTCTCTTTCTTTCTTCCATACATACATTAATTTATGATAGTAACAATAATAATAATAATAATAATTATATATATATATATATATATATACTAGCTGACCCGACAAACGTTGTTTTGTCATATAAATTATTTCTAGAGAATATTTTGCTAGAAAAAAATAACTAACTTATTGTAAGTGTGTAAGGATGTGGTATATAAGTGGAAGATGTATGGAGCGCTGTGAACGGTGAAAGAATATAAAAATACCAAAACACCAATCATTTATTTTTTTAATTTATTAAAATTGATTCTTTAAAATTATATACGTATCGCTACTTATAACAATATTACTAAAAAACAATATCAATCCCTTAATGCAACAGAGTGTACAATATTTTTTGTTATCCCATCTTTCACCAATACAAACAAACTGGATGGTTTGCCCACTCGAGAGCCACGTATAATTGTCCGTGTGAAAAACATGATGTGCTCAAATCTAAGCCACAGACAGACATCGTTTGGCCCTGAGACTTATTGATAGTCATTGCAAATGCCAATCTAATTGGAAATTGAGGGCGTTTAAATTGAATTGGCACATCTGTGGGTATAATAGGGATTCGCAGTAGTAATATATTTTCACCTCGGAATTTGTCATTTAAAATGATGGCTTCGATAACATTTTTCATTAATTTTTTTATGACTAATCGCGTGCCGTTGCACAACCGTGGTGGGTTCAAATTACGAAGCAAAATAACCGGAGATCCAACCTTCAGTTGTAAAATATGCGGTGGCATGCCTGGTAAATCCAATGAGTTTAAAAACTTTGTTGGATAATTTACAGCTTCGGTGGCATCGCAAACTGTATCATTAGATTTGCATGACACCAAGTCTCCTGGTAACAAATGTTGTATCTTGAGATTCAATTCGTTGACGTCCACATTTTTTGCTGCTAAAATTGCTCTTTCTGCCAGCCACTCATGATTTGTGTATCGTCTGTGTATATCGGGAAATATCTGGTCAATAAGAGCATCTTGAGAATCAATGATTGTGCAGAAATCGGTCGGTAATTTTATGCATACGGTTTCATCTGTAGTAACTTTTCCATCGCCGATATCTAACAATTGTTTTGAGAATGTTTCAGCGGATGGATCTTGAAGCTTTTGAACGCACAAATTTACTTTCAGTTGTACTTTTTCAACATTACGCCACAATGACGATGATTTTAAGCACGCGTTGATCTCATCAGCGTATGTTGAACGCGGAATAACGGGAAGTGCTTGTCTGAAATCACCTGAAAAGAGTAACAGAGTGCCGCCAAATAGTTTGTCGTTGTTTTTTATATCTTTCAATGTCCTGTTCGACGCCTCAATCGAATGTTTGTGTGCCATAGTGCATTCATCCCAGATAAGAATTTTACACTATTTCAGCACTGTGGCCATGGACGATTGTTTTTTTATGTTGCACACTGCGTCTGGGTTATTTTGAATATTTAGTGGCAGTTTAAATAATGAATGAGCTGTTCTGCCTCCATCCAATAAAGTTGCCGCAATGCCAGATGATGCAACAGCCAATGCGATGCCATTATTTGATCGTATTTCGGCGAGAATTAGCGAAATAAGGAATGTTTTGCCAGTTCCACCTGGTGCACCCCCCCCCCCAAAAAAAAAAAAAAAAAAAAAAAAAGAATCCACCTTGTCCTGCCAAAACTGCGAGCATGATGCGGTCGTAAATGGTTCTTTGTTCTTCATTCATTAGTGGGACATTGTGAGCAACAATCGCTGCCATTTCTACAGTATTGTATTGTAGTTCACGATTCAATTCAGTGCTTATTAAATCAGATGCATTTCGATTTGTTGAATGCATACCGAAATGACTAAGTGGTAAGTTGGCAATGATAATGCAAAGATCTTCAATAGCAATCAATGCTTCATTGTACATAGCGTCACTGAATACTATCGTTAGATCGTTGCACCGTGAACGATGTTGATGCAATATATCACCAGTCATTGAATCTTTGTGATTATCCCATAATGTCTCTGCTCGGGCCGGGAAACATGTAGTCAACACTATAGCGAATAGTAGACGAATTTGTTTTGCTGTACACTTCAGCAAGCATACACTCCCACTGGTTGTCGTCTTCCAGCAAGCCGAGTGCAAGGCATGCATCTTTATACGTTGGATACTGTTGTCCATTCACTTTACGTAAATCTTGAAATGACAAAGGGCCGATGACATTAACCAATAACAGTCGAAGATAAAAGCACTCAGTCTGCCTTGGATTGACTGTAAATACTCGTCCCAAGGTGTTTGATTTGAATAAACCGGGACATGCATCAATCGGCGGGCCTTGCTTGCGGGGCATCCATTTTTTTGTTGGAGCCCATGTGAAATAGCGTGGTACTTCTGAATAGAGTAATGTCCGTGCAAAAGCACCAAAAGCATCCGCACGATTACACAATTCAAAAAATTCGGTGAGTGTAGTTTTTGGTGGATTTATAGCACGATCAATCGCTGTCTCGCTCGTGAAATATACGCGCTGGCCATTTTCAAGATGGACGGCTAAATGAAGAACTGCTGGATCCCGTTCATGAATTGGGAAACCAAAGATACGCCAAACAGCTTCATTGGAGCTGACGTACCGGCCAATTTGGTAAAGTGTTATTTCATCGTTGTTATTCACCGGAGGAGCATTCACATTGGTATTTTCAACTCGAAATACAGCCATATCACTGCCTTTATTCACATACTTGCAAATGTATTTGATGCTCTTCACTGAACTGCAGAACTGAACATTAATATGAGCATTGAATGTTTTGCTCAGCAGAGGCGAATATGGGACCACCCAACGGTTATCAATGTCAATATCTATGTTGTTGACATAGATGACCGCCATAGATGATAAGATTGTCCGCCATTATCGGGATTTCTTCGACGATATATTGGATATCCGTCAACATTTGTGATCGTGAAATTTTTCGGAAAACTTTTAGTACATTTTCCATCTGCACAAATAATAATGGCCTAAAAATTCATTTTTCATTTTAACATAAAATAACTCCGTCGGATATTGACGAATTTTTTAAAAGAATATACCATTTTAACTAATTTTAACATTTTAACAATATTAACGTTGAAAAAATATTTTAAACACTTACGGTTAAAAATTCATTTTTCATTTCAACATTAAATAAATTCTGACATCGTGTTTACGATTCTAAAATATTAACTTTAAAAAAATATTTTAAACACTTCGTAAGATACGGTTACGATTCTAAAAATATTAATTTTGAAAAAATATTTTAAACACTTCGTAAGATACGGTTAAAAATTAATTTTTCATTTCAACATTAAATAAATTCTGACATCGTGTTTACGACAACTCACGCGATCTAGGTGGAAAAGTTGTTGAAAGAGTTGGTTAAAAATTAATTAAGAAAGAACTAATTAAGTTACAACTTTCATTTGTAAATCTAAACCATTCTCGAATCCACCTGAAGACACACAAAAAATTTCATTAAACTCAGTCCAGCCGTTTAGGAGGAGTTCAGGGACATACACACGCACAAAAGAAATATATATATATATATATATATATATATATATATATATATATATATATATATATATATATATAGGGGGAGAGTTTTGATCAATTAAAAGCATGCTTTAACCCCACACGTATGTCTCAAGTCATACAGGGCATTTTTTGACAGTTTAAATAATTTATTTTACGTTTTTGCAGTAAGTTTTAGTTATGAATTGTTTCACACTTATTAATTTTCCACATTGAATTTAGCCATATATGTGCTTTTTTATTAAACTGTCTGCCTAGGAAAAACGTTTTGATCAATTAAAAGCATGCTTTAACCCCACACGTATCTCTCAAGTCATACAGGGCATTTTTTGACAGTTTAAATCATTTCTTTTACGTTTTTGCAGTAACTTTTACTTATGAATTGTTTCACACTTCTTAATTTTCCACATTGAATTTAGCCATATATGTGCTTTTTTATTAAACTGTCTGCCTAGGAAAAACGTTTTGATCAATTAAAAGCATGCTTTAACCCCACACGTATGTCTCAAGTCATACAGGGCATTTTTTGACAGTTTAAATCATTTCTTTTACGTTTTTGCAGTAAGTTTTACTTATGAATTGTTTCACACTTATTAATTTTCTACATTGAATTTAGCCATACATGTGCTTTTTTATTAAACTGTCTGCCTAGGAAAAACGTTTTGATCAATTAAAAGCATGCTTTAACCCCACACGTATGTCTCAAGTCATACAGAGCATTTTTTGACAGTTTAAATCATTTCTTTTACGTTTTTGCAGTAAGTTTTACTAATAAATTGTTTCACACTTATTAATTTTCTCGTAAGTTTTTCTTTAGTTATTTTTGTTACATATTTTCAACTTTTATAAGACTGAAAACATATATTATAATTTCATATATATATATATACAAATACTTATATATATATATATATATATATATATATACAAATATTTGTATATAATTCAAATATAATCATTGGAATAATTCCTAAATTTCACCAACTCTAAAATGTCATCCTCTTCCTCTTACTTATCTTTAAAAAAGAAACATTTCTAGTTTAATAAACAAAAAAATTTTTTTTTTTTTAAACTTTTTTGCTATTTCGCGATGCTTGTGAACGCCGCACCTCTGAGTTCGAGTGTATCCCAAAACAAGAACTGAAAAGTTTGGTACGAAAGTGTGGCAACAGTGTGTGCGTATGTGAATCAAGATGGACTAGCGTTCCATTCTATATGTTTTTTTAGAAAATACCTTATTTGATGTTAATTTATGTGTTCGTTATGTATTTTATGTTTGTGCCGTAAGTCAAAGTAAAATCTTTAAAAGTAAACCAAGCGTGATCAGTGTCTTAATGTGTCTCGAGATGAATTTAGTGGAAGAAACGAACCAGGTGCGAAAAAGAAGTCGCCACAATGCTCATTCAGATTTTTCGCTTTTATGAATGCAAAGCTATGTAGTTTTTACGGAATGTACTATAATTTTTATCTTTTGACTTTTCTATTTTAAATTCTAAAATGGGAATTACTTTCATTAATAATAAATTATTTTAATTTTCAACTCCTTATCCAAAGCAAAGTTCGAGCAATTTTAATTATCAGACACTGTTTTCCTTGCAAGGCCTGCACTGGTTGGCTAACCCGATTTTACACAAACGCGGGGTCAGGGGTTGGCTAATTTTTTTTTTTCTCTTGCGGGTCGGGTTTAATTATTTATTTTTCTTTCGGGTTGGGTTGACCGAACTATTTTATTTATTTATTTATTTATTTATTTTTTTCAGCAAGTTTTCAACGAGTCAGGTCGACTTGAGAACATAAAAAAAAAAAAAAAAAAAAAAAATCATAAGATATAAACGTACGATACATACACATAATTACATATACGCATACCCGAATTACCATAGTACAAAATACATCCATATAGGACAAAAGCAATGAACAAAAAATTTTTTCTTCCAGGAATCTATTTCCTGGTCATCATTATTCTGCCGATTACTAATTAATTTTACCTTTGTAGCAACGAGCTTCATCACTTCCATCTGGGCATTCCCAACGTCCATTGCACACTACAGATCGGGACATACATGTTCCATCATTGCACTGGAAGGCTTCTTTAGGACAATCTGTTTGGATAAAAACACACCGGAAATTAAAAAAAAAATACTGAATTTTTGAAATAATTTTACTTTAAAGCATTGAACCCATCATGTGGATTTACTATGAAATCTAGTTAAATCGTGCATTTTATTCTTTTGCAATGTGTACTATTAGTAAAAGTAGTTTTAATTGCATTTTATATTATAAATAGATGCGTCAGTCAACATTAGAACGCATTAAAAATCCTTTATGTATATTATATTATTTATCCGAAAAAGAATGAAACATATTATTGTCATTTTTTTATAGATTCATATATAAAAGTTCAAATTTTAAAATTTTAAAAGCAAAGTTGAGGAGATAAGTTTAAAAGTTTTAAGCAAGGAAGCTGTAATACAAACGAAATTTATATTAATACAAATAAGCTGATCTATGTTATTATAAAGTAATAATAATAATAATAACAAAGAGAGAAGATATTTATTATGTATTTTATTATTATGAATCGCATTTCTCTATTCAATTAAATACTTCTTATTTAAAATAAAAATAACAAAAATAAAAAATAAAATGATCCAGATATATTAGTTTTTATTTTATTTAATACATTGTAAAACATTAAGAATTATAAAATAATAATTCAATATAACGATATATTTATTTGTAAAATATTTTTTATAGAATATGGACGAGAATAAAATTTCTTGTTCAATAAATAAATAAATAAAAGTAAAAAGTTGATAATTAAAATTAAATATGAATATGTTTTCTTATTGCTTTTGTGTAGGGAGGTAGGGTGGTGTGAAAATCTGAGTTTGGCTACAATTTAATATTCTTTGATATGCATTAAGAATTAAAAACAGAAAAATATGAAGCGCTATTTTCATTTAAAACAGTATTCTTCATTAAAATGCATGAATTTTTTTACGTAAAAATACTTGTTTTCTTCTTTACTGTGTATGAGCCTATCTCATAATTTGAGAAAGTGTTCCTTCCTATTTTATTTCAGGAGATGGGTGACTCATAAATAACTGATAAATCAAAACGTAAAAAAAAACATAAAAACTTATAAAACATTTTCCGCCATATGTTTTATTTCTGCTTATATTATATGTTTTATTATTATTTGATATAATAAAAGTTAAAAATCACCAGATACAATGAGAACGGATTCTGAGGAAATCACTTACTGAATGGTACGCAGTTCTCTTCATCTGATCCGTCTAAGCAGTTAGGTTCGCCGTCACATACAAAGTACCAAGAAATGCATTGGCCATTGTTACATTGAAACGTGTCATTCAAGCATTCTATGAAAATAGGAAAAAAAAAACTATTTTAATACATCAAAATTTTTAAATAGCTGTTTCATGTATGACACAGAGAAATATCTACGCATTAAATTTTCATAAAAACAATTTTTTACTTCAAATATACAATCATTTCACCCTTCTCAATTACATTTTAAAACTAATTAGGAAATGAAAGTAATATGTTGCACATACATTACGAAACACCTTCCAACACACGGAGAAAATTATTACGATAACTTCATTAAGATTTTCATAATGTCGCAAAGATCGATATCTGAAGCCACCAATGCATTCGTGATTGAAAAATAACTTCAGTTGTACTTTTATACAGCAAAGGAAGTACTCACGAATAAATAAAAGACGTCTATAACGACCTATACAGTAGAATCCGTAATATGATGATATTTGTGTTTAACGAGGAGCTTAGCACACAGAAAAATGCTCGTTCAGTTTATTCGTTTCAAGTTTGTACAATACATGTATACACATGCGCTGAAAAAAAAAAAAAAAACCTGTTTTCTTTTTTTGTGCATAACTTTTAAGCATATTAATAACTGAACATAAAATTTCGATGGCATGTTTGTAATGGGATCATTAAAACGAATAAAAATGAATGCGGGAAGAAAAGTTCGATCTTAATTTAACATTTGACGGCATGTGTACCTTTTCCTATCTGTAATGCATCTTTAATACTTTTTCTCCTTCAGTTTTCTCTTCTGAAAATTTTTAGTTATTTTTATTTTTTCCAAAGTTTATTTTTTAGAAATATTGAATTAATATCGGTTTAAAAATTATTACTTTTCTTAAAGTTATATAAATCTCGATTTTTATTTGATAACGTATGTCATCCAAATTTTATGTTCAGATGTCCATTTATTTAAAAATTAGAAGAAAACAAAACAAAACAAAAAGTTTGTTCCTTTAATTTTTCTCTGTGAGTGTTTGTTTGTGTGTTTGTGCATAAAAAACACTTATATGAAATATTTGATAATTAAATTCAAAAGTGAAAAAAATATTTATCCAAAGCTGATTATTTGACTTTACAACATTTTGCTTCATTTAATTTATGTCGTAAAACAATTAATACATTAAATGCTTATCTGTTTTCCATTGCTTTAATAACATAATTTTGTAATGACTCTGCAGCACAAATACATCTCTGTGTTTTAAATATAATTTATTATTCCGATCATTACAATCACTTACATTTTTTTATGATCTTTGTCTTTTTGCATTTTTATGACGATATTTTCAGTGGAGAGTCTGACTTTAAGCTATCACCACTAACACCATTGTATTTAACACACTCATTATTGTGACTCAATTTTAAAGAATGTGTTCTTCGCAACAATTAATGGGGAAATTCCAGGCAAACTGTATATTTAATTATATTTCATTTCTGTTGCAGCTATTTAATGTTTCTATTTTTACATATCTTGTGTAACTTAGTGTAGCATCTCTGTATTAAGAATACATACAGAGTTTCGACTTCCTGCTAATAATTGTTTTTGAGATATGCTGATAGCAGCCAGACAGACATACACGCGCGCGCGCACACACAGAGAGTGAGAGAGGAACCAACCACTAAAACCCTGTTTTTCAAATTCATGGCAACTCGAAACGTGTAAATTACAACAAAAACTCAATTTTGAAAATTTGACCCAAAAACAATACTTTTCTACCATATGCATGGTTAAGAGAAAGTAAAAATTGATCACTAAAAGTGCATACTCCAATGCATTTATAATATTATATTAACAAAATACTTCATATTTCATCGTTAAATCCAAAATCCCATTAAATGCAGGCTCGTTGTAAGAAGATCCTTCAGTTTGTTAGTCATTTAAAACAATTTCAATCCTTTATTTTATAGAAAACACAAAAAGTGAAGCGATTTTTAACCGACTTCAAAAAAGAAGGAAGGTTCTCAATTCAAACCGTATGTTTTTTTTATGTTTGTTAGCTCATAACTTCTGAACGGATGCTCTGATTTTGACACTTTTTGTTTTGTTGAAAATGTCTTGGTCTGAAATAGGTCCCATTGTAATATCTTTACAATCTAAAGAAAATACAGGGTGCCCAAAAAATCACTCCCAACTCTTTTAACTCCTAAAGGGTTTCAGCTATAGTGTTAAAAATGGTATGTAAGTATAGCAAAGTGGCCATGCAGTACAAGATTAAACCGCTTGCAGCGCCACCTGGTGGAAAATAGCGGAGTTAGTGTTACTATCTCGAAAACGGTTCTAGAGAAAAAAAAGGAATTACAAAGTTGAAAAGTATCATCGGTTTAGTACAAAAAGATAGTTTAGACATTCATGCTAGCGTTCCTATCTCGGAAACGGTTCAAGACAGGGGGAAAAAGTGAATTAGAAAATTGAAGGGCATCATTGATTTAGTACGAAAAGGTAGTTTAGACATTGATGCTAAAAAAAATACAATGCTAAAACCGTGCGTCTGTTTGTTCGCAATTTCTTACACTATGCACACTTGAGCTACATTGCACACGTTGTAGCGTAGCTGGTGAGACATACGTTATATAGTTCAAAATACGGTTACTTGATACTTTTTGTTTTGTTGTAAAGATCTCGGTCTGAAGTAGGTCCCATTGTAATATCTTTACAATCTAAAGAAAATAAAACGCCATCTGGTGAAAAACAGCGGAATCAGCGCCCCTATCTCAAAAACGGTTCAAGATGGGAGAAAAGTTAACTAAGAAGTTGTAGAGCATCATGGATTTACTACGAAAAGACAGTTTTTAGACATTATTGCTAAAAATAGAACGCTTAAAACATGCAGTTGTTTCTTCGCAATTTCCTACACTGTGCACTCTTGAACTACGTTGCACACTTTGCTGCGTAGCGGATGACACGTATACTCTGTGGTTCAAAGTACTGTTACTGTAAGCGGTCACATCGATTATCGCAAAGTCGTCTTCAACCAACTTCAGAAAAGAGGGTGTTCTTAATTCGAGCTATGTGTTGTTGTTGGTGTTTGTAAGCTTCTAACTTCCTAAGAGATGCTCTAATTAACCGACATCAAAAAGGAGGAGGTTCTCAATTCAAACCGTATGTATAGAAAATACAGGGTGCCCAAAAAAGTCAGTCCCGACTCTTTTAACTGCTGAACAGCTGCAGCTATAGTCATAAAAGTGGTATGTAGGTATAGTAAAGTGGATATGTGCTGCGCGATTGAACCATCTAGAGCGCCACCTGGTGGGAAACAGTGGAGTTAGCGTTCCTATCTCGGAAACAGTTTAAGAAAGGGGAAAAAAGTGAATTATAAAATTGTAGAGCATCATCGATTTAGTACGAAAAGGTAGTTTTGACGTTAATGCTAAAAACAGAACGCTTAAAACGTGCATTTGTTTGTTCACAATCTCCTATTTTGTGCACACTTTAACGACATTGCATATGTTGTAGCGTAGCGGGTGACATTTATGCTATGTAAAATTAAAAGTATGGTTATTGTAAGCGGCCACATAGATTAACGTATAGACATTTCAAACCGACTTCATAAAGGAAGAGGTTCTCAATACAAACCCTGTTTCTCATTGTTGTTGCTGTTGTTGAAATTTGTTAGCTTATAACTTCGTAAGATATGATTTAATTTTAATACTTTTTTTGTTGTCGTAATTATCTTGGCATGAAATAGGCTTCATTATGATTTCATTAAGATATAAACAAATTACAGGATACTCACAAATGTCTGTTCTCACTTTAACTGCTGAACGCATGCAGCTACACTGGTAAAAGCAGTATGTAAGTATCGATGTTGAAACATCTGCAATGCATATTTTGCTGCAATGCATATTTTCCTCTTTGTTTGAACTTTACGCTGCGCAATTTTCAGCGCAGCGAGTGACACGTACTCACGGTAAAGTTCAATATATATGTCTATCAGAATTTTTGGTTACGAATACAGCGTATCCATTTTTTACATTTCTAAAGACTTTTTAACTTAACGTATGTTCATTCAATAGATAGTTTTTTGTTCATATCCGATAAAGTCAAGAAAAGTGACACAACTTAAAAATGCAGCATTTGAGAAACATCAATTTAAAAATAACTTGACTTGAATAAAACTGGCACAACTGTCTCTCGAGTAGATAACTTTCTAGATGGATGTAACTTTTTTGTTCACATTGGGTTCATTTCATGTATTTTTCAGTGACATAAACCATTTTTTTGAGTTATGTCACTTTTCTTGGAAGTTGTGATTTGTGAAACTGCCGTCGAACGTCTTTTGATGTTCTGCTATATGATTTATTTTTCTCTTTTCACTGAAAAGAGAAAAATAAAACCTTTTTTGTAAAAAAATAGAACCGACTCCAAAAAGCAACTACTATTTAAACAACTAAAAAAAAAAAAAAAAAAAAAAAAAAATGGTATGAAATGAAACTGCAAATTGCGCCTAAATGTATAAAATAATTTCCTTCGCCAAACAACCTATAACACTACAATTAATCATAACTTTTGAAGTCGGCGCAAAATTAAATAAAAATTGATATCTTTATTCAATACAAAAATGAAATCCTATTCAAAATACACATCTCACATTGTCACCTGCAAAACGCTGCCGAAAACTATTTTGATTCGAGAAAACAAATAAGGTTTCGCAAGCAGCAAAAGTTGGCGAAGATGCTAGTATCTGACGTCCTTGGTGAAAGAAAAATCGCAAAATTATCTGGCAAACATATTTAATTTCTTTGGGATATCGTGATTAATTTGATAAGGTATATTAAGAGAGTAATCAATAATATGAAACAATACTTCGTACAAAATATATTATGAAAATATAGATCTTGCGTGTATATTTTTGCAATATGTTTTGAATGCCAAATCCAAAGGCCACCAAGGATGATAGTTATCAAAGTTATACCAAATTTGCAAAGGAAACTAACTTCGTAGAAACATAAATACCGCATTGTGAAGAATGTTCACCGTTCTGTGTAGATGCTACGAATGGACCAATTGTATACAGTGATAAAATAATAAAGGAACCATGAAAATGGATCATTCGAGACGACAGCATTTGTTGCTACCGATCTAAAACCAAACCTTTAAAAACTAATTTAATTTTATTTAATTTTGCGCCGACTTCAAAAGTTATGATTAATTGTAGTGTTATAGGTTGTTTGGCGAAGGAAATTATTTTATACATTTAGGCGCAATTTGCAGTTTCATTTCATACCATTTTTTTTTTTTTTTTTTTTTTTTTTTTTTAAGTTGTTTAAATAGTAGTTGCTTTTTGGAGTCGGTTCTATTTTTTTACAAAAAAGGTTTTATTTTTCTCTTTTTACACTTTATAACTATAACAAAAGTTCATTTAATATAGAAACACTAAACATCAGTTTAAAAGCACATAAACTAATATTGGTCATATATTTGAATTATTTTAATCATCTATCTATACGAGAATGAAATGATTTACGTGCCACGAAATATGCTTTAATATAATACTACTGAAAAAAAAAAAAAAAAAGAAAGAAAAAAGAAGGCATAAATATCATAAAAAGCGCATTTTAAGAAAGTATCATCTACAGACAAATAGTCTTTAAGAATGTATCTGTGAATCCTTGTATATGCTGTGTAGAGAGCATCCATTTCGTCACAATTTTTTTTAGCAACATCAGTTATTGTATTAACAAACGATTGCTTTGTAATTTACGTATTATTTTTCCAGATTAATGAACCAACTGGTTTACTTGTACAAAATTAGCATACGAAATTTACCGATACGAGAGCAACGGTAACTGATGACGTCAGTTGAGTACACCCTATAGATGCTGTCTAATTTTGGTATGAAGACTATTTCAACTTACACGTACAATCTTTTCCCATATTTGAGTATTTTTTATGTTAGATAATTAATTATTAATTATTTTTATTTTTGCCTTATAAATCATTAATTAATATTTCAAAACAGGTTAATACAAAATATACATGCGCATTATATTTGGGCAATTAAAACATATTTATATATACAAAAAAAAAAGAAACAAAAAATTACGCGTTTTTTCCCCCTTCAAGTTATGACTAAATAACTGTATTTTCGTAACAACCTTAATTGCTTCATTTCCTTATAATATAGAACTTTCAAACTTTTCATAAAAAAAAAAAAAAAAAAATTCAAAGCATTTTTAAGACTGTATTTAAATAAACAATAAAATTATTGGACCTTATAACTTTTAAAACTGAAATTTAATTTTCATAATTATAATAATAATATACATTGAAGAAGACTCTTGATATTTTTTTGTAAGATTCTTCTTGCTAATATATAATACAGATTGTTTATTCATTGGAATCATATTAAAATAAGTAATATTACTTTAATAGCATTATGTTTATTCAACTTGCAGCCGATAGATAATTTTATATTATACAGTGTGATGTAAATGTTATATGGTTTAAAATACTGAAGAGACAAAGTTTATTTATTTTTATTTATTTTTCCAAATTGATTTGAATGTATTTTCAATTAAATATTTCTGTAGTAACATTTAACTGATAATCGACTTCGACTACAAATGGTTTCATTATAAAAAGTGTCTAGTTCAAAGTTTCATTTTAAAATATAGAGTAAAATATAATGTATATATATAATATAATATTTAAAGATATTCTATATATATATATATATATATATATATATACTTTGTTTTGGTTATTCTTTATGTATATTTTTTGATTTATTTTTAAATAATTACTTTTATGATAGATTTTATCGTTAACTATTCTTCTGTATTTTAACTGCTAAATAATAATAATAGAATATGTAAATTGAACTCCCCCCCCCTTTTTTTTTTTTGGTTCCTGTACTTGATTAACAGCCTTCTGAAGTTCAAAAACTGCTTTTCGATCGATGTATGAATAATGCATTTTTAAAAAGTTCAAATCATTTTTCTCCTTAACCATGACACGTGAAGATTGATCATAAATATTAATGAATACATCTTTTTGTTAACATCTTATTCCTCATTCCCCCACCCCATAAGTTTAACAATGAATTTCTATACAAAGCTTCTTGTTTTATTGCAAATTAACTCTATTGACACAATTGATTGAATATATTCTTTGAATGTTGGTATTAACATGAACATTTAATTGTATTTGGAGTTAATTTTTTACATAATTTTTTTAAACACTCTTTTTAATTTTCGCAAAATTAACAGAAATTACAAATCCTTTAAATAAAGTTTAGAAAAATTTCTTTAGTTTAAATTATTATTATTGTTATTATTATTATTATTATTATTATTAGATTTTTTTAAAACTATTAATTTATATTTGTAATTGATTAAATGCATCCATTACCCGCCGAAGAAACATTTTCCAATTTTCAGCCAAATAAATACTTATGCAGAATTCTGAAAGGTATGGTAGATTTTATTATTAACTATTATTATATAGATTTTTTTTACATACACTGTGACGGGAAAAGTTCAGACAATGAAAAAATACATGCAGATTTCGAAAAACTTTTTATAAATTTGCCTAAGACGGTTTCTGTGTAATATACTAATGTACTATACAGTGTCGGCAAAAAAAAAAAAAAAAAATCTTTACACTTGAGCGGGAAAAAGAAGAAGAAAAAAAACTTTACATGTCAATTGCCGTTCCTGCCATAAAAATGTGTCAAACCTCAGTGATAACACATGGTATTAGTCGGTCGCAGGCGACCTTTCCCTATCCTATGAACACTCAGTTCGCCTCGTAGACTTTCAGAGAAAGGCTGTATGCTCTTTGGTCCCACCGGCCAATATTTCGTTTATTTGTCAAAAGTTTGAGAACCTACATTGGTATTCCAACTCCACACAATGAGTCGGGGAAAGCTTAAAATGGAAGAGAAATCTCATGCCTTGACTCTGCTGGAGAAAGGAATCTCTGTGATTGATGTAATTTGAGATCTGGCAGACCATTCTAGATGTAGCCATATGTAGAAAATCTTTACAAGGTCATTAAAATATAAACATTTTTAGGACGAAATCTTAACATTCTAGTCGTTTATTGTAAATATCACATTGCAGTCAGTATTTTGTCACCTCATCTTTACATTTTATTACCAGCTGCAGCCGTTTAGACACGGATCTCTGGCTACATTTGCCAGATGGCTACAAATGGCTACATCTAGAATGATCTGCCAGATCTCTGGCTACATCAATCACAGAGATTCCATTCTCTAGCAAAGTCAAGGCAGGAGATTTCTCTTCACTTTTAAGCTTAATCCGACCCATTGTGTGGAGTGGGAATACCGATGTAGGTTCTCAAACTTTGAAAAATGAACGAAATACTTGGCTCGAGGGAGCAAAAAGCATACAGCCTTTTCTAAAAGTCCACGAGGCGAACTGAGTGTTGATAGGATAGGGAAAGGTCGCCTGTGATCGACTAACACCATGTGTCATCACTGGGGTTCGACACATTTTTATGGCGGGAAAGGCAATTGACATATAAAGTTTTTCTTTGCCGTTCAAGTGTAAAGATTTTTTTTTTTTTTTTTTTTTGCCGGCAATGTTCATACTATACTTTTTATTATAATAAAAAGTTGACTTGTGCATATTAAGAGTTACTAAAAGGTTAAAAAAAAAAAAAAAAAAAACAGTCACAAAATTTTTAAAACTTTTGAGACTTTTGCTTCCATTCTTCTTCATTAGTTCAAAAAAAAAAAAAAAAAAAAATTCCAGCGAAGAACTAAATTTTGCATGTTTTGGGTTCGATTTTGTACCATACATTCTCAACAAATCTCTTAAGTTCCTTTAGAAAAGCGTATTGCTTACCGCTGTTAAAAACTTTTATATTCTGAGAATTAAACCAGGATTGTAGGTTGTTTTAAGAATGAATTGAAGGACTGCCTTATTGAAATTTCCATTAAGGGCTACCGAGAAGCTCAGCAAGTGGCAGGACGTTATCCTCCAATGACTATGATGTTTGACGACTACTAGTAAAGGTCAGAGACACTTATCCTTTATAGCAAAAGGCTGCCCAAGCCATCCCGTTATCTGTGATTAAAATATCATCGAGATTCTTTCCGCAAGTCATGTTAGTGCGATGCCCAGCTATCTGAACCATTTAGATTCCACTTTGTTACATAGCTAAATATTACTGATTGCCATTTTGTCCATATGCATATCATTTCGAACTTACAACTATCTTTATAATTGTGATGCGGCTTCAAAACTAGTTTATTTTCCATTTTGCAGTAAACGATTATTCCTGTTTAATAAATTTGTCTACGAGATACATATTTTAAAATATTTTTTTCAATTTAATCAGATTTTATAATATTTTTATGACAAGTAAAAACCTCCTTTGTGGCTGAGATCTTCTACTCTTGAAAGCTGATAGGGGGCAGATTTGAACCTAGGTTGCACTCATTAACCTAGCCATTCTGAGTTCTCCTTTTTCTTTTTTTTTTCTTTCCGAAACCCGCGCGAAGAAGACCTCTTCTAATCATTCCATCTATAGTGTAAACAATCGGCCTTTAGCACTATACCGCATCTTAAAAATTAGTTGTATCAATTATTTTATCTGAAAATTTCGAAAAATCATAGTTTTCAATATAGTGTACGCATATATGACTTGCTCGGGGCTCTTTAGGCAGGATCTTACTGACAATCCTACATTGTTTCGCGATTTCTTTAGGATGCACAATATTTTGGACCTGATTTAACACTGTTAGTCTCGCAATGAGCAACAATATGCACAAACATTTTTGAATAATTGAAAGTTTCTATTTTTTATTTTTTTTTAATGAGTGATGTCAGTGCAAATTAAAAAATAAAAATGCCACGCAACAAATACTATATATATATATATATATATATATATATTATAATTATTTGCAGCGAAAATGAAAGTGCCTCGCAGTCTATGATTTTTTGTTTCCGTAATTCATCAAAACCTTTCAAAATCATCGAGTTTCTCAGAAAAAATTATCTTGAACAATATATAAATTTTCGTATAACAGAAAGCATTTCAACAAACTCATCCATTCCAAGATTATTCATTAACACTGATATAATAAGAAAAATCACACTATCTTTCTTTTACAGAAAGGTGTTTTAAAATTTATTATAATAATTGAGAGTACGTGTTTCTCCACTAATTTATGGTATTTCTTTACAGAATTATGAGATACTAAAAATTGCGATTCCCAAAAAATAATTAGGGTTAAAAAAAGAAAGAAAAGAGAGAAACACATAAGATACCCGTTTGTGAACGATTGACTTCACACTATGATATTCAAAGATAAAGAATTCATTAGCTTACTCACCTGTTCACAAACAGTACTCACTGTCGTGAGAATAGTCAAAACGGATGATAAGTGAAAGAAATCTTGAAAAGAAAAAAAAAAAATCACTTTAAAATCATTTTTAACTCGAATCTTTTATTTGAAATGAACCTTAGCAAGGAGTTTCTCTATAAGGAAGTCCTATACGCGCGATTAAGCAATGCAGACAACTTTTGATTTCACCAGAAGGGTAGAAATGAAATACCAACCGTTCGGTCAATGAAAAACATTTTTAATTTATAGTAACGGATCGTTTGCAATTCCTGAATTCCTGAAGTATTTCCTTCTGGCTAAAGGAGATAAAAAGGAACTCAGAAAAATTCTTATAGCTATTTTTATTTTAAATGTTCCCTTTCATTCTTTTTTTTTTTTTTTTATATATTTTATAATAAATTAAAAAAATAGTGCTTCACTTTGATTTTATATACTTCTTTCTTTAGTCTACTGCTGCTTTTACGCTTCACCCGTGCTTACATTGTTTTGCCTGAGTAATGTCATGAATAATTATTTGACTCGAAATATTCATCGGGTTTTTATGCGTTTTATGGTGCTTATTTGCAAAGTTCTTAATCGTTATCATTCGGTTTTCTGTAAATTCTTCACTGTGACTTGTATGTTTATTACTTGCGCTCTAGTTTTCGTAAATATATCCAGATAGCTACAAAATTTGTATATTTTATAAAATTTAACGAAAGAATTCTCTGTTAGAACTATGTTTTAAGTTTTATCTCATAAAAAAAAAAAAAACGGATAACCTACCGTGCATTAAGTTTTTTGAAGTGAAAACTTCTTTAGGCGCGTTAAGCACTTTTGGGTGAACTAAAATCATTGAACTCCCGTCATCATCAGCTAACGCTTTCCATTTGAAGTGAAAACTTTTGGGTGAACAAAAATCATTGAATTCGCGTCATCGTCAGCAAACGCTTTCCATCCTTGTATGATACAAATAATGTATCATACAATTAACTTGCTAATGTGAAGTGTTAATAATTATATACTGTATATTCTTTTAAAATCTGGTGCGGCTCTACACGACTTCTCTCATCTCCGGACACTGTCTCTATTGCAGTTAGACCTCACAAAACCGTGAGAAAGCACAAAGCTGCCATTTTTCTCACGTTTTTACAATCTGGTGCGGCTCTACACGACTTCTCTCATCTCCGGACACTGTCTCTTAAAGATTGCAGCCGGAAACGTTGCAGTTAGACTTCACAGAACCATGAGAAAGACCAAAGACGCCATTTTTCTCACGTTTATACAATCTGGTGCGGCTCTACACGACTTCTCTCATCTCCGAACACTGTCTCTTAAAGATTGCAGCCGAAAACGTTGCAGGTAGACCTCACAGAACCATGATAAAGGCCAAACCCGCAATTTTTCTCACGTTTTTACAATCTGGTGCGGCTCTACACGACTTCTCTCATCTTCGGACACTGTCTCTATTGCAGTTAGACCTCACAAAACCGTGAGAAAGGCCAAAGCCGCCATTTTTCTCACGTTTTTACAATCTGGTGCGGCTCTACACGACTTCACTGATCTCCAGACACTGTCTCTTAAAGATTGCAGCCGGAAACGGAGGTTTTTTTCCCCTCTCCTCTTTTAAATACGTTTTTTGAGACCTGGAACAAGTTTTCGCTAAAACTATAAAACCAATAATTTTTTTTTTTTTTTTTCCCGATGATTGGTTGGTTGTGGGGTCCTAGGCCTATAGGTGGAATGCTTCCAGTGAGGGTCTTTCTAAGGGATCCTGTCCTAGCCCACATTATGGCGAGTTTTGGAGAAAACTATGGAAAACTCCCAACAGCTAGGTCGATGAGTGCGACCTGGGACTGAACTCGGCACTTTCCGTCTGTCAGCTTTGAGGGCAGAACCTCTCGGCCACTGGTTGAGCTTTTTCTGATGATAAAAGATACTTGAAGAAATATATTGTATTGGCAGTTTTTCAAAATTTTAAGTAATATTTAAATTAAAAATTTTCATGTTTAGGAAAAAATTGACAACAATTGAAATTATGATCATATCACGGGATTTAAAAATAGAAAAAAAAAATATATATATATATATATTTTTTTTTCAAAGGAACTGATAACAAACAAATCCCCAAAAAATCATTAAAATTATCAAGTTTTTATTTTCTTAAACGTCTCCGTAAACTGCATTCTCGGTATAACGACTCTTTACAGGATTTTTCTCTTATTATTTTGAGGTTTGAGATTGGAATGCAAACAGTAAGCTGATATCATTAAGTAACTTCTATTGAACAAATCTTAAAATAATAATAACAATAATAATAATAATAATAATAATAAGCATAAAAAATCATCAAATTGTTTGAGAGAAACAAGGTGCTCGGACTGGAATCTCGGAAAAGGCACAGATGTTTCGCCCTATGTTGCCTCTGTTAGGGGTAGCGACAATATTAAAATTCAATATTAGATCTGCCGCCCACATGATGTGGTGGTTAGCGTCCTTGACTTCCACATGGCAGGGCCCGGGTTTGAATCCTGGATAAGGCATGGTTGTTTCGCCCTGTGTTATTTCTTATGTGTAGTGAAAGCCACCCACTGAGTGACAGCTAATGCTCAGTCGCAAAGTACCGCAACATTAAGAGGGGAAAAATAGAACTTTGTAGAAATTATGTATTAAACTTTACTAAACAATTATCAGGTCGTAATTAGCAATATGTCTGAATTATTGATGTCTCTCTCTGAAAATTAGTATGTATGATAAAATTGACCCTTTCCAAGGGAATATAGAAGGAAGTTAAAAAAAAAAAAAAAAAATCCTTCGATTAAAAAAAATTATAATTGAAACATTCGAACCAAAATGGTGCGTACTGGTATACAAACACGCGCACTAAATTAATTCATTAATTAAAGGGTCTAAAATATATATTTTTTTTAAAGTTGGTTAACAAAATTTATAATGTATTTTGCGAGCTATTTTTTACAAATAACTTGTAAATTTACAAAGAATTTCATTACTTTATCTTAGATATATATATATATATATATATTTCGCTTGAGCTTAAATTATATTCCCGTAATATTTAAGAATTTTTTATTCTGTGATGATGGCACAAGACTTTTAGATTTCTTTCCCTCACTGAAAAATATCCCAATAAATGAAACTACAAATATTTTATAACCTTATACGTAGGTCACCTTTTCGGATCAAGAAATAATGACCTAATAACCGAAACTACCTGTCAGAGGAAGTTTAGAACAAGGCATTTTCTGTTCTGCTAAGTCAAATATTTAAAGACATTTCCTCGTCTGGAGATGAGAAGGTGCCAAATGGTAATTCTTACGGAAGTTGGTAGCAGAAAAATAACTTTGGGGCTAAATTTGATTTCAGAAAAATAATGGAAATCAAAATAAATTCTAACAGCATTTTCAGTACATATCATAAAAAAACGACAGTTTTTTGAGTGATGCAGCAAAGTATATATACATATGTATATATTGTGAATCAGATGTCTCTTATGAAAAAAATTATTAGGACTGAGGACTATTAGTCTCAATCTGGGATTTTTGCAGTGTCATTTTTCAATAGTTGGACATTTATCGAAATATAAAATACATCGAAAATATAATTGAATAATTTGAAAGCGATGTTATAATTTGAAAAAAACTAATAGTCCTCCGTCCTAAACTAAATTCCGATTTTACCAGAATTTCATCAAAATCTTTTTTTTTTTTTTTTAACGACAAGAAAAGAAAATTAATAATAAATAATCAGTATCGAAACAAACACTATAGAAAAAGTTTTTTTTTAAAAATAATTTTGAATTAGGAAATAAAAAGTGCGCGTGCAAAATTAAATAAAAAAATGAATTTAATGATTTAATTTTTATATCAAACATGATCGCGTGCTATCTTAAAAAAGTAGATGTAAAATTTAAAGTTTATGTGGTGCGTGTGGCATCTATAAAAATTGTTTTAAGAAATAGAATAGAATAAAGAAAGCGACGATGTTGGTTGCATTTTGCTATATAGTTTAAATTTTTGAATTTTATAGAAGTAATATCTACCGTAGGAATAATTGCTTATGTTAAAACTATAGGGAATTGTTATGCGAGCACAAGCGATGTACTTTTTATTTATTTATTTATTTATTTAATTTATTTATTTATTTATTTATTTTATTTTATTTTTATTTATTTTTTTTTTTGGGGGGGGGGGGGTTAATAAATTTAACTTATTTTTATTATTTATTTATTTATTTTTCATGCTGGCTGAACAAAAAAATTGCCTCCTTATTCAAATGATTTATGGTTATTATTATTTTAAAATCGTATATCAGTATTGCTCAACAACGGTGAAAATTGGTGACTATAAAATATTTTCACGTTCAAACTAAGTGTTTATTATCATAATTATTAATTTTAGTTTTATTAATTTTATTTTTTTTAAGTTTTTTAAATTTAAATAATTATAAGATGAAAAAACTTTTTATAAACCATGTTTTTAAAATTTCTGTTGAATCATAGCTGTAGAACTACATTAGCACTTTATCAAGCGTATAAATAAAGTGATAATGACGTCAATTTTTGTGAAACGCATAATTTATTTTTTTACAATTTGTTAACGTTCACGTTTAATTAAATGTGTTTATTTTTATGTCGAAAGAAAATAAACTCGTATTTTTTTTTTTTTTTAAACAAATTATACCTAATATTTAAATGGCTATTTTTATAGCTATTAGGAGGTTATTATTTTCATATTTTAATTAATTAAAAGAAAACTAATCAAAAATTCGAAAATCGGGCTTCGAAGTATTGTGTGGTCACCGGATTCTGAGCTATTCTGAAAGTTTCAAATGTCTAGCTAGTAGGGAAGTTAGTTAAAAATCGATTGCAAGATTTGTACTGGACAAACAAAGAAACAAACAAACAAGAATCGAAGTTAATAAAAACAATGTAAAATAATGCGCGCTGTAAAGGCCTCTAAATTTATTTGAATTAATTAAACAAATGAGAACTGTAGAAGTCAGCAAACTACACAGAAGAAATATAAATCCACATAATCCGCATTTTGTTCCAAAATAGAGGTCATTTAAATTTTTTTAAATTGAAACAAAATCTGAGAAACTGACTTTGGCAATTCCCTCGTTTATGATAAAGGAATTAATTAATTAGCTAAAAAATTAACAACAGAGAAGACCAACCTGCTCGTTCGACTGAGCTGGAAAGACTTGTTAGCTTTTTCTTGTTTCTGTTTTTGTAACGGGGTATTTTCCATATTGGCATTAATTAATTTAATTGAAGATTAATTAATCAAAATCTTAAATAGTTCTTAGCAAGAGTGCATTCTAAATAATAAAATTGCCTAAAATACTGAAAGAACAATAATTTTATCAATTTTATCCAAATTTTATCCAAATTTTAAAATAGATTTCTATGTGGAAAACAAATTATATTTGAACAGAAGATTAAAGTGCAACAAAAACAACAAGTGTTACTACCTTGGCTTCCAAGATAGCACGTGTTTTTTGCACATGAAGAAGAAAATCCACGTCCTTTCGAAACCAGTAGTTCTTACATTAATTTTATTATGTATGAAGAAGTTTTTAAGTTTTATTATTTTTATTATTCCTATAGTTAACTATAAAAAACAGTTTACACTGATGAAAAAAATATACCGCCTTCCTCGAGAATAAATAAGTGGCCATTTTTTAAATCCCTAAACTATAAATATAGATTTCTGTGCCATACGCATAAGGCACGCCAATAAACTGAACAGACGAAATGATCAAGAATTTCTAGTTTACACATTTCTAGATGGTGAAACAATATTCTGAATATTCCGAATATTCTGAATCTTTTGTATTGCGAGAAATTCTCGCTTGATTTTCTAGATTTGGGTCATAAACCAAGATTATAGTTGCTGAAACCCGCCTCTTGTAGTCCCATTTATTTGCAGAGATTTTTAAATAACTTTGCCCTCGATAATATAGGCAAACACTCTAGAATTCTAATAAGGGCTTCTAGAACTCACTTTCCAAGAGGATAAGAATTTATAAGGATGACATGGAACTATTTTTTCTAGAGCCACAATTTAGATTCTAGATGTCAGTTACAGAATTTTTTCTCAGTGTATATGCAATTTAAAAAGATGGTATTAGGTTGATTTAAATTATGTTACACTATGTTTAACATTATTTATTAATTTTAAATATGATATTTTTAATCTGAGCCAGGATTCGAACCTGACACCGGGCAACTCAAAGCCAGAGTGCAATATTAAGAAAGTACCATTATAAACCACTTAAAAATTTTTAACCAAAAATATTTTTCTTTTAGTAATAATACTAATTTTTTGAAATCATTAAAAACTATTAGAAAAATTATTAGAAAGATTAGTTCTGAAGAATTATTAGATTAATTTTGATATTGTTACTTTATGCATCAGTGACATATGGTGAAACAATATTTTAAATATTCCAAATATTCTGAATCTTTTGTATTGCGAGAAATTCTCGCTTGATTTTCTAGATTTGGGTCATAAACCAAGATTATAGTTGCTGAAACCCGCCTCTTGTAGTCCCATTTATTTGCAGAGATTTTTAAATAACTTTGAACTCGAGAATATAGGCAAACGCTCTAGAATTCTAATAGGGGCTTCTAGAACTCACTTTCCAAGGGGATAAGAATTTATAAGGATGACATGGAACTATTTTTTCTAGAGCCACAATTTCGATTCTATATGTCAGTTACAAAATTTTTTCTCAGTGTATATGCAATTTAAAAAGATGGTATTAGGTTGATTTAAATTACGTTACACTATGTTTAACATTATTTAGTAATTTTAAATATGATATTTTTATTCTTGATTTTTAAAGGAAGATTTATTTTTCAAAATAAATATCAACAAATAGTTTTCAAAAGATTAGCACATGATGTGAATTATTACAGTCTTTCAGTATACAAATTTAAATTAATGCCTATTTTTATTAAGTAGTAGTGTAAGCTTAAATTAATTACGATTTTAGTTAATTTCACTGTAAAACTTTACAGAAATAAAACTGAAATACTGATTTAAATATTGAATAATTGTGTTTTTTTTATTTTCTTTTAATGGTATGTAACTTTAAATTTAAATTTAAAATTATCAATTAAATAAATTTTCATATGATAAAATAATCCTTTATTTATGAATTTTTAAATTCCTTTTAATCTTCTGTTATGATTTTTGTGCTTCATTTTTTTTTATATTTTTTTTTTTTATTATTCAGTTCAACAAACAAAGATATAGCTTTAAAAAATGTTTGTTATGCTGTTTTGGAAGAAAAACAATTTCGACACATTTCCGGTTTGTCTAAAAAGATCAGAAATCTTATCATACCTTTAAAAATTAAAAAAATGAAACATGTTACCTCACAGTTTATGTGCATTTATTTTTCTGTTTTATTGCTCAAGATTTTCGTTCTGATATTGTTACTTTATGCATCAGTGACATTTTGGAAAGTCCCAAGAATACAAGAAACTGTCGAGAGCCCATGTTGTGAATATTAACTACCGACAAAATGCTTAAAAAAAGTGTTTTTCTTTTCTATTTTAAGTTATTGTGTCATATCATTCTTTTATTACTATTATTAAGCTTAGACAAACTTCTTTTATCACTTAATGCTAAAAAAAAAAAAAAAAAAAAAAAAACATTATTAGACGACAACTTTTAAAAATTAATTTTTCTTTAAGAAAATATGAATGTAATATTAACCATTTAACAGTTTTGCTTTCATAGCGCTTGAACACAACAGGCAGAGATTTAAACTTTTACACCAGGATTTTCGAAAAGTGAGCATTTCTAATAGTTTTTAATGATTTAAAAAAATTAGTATTATTACTGAAAGAAAAATATTTTTGGTTAAAATATTTTTTATTTGGTTTATAATGGTGCTTTCTTAATATTGCACTCTGGCCTTGAGTTGCCCGGTGTCAGGTTCGAATCCTGGCTCAGGTGAGGATGTTCGTAGAGGTTTAAAATCCATTCTAAGTCGTAGATCCTGGTGTAAGGGGTCTTAATGTACAAAAATCGACCAAAGAGCGATACCCCAAACCTAAATCGAAACCTAAGTATGTTTCTCCAAAATTTATTGTAGTATTAAATTAATATTCGATTTTTTTAAATGGGGCTTTTACTTTTTTCGTTTAAATATTAGGAATGCTAGTACTTGTGAAAATATCGTCAGGTCAAAAATGATATTCATGGAATCTATTAGGTATCATCTAAGATATCTTTTTAACTGACGGATATATTTTCACAAATGCCAAAATATACTTCACAAATAAAGTATGTTTTGACCTAGATTAACATAAAGTAACATAATGCATGGAATCTTTGCATGAAATCTTAATATTCTGTATGATGTACTGTGACCTTAAATGATAAAACTCATTTTTGTGATTAAAGTGTGTGCTTCGAGGCAAACTATGCGATATTAATTCGTTACCAAAATTCAGTTTTCCGTTTATATTTCGAGTGTTACATTTACCCCTACTTTTAATCGTTTAAATACTTTATTTATTAATGAGTAATTATATCCTGATTGTGGAAAGAAATAACTCGTATAGAGATTCTTGTGTTCTGCGTTGTTAAATAAATAGATAATTTTATTTATTTATTTTATTTTTTACTTAACTACAAGAAAATGTTTCAAATCTATGATCGAAAACTCGACTTACCTTTTTTAATGTGACATAGGTTTCTATAGCTGTAAACGGTTCATTATTTTAAGATCTAACTCAGGGTATTGACATCCATACTTTTTGGAATCAGCATTTTTTATACTAATCCTCTATAATATGTTTCTATGATCATGGAAGCAATTATTACATGAATATAACGGTGGAAGTATCGTGAAAAGAGCCGTCGACATCCCCCCTATAAGGTCCTTCATTTCGTAATTGGTAGAATGAGATGTTCTGGAAATTAAGTAATTTTTACGCAATCACAAAAAAATCTATCGATTTTATGCATCAAAATGGACGCCTAACTTGAGAAAACAGTCTAATTTTAAGTTTTAAAAATAATGTTAATCTCGAATTATTTAAATAAAAAATTCTTTTTCTTTTTAATTTTAATGAAAAATTAAAATGGTATCAATAGACGATAGACTAATCTACTTTTGCATCTTCACTTTATTCTTTTTTTCACCATAGTGATATTATGTAATAGCTACTAATATAATTTTTCACCAGTAGCATTTAAAACATTATTGATTTCTGCCACGCAATTTAATTAAAATTTGAAAAGCGCGAAAGCTATTATGACGTATTCAGATAAAATATCTTACAATTCATAAAATTTCTCAAAAGAATAGCTATAAAATAAACCACTAAAATCTGATTTTAATATATAAGTATTTACATATTTTTAAAAAGAGCCTTTCGTTTTTTAAAAATGTCACTTTGTTATAAGATTTTACAATTGCGAATTACATGTGACCTTCAATGCTGGCTTTGTCATGCTTCTAGATGAGTTTGAATAATGAGTAATTATGAAAAGAAGAAAAACAAAAAAATATTTTTTCTTTCCTTAAGGTCTACCTCATCAATCTACCAAATTTACTCAACCAAAGAATTCAGATAACGGATGGTCCAGGCAAGTAAGTTACTGATTGTTTTTCGCTTCGTTTCTCTTCTGCTGTTACAAATCCAGATCCATTCCTCTTCAACTTAAACCCGAAGGCTTACAATCGGCCGTGAAATCGCAGTTTCTAACACATAATTCAATATAGATTTGTGTCGTATTCCTACTGTTGCGTTTTAATACTATGTAATTGTAAACTGCAAATTTAAAAGCCGTTTTTAAACCGCCAATGTGACTAACTTGACATCATCACTGCATTTGTCTTTGACATTAAGCCGGCAATATATCTAAAAATGTAGAAAAGTATTTTTCTTGAAGCATTTTCTTGCATTGTGTTGTATATTTTTCCAATACCTGAAGGGATAACTACAAAAATGGAATTTATATGGAATACCATTCAATCATTTATATACTAGACATATAGTTAAGATATCAATCAATTTTAAATTATACATTAAGTAAGTATTATGTGGTTCGTTTTAAATTTTTTTCGTTTAACTATCAGAATTGCAGTCATTCTTAAATTGACTTTTTTTGTATCTCTATTCACTTTATGAGCTGCACTTGCACCTATTTGGAGGTAGAAAAATTCCTAAGGAATTCTTAATTGTTCCCCTTAAACAAAAAGAATGCGTACAATTTTACTAAAATCTAGAGGCATTATATTAGTTACCTCAAACTTTTGTTGTAACATTAAATATGGTATAACATCATACAACTTTCAGTCTAATGTTACAGTGTTGATTAAAATATTTAGGATTTGTAAGTATATAAAAATAAATTTGAACGAAAATAGAGGATAAGTAGAGATTTTTAGACTACTTTTTCCATGGTATAAAAATATAATCTAAAGTTGGGCTCGTCGATTTTTTTAAATACAGACATTAAACAAAACCAATCTCATTGCTTTCCAAATAAACTATACTCACTTTCCTTTAGGACCATAAAAATTTTTTAGGTTTACCATAACTATGAAAAAAATATTTATCATTTCGAAATTATTTAAAAACACTAGCGAGCTTCGCCCGCTAGCGGGTCAGTATTTTCAAAGGAATCACTAAAATTAATGAATCTCTAACAGTAACTTTTAGTGTTAAGAAAAGAAATTAAAAAAAAAAAATCATTTCTGATTGGGTAAAAAGGCGGCCTAATTCCCCACTGCCTTCGGCAGCGCTGCCCCGTGCGCGCTGCCCCGTGCGCGCTGCGCGCGCATATTCCTTCCCTGACCCTTCGTGCCCCCCCCCTCAAAAAAAAATTCTGATCGGGTAAAAACTCACACCGGGTCCCCACTGCCTTCGGCAGCGCAGACCCATGCGTGCTGCGTGCGCATGTGTGAGGGTATACGTGCGCTGCGAGCACATATTCCTTCTCAAATCAAATTTCTATTCTTAAGAAAAGAAAATAAAAAAAAATCATTTCTCATCGGGTACAAAGTCGGACCGGGTCCTCACTGCTTACGGCAGCGCAGTCCCGTTCGCGCTGCGCGCACAAGTTAAGGAATACACGCGCTGCGCGCGCGTATTCCTTCCCTGACCCTTCGTGCCCCCTAAAAAAAATCATTTTTAATCGGGTAAAAACTCACACCGTGTCCCCACTGCCTTCGGCAGCGCAGACCCATGCGCGCTGCGCGCGCACGTGTGAAGGTATACGCGCGCTACGCGCACATATTCCTTCTCAAATCAAATTTTTATTTTTAAGAAAAGAAAATGAAAAAAAAATCATTTCTCATCGGTTAAAAAGTCGGACCGAGTCCCCACTGCCTTCGGCAGCGCTGTCCCGTGCACGCGGTGCACGCCTATATCTTCCCCACCCTTTCAGCCCTTCCTAATTAACCTACATATACCAATTTTGAACGGTCTAACTGAATTAGCTGAGATGCAAAAGAAAACCTAATCAGAACACCTCAAAACGTGCAAATCTGGTTAAAACTTTCGATAATATAAAAGAACTTTAAAATATCTTTCGAATGATGTATTAAAAACAATTTAATCATAATTAGAAATTGAAATATTGAAATTTTAAAATATTACAGCGCCATCTGGCGGTAGCAGTTTCTGTAATCTACTGTTCGATTCCAAATCAACAAAGCTATCTAATGATGTATTACTTATGAAATTATTTTAATTAGTAGTGAGATACAAAAGAAAAACGATTCAGGAGACCTCAAAACGTGTAAATGAAGCGAAATCTTGAATCCCACTTTCGATAATATAAATGTACTTTAAAATATCTTTTGAATGATGTATTAAAAATAATTTAATTATAGTTAGAATTTGAAATACGCGTATGAGAATAAAATTTAATTTGCAATTAAATTGTACATTTTTTATTTATTTTGGAAACCCTATGATATTTGAACTGCTACTTCGTCTTGTGATGTTAAAAGTGTGTAGCAAGTTTGAAATAATTTTGAATAAAATTGAAGCATTTTGAAATTTGCAATTTTTATTTCCAGTATAAAATCAGTAAAGCACGAAGTAAAATCTATTTATTCTTTCGCCCGGCGCCATGGTAACCGAAATACGTCTATTGCGAAATTAATAAAACTCTTGTGATTTGTTGCCACTTTTTTTTTCATACTTTAGTTAATTTAAAAAAATCTAATTGCCCTATCGATAAGCTGTTTAAACCGTCGGATTCAGAAAAATCGGATCTTTCATTTGATACCTTATTTGTAACGATACGACTGATATTTCTAATTTATTTTCCACTTTTTCCGTAAAAATGTCGCTTTTTAAGCATTTAATCATGAATTCTGGGTCATTTTTCGGTAGACAAGGGTGGACGTTTTAATTAATATCTCCGCTAATTAGGGTCGCATCGCTTAGCGAATTATCGCGATGTCGAGATGAAGAAATTCTGCGTCTGTCGACACCGGTTTCGAGGCGATGCGACCATTAGCGCCGGAGCTTTAGCGGTCACAAGGCATTTCTCACAGACAGACAGACAGACAGACAGACAGACAGAAAGACAGACAGACAGACAGACAGACAGACAGAAAGACAGATGCGCACAGATTTTAATAATATAAGGAGATATTTAAATAAAATTAAGTTTTTCTTTCATTTCTCAGAATTGATAAATTAACATTTTGTATGGTCCATTTTACTTTCTCTCGTTTAATTTATAAAGAGTAGTTTCTTCTGTACCTCTACATCACTTTATACAGTAACTATATTTGAGTTTTATAAAAAAAGTCAATTTGTTTAGGAATAGCCAAATGTTTTTTGGCCATATTGCATAAATAGCCTCAACGTTATTCAAATCTATCAAGGCTTTCTAGATTGCGCTTTTAATGTTGGATTTTAACATAGAAGTTAATTTCTGTATTTGTAAGCATATTTTGTAGCTTGAGCTTGCAGAAAAATGTTTTTTTTTTTTTTTTTTAACCTTATAATTACCAACATTTTAAAAGATTTAAGTCATGATTAAGAGTTAAAAAATAAAATTACTTTAGTTAAAATCTCAGATTTTTTTTTTTTTTTTTTTTTGTGTGTGTGTGTGTTTGTGTAGTAAAAGTATGTTATTCCAGTCCGTGTACTTATACTTACGAGTGTTCATAGAACTGCATTCTTGAGAGGGTTTGAGGCACTCACAGACTCCGTTGATGCATTCTGAGTAAGGATCCTTAGCTTGACACTGCTCAGAGACGAGACAAGGTTTGCCCAATGATACCGGTAGAATAGGAACTGTTGTTGTCGCAGTATAATCTTTAGCATGAAATGAAAGGAATAATTAATTGCAATTGCTGAAAGGGGATATGGTTTTTCTTACATGTAATTTAAAGAACATTTTATAAAATCTATCACATGATGAGGACCTGCAAAAAGTATTGTATTAAAATTACTAATATGATTGATGTTGCATGCATTCCTAAAATTTGGTTTTATGTGGGGGGTGGGCAGGGCCCGATTAAGCTTTGAAGCTAGGGGAAGCTCAGCATCATTTCGGGGCCCCCTTTCATTTCGGAAAATCTTGTTTTCCTGTTACATATTGTAATATAAAAATGCTACAGACCAAAAAATAGTGTGTGTTTATTATTATTATTTTTTTCCATACATCTGGGTGGTTTCTACACAGAACATTAAAATCATACAACTTTTTAATTAAGAACATTCAGATTTTTTAGGTTAAATAATAGATTTTTACCGAAATAGTGAGTGTTTTTTCTTGTTTTAGGTAACCTTTCTCAGAAAAAATTCAATCTCTGTGTGAAAATATGAAACAAAAAATTCAAGACCATGCTTTTAATCCTTATGGGGCCCCCTCTTAAATTTTAGAGGGGAAGCTTGTGCTTCCTGAGCCATTTGGATAATCAGGCCCTGGGGGTGGGGGGATATTAGCTTTAAAATGAATGTAATATAATGTTAATTTTGCATGTATTAATTGTAAATAGCCTGGCATTCAGTGATCAAATAATTGGTTGTGTAAATGGTGTGTATATGAACGGCGAACAAGAAACCGTTATTGCATTCTGTGTGGAATTATCTTCTCTACAATAAATACTGCTCAAACTATAACGAATTTGAAATTTCAACATAAAAATATTTTTTATAGAATATGGTATGTTTAGCGTTAAGTTTTAGAAATCTACATTAAAATAACCAGATACGTTAAGGGCTTCAATTGGATGTTGCTGCAATTGCATTTTGTATTTGTGTGAAACTTTTCTAGCATTTTCCAACAACATTTAAGAGTGGTTATGAATTCACTTAATCTCTTTGTCAAATCTGTATGCCTGCTGTGTGATCACATAGGGAAAGTATATTGAAGAGTAAACGATGCAATGAGTACTATACAGTTGGAAAGTGTCAATAACCTATGCGAACCGTGTGATTTTTAGTTTTCGTCTTTATTTTTAAATCTATTTTACCCCATGGTGGCACATAATTTTTTTTATTAAAGAGAAAGCAAGAAAAGTCACAAAAATTATTTTTATACTTCCTTAAAAAAAAAAAAAAAAAAAAAAAAAGAGTTTCACACAAGTATCTTTATAGTTTAATTTCTAAGGAGAAAGCATTAAAAAGATTGCTTTTACGTATCGTCTTTTTTATATCGCTTAAACTTCGCATACGCACCAGATATGATGTACTAAAATATCCCCAAAACATTAAAAACTTAAAAATTAAGCAATTTCCACTTATATCTCCTATAGAATCAAAACAACTTTGTCGGCCCCTATACACCCATCAATTAGTTTATTTACATTTTATTTTACAGAAAAAAGGGGTTTAGTTTATCTTGATAATATATATTAATATTTTTATATTGCATGTAGTATAAAGGTATTAAACTATGCTTTAAAAATATATTTCTCAGATACCGTCATGCATGAAAAATGTTTTGCTAGTCGGCTGCACTATTTTTAACATTTTCAATAGAGAAACTACCATAGTAAACTTGAATAACATAAATTAATTTCAAAACTTTCTGTAAATAATAATACGTCTGCACGCTTCTATTAAATTAGAGTGCGGACAGAAATACAGATAGTTAGATAAATAGTCATATCTCGTAAACATTATTGGAAAGTTTTAAAAATGTTTAACACAAATAAAAATGCAATTTTATCATTTTCCAATTATAGCACTTATTATATCTGAATGTTCATGTGTGGCCGTGTAAACTTTAATGTTACCATTAATACCATAGTCTTTAAAAAACATGTGTTTTTTTTACACATGGATACTATATGTAAAATTTCATTATGATTTGTGAAGTACAAAGATATTTAATTATAACTTATAAAAATGCCTCTTAAAAAAAAAAAAAAATTTTTTTTTTACTAGTTCTATTTTCGAATTTTAAATACTATAGACAATGTTATGTCACATACATATTTCACAGATAACTATTACAAAACTGACATAGTTAAATGGATGACTAATATTTTTAAATAACTAATACAAAATTTAAGTGATTGTAATATAAAACAATAGTACGAACATTAAATCGCTCCATGTTTCTAAGAATCTCTCCTAATTAGATAGTCCTTCTACCTTATTTCATTTCATATCTTTAAAATACACATTTTTAAGATTTCAAAGATTTCTTAGATATTATACAATACATCGGAACTCAACAAAGCAAACTGATTAAAACCAACAAATGTTTATTAATGAATTATGAAATAAATAAAAAAATAAATAAAATAAATAATAATAATAATTATGCAGTAAATTTGAGAAATTTTTGATCGTAACATTAATTATTGAAATATTGATTTTTAACATATACTACAAATTGTAAAGTTGTATAAAAAAAAAAAAAAAAAAAAAAAAAAAAAAGAGAGAGAGAGAGCAAAACAAATTAAAAATTTCCTAGGATTCAGTTTCAAGAATTAAAAATCTTTATCATGAAAAACGGCAGTTTTTCGAGTGACGCAAGCGGAAGGACAAACGGACGGATACAAAAATTTCTTAGTCAGTGAAATGGACACTGAGAAAGTAATGCATAAAATTTCTTCATTTCATTATAAAAAACAACAGAAATATGGCAATACAGAAAAACTGACTTAAATCATTTTTAATTTCATGACATAAGTCTTCCGACACAGGAAAGCGTACAGCAGATCGTATATAAAAAAATATGTACCAACTACAAGTAAAAAAAAAAAAAAAAAAAAAAAAAAAAAATATATATATATATAAATATATTAAGTTGAGGTTGAATTGAGGTTTAAGTTAATCATCAAGCCAGAGCTACGCAATGGACAAGTGTAGACAGTTTCGGATTCCCATTAAATTTAGATTTTGCATCTAATCTAGATTTATCCTATTACATTTAGATTTTAATTGCAAATAACCACCTACAACTTTGTTTAAGCATAATTGCATAAACCAGGATTTTCTATATGATACAAGGCTGAAATTTTGTTTGTGACTTTATTGGAATATGAAACACTTTTTACTTATTGAACATTTTTGGAAACACCTTATATTTATTCATTTATATTTCGCATGAATAAAATAGTTTCATATCATTCCAAAGATTCAATAGCGAACATTTATTTTTTAAAAGCGTTTTAAGAGTAAAGTAGGCATTACCTATAATTGCTTCGTCCAGTTCACAAGTCATTCCATTGGTGGAAATTTTAAAGCCACTTGCACATTGACACTTAGAACGCTTTCCTTGCTTTTGACATCGTGAATTTGGGGTTGCAATCAAACAGTCATTGTCATTTTGACAATGTCCTCCAAGATCTGGTTAAAGAAAGAAGAAATATAACTTAAAAGAAAAAAATAATAATACTTATTGTTAGTAATGCACTGGTACAGTACATTTATCAAAGGATATTGATTTATGTGTAATGGAAAATTTTGAAAAGATATTTCTTTCTTTAACTTTCAGAAGATTCTTTGATAATCGATAAATTTATTTTTAATAATGAGTAAAAAAAATCAACAATTATTTACGTAGGATTTTAATTTTTGGCATAAATTACTTCCTGAAGACAGCTTTGATGAATGTAAATGGCGGAAAATAACTGTGACAAAATAAACTACGAAAACACATATAATTTTGAGTTTACTGGAGAGTACTAATGTATTTTTTTAATGTACAATAATTTATTATTTAAATTCAATATCTGGCTTGTACTATGAGGTCATTGAAAAACTTAATGCGCGATTTCACAGATGATTTAAATATCTTAATTATACTTCCGATTATTTAATAAATTATATACTGCGAATAACTACTAAAAAGATTACTGAAAAAATAAATATCGATAATTTTGTTATTTTTCACCATTTAATGAACGATACACTTCAAAAACCAATTTCTCTGTAATCCCACAAGAGACACTCTCATTGGATGCAAAACTTAATCTTTGTCATAAATTATAGCCCCCCCCCTATTGTTACTATAGAAAACTCATATTTCATCTGCAGTTATGACTTAATTCAATAAAGGTCTGTTTTGTTGACTGGCAAGAAAAGAAATATTGGAAAGACATGTCAGTTCATTCTATTCTGTCAAAACGTGCGGACCCGGACATTAGGTTTTAAAATATATTTAAAAATTTTTAAATGATGAAAAACAATTGAATTGTCCCTATTTAGTCTCTCATTAACATTTTCAGTAGTAATCCATCGATTATAATGAACTAAATCATGGATAAAGTTCTCTATGAAATCGTGCCTGAATTTTTGCAGTGATTTACAATGCCTGATTTAAGGCAGGGCATTAGGGGCATGTGCCCTGGACCCTTACACTGAGGGGGGCCTCCAAGAAATTCCATCATACATTAAAAAATATATACGTATATACTTAAAATGAAAAATTTTTAAATTTTGCTATCGTGGTCGTTGTTTTTTGTTTTTTCGTCAATGGATGGAGGTGTTACTGCACTGTTATATAAATCAGCGGTATGATCTTTCAAGGAAACTATCATTTCATTGAAAAAATTGCAATATTTTCGCGAAACGCAAATACAACTACATACTACTGATACTGCATTCCAAACTCTTACAGGCTAACTAAATCCCATGCTCGCAGCGATAAAATGAAAAGTGGAGAGAATTTTTAGACGCGTGAATCAAAAATATGCGATTTGTTTTGTTTTTTGTAATATTAAAGCATGAGGAAAAGAGCCCATTGAACATGAGTGCCCTGGGCCTCCAAGTGAGTAAATCGGTCCCTGGTGATTTAATATATTCCAACATTTTATCATTCCATAGTTTTTTAATGTTAAAAATGAACAGAACACGATGTCTAGCTATCAAAGGCTATATAGAAACTTGTCGGAAAAAAAATTTCAATTTTAAACTTTTATAAATTATTATTAAGGGATTTTCACGCAATGCAATAATGTATATATATGCATGTATGTATGTATGTATATATTATGAGAATAATTAAAAGAGTGAGAACGAAAAACAAACAAATGAATAATTCACCATAAAAACCCACAAATGCCACACACACAATCTGGTAACTAATATATATAATTCTAAATAAAATATCAATATACACGATGCCTCATGATTGTTACGGTATGTCGATTTAGAATGTTTATCTTTGACAAAGAGATTGGAAAGAAAATTTTTTCCAGTTTCTATTCTGCCTAAATAGCGAATATAAATAAAAAATTGTAAGCAATGAGAACCTTCTACCCCACAAATAAAACAAAGTTAAAATATTTTTTAATAAACCATCTATAAAATATATACAAGGTGTTTCAGAACTAATCTAGAAAATTTTTTAGCTGCAGAACACATTTTAACGTGCAGTGAACTTAAGTATATATATGAAAATTGTGAAACAACCTTATACAAAAAATAATCAAGCTCTGAAATTTTCTGTAAAATAGATGTTACAAGAAACTTTACAAAATATTGGAAAATAAAACAAAAAATTCTGTTTCAGGAAATTTGATAATAAGTATTTGTAATATGTATTTACAATAATTTTATATAAAATGAAAACCAACATGCTTTTCAGTTTCAGAACGTTGCTTAAAAAGTAAAGAAAAAATAATTGGTTCAAAATTGCATATTTACGGATTTGATTTTATGCAAATACAAACCAGGTTTAAAATATTAATTATTCTATTATGAATGAATTTTAAATACAAAATGCAATTATATAATTTTTTGTGTACACTTAATATAAATATTTTTTCCCCATGTGCCGTGTTTACTTTTTTTTCTGTTAAAATTTTTAAACTGAAATTACTAATTGGATGTCTTCTTAAAAATAAAAAGAAAAAAAAAAACTTTTAAAGGGTTTAATTAATGTACTTTATGCCAATTAGTCATTTTCCTTTTAAAAGATATTTTTATTCACTAAATTATTTTTTTTTAATGAAATTATCTAAGTTAATTTGAATACAATTTTTATATGTACTTCACGGAAATACTTCTTTTATTTTTATTTTTTAAAGTTTCCTCTTTTATTTAATTAAAATTACTTTGTTAAAATCAGAATATTTTTGCTTCTAAATTTGTTATATGATTGTTGATGACACTTTTAATTTTATTTTTCCAGTTTATTAAAATAAAGGCTTAATTTTAAAGGCTCTAACCTTGATTTTTATAACTTTGATACTTACAATTTCATTTAATTATTATTAAAGGGGGGGGGGGAATTAAGAATCATGTGTTATTATTATTATTTTTATAGTATATTTCTATGTTTAGACATAAAACCTTTAAGCGCGATAAATGTTGTGGAATTTTTGATAAAATGGTTGAAATATTCCAGTCTTTTTTATTAAAAGACATAATCATCGAAGGAAGTACTAAATCAGGAAGAGAGCGATTATATACTCCGGTTGAAGAAGAGTACAATAACCATCGACTAATAAAGAGTACAATGACCATAAACCACAACAACGTTAATATACTTACCATGACAAGAAATAATTTACTTTTGGTAGTAGTCATGTTAAAATGACATTAAAACGCATCAGCTTTGTGCTTTTATCATTTTGAATTCCCATATGGATTGAAACCAGTTTGTGTTGTATCCAAAACTTTCTCTTATATTAGTTTTTATTCTGTAGATTGTATGTTTGTTTGAAGAAGATATAGGAAGTGGTGAACCCTTAGAATGTCTGCATGAAAAATTTCGATTAGGACATATTACTTACGTGGATAGCAATGTCCGCTCTCAGACGTCATGAAGCCAAGTGGGCATTGGCATTTCCCGTATACCTTAGGAATGATGTATTTGCAGTAACTAAACTTGCTGGCCATTTCGCACTGACGATCGTTCAGGCAATAATCATTGACCTTTGCAGCTGAAAGGATAAAAAATAATAATAAATGAATAATCTTGATTTTTATCTCCAGATATTCTACATTATCCAAAAACTTTCTTTCTAGAAAAATATGAAGCATTAAAAATTTTATTTCATGCTTTAAAAATTCTTGATTTTCTCCCAGAAATCGTTAGCTGAAATGGTGCTAATAATAGTAAATGTAAAAAAAAAAAAAAAAAAATATTTTGGGTATATTAAATTACAAAACATAAATAAATAATGTATTGTAAGACAAACAATAAATAAATAAAATCTCTATTTTTACATTTTAAGTACTCAGAATTTATTGAAAAATACTTGTAACTTTGACTTTAATAATAATTAAAATAAAGATAATAATGATAGATCTCGATTTTCGGTTACTTTAAAATGTTTTACGCGTAAAATTAATTTAAAAAGAAAGTGTTTTAAATAATTTATGTTAATCATTAAAAATATTTCAATTCTGTAATATAAATATGACTTACATTTAAATTATCATTAAATAAAATAAATGAAACTGGATCATTAAATATAATTGAATGATTAAACTGAATTAATTCAAATATCACTTAACACTAATTTCACCAACTCAAAATATTTTTTTCTTTCAGTTAATTCTTTCAAACGTTAAAATTTGACCATACAGTATAGAATATTTTTATTGATTTAAAAAGTTCTATATTTTTGAGCCTTGTGCAAAGCATATAACCGAAATTGCTGCTGTTACTTTTTTTCCGGTTTTATTGAAGTAGAAAAAAAAATCTTCTGTACCAGAATAATAAATATGCTTTGTTGTTCATTCATTTTAGCCTTTTTTAATTTTGTGTTTACAAATTTTTTCCTTCAGCTATTGTTTGTAATGCTAAAATTTCAGCCTATATGAGCTAAATGGAAATTGAATTATCACGGGTCGGCATTGTTTGGAATTATGCTGTATTGTTACATACTTTTGTAATTTCATTTTTTTTTTTTTTTTTAAGATCATACTTGAAGTGAAAAATCTGTGTTAACAATGTCAGATTTGTTATGGTATGTAATTTTATCTGCACTTAAAAGACGATTAAAAAAAAAAAAAAAAATACATGAAGCAATTTTCAGTATATTAAAATTATTTTTGTGCCTGCTTTACGAAATATAAAGAACTATAAAATAAATATATTTCACACTATACATGTAAACTACACACACACATTACATTACATATATATATATATATATATATATATATATATATATATATATATATATATATATATATATATATATATATATATATACAAATACATGCATATATGGATATTTATTTATGTATAGTTTTGTAGATTAATGGAAAAAAGTAAAAGTGAACTGAACTTAGTGTTGCCAACTTGTAGGGATTTTTTATTTACTAATTCCCACTAATGTTTTTCTGTGGAAAATTGTGGGAATAGAATTAGTAATTAGTTTACAAGGTTAAGCAAAATAATTCCGATATGTTATGCTATAATTTTGCATGAAATTTTGTACAAGTATTTATGAATTACAGGGAAGTAATACAACACTATGAGTTATTAGAAATACATATATATACAGATGGGTATAGAAAGAGAGATACCTCAGGGAGTTGAGGGTGCGGCAGCCTCTTTCAGAAACGTATTGGTTTATGTAGCAAGTCAATCGAGTCAATATATACATTATATAATAAGGAATAAATAAAAATTATCTACTGAATAATGTGTGATGCAAATAAGACGTTGAGTTTCCTGATCTGCAGATCCACTAGTAATAAAACCCATTCATGCTAATAATGAAATAAGAACTAACAATATTAATAATAAAGAATATTCACCAATGAGAAGCCGTTAATATATATATTATTAAGTGAAAACTGCTCAAAACTAGAAGAAATGATGGTCAAGGGACGTGCATCCTTCATAGAGCATAGGATCGCAAGATTTATATTAAAGCTATTTTAAGCCTAAAATCTACAGTGTTCGTCCCGGTCTTGCGATAAAATCCAACATTAAAAAGAAATAAAGAAATAAAGACTGCAAAACGCTAAAAGAAAAAAATGTATATATATTCATAATGACTCAATATATATATACAATATATATATATATTTGTGTGTGTGTGTATAATTTTGAAGAAATGTTTAGCTCATTTCTTACAATTTTATTATCTTTATCTTTGTTTTTATTTTGTCATTTATTTATTTATTTATTATTTTTTTTAATGGAAGACGAAAACACATATAAAGCAGTGTTGCTAGATTGCACGAATTTTTTTATTTAATAGTCACCAATAATTTTGAGAAGTGATGTTTCATATACATGATATTAATCGTCGAATACATACATTAAATATCACTTCTCAAAATTATTGGTGACTGTTGAATAAAAAAGTCGCGCAATCTGGCAAAACTGGTATAAAGTTTCTTTTACAAATCACCGTGAGATGGTTGGGTGGGTGGGTGAGAGAAAAAGAAATTGAGTGTTTATATTTTGCAAACAAGATAATCTCTTGAATTTTTTTTAAACATATTAGTTTATTATAATGCATTTTATTGCTTCATTAAAGTTATTTGTTTTATATGATCCTATTATAAGCAATTGTCGACAAATGTTGCCTTTTCACAATCAGAGCAAATCCACTTTATAGATCATCTTCATCTGAAACTCATCTTCATAATAATGGGGAAAAAAATGCGAACCAACTCCAGCGAGTTAAAGTAAGGCTATTAAGAATGCTGTAATGAAGCTTATTTAAGATGGGCAGAAAAAAAAAAATAGACAATTTGTTTTCAGATACAGCTATTTTACTTACGAGGTAGACATTTATCCTTTCTGAGAGGCATGAAATTCTCTTTACAACGACAGAGTTTTTCTACACCGCATTCACTGTTATTCACTTTTATCTGACACTGTTCATCTACGGCGCAGCCGTAACCTAGCAATGAGGCTGAAACAATAACAAAATTCATTAATTACCTTTCTATTAACGTCAATCTGAATTTGATAATCAATACATAAACTGAAATCTATATTCATAAAGCATAAATAAAATAATATTTCAAATAATTACACAAATATTAATAATATTAAATTTCTTAAGCACTTTATATAACCCCACAGAAAAAAAAAAGTTTTGGAAAGCTAAATCTTTATTATAAAATTTGTACACGAAATTTTCGCTAGTATGCATGTAACCAATATACGCAACTATTTATATAAATAGTGCACATGCTTCTTATATAACACATTGTGTATATACCGTAAAATATGGGAAACACAGAGAAAGAGTTACACGCGCATGCAAGTAGAATCATTTCGTAGGCCTAAACAAGCAACATGTATGCTATCAGCCTTGCCTTACTAGAAAACAATATCTTACAGCATACATTATATTTACAATGAAAGTGGTGCCTATAATTTACATGCAGACAATTAGCTTGATGTAAAATGGTAAATCTATACCTTTAATATAAAAAAATCATAGTAAATATATAAACCATAAAATTAATTGTTTTCGTGGTTGGTACAGATTTTTTATTTTCTAACGTTTTAATTTTTCCTTATTATTGAATAGTAAATTTTTGAGATAATATTTTGCACTTAATTACAACGAATATTATTATTTGGAGTTAGTAGTAAAAGTAAATTCTGAAAAATGAAATCACATTACACACCAAGGTTTTTATGCAGAATGCTTAGAAATCTTTTTTATAAAGCTTTCTCATCAGGTGAGTATAAAGTTTTCTCATCAAGCAATATTACAATTATTAGAGCAGAAAAAATATAGGGAAATTACATAGTTTATAAACTGATAATTACATGACTTCAAAATGTTTATTACAGAAGAAAAAGAAAAGTGAATATAGGAAAAAAAATGCGGTTTTTAACAACTGGAGGCTTTTGTTTCTTCGCCTATCTGTAATGCATCCTTAACACCATTTCTCATTTAGTTTCCTTTGCTAAAATTATTTCAATTTTTCATTTCTTTCGAAGCTTATTTTTCAGAAAAATCAAAGTAATATCAATTTTAAAAATATTATTTTTGTGAAAGAGATATATAAAATTTGATTAATGATATCATAACAAACATGCCATACAAATTTCACGATCATGTGCAGTGAATGATCGTATTTTTTGATTTTTTGATTTTTTTAATTGACATTTTCATTCTATTTTTTAGGGAAATACTTTATGAAAACACTATGAAAATCAGACGTGCAAAGAGTATTTATAGAGTTATTTAGTAATTTTTTGCTTATAATAAGAATGGATTTTACAAAATTTTACAAAACTTTCAGAAAAATTGAGGAAACAAAAAAAAAAAAAAAATCTGAAACATGAAATGCATACATTTAATTTTTACTGAAATGAGCATTTGCAGTAAATAATTGTCTACTGCACATGCGCTAAAAGTAGGACTTTTTAAAACTGCATACGTTGGAAGCTGTACAGGACAAATTATGTCAAAAGTTCAATAGAAAAGAACAAAAATACGAAAATTATCGGCGAAAGAATGAGCTAGATTTTAAATATTTTTTTTTAAAGCTACTAATCAAAAAGCTAATTATTACAGACATTTTACAAAAAATAATTTTTATTTAAAAAAAAAAAAAAAAAAAACATACAACCCGCAAATATCAGTAAATAAGTTATAGTTACAATCCCAGAAGGGCTTTCCTACGTCTCTTGTATTTAATTTTTTGGATATCCAGTTATTCCATGTGCATTTTAGAATATTTATTTCTTTTGTTTTTTTATAGCCCTTGTGAGGTCGTAATTCTTAGAAAAAAAAGTATAATTAAGTTCAATTTGGTGATAACTTTGTTAATTTTTATTCTATTAAACTGAAGTTTTGACATAGGAATCGCACGATTATGTAGACAAGTACAATAATTTATTTTATTTTGCTTTATTTATTTATTTATTTATTATTATTATTATTGTTTTATTGGGGGGGGGGGGGGTCAAGATTTTTGCTTATAACAAGAATGAGTTCTTGTTATAAGTAAAGTCAATTTTTATTTCACTGCATATCTAGCTCTAAATCTATGTAATGAAAAAAAAAGAAAAAAAGTCTATTTTTCGCGAATGCGCAATAAAAAATATTTTCACAAATACTCATACCTCAGCGAAAATTAAATGTATGCATTTTATGTTTCGGAATAACGTTTGTCAAACGTTTGGCCAATTTTTATTAAAGCTTCGTAAAATTTTGTCGAAACTCATTCTTGTCACAAGCCAAAATCTTGGAAAAAATAAATAAATAAACAAATAAATAAATAAATAAAAATAAATAAATAAAATACACCTGTCTAAATATTCGAACAATTTTTACAAAGAAATATCGTAAGTTTCGGAATTCATGTGTTAAAGTTGTAAGTCATTCGAATATTTTTTACGTACACAGTAATTCTATTTTCTTCAATTTGTGGTTGGTCCTTTAATTGTACTGATGATTAACTCGTTATTGGAAAGTATGAGTTTAAAAATGTTCTTTGCATGTCTGGGGTTCAAAGCCATTTCATCCAGTATTTCTTTAGAAAATAAACAAAATGCCAAATTATTATTATATATTTTTTTAATAATGCGATCACCCATTGCATTCATTTCTTTAAAAAATATGCGTAATAGGAAAAAAGAAGAAAACAGATCGTTGCTTTCGTTTTGCACATCAGTGTATTTCAGCTATGTGTACTGACAATACTAAAAAAAAAAAAAAAAAAGAAAGAAAAAGAAAAAGGACAATAGTTTTCTGAGTAAAATAAACGATCTTTCTTTTGAACAATAAGTGGATAGAAAATACATTAAATAGAGAGAGAGAGAAACAGTAACTGGGTTAAATTACCTGGAAGACACCAAGTATCATTGTATTTAAAATGATACGGCTGGCATGTGCAAACCCTTCGCTCCCAATCGCAGTGACTATGGTGTAAGTGATGTAAACATTCATAAGATGATCTACAGGGATCTCCCAAACGGAGCTCTGTTGGGAATAAGTCTGTAAAAGAATACACACATATAAAAACATGAAAAGGTACATCAATGTGATTTTATGCATGTATAATAAGTCATTATAATGATCAAATACCAAGAATGTAAACTTGAATTAATAAATAAATAATTACGTATGAAAGTGAAGCTTTACAGAAAGCTGAAAAGTTATATTGAAAAAGTTAATAAAATGTTGAAAAATAACTAACTTTTATGTCAGTTTATAAACAACATAACCCATGTATGTGCTAAATTTAGGCAAATTAAATATGGTTATTTTCACGCAAATGTTGCCAAAAAGGACATTTTTTACGTTTCATTTGGGGGTAACTCTAGGATAGATGGCCACAGAGGAGAAATGGACAATCTAAATATTTCTCAAAATTGATCATAGATGGCAACACAAACTTTACTCGTATGGAAAAAGTTCAATAAGTTCTTTCATTGCAACGTGCAGCTGTGTTTTTTGATTTAAAAAAGTAAGTGAAATATTTAATTTAGTGATTAAAAACTTTTGTTGATTTAAAATCTGATTGTTTTGCAATACGTACGTGTTATATATATATATATATATATATATATATATATATATATATATAACTATACGGACATTTAAGGCACGTATATAATCTAAACTTTTCTTTTAAGCCTAAAACAAGGACGCACAATGGCGGAGTGACGCTTTAAATTCTGTGGATATCTGTCCTTTAATTTTAGAAGAGATGGCAACATCAAATCGAAGAAAGATGGCCATCTTTAAGACATAAAATATTCATGATGTACCATCAGCAACAACAGTACCGTATGATACTATACCAATTCCTGATGTAACCAGTGGCGGATCCAAGGGGGGGGGAGGCAGGGGACTGAAGTCCCACAAAACTTAAAATTAAAAGAAAACAACTTACATTCACGTTAGAATGATTGAATGACATTTTCAGTAAAATCATTTTAAGTAATTATCTGTGGTAGTTTAATTAACATCAGAAATGAAAACCTCTCAGAAAGTCCACCTCTATTTAAGGGTTAATCTCTCTTATAAAAACCAATTTTCCTAGCTTCCGAAATTACCCTGTACAATTTAATACTAATTTACCTCGATTCAGTGACCATGCACAAATGCATATTTCTTTTAATGGCCATATTTTACGAGAGCAGGTAGTATTGTTTAACTTTTGATGTAAACTGAACACTTTTCGTATATAACTCCTTTCAAGGAAACTCCTTATTCAAGGCCACAGCCTGAAAAAAATTTCAGAGGGTTTTCATATTTTAGTATATAATGTTGTAGGATAAAAGAGAAGTTTAATTCAAAAAATTTCAACAAATCTGCAAAATTTCGGGAAGTGTTTGAATTTCCTCCCTTCCTTGGTTATAGCCTTGATCTTATTGCTTTCCATTTTTGGAAATGTAGCAGATATTTCCTGTGAATATGTTGGTAATAAAAAAAAGTGTTTAATAAGACTTTATAGTTTTAAAATGTACATATTAAAGGTGAAATTTAAGTTTGGAAAAATGTATATTATGTCCTACCAATATTAAAGTAATAATTTTAAAGGCTCTTAAGAGAGTAGTGTTTACTTTAAATAGTAAAATTAAAAGATTAAACATAGTCTAGATTAAAAATTACAAGCTAAACTTGTTATTTTTACCAAGAGTTTTCAGTGTGCTTAAAAAAGACTTCTTATTCATTTAGAAATGATGTTAAGTAGATCAATTTGAACTAGGATATAAAATTATCTTAAAAAGAAAAAAAAAAATTACGAAAAGGCATTTAAAATTCAAGTGGCTGCTACAAAGCAGTATAGACAAATAATGGAAATTTGAATAATTAAATCCATTTCATTCATAATATTTCTTTCTCGAATTGTATAATTTTCTGAACAACTTCTATTAAAAGGCTACCTCTCTAAAGCGACAATTTTTACAGCATCGTAGGTGGATTTCTTTGGAAGTTTTTCCAGATTTTTTTTTCCATTGTTGTTGTTGCTGTGAATTCGTAATGTTAGCATGTCTTTAAATTTCGACCTGTTACGAGCAACAAAATTGCGAGCACTTTTTCTTTCAATAAAACGCAAAATCATTCACTTTATTGGAGTGTTGATGATAGATATGATATAGGTATGGCACTTTATAATTAAAATGTGCATTTATCAAAGTCACGCATTTCTTTAGACTAACCTCGATTTTACACGTTAGAATATGTCTTAAAAAATAAGTTAACAAGATCTTAAGGTAAATGTTTGAAGATTCAGAATAATTAGGCTGAAAGAGAGATTGCAAAAAAAGTCATATTATTAGGTCATATTGTTTCTAGTGTTACAAGTTCATAAAATATGTAGAATTAACTTAACTGCATTTTAATCTAAACTTCCAATTTTACAGCTATTGTAAAAAGACAAACTTTAAATCCCATAAATAAATTATATACACACAATAATCGCACATAGCATGATGCTCTAGTAATATATTGTTATCCTCCATCCCAGTTAAGAATATTACATATAGAAATTTTAATTTTATGTCATCTCGAACTTGTTTAGTTAAGAAAGCCCTTTTCGATGCTTGAAAAGAAAAATTATATCTATGTGCAAATTTTGTGAGTTATCATTGTTATAAGTATACATTAAATGAATTTTTTTTTTTTTTTAAAGAGAATTATCACCCCTTCTCCTAATAGACACCCTAATTACATTTTATGTGCTTAATTACTGTTCCTGTTAATGTATTACATACTCGCACGCATACATATATATTGTTCTAGATGTTTTCGATAAATCTTTCAAAATTTCTTTATATAAAAATTACAAATAAGTTAGTGAAACAGTTTCATAAAGTAACTAATATTATGGTTTGTAAATTTCTCATTGATCTGGAATAACATCTTCATATATTTTAGACCCTCCCAAAAGATAAGTTCTAGATCCACCACTGGATGTAACCACGACAAAAACAATTAGAAAACGTACCAATAGTATTTATGGCGCGTTTAATGGGAAATGGCTATGACTTAACATCACCAGAAAAAATTGAACAGGCAAAGTTGATAAAAAGATTTAAAACCAGGAAAAATGTATGAAATAAAATCAAGAAAGAATAAAATAATCTGGTGTGTCGACTTTCTCTTACCCTGAAATTTAATACTATCTGTATGGATTGGAGATTAAGGGTAAAGATAATGTAAACTGTACTGATTGTTAATTTTAAATTAAAATTTTAAAAATAAATTAATATGAGAGGAAAAAAAAGAGAATAAATAGTATGCGAAAATATTTTTCATAATGAAAGTGTTAATTTACTAATTTAATTTACTAATTTAATTGACTATATATATTTCTTTTTTATTCCTAAAATTATTTTCCCATTATTTTCGTATTTAATTATTCTATTATGTTAGTTTTATTAAATTTTAAATTTTAAATTTAAAAATATTTATTTTAAATTTTGCAACTTCATTTTGCATTTCTGAGAATCATATTAACAGAATTCAAACAAGTATTTTTCATGTAATCTTTTTTAATAATTTACTTATTAATTGATCCATAAATTTGTTAATTTTTTAACTCGCATTTAGTGTGTTAATTAAATTTAAATGCAACAATCCTCCCTTTTCTTTCTTTCCTTCTTTTTATTTTAAATTAATAATTCAACAACCCAACGAACCAACGCCACACGACCTCCATAATCAAACATCTGTCCATCCAACCTCCCCCTTTTTTATTGTCATTTATTATTTTATAACTTTTTTGTAATACACATACCAGTGCTTCTTTTTTAATTGACAGAGACATTTATTGATAAATTAATGAATAAACAATTTTTTTTGGAAAGCTCATGAAGTTTCTTTAATAAATTTAGTAATATTTTTATTGTTATATTTAGATGGACATAAATTATTTATTCGATATAATGATTTAAAATGATATTTCTAAATACAGAGAGATATAGACATGATTTAAAATGAGTAAACAAATTTACTTCAAAGTTAAAATCTTTTTTATCATAAATATAAATATAAATTTTATGATCGTTAAAATGAATTTTAAGATTTAGAAAGTTAATAATTTTATTTTTATGTGTAGTCTGAGTTAATATTAAGCTAGAAGGACAGTCTAATGTAAGTAAGTCAGATGGCTCATTATTAATGAATAAATGATTATATCATCAATATAACGGTATAGTAAAATGTTGTCATATGTAAATTTGCACTCATAATAATAAAGGTAAAGATCAGCCAACATACTCGAGCTGCAGACTTCTTGCGGCATTCCCACTTTTTGTAAACATATGAGGTTATTGTGTAAGATATAGTCATTATGTATGTATATATATATATAGGATTAATGGATTATGCAAATTATCTCATCGTTAGGCTTATGCGTTATGCTTGTGTCATTTCTCTTCTGCGTAAGTACTTTAACATGTTTTTACTACTCAGTGTACTTAAATTAAATTATCATCGTGACATTAATTTTATTCGAAATACATCTCATTTAAAATATATTGGTATTTTCATCTATCTTTCATTTTCTGAGTGTTGCAAAGAAATTAAATTATTATATATATATATATATATATATATATATATATATATATTTGTAGATTTATTATAAATTTAAAGCTATTTTTCTTTATTACGTAAACATTACTTATTAAATTTATAATATGCATACTTTTTTCTTAGCAATTAAAAGATATTATTTATATTAGTACAGTATAAGGTACCACTTTTTAAACACTTCTTAAAAAATTAATTAATTAAATTAAAATAAATGAAAAAACCTACATATTAATTATTAATATTATTATTATTATTTTGCATAAATTTAATATATAATAATCAACATAATATTTTTTTTTCGGATCAAAATTAAAAATTCATGCTTTTAAGGGTTAAACGCGGATGAAAAACTTACTAGAAGATAATTTACTGCTAAATAAACATACATTGACGTCTACGTGATAAAAGGTTTAATTTATCTATACTAGCTTTTAAGGTAATCGTGTTTTTTCATTTATTATTTACATTACCTTCGACTAATGAATTAAGGACAAAACATGAAAGATAATTCGTCGAGATATTTCGAACTTTTTAGTTATTAGTGGTCTAAAAATGCTTATTTTTAGAACTACCTTATATTACAAGCAGAAGTTGTTTTAAATTAAATTTTCAATTTCATATATAAAAAGACATTTTTGGTTTCGAACGAAAATTTCGAGCGTTGTTTTTATTTTGGACCCAGAAAGAACATTGTATAACCTACGCATCTTACAATTTAAGTTATTAACTGTTTGAAATGATGACTGAGAGCTGTTAAATTAAACCAGATTTAGAAACACTATCTGCAAGCAGCTTATAAATGTTGTATACAATGAGTTTACTTACCATAACTTAAACGATTCGTGCTTCTAGCTTCACTGAAACTGATCATAAATAACAGTACCTAAAAAAAAAAAAAAAACATGTTATTTCATTAGTTATGATTAAGTTTACAATTATCTTAAAATTCTCTAAAATTTTATACAAAATATTTATTTAAAATGAATATTATATTGAAAACACTTTAAAAACACGTAAAATTAAATTTTATTTAAAAGATGTTAAAAATTTTATCCGAAGCTTTTCGCTTTTAAATAGTAAAGCATCATCAGGGATTTTTTATTACTTTTTTCCAATGAGCAATTTTTGAGTGTTTTCAATATATTTAACAAATGACACGTGTTCAATTTAACTCTTTTTTTAGAGATTATTTAAAATGAATAATTATTTTCGTTGTAGCAAAATAAGTATCATAAGTGCAAAGTTTTTCTTAAAATAGAGAATGAATTACTATCAATTTAAAAGTTGTAAACTATACATTGACAAAACTTTTCTTCTCATTTTGTAATTGTAAAAAATTTCAAAATTCTTCCTTGACATAAAAGATTTGCTACACATTCTAAAGAATTGCTTTTTTTTTTTTTTTTTTTAATTAATAATCAGCTTATATTTCATACAGTTTTTGTTTTGATAAGGCAAAAGTATCAAAAATAAAATTATTGGACTTGTAAATTCTAGGAGGTATATATAGGTTATTAAGAACTTGCCAAAAATTTACTTTTATTAGGGGTATTATGTACCGACGGTAACAAAGGTGTCCGAACACTGGCAAAAATTCCTATGTAAAAAAAGTACACTTCATACGGTTTTGTTAAATAAATCTTATCGAATCATGTTCTTACACTGACTTAGAAGAGGATTCGACAAGGATTTATTTAACAAAACCGTATGAAGTGTACTTTTTTTACATAGGAATGTTTGCTATAGTGTTTGGACATTTTTGTTACCGACTGTAAATGAAAAGGGACTCTTCAAAACTTAGTTTTATTTGGGGTATTATGTAAATGCAAAGGGAACTCAAAATTTTACTTTTATTCGGGGTGTATTATGTAAATGCAAAGGGAACACTTAAAAATTTACTTTTATTCGAAGTATTATGTAAATGCAAAGGGAACTCTTCAAAAATTTTCTTTTATTCCTGGTTTTATGTGAATGCAAAGGAAACTCTTCAAAACCTTATTTTTATTCGGAGAGTTATGTAAATGCAAAGGGAATAAGTGTGTGTGCATTAGAGAGGAAGGTAAATGCAAGAAATTTAAGTAAACTAATTAAGAAACTCACACACACACACAAAAAAAAAAAAAAAAAAAAAAAAAAAAAACTTACAACTTTTACTTTTTTAGATAAATATGCTTGTAATTTAAGTCAGTCGATTTAAAAAGAACATAAGTTTAATATGCTCTAATAAAAAGTGAAAAAAATTAACTGATAATTTATATAATAGGTACATATTTATATAATTTGCAAGAGAGGTGACAATTCCGGTTTGTACTGCATTTATATAGCAAGTTGCCACCCAAATTTCATACTTTAGTTAATTTTAAAAATCTAATTGTCCAATCGATAAGCTGTTTAGTCCAACGGATTCAGAAAAATCGCCTCTTTCATTTGGTACCTTAAATTTTATACTCAGAAATCTATGCAGTAATTGTCACTGAAGAATATATACAGCGATAGCAAACAATAAATTAATCACAAATGCGCAAAATCCTTTTTAAAAATAATGTAATGCTTTAGAGGAAGGAACACCTAAAGGAAGGGCTAGTCTTTTTAATAAAACGAGTTAATTCGTGACTGGTTAATAATGTGTTAATATTAAGTAAGCGAAAATTATTGATTTAATATTTTTTATAGAGTTGTATAAACATAGACTTAAATGCCTAGTCAAGTGATTCTTGTATAGATTATTACACGTAGACGTATTTTGAAGTTTTAATCTCTCTCATAATTAATTAAAAAAAGAAAAAAAAAATCCACTTTTACACATACTTGAGCTTTAACGCAATTTTTTCAAACACATATTTTATATATTTATTTATTTTTATTGGTCAATATTGTAGAAAATTCCAGACAATTAAAAGAAAGAAAGAAAAAAAAAAAGGTTCTTTTTTCTCTCACGCAATTTATAAATTAAAATAAACAGAGTTTAGTTTTGGACGAAAGCCCTTTTTTATTTTTTCCTTTTTTACTTTCCGAACATATATTATGTAAAGAAAACATTATAGTCATGGAAAAATTCTACTTTCAGATTGTGGTGTTGGTGAATTTATACGTTTTGAGGTTTCCTGAGTTCATTTCAGTTATTTTTACGATGATATATGTATGTGAGTGAACATGATTTGTTCGAATAACATGAAAGTTGGTACGTATATTATAGGTAACTGTAGCACGAATCCTAATAAATTTGGTGAATCTAATAGCTACATATTTTTTTGTTTTGTATTTTTCACAGCATTATGTATTTAAAATGTAAATTTCTCAAAACTTTTTTGAGGTCTGAGCTGTTATTTTCTCTTTCTCTATGATTTTTCATTTCGCCTTTATAATTATTCTTATATTTGTTTATTTCATCTTTCAAATTGTTTGCATTTTTCCTTGCAATATCGGTCGTACCCCATAGTACATGGATAGCCACTATATTTTGAACATGGCTAACATGGCCACAAAAAATCGAAATCTTGCATTTGTTATTCTCTTTGAAGAATTTTACGACCTTAACGATAAATTTCTTCAGGTTTTCAAAGTTTTTAACCTTTTCAATAAATTTATCATTGTTCCATTTTGTTAGTCTGATACGGATTGGCCCTTTTATCTATTGTCAATTTGTATTTTGTTACTATATTTTAAAATCAATTTCTTTTTTATAATGCGGGATTTTATGAATAATAATCATATGAATAATAATCCGCAATACTCACAGAGTATTGTGGATTTTTTTTCATATCTTTTGTAAAATTAATACTCGATATATCTATATGTTTATTTTTGCGGATAATGAGGACATTTGATCATCTGCTTTATTGCATTCTAGAACCATTCTATCTCTCTATCTATCAATCTACTAATTTATCTATCTATATGTGAGTGTGTGTGCATCTCAGCATATTCTTACTTGCTTCTCTATCACACGTCGAGTTGTGGTGTGGCAAAATTATTTCTAGAAGTACTGCATTGTTGAGCGTGGTGTGTGATCTATCTATCGAGGAATTTTCATCTCGAATCCTGATGTATTTGGGAATTGGGGAAGAGGAGAAATTTTACTTATGTTACTGAGCAGTTTCTCTATCCCTGTATATACATATATAGAGAAAAGAAGAATTGATTCTATGAGAGTCTACACTTTATTCCAATTTTAAGTATGCGACTAAACTTTCTCTTTCAAAAATGCTGAAGGTGGGAATTTTGAATGTCATTTTATTAAATGTTCTTTTTAATTTCCGAAGCATTCTTAAGTAAGTTCATAATTAAACAAACAGTTCCTTCATAATATCCTTAACATTATGTGTTCACTATATTATGTATGTGAATCTTTTTCTTTTTCTTCTTTTTCTTTCTTTCTTTCTTTTTTTTTCTTTTTTTCTTTTTTTTTTTTTTTGACGCCTCTACGAACACACTTCTACTTTGACCTATCTACTGGTCCCCTCATATTTCATATTCTTAGTTTTGTATTATCATAATTATTATTATTAGATTTACTTTAAAAAATATCATTTTAATGTAAGAAATAATTATTCAACAATCTTTTTTAAACTACCAGATTTTATGATTTCAAGCAAAATTCAATTAAAAATATACGTTTTGTAAAAAATCTTAGCGTGACGGAACTTTTTTACTGTACTTTTCTGTTTCAAGGAGTCAAAATCTATAAGGAACACTTAAAACACCTAATGCATTTTTTTATTTTTATTGCAGACTTAAAGGCTTGAATAAGATTTGAATATAGATGTAAGATTTGAAAGTAAAATCAGTCATTTACTATTATGTGATGAAACATCTTTAACAAATGAAATTATTTAAAAGAAAAATACTCAAAGGGTGAGAAACCAGGAAATGTTGTTGCATTGTTTATTTTTTGACTAATTAAACGGTAAGGTGATCCGATATGATCCGTGACAGGAAAAAAGTCAAGTCAACACGGTCAAAAAAAAAAAAAAAAAAAAAAAAGGAAATCAGGACCTTCCCGACGTAGCCAGAGTTTATTGTTAGAAAGTTAGTCCATCGCAAACGATTTTGGGGTCATGTCGGATAGATGAAGTTTATTCTATTATATGTCGCGGACACAACATTTGCGTGTGCGGTGGGAGGTTATCGTGACGACAGATATTTAAACAATAGGTTCATTGAACAATTTTGTGTGTTTGCAATTATTCCATTTGGATAAATTCCAAAGCTTACTCAGTCAAAAGAAAAAAAAAAAAAAGTTTCTTTAATAAGATCCGAATTCCGTTTCTTGGTCGTTAAAGAAACTGGAACAAACAACGGTAAATAGTAGGCAAGCAGAAAAAATGATTGCGGTAGAAAAAGAAAAAAAAGAAAAAGGCTAAAGTCATAAAAAAGAGTGTATGAAAATATTACCGGAGAAGAACTAAAAAATACTTTGACTAATGAGGGCGATCTGTGCTTCCTTCTTTATCAGATCATATACTTTTACGACTGCTATTCGACAGAGTGCATTTGTTCCCTGTGAACTTAGGTGAAAACAATCATCCATGCGATGAATTTTGATTTGGAAGAAGAACCTCCAATCAAATGAAGTTTTGCATTTTGTTTACAGCAATAAAATGTTAAAAATGGATGTTAAATAGAGATTTCGGTCCACCATTAGGTTTTATAGCCCAATAAAGGATTATCGAATAAACGAGGAAAATAATTATAGCCACTGATAGCAAAGGTTATTTTTGTCTGGTTGAAAGATGTATCGGTAAGTTGACGAGTTACTCTCTAATTATCAAATTTACGTGTTCCGTTTCAATACATTTTACCTTAAAAATTAATATAAATTATATCTGATTTGAAAATTATAAAACAAAATATAAAATGATATTTTGGTCTTAAATCATATTTTAAACGTATGAAAGGTGGCGCAAATGAAGCTATAAACATAGTGTATAAGAAAAAAAAAAAAAAAAAAAAAAAAAAAAAAGATAGCCTAAATTTGGCATATTCAAAATATATGAAATTCATATATTTTAAATCTAAGAAACTACACTGAGATGTAATAAGTTATATTACTTAAGGAAATGATATTAAAACATAAAATTTCAAGATATATTTGAAATACATGCGCATATGCAGAAATTTTAATTATATTATATTATTAAGTTAAATTGTGAATTAGTGGATTTTGCGTCGCACTAGAGATACATATTGGGTAAGTGATGACGTTCTTGGACTCACCGGTAGGTTTCGGAGACACGAAATCACCTTTTTGATCCTCCTTGGAGGGGATAGCTCCCTCGCATCGGGGATCCTCAGAGGTATTATTTGGGAAAATGGAGCACATTACAGCAACGATGAATTTTACGTGCATCAGCCACCACAACAATTACAACAGTCTTTGCAGTGTACACAGCAGTCTTCGGCCGGCTCTAATATCGAATCAGCAGTCTTCCAATTACGAGCTTTGCGCTCTGCCAACCAGGGTACCACTTAAAATTCATTTTATCATTCACAGTTAGACTAAATATGTCATATAGCAATCACTTTTATTTTAAAACTTTTTATGTGACTTTTAATTGAACCTTTTTTAACGTTTCCTCATCAGCATTCTTTTACATGCTTTTATTTAATTTAATATGTTTTTATTTATGTGTGTGAATAAAGGTGTAAGCTAAGAATTGAATCCTAGCTCACTAGCTATCATTCGATTGAGATAAAATTTATCATACATGTATAACTCCGAAATACATGCTTAATTAGTAACGGAGGTGGGGAAAAGGGAGCAGAGGGCCCAATTCCAGTTAAAAGAAAAAAAAAAAAAAAAAAATTCGAATTTTAACCAACTTATAACCTACCTTACGGCCCGATGCGTTCAAGGTTTACATGAGTATCTACATCAGGGTTAAATACTGTTTATATTAGTACAGTACGTATGTACAGTGCGACCACGTTTCCTACGACTAGCTGTGAGGTCGAGTCCAAAAGTTTAGAGGGATGCAAAATTGGCCGAGAGATAGTTATTTGGCAAACATTCAGTTATTCGGTGTTCCCTTATCGCTTGTTTTCTCTCAGTCACCCCTATTTTAACATTGGACTCGTTCAATCCGCACTTGCGCAGAGGCTTCCATGGTCGCAAGAAATGTGGTTAAAGAATATACCAGAATGTATGTATACTAAACTTATTAAACATTCACTTGGAGTGTTTAATATATTTTGAAATAAAATAAATAAAATAATAATAATTCATGTCTTATTTTTTTATTTATCTTCGTCGAGCCTTCGAGTCTTCCTAATTGTTTCATAACACACGTGCTTTGAACAAAAATAAACGAATAGGTAAAATAATTGAATAATTGTACTTGAAAAACTTTTTTAATTAAAAACATTATTAATTATTAATAAATATTTTTCTGGCATCTGTGACTAATTTATTAGTTTACTAAATCACCTTTCTTTTAACAGGACTTTTTAAATTCCCAATTATTAACTACAAAACACCCTATATAAAAATATATGTATTATTGCAATGAGGTTTGAAAGAAGATCTTTAAATTAAAAACAATAAAAATTATTTTACTAAAACCAGAAATAAGATAAAGAGAAACGTGCTATGTATTAAAATCCTCATTTCCTAGAATTATCTCTGTTTGAAATCGAGATTTCCTGCTTTCATAATTATCTTCTATTTTCTTTCCGGACGAAGAGAGAGAGAGAAAAAAAAAGACTGCATATTCAATGTGTAATACAATACTTAATGACCAAAGTTCACTTTTAAAATTCAGTTGATTATAAAGTTCGAGCCTATAATTTTTTAGCCACTACTTTTATACATCTTTAAAATTGATCTATATTTTATTTTGAATAAAAAAATATTCAGGCCTTAAAGAAAATAAAAAATGTTTTTTTTTTTCTTGAATCATAACTACAAATAAATTTGAGAAATATCATTTCACATGTCAAATTATGTTACTAATCTAAATTAAAGTTTTCCATCCTTTCATTATTTTAGAAGTTTGATGAACGGGTGAAACCCGGAAGAATGATTTGATGGGAAAAGAATTCTGTTCTAAGCCTGTTATTTTATCGATCCCTGACCGCAAAATTTTGTACCTTATCATCATATTCGCAAGTATACATTTTAATCAACAATGGACAGCCTGAGTTGCAGTCAATACCTATAATTTAACCAAAGGAATTCCAATTGGAATTTAATTTCACTTCAGGAATTTTATTTCTTTCGGTTTCACAAAATGTAAAAATGTTTGCTTTTAACGGTTTTTGCCATTCTTCCCTTTCTTTCTTTCTTTTTTTTTTACGCAACACGTATTCGTAAATTGGCATTCTTCAATGAAAATAAATAAATAAATAAGTAATAAAAATAAAAGTAAAAAATAAATAAAAAGTTATTGATTTTGTTTCCTATTTTTAATGTACTATATATATATACATATACATAGGCTGTCGCTGTATATATATATATATATATACATAGGCTGTCGCTGTATATATATATATATATATATATATACAGCCTATTTTTATTCTCTAAAAAGTATTTCTAGAATTTTGTACAAAACAGAATTTAATTTAGGATGACAGGATTTTTTATTATTATTATTATTTATATATATTTATATATTTATATATTTTTATTTTTTGTCTTTTCTTCCACATCAAGGCATGCAGTAACTCTATTACGTTCTTTATCAAGGAATTGCTATATTCATTTCTTAAAAAAAAAAAAAAAAAAAAAAAAAAAAAAATGCGCATTTTCTCCTTTATTTAAAATATTTTTTAATTTAATGTGACATAAAAAAGTTTTGTTTTTCTTTTAAATTAGTCTCACTATAAACGGATTAAAAAAAAATTTAATCGTTAAATGGTTGTAAGGGAAGTCGAAGTTTTTTAACTTTTACTTGATGTCTCTGCATTAGCTTTTATTAGAAAGTTGAAATTTAACATAATATCTTTTTATAAATTATCTCTAAAAAAAAAGATAAGTTAAAACACGCGTAATTTGTTATTTAGATTAAAAACACTTTAAAACACGTAAAATTAAGCTTTATTTAAAAGATGTTAAAACATTGGCCGATGCTTTTCGCTTTGAAATACCAAAGCATCATCAGGGAATTTTATTACTCGTTTCCAATGAGCAATTTTTAAAATATTTTGCATTTCACAGTTAAGTCTTTTAATAACGTGAACAGAATAAAAGTCAGTTTGAAGTTCGGTGAAGGTTGGATCGAGGAGCTAAGAAAAGTAAGAGAAGCTGAAACTATTAAAAATCACACGAGGGATAAGAACCATAGTGAACTAGCAAAAATAAATTATTAGTTATTAAATAATATTGTGCCAAATTATAGGCAGAATTGCAGCATCTTTAGAATTTATTGTATTTTTACATTTAATTATATTAATAGCTTAAAAGATGTAAAGTTCTTGAATAGTAGGTGGTGTTGTAATAATTTTGGCGTTATCCTGTATAGGTTTAGCGTTTGGGTTAGCATAAATGAAGTCGACCAGAGTAGAACTATTTCCTTCTTTGGTATTACGTATATGTTCTTGTATTCTTTTGTTTAAAGTTCTCTTAGTTTGTCCAATATAATAGAAAAGTTCTTCGTTGCTTTCGATGGGAATTTGATAGACACTTCCAATGGATCCTTTTAAGTCACGGTCATGAAGTGTTAATTGTTTAGTAGTTAGAGGAGAACTGAATGGGATAATTAAATTAAATTAAATTTACGTTGTATATAATGTTTAAAGCTATAGAATTCTTTACAGTAGGGGAGACTATTAATATAGTGAAATTTTAGAGTTGAATCTAGAGTGTGATTAATAGGATTAATTAGCATGCTATTTTTTGCGATTTTCAAGGCAGAATGTTGCAATTTCAAAAATGCAACATTCTGCCTTGAACGAGGCTAAAGCTATTCCTCCTGAATCTTGTTATGATGTGTTATGAATTTTTTGTAAATGTTGTGCTTGTATGTTTGACACTGAGGAGGGCTAGTGTTTTAGCCGAAACGTCTGTCGTGTATTTTAATGTTTTTAATTCATGGAATTGTTTTTCGCAGAAGGATTCGCTTTTACCTTGTACTTATTAGGAGGAGGCACATACCATTTTTTATTCACAATAGTTAACTAGATAAATAAAGGGTTCTTTTGTTTACCTTTTGAACTTTTAACTTTTCAAAACAAACTAGAGGATTACTAATATTAAGGTCTCAAAAAAAAAAAAAAAGAAGAAGAAGAAGAAGCATCTCACATACATAAATGTTAATCAATCAGTGGATCACCTTCCCCGCAAAATTTCTAAGCTAAACATTAGCGTTTCATCCCACATCCATGAAGTAAAAATGAAAGGTTTCCGTCTCTAGCGAAATTACCAGTCACATCAATAAATCTCGCAGTGACTATTCATCAGGTTGCGTTGATGAATGGGCTTCGGCTAGTTTCATTTTCATTACCTAGCTACCGGACTCTGTCCTCCTTTTACGTCACGATCTGATGGAATTATCTGATTCGACGAGGATCCTTTGATGCTTACAGAAAACTTGATGGGGCACCTGGCAGTTATCTGGCCTTCAAGGTCATTCATTTTATTTTCATTTGGTGGTTTTAGATGAATGTTTTACATAAAAATCGTGACTTAAGATCACCAAAGAACAATTTTTTTTAGAAAATCATTTGGGAGGAAGGAATTACGCCAACAACTTTTTGAATTTTAAACGCGCAAAGTAAAATATGTAAAATAAAATATGAATATATATATATATTTCTCATGATCAGATTATTTAAATACTAAATTGTATTTTCATACTCTCATTTAAAACAGAAAGATAATTAAAAATTGAATTATAAAAAAACAATATTTAAAAAAGTTTTTAAAACTTGTAGTCTTACATGTTTAAACAATTTTTATTTACAAATTGTAAAAAAATCTGGTTTGACGCATTTTACTTTCACTTTTTTTTTTTTTTTTTTTTAAATAATTAATATAATTATTACAAAAAGATTATATATATACATATATATTCAATGGATAGAATATTTCTTATCTCGTTCGTCGTTGCTCACATGCACACACACACACACACACACACACACACAAATAAATAAAATAAAATAAATAAATAAATAAAATAAAATAAAATAACTCCACCGCTTTTCAGATATAAACAATTTCAATCCCAACCTAAAGATATTATTTACTGTTGTATTTGGTATTAAGACATCATATTTATTATGCATTTAAAACACGTACGAATAAGTTAATTTTTCGAAATCTTTAATGGACATGCTAAAAAAAAATCATTGATGACTCTTTTATTCTGACAAAAACCTCGTGGAAATCTTTTGCTCCTGGGTAAAATCTGATTTATCATAGTAATGTAAATCAGAATCCAAAAAGTACAACATTTTGTGATAATTGCATTTTAACATGCCTATAAATTGTTGTGACCCGCCATCCTTTTGAATTTGATATCGAACCTTAGTAAGTATTTGAATTTTAAACAAAATTTTCCGAAAGTTTACGGAAGCTTTGTCCGGTAGCAAAAAATTGCTATAGAGTTCTGAAGATACTTGTTTCTATAAAAGACAAATTATAGGCTGCTGACATTTAAAATAACTTCGATAATGCTTTTGAGATACTTTTGTAGCATTTTTAGAACAAGAGTTACAATTTTCAAGCAATAAAAGTATTATAGAACTCTACTTAGAATATAGAAATAACTTTTATTCATATTTCAGAGTTTCACAAGCTTGAGCATATCGTGAGTGTATTGAAAAAGAAAAGTGTAGTAATAACAATAATCAATCTAGAATTTGGCCTAGCAAACGAAAGCACCCACAGCTACGCCTACCGTTTCTGCATCACTGAATCGATCTCACCAAGAAAGGCCAACAATAATACATATTTACCCCTCCATAAAACGTAAAGCCATCAGGCAAACCAAAGAAAGTCAAATAAATAAAAAATCATGGAAAATTAACAATCCGTAGAAATATGCCAATCAGCTTGAGCTTACAACGATGCAAACTCATTAAATTACATACTCCCCCGAGATCTCAAATGGAAATCCCAAATAATGCTCAATGATCCGATGACTTTTCAACAAAACTTGTTGGGAATGAAAAATAAAAAAAAAGAATAAATGTTGGCGCAACACTTTCTAAATTGGCTGTCATTATTTTACTTTTATTTTGCAAACAAATGTTTTCGGACCTCAAATGCTCAATTTAACAGCAGCCATTTTCCAAGTAGCCACGCACTTGCTTTGCTTAAGTGTCATGAAGAGTGTTCAAAATTATACTAGGTATAATTTTAAACACTAATTCGTTGGGAAATATCAGCTTGACAATTACAGGTGTCAAACATGTTCCAATTTACCTCAGTGTAATCGCTGCCAAGAGTAACGTTTTGACACCAGTCATCCAAATGACAAGCCAGTGAGGGAAAGTTCTCTTGCATCACGAAGTCTGTGTCGGCTGATCATGTGAATTCCTTTGAGATCAGTTTTAAAGCTTGTTTGTTTTATGTAATTTATTTTTATTTATTTATCTAAAGAAAAGAATACTACAGAAACATCAAATTACAGTGTTGCTTGAATAAAACTATAATACAACACATCAAACATAGACCAAAAAAAAAAAAAAGATACATGTTATGAATTTAAAAGGTCAAAACACTTAGCCTTAAAAACAGTAAAAGTCAGTGATTCAACTATTAATTTTTAAGATATGGATGAGTTCTTTTGAAATAAACCGACATTGAGAATTTACACATTTACCCTTCAGGGAGAAAGCGATGCCCATGTATACACAAAAATTTTTTTTGATTGATTATCATTATCATAAATGATTTTTTTCTGAATTTCACATTGAAAAATTAAAAATAATCCTCATTACATATATTTATACGAAATGTTTTTCTATACTGACAAACTAAAAATTTTTGTGGAAAAAAATGGAATAACAGTTATACTGTTGAGCGATCGATTACCAAACGTAATTAACGTTATTAAGGTTCAACTAAATATAAATTTCGGTTAAATTTGTTCATTTATTCGTGAGATGTATTGTCCACAAAATATTTGATAAACACACACACACAGGCAGACATACACGTAAACGAACATTATTTAAAAACGCCCAAATCGTGTTCATTACATCTCAAAACGGTAAATTCATCGGAAATCGAAGGTCGAAAATTTTCACGAATCCAATGTTTTCTTCTTACATATACATAAAAGAAAGTCTTATGTTCATAGAATAAAATAAAAATACACAAAAACATGGAAATTGCCCTCAACATTTAACCAAGAGAAGTTTTAAAATAAAATATTATTAGACTAAAAGAACGTTTTAAAATGCAGATATTGTCAACAACATTCATAACAAAAACACAGAATGCGCATATATATATATATATATATATTTTTTAATGTTGAATATCATGTTTCGTCCTTCAATAAATGGATGAGTTTTAAATCACGATTGCACGACATATAGACTATTAACAACGATGTCAGTCGTAAGCATTGATAATGAGGTATAATTCATTTGTATCATTTCTGTTAGAGCATTTTCTATTTGCGTTTCAGCAATTTTATTTTCGTTCGTAATAGTTTTAATTTGACAGAAAATTTCAATTTGTATCACACGATCTGTCAACTTTTTTTTAGATAATTTGTGCATGATATTATGCTGCAGACTTATCTATAACGCTTAATATTTTTTCTGACTTATTATTTGCTGATCAGTCGAAAACATTAAAAATGCATTCTAAATAATGTATTTCTCAATCTATAAAAAATAGAAAAACTCAATAGATTGTTGTAAATAGATAATAGATTTTTTTAATACATGTTTGATTCAAACATATTGTGTCAAATATGGCAATTTTATCGTGACTTTATACATCTTTGTTAAATGATCCGTTAGAAGTTGTTAATATATATATAAAGGTTGCTCGAACCCTGTAGACAATTACTAAGAATTTAATTGCGCAGTATATTATTATATCCCCGATACATTGAACGAGATGAAAATACGGAAAGTTACATGACTACAAAAACAGTTGAAATTAATTATTTTGACCATGATTCCATTACATTATTCCCTCTTCCCTAATTATGATTATATAACACAGTAAATAACATTTATCTTTTTTTTTTTGTTGTTGTTTTGTTATTTATTTCATCGCCTTTTACGTTTCTCTAGTATCTACATTTTTTTCTTTTATGTATGATGAAGAATCATGTTTAATAATTTCGATCCGAAAAATTCGTCGACTTGTTTTTTGAGATTTATAGTGTTTTCCATCAAAGATTTCATTTATCATTATTTAACACCAATATTCCAGAGATTGTTTTCTGCAAAAAAATTTATTCTTCAAGCATTTATATCAATCTGAAAATACATTATATCTCTGGGGGCTACAGAAGTAGGGAAGACATTCCCCTCCATGGAAGATCAAAATTTTGATGGCATGTCTCCGGACCACCTTTAGGGATGAATTCCAGACCATCGCCAATTGCCCGTAGTGCAGCAGTAGTGCGACGTAAAAGCCCTTGAAGCTCAATATACAATGAAAATTAATTTTCATAAGTTGATTAGCTGCTTGATTTCCAAATACAAATTCTTTGTTTTACTATTTTTAACGACAAATGTAACACAGTCCGAGTCTCAAGTTAATTACAACTATGTCCAATTAAGAAATCATCACCGCAATTTCTTAAAACTGAAAAAAAAAAATGCCTTGACTATTGAATAAATAAATAAACCCTTTTACTAGAAATTGGATGTTTTGTATGATCTACATTTAAATGAAAACTCAAGATGATCTGCCAACATTTTTTTTCCCGTAACATTGTTAGTAACCACCCTTTTTTTTACACCCTCTTTAACAGTAATTTTCTCTAAAAAAAAAAAAAAAAAAAAAAAGTTGTATGTAGAAAAGGCAGGTACTAATAATGCTACGGATTAAATTAAAAAGTTGGCTGCTATGCATTAAGGTATCTCCAATTTCTAATTACAGTTTCTACATTTTCATTGATTAAAGGAATGGTAAATACTATAATTTTTTTTAAGTAAATTATTCTTTTAGAGTTAAAATTTTTGCATACGTATGCATTGAAATACAGGGTGACTGTAAAATAACTTTCTTTGTTTTGAAGCGTTTGCAGCTAAAAATAATGAACGAAATAAAATCCAATTTCATATACCAAAATTTATACAGTTCGTGAGACGGTGACCTATAACATGCATATAAATTTTCAGCACAATCGAATAAGACATTTAGACTCTACCGCACGTTGAATAATTTCACCCCTTAGTTCGTAGTGATAAAGAATTTTTTGTTTTGTCCCGATAAAAAAACTATAAGTGCTAGATTCACCAAAATTTATAGTGAGACGGTGACCTATAACATGCATATAAATTTTCAGCATAATCGAATAAGGCATTTAGACGCTACTGCACTTTAAATAATATCAAACTTTGGCTATAATGATAAAGAATTTTTTGCTTTGTCCCTGTAAATAATATAAGTGTTAGATTCACCAAAATTTATACCGTTTGTGAAACGGTGACCTATAACATGTATATAAATTTTCACTTCAATTCAATAAGGCGTTTAGACGCTATCACAATTTAAATAATTTCAGCCTATAGGCTATAATGATAAAGAATATTTGTTGTGTCTCTGTAAAAGAGTTATAGGAACTAAATTCACCAAAATCTATACAATTCGTGCTACGATGACCTGTAATATATGTGCCAACTTTCAGTTCATTCGAACTAAGTCTTTAGACGCTATCGTTTTCACTCTCATACATACACACACACGTACATACATCACGAAAAATCATGTAAAATCGTTGATATCTCAAAAAGGGGAGTTCGTGTCAAGACTAAAGTTGAAGGTGTCTAACTAGATGTCATGACAGCCAGAAAAATAAATTTGCGACATTCTATGCCCATTTGTCTTTGAGCTATGCGAGATACAAAATCCATTTCACAAATCATGACTATAATTCATGACTTGCATGTTTGGAAAGTTAAAATAGCATGAAAAGTTACTAGTAGGAGAGATTTTTGCGCTGTTGTTACGTTCACACGAAATTTGCACAATCGAAATAGATCATGTAATTTTTCTAGTCCCTACAGGATTTTGGAGCTGTTGGAAATGAAAATAAATAAGTAAATAAATAACACTCATAATGAATGTTCTAAAAATGGATTACGTAAAGGTTCATCAATGTCTGAATAAAAATGCTGGTGCAGATATGAACAACATATAATATTAAACTTGCGAAAATATTCTTTTATTAATAAATACTGGGGTACCCAGAACCACATGCAATATGTGCAGCTTTACACAATCGTGGTAGTTTATGCAAATTTCATAGTGCGTACATGACAGCAGCACCAAAATCTCCTCCATGACAGGCTTCTGATACTAAATGTTTTCGTTATGGAAATCACCCCCCCCCCCCCACATCTCACGTCTTCCACAGTCTGCATATGAAGTTTGGTTTCATTCTATTCATTAGACTTATCTGTAAATACCTTGAAACAGGGGAATTTATTTTATGGCCACCTTGTATGATAATATTAAGTATATTAAAATTTCTAATAAACGAGTGTTAAGAAAAACTTCTTGTGTGAGAAAGTATTTCGTAAAGAAACAGGCAGGTTCTAGTCGATGAATGCATTTTATTATTCGTAACTTCTTGAATGTGTACATCAAAATTGTCATTACAACGAATATTTTCAAAACAGTCCATTTGTACTGTCTTTTCATCGAATATTCTGGATACAGTTCAATGAAACTGTCACTCGTACCGCAAAAGTCACTATTCGACGAATGTTCTGGAACAGTCCAAGAAAACAGTCATTTATTCCACAGGAGTAAAACAAATAACATCACATACTCCAGAGCAGACATATTCACTAGCTTGCGAATACAATTCAGTAGCTTAGAGTACAATTTGCAAAGTGCAGTCGCTCTTAATAGGTCTCTGAACAACTCTGAATCAAGTGACAACACATTCTCTCACGCATATGTCAACTAACTCCTATTTATACCTTTTGGCAAGGGTACTTGGTGCAGTTTCTATCGAGAATCCCATGGAAACTTCGAGATCTAGGCTGGTATGCTCTGGACAGCTTCGAAACTTCGGGAACCTTAAACGACTATTTTTTTGCCAGATTTGGTTGTCAAGTTGCCAAATCCGTCGCCAAGTCGCCAAGTTTATAGCCAAGGCTGATCTCACGGAAAGTGAATGAACTGCCGCTTTACTTTCACTTTGCTTGCAAAACTACTTTCACCGCAACAATACAATTGGTACAGAGAAAACTCTTAACCCTTTGAGTGCTATGGACGCACACATGCGTCCAGCGAAAGTCATTAATATAGACTATGGACGCACATATGCGTCCAGCGAAAGTCATTAATATAGACTATGGACGCACATATGCGTCCAGAGAAAGTCATTAATATAGACTATGGACGCAAATACGCGCCCGGCAAAAGTGATCAGTGTATTATGCAACACTCGCATAAAGCGCGTTCGCGATAAGAATGGGACAACTCGTCAGCGCCAACCGCGCACCGTCCGTATGGACCGCATAGGCCGCGAGTATTCAGCACTCAAAGGGTTAATCCGTTGTAACACTATTTAAATTTAATAAAATAAAATTCAATATTTTAAATTTTTGAGGAATTTTTTAAATGATCCCTGTTAACTATTTTTTCCCCCTAAAATATATTTTTTTAAAGTTAAATTACCATTCAATTCGCAAAGTAATATCCTAATAGTTTATACTGTTCAACTATAATATTCTAAAATCGAGGAAAAAATTATACTACCATTTCCTCAACCCAATATGCCGTAAACAACAATGAATAAATTTTTAAAAGTGAGGATATCTTGATAAAGGGAGAATATATTGATTGGGTAAAATTTAAAATCCTCGTGGAATTTGAAGAATTATTATGTTAATGCATTTTCTAATTATTACTTGGTGCTAATCTATTTACAAGATAAAGGACTATTTCATTAAATATTTTTACTAAAAATATGATCTTTCAAAAGATTAATTCAATTTATCGTTATACATTATTAATTTTCTCTAAGTTTATTAGAGCTAATTGGAAGCATGAACCAGCGTGGGAACAAGATGTCCTGATATCGGAAATTTTAAAAGAATAAATTTTTAATCAAGTAGTTTTTCTCTAAGATGTGAAACAAAGCAGAGATGCTGATAAGGTACTAAAAACTCTTTTGATTTAGTTAAAAGAAACGCCAAAATCTGACAGATTATAACTTCATATTCTACAGCCGTGAGAAAAAGAAGAGTTAAAAATCAAATTTGTAATTCATGAATTCTTTTCATCGTAAAATTTCTGTCAAACAGTTCGTTTAACAAGTGATAAATGAGTTATTTGGAACTTAGTAATTGATACAGGTGACGGGACACCGCGGTAAGTAATAAGTAGTTTTTTTTTTTTTTTTTTTTTATGCGCTAAAACACCGTTTAAGTGCCTTCCAATAGATTGATAAGAAACGCATAATCGCTTTTTTTTTTTTTTTTTTTTTTTTTTAACTATACAACATCGATTCTTATAAATTCCATGGGATGCCGTAAGCTATTAATAGGATATTATTCTTATACAGTAAAGCACCGTTTATGTGTCTTTCAATGAATTGACATTAAACAACATATAATTGAAGAGACGCATTTCTTTAACATATAATTTTGATTCTTACAAATCTAATTGTGTTCGAATATAGTTTTTCAGTAATTGTTTTAAAGTTTTTCAAAATAGTTTTAGTTTATTTTTCACCGCAATATTCGTATCGGGAATATTTAAAATATTTTTATACAAAACATTCATTATCAAAAAAAAAAAAAAAAAAAAAAAAAAAAGAGAGAGAGAGAGAGAGAGAAAACCACATCTTAATTGAAAAGAAAGAAAAAAAAAATCGCAATTAATTATGGTTATTTAGCTTAAGTAGGAATATGTACTTATAATATTTATTAGCAATACAATATATACAGTTTCACATGTAAAATTTTATTTATTAAACGACCTATGTTCATGTACGGAGGCTTTCAATTACGAAAAATAATTTGCCCGATTGTTTGTAAATAATAAATGCAGCATTATGAAGAATTAAGTTCATGTTTAAGTGTGACAGAAAAAAAAATGTTTTGAGTGAAATTTGAGAAAATTAATAATAGAATAACGAAAAATGAAGAGTGAGAGGGAAAATTTGAGAAGTTGGAAAATTATGTATAACCAATATTTGCGTCTATTAAACGAAGCACATTTGTATTAAAATAAAAAAGAGTGAATTAAAATTACACTAAATTGCCAAATAAATAAACAAATAAATAAATAAATAATAATAATAATAATAAACCGTATAAAAGGTTCTTTACTGTACTTGGAGGATGAATTCTAAATGAAAAATAACATAAAAATTATGAAATTATTATTTATCCTCCTTTAAATTCACTTTTGTCTTTAGTTTCTTTTTAAAATATTTATGCAATTTTTCAGATAAGAAAAATCAGAATAAAGGCGTAATTTGTCATAAAAGTTAACGAAAAACTCTTTGAAAAGATGGAAAATTATTATTATTATTATTATTTTAAATTTATTTTATTTTAAATCATCTTTTATTGTTTAATAGAATATTTTGCAAACTGATTTGGAGAAAAAACAAACTTACATTTTTTTTGTTTTCAAACAGGCTACGATTAAACCACTGTAAAATCATTCAAAGCAGCAGATATTTTGCCTTAAAGCCTCTTTTGGTAGGTACTAACGTTTGCGTTAAATACACTGTATTCATTAAATATTATTTTAAAGACCTTATATTTGTTAAAAATTATTTATTATTATTATTATTATTATTACTTTTACGTAATAAAATATTATACCTATTTAAAATTTAATCATTAAAAAAATTCTTAGCAACATATAATTTAAAATTTTATGTAAATTATTATTATTATTATTATTATTTTTTTTTGTTAAGCATAAAATATGCGTAAACGTGCTCATTATATTTGAAATAATAACAATAAATTTGTGTTCTTTAAAAAAAAACGAACAAAATAATAATAATCAACTATAAATTATTGAAAACAGTCGTTTTAACTATTTTTTAGATTTGAAACTTTATATTGTCCTTTTTATTTAATATGTAGACATGTAGTGCCTATAAAAGACTTTAAAAGATATTAAAGATACAGTTTTACACATGAAATAAAACAATATAATCAAATTTAAACATGTGTATCTTTAGAATGCTATTAATGAAATATAACACCATACTCAAAGAAGTATCTTTTTGTCATTTTAAAATTTATATTTTTAAAATATTATGCAAAGAATCTCCGTTACAGCTAAGCACAAGTGGAAAAGTTGATTTTGCTAACCTTCATGTTTTATTTTTTATTTTTAAATAATATAGTTTTAAAACTTATAACAGGAATTTAAAACTTTGTGAAAGAAGGTTGATATGTCTAAGATAAGTTTTCACATTCCTCAGTACTTGTAAAATTGCTCTTTAACCTTATTAGTCGGGAAACCTTCCGATCTTATCATCATTAAATGTTAGGCTGTCAAAGAATGTATTACAGTTTTAAACATAGTATACTTATGTTTTCAACGGGCAAAAAAAACCCCGAGTAATTGCTTCTAAAGGGGCAATTTTTTGGCTTTCTATAACATGTAATGACATGTTGTTTTTCGATGCCATAGAATTACCTTTGATTATCTCTATTTTGTTTTATTTTCACTGTGTTCTTCATTGTCATACTTATACATTTCTTGAAGCTTAAATATGGAATGAATATTTTGTACATCATACGTTAACTTCAGAAATGTTTCTTATACTATTGCCGTGCAAGTTTTTTCTTTTATTACATTGTGTAGACGATTTAACCTTGAACTTTTTTGTTGGAACCCACCAATGATCAGATCTTAAATCGTGATTTAGTTGTTCAATAAAAGCAGCTAATCATCTCATCAAAATCTCATTTTTCTTACTACTTTAACTGCATCTTTATAGTCCTACCAATTTGTTCTTGTAAAATCATAGATATTTGACTCCCACGCAGTATCTCTTCTGCGAATATATATATATATATTTCAAATGTGGTCACAGTGTCACTCAAATTAAAGCGTACTCATTAGACTGCAGTTTGAAGTACTCAAAATTTATGCGGGTGCGGGATATTTCAAGTATGTGAAGAGTGTTGAAGCGTTATTATGCATGCAACACATGATTGAAGGTACCTCGATATACTGGTTTAATTCTTTAGCATGAGTTTGTAACTTCAATAGGCAACGACTGCTTATAGAAGACCAAAGCATTATTTTTGTATGTTTGAGTTTTCTTTTTGATAACGGTAAGTGCATTCTTTAGTAGAAGGTAAATACGCATTCAAAGTTCATACATCAATGTTCATTCGATTAAACTGGTTAAAATGTAATGAATAAAACTTTGTAATCCAACACTAAAACGTGCAACAATTGTAATGTATGGGGGAAAAAAATAGCCACAACAATTCATCGAATAAAACAAGAAAGAAAAATCATACGGTTAAAATGGATTATTAATATTTTCCAACTATTCTTACTAGTTATATTATTTAATTTTCAATGTATTCACTTCCGTGATGCCACCTTAAAATTTTGCTTTTTTTAGGGAAGAAGCAAATTTTTAAAAGTTCCCTTTGTGAAAGTTATTTTTACAGAAAACCATACAATAAATGTTTTCACTGAGAAAAAAATCTGTAACTGACACATAGAATCTAAATTGTGGCTCGAGAAAAAAGAGTTCCATGAAATACTTATAAATTCTAGTCCCCTTTGAAAGCGAGTTCTAGAAACTCCTATTATAATTCTAGAGCGTTTGCCTATAATCTCGAGGGCAAAGTTATTTAAAAATCTCTGCAAATAAATGCGAATGCAAGAGGCGGGTTTCGGCAACTATAATCTTGGTTGCTGGTATAACCCAATTCTAGAAAATCAAGCGAGAATTTCTCGCAATACAAACGATTCAGAATATTCAGCATATTTTTTCACCATCTAGAAATGTGTAGACTAGAAATTCTCGATCATTTCGTCTATTCAGTTTATTGGCGTGCCTTATTCGCATAGCTTGGAAAGCTATATTTATAGTTAAGGGATTTAGAAAATGACCACTTATTCATTCTACATGAAGGCGGTATATATATTTTTTCTCAGTGCTTTCTATAGCACTGCGCCTTCAATTTAAAAACAGTAAAACTACAAAAGTGCATTTTGTTTGTAACTATGTAGAACGGAATCTTACAAAAGCATCTTTATAATTTTATTTATGAAGAAAAAGCATTAAAAGACTGCTCTTGTGTAGCCAATGAATAGCGTCTACAATTTGTTTGTATATGCAGCAACTAATAAAAATCTCATGTCATAACACTAAAATTTCACATCATCATTTTCTAATTATATGTTATAAACTATACAAACATCTTTATCAGGATTTGTAAAATAAAAAATTATGATTATAATACTTTATTTTATACAAAAAAAAAATAATTTTACGTATCTGAATAATGTATATTAATTTCGTTATGTTCTCTTCAGTATAAAAATTTGCTTTTAAAAATATCTTTCATAGACCATCATACAATGGAAATAATTTGCGAGTTCTGAATGTTTAGAACTATATTTTAACTAATGTGAAAAGAAACGATTATATGTTTAAATATTCAGGAAACTGAAAGTTATAAATTACGATGTTATGAAATGAAGCAATAAAACTCTTATTGTAATGCTGCTGGAAGAACATAATAGTTAATTGAATAAAATAGTAATTTGCATTTATTATTATTATTCTTATTATTATTGTTATTATTATTATTGTTTTGTACTTCAAGTATAAAAAGAATTATTAATTCTGAATTTCTTAAGAGTTACAGAAGGAGACACAACTTTCATCTCCGATCAAACTATTACTATATACACTATTGTCTAACAATACGTATTTGGACACTTTCGAATTTAAAAGTTTTGTCAAATATCTAGAAAAATTCTTTAGGAATCATCTTGAAACATTGGGAGCATAATAAAAATGTTATACCTCATTTATATCAGCAAAAGTTTTATCCTAAACAAAAAAAAAGAGGGACCAGTAAAAAAAAAAATATATATATATAAAAGTGTCTTGGATCACCCTGTAAAAAGTAATGCTTGAAGTGTGTTGTGGCTGTAGCATGTGATTATGAGGATTCTTTTAATTATCTGTATAAAATTTTATGAAGCTACCACATATATCCATGGCGATATAACGGTTTCTTTCAAAAATTGAAAAAAAAAAAAAAAAAAAAAAAATCTACTTTTTAAATTATAGCACGTAGGGTATTAGATCCAGTGCAAAGCCATTTTTAGGAAACTTGCATACTACGTTAGACACAGCATGCTGCAATCAGAATGCACAAATGTTAAATATCTTGTGAAATATGAGCACTTTTACTAAATAATTTTTAACTATACATGCGTTTCAAGATGATTCCTGCAGAATTTTTCTAGATATTTGACAAAACATCTAAATTCGAAAGTGTCCAAATACTTATTGGTAGATAGTGTATAATAAAAATACAACCTTGTGTAGTAAAAATATTTTTTAATAAGATCGTTTATAAATTTCTGATATGAAGTTTAATTATGCTTTGAGTGCTTAACTATAATTTCGTAGTTAAGCATTTAATTAAACTATAGTGGAAGTTATTTTAAGAAATATGTAGCGTCTATGATTTAGAATTTGAAATTTAAGAATATGAGGAGTACAATAAAATGCCTAAAAAATGAATTGTTAATTAGAGTATGTTATTTATTACAATATATATAAACCAATGTACTTATCTTTTATATAAACTTTGCATAAAGCATATTATATATCGATTAATAAACATCTTACTTATCGAAAACATAGGAAATTCTGATACAGTCAATAAATAACATTGATTTATCTATATAAATAAAGCAAAGAGGTTGTCGGCGGAACACATCCGGGTGGACCACTCCTATTTTTGATTGGTCTAGATTTAACTACTTAGTTGATGAAAGTCGGTCATTTTTTTTAGTAAAAACTGATGAATTTTTTTTAAAGATACTGCATAAATGTTATATATTTTTTAACAGAGCTCTAAAAACTGTTCATTTTTTGTGAGGACACTATGTACATAAAGTTATTAGATTTAAAGATATTACGCTGCGAAGTTTCACAACGCGTTTTGTGAGAACATCCATAAATTGTGAGGACAACCATTGTTTCCCATCCATACATCAAGTTATTAGATTTAAAGATATTACGTTACAAAGTTTCACATAGCGATATCATTCAATTGCTTTTATCTCAAAAGAAGAGTCTAATATTAAATAAAAAACAGTCTAAAATTAAAGACTAATGAATAACTTTAAAAAAATTATCAGTTTTGAAGTTCTAAGAGGTACAATTTTTAAATTACAGCGTACTTATTTCCCATTCATAATCTATTAAATTTGTAAACAATTATTGATTCATTATTGAGAATCCTTCACATAAGACCATAGAGCATTATTGCAAAACAAGTGCATGGTTGGTTGGTTGGGTTTTACGTCGCATCAGCGCTGCGCAACAGGCAATTGGCGGCGGTTTGGGATTCACCCCTAGAGGTGGAGATATGCCAACACAATTTTGATCCTCTGTAGAAGCAAAACGAGTGCAAAACAGAAGAAATATTTTCTTTAACATAGTATAAAGAGCGGGGGACATAGGCAACGGGTACCCGAAGTGAGGTTTAGAGCGATTTCAATGTAGGTATATTTTTTTAAAAGTTTTATTTATAATGTGATATAAAAAATAAATGATGATACAATTCTTTTGAAAATTCTTTTAAATACAGTGACCAGCGAAGTGGAGGTGGCGTAACCTGCTAGTTCTTAATAAAGTTTGATTTTTTATTAAATGATATCTTTTATACTAGATATTCATAGATAAAATATTTCATGGAATATCAAAAGTACATAACGATAATAATTTTCCTATTTTTTCAATTATTATTTACTTTGGACTTTACAGCAAAAATAACTTAAACTATCCTTTTTATGTTAAATTATTTTTTTAAATCGTCCCAGAAGGCATCGGTCTTTGGAACGAACGATGTTTTACAAATGACAGGATATAAAAGTGTTTGACAGTTGTTTTGCGAATTCGCATTTTATATCGGAAAATAATCTTAATCTTCTTGATAATTTTCGATGACAGTCGTTTCTGCCTTTCTTGTACTTAAATGCGTCACACGCTTATCAAAAAATAGATGTGTTCAAAAACATCCTTAAGCACTAAATGTTCAACCAAAAAAGCACTCACTCCCATGCGCTTAAATTTTTATGACAGCTACAAGTTATCGACGCAGCCTTAAAATTTTACACATCTGTCTTTCTATAATAGAAAGCCTTTGTTTATAAGTATCTCTTGATTCTTTAGAATAAGATTATCTGTTGCAGATAAAAATCAAAGTGAATGCATCAGTAACTAACACACGACAGGCGAGAGATCAGCAAAGCGGAACGTAACTTCGTCAGCTAGGACTTGAGGGATGGATGTCTAACCTGTAATTTGTAGATTGCACTAAACATCTAATGTGGGTTAAAATGTTTGTTCATTGTACGTACGAAAATATCGTGATCTGCAGTTGTAAAAATGAAACACATCTTACATATTTTTTATTATTTCGTAAAGAAAATTTTTTACTGTTTTTAAACTAAAAGCACGAAATGGGTAAACAATAAAAACCCCAAAGAGAAAAGTAATGTTTTGGATTTCTGTGGAAACTATTCAATTATACATATGTGGTAATACAAACCATTGAAAATTGCAATGTTCTTCAATGGTAAATTTATACAGACGTTGTAGTACCCATTGAATCGGATTATTGGTATAATATTCGAGAATTCTCCTAAATAAAGAAGTCTAATTTAAAAGTTTTTCTTTTTAACAGTTTATCGTAATAACATAAAAATGATAACGTTCCACTATAGTTTGTTATATCAGGAAATAAGCCTGCTTAAATTCTAAAGCCAGCGAAATACTCAGAAAAATCCCTCACTTCAAAGCAGAGCTTAAATTTTTATAATGAGTGTCAAATGACCACGAACCTGAAGATAAGGAAGTCTAGCTTTGATATTTTACTTATTGTTAAGTAAAATAGCATAAAAATGCTCAAGTTCCACAAAGATTGTTCCATCAAATAGACCATCGTAAATTTCTAAAATCAATAAAATACTCAGAATAATTCCTCTCACAAAAGAAGTGTTTTATGTTTAATAGTCAGTGGTGAATGCATAGAAAAATGGAAATAAGCAGTCTAGTTTCAGCACATTATTTTATTGTTAAGAAGAATAACTTAAGAACGCTAAAATTCCATGGAGATTATTTTTTAACAGAACACAAGTCTACCTAACTAAAGCCAACGAAAAACTCGGAAAAATCCCTCTTTTGGAAGCAGGGCTTGAGATTTTATAATGCGTGTCGAATGAATACAAACATAGAAATAAGGATGTCTAGTTTGATACATTTTTAATTGTTAAGTGGAATATCATAAAAAGGCTAAAGTCTACGAAAATTAATCCATGAGGAGACAGATCATCATAATTCTAAAAAAACAACGAAACACTCAGAATAATTCTTCTCTAGGCAGCTGTGCTTGAGATTTTGTAGTCACTATTGCATTGATACAAAAATGGAAATAAGTCTAATTTTGTCAAATATTTTTTTATTATTAAGCAAAATGACGCAAAAATGTTAAAGTACCACGAAGAGTTACTTCCAGCAGACATAGGCCATCATAAATTTTAAAACCGGGAAACGCTCAGAAAACTATTCTCTTGGAATCAGGGCTTGAAATTTTATAGTCACTGGTGAATGACTACAAAAAGGACAATTTTAAACAATCAAAAGATATAAACTAATTTATTTTTTAACATAAGCATGAGACGAGAGTAATTAAATACAAAGCGCATTAAAAGGGATTTCTAAACTTACATAATTCCACTTGTAAACTGCGACATTCACAAATCAATATTTATTTTATTAAAATAATTTAATCTGCACAAAAATATTTTTACAATAAAAGAATGAATAAAAACAATATCTTGCATAAAGTCCAATATCTTTTATACTAAAAACTGAACCCATTCCTTTCCTTTCCTATTCCCCTCTCCTCTATGTGCACAATCTCTCCTTCCTTTAGCTTATTATAAAATAGTTTTTCTAATATTAATTTGTTAAGGGAAAAATACAATAATTTACAAAAATTGTTTTAACTTTAATAAAATCTTGAATACTATTTATATTTCTTTTTTAATATATTAAATTTTCGCAATAAATAAAAAAATAAAAGTAAAAGTAAAAAATAAACAATGTAAAATAAAATTAATAAAAAATAATAAAATAAATAAATCATTTAAGATTAACGCTTAGCATAATTATTAGAGTATAATTATTATAACATAGCTACAAGTAATTTTCGCTTTATTATTGAAAAATTTTTTTATATAAAATGATTAAATTTCTTGAAGAACTGCAAAACGCTGCTGCAAAGAAGAACTGCAAACAAATGAACAACACTTATAACTTTTCGAGTTAGACTTCTTACGATGGTGAATAAATAAATAAATTTAAATTAATGATGCCTGTAGCAGTTATTAAAAAAAAAAAAAAAAAAAAAAAAAAGATGAATATGATAAATTTGTTTATACAAATTTGTATTCCATTTAAATTGACATAAATTGTACCAATTTAAACCATCTTATAAATTTCACTTTTTTTCTGCAATTTAGTAATCCCCATTTCTTATGACAAAGATTACATGTATGTCACGCCTTTTCGTTTGATGTAGTAGCGTACATTCTGTCATCATCATCGTTTCTGGACTTTTAACCACCACCAATAAAAGAGACTTTTTTTTTTTAAATGTATGCAAATAGGAATACCGGAATAATACTGGGCACACCTGTCTGATTCAACAGCGACAATAATTAGGCTATTGTTTGACAATGGTGAAGAATCTAAAGATAGGGTAGGGTCCTACTCTGTCAGACATATAATTTGCTGGTTGTGGTGGACTGCTCAAAAATGGTCTTGCATATATTATTTATTTATTTATTTATTTTGAGGTGCAGCTGTTTAAGAAACATTTGTAGTGCATGTAGTTCAAATGTTATTGTTAAAAGCGGATATATATTTTATTTTATCACGAATTGAATAATTAAATCGTAAATGTACTATTATGAATTGTGGAAGTTTAAATGAATTTATCTAGAGATTTTTGTCTTAGGAATATTATTTATAATAATTAGTCTTTTATTTAAACTTAGAGCCCTCGTGATTTCGTATCTAAGGAAGGATGATATAAGATAAATTTCAGAAATAAATTAAATTTTATCATTTAAATCTTAATACTTTAATTCAATAACATTATATTAGCATTAAATATGCCTAAATAAGGTGATCTGCTAGAGATATTTTGAATTTCAAGAAAGACTACTATCTTCGTTGTCTTTAGTATTCACTACATTAAATACATAAGCTTAACTAATCTGAGTAGTAGATCTTAAATAAGTACTTAAGACAAAATGAACTGCACTAGCAAATGAATGGAAAAGTTAAAATTAATTTTTGAGATTTAAGAGACGTGGATTAACTTTATTTAATGTAAATTTTAAACTTGTTAAGTTATTTAAAATCAACTTGGAGATGTGAAATCTGAAAAATGTTTTCTATTAGGTGAATTATGATGCATTAAATATAAAAACAATGCATTGTGTCCTTAACCATTTTATAAAATAATAGGTTACAAGTTTCAAAGCATCGAATGGAAGTCACTGTTTTAGAATCATTAAGAACCAAGTCAATTTCAGTATGACTTGAATTGCTCCAGTAACCAAAAAACCAATGGCAGTATTTAAAGAAAAAAGAATCGTTTATTGTCACTTTCATGCACGAAGGCTTATGAAATTTCAACGATTCTAGGGGTCGAAACTCTGCAGCTATGAACGTGTTTTTTAATGCGTCGAACTGAGCTATGCACTGAGACACCCCGTCGCTTATTGTTTCGTAAAGCGATTATTATAACTGGTATTTTGCATCCATGAAAGTACAGCGGGGTGCTGTTGTTAAATGATGGAGTAGCGCTCTCTGAAATGTAAGATATTTTTTTAAAAAGTGAAAGAACATAAAAGATAAGTCCGTGATGAAGCCATTCTGAAGCCGTTATCATTCTCTAAATGTCAAAATCCAATAAACCTGAAGAAAACGAAGAGAAATTCTTTTTATGTGACCGCCATTTCGAAATAAGAGAATCGAATCAATTTTTATCCGTGACGTTAGAGTGAAAGAATAAAACATTTTCATTAGTTCTATGATGAAGAAAATGATATAAAAGGACTTTAATGATTGACTCATACGCCGTTTTCTTTTGACTCATTACAATAAAATTGAAATTCCTGTTTTGAAAATGCTGCTTTTTTCCTGTTATATAGATGAACAAAATTAAAAAATTGGAATGGAGATTTATAAAAAGAATGTTTAAAATTTAGATAAAGTAAAACGATTAAAAAAGTTTTTCATTGCAGAAAGAGTACTAATGTAAAAGCCCGAATTTGCATTCTTATTATTTAAGTTATATTCTATTACTTTCTCCAAGATTATGTAAAATAATTGTAATGAGAATAATTCATTATTAAAAAAAAAAAAAAATCAAGAAATCATGTGAAAAATCACAGAAGATTTTCAAGATTTTACAGTAAATTATCCGTTTTACCAAAAAATAAATGTAATTAAAGTCTAGTTTGTAATAAAACAAAAATGCAAATAAAGTCTTGGTACTGATTAGTAAACTTTTATTATCCGCAAATGATCAGTCTGACACGCCTTTAAATATAATAATAATATTCAATAAATAGAATATTTAAAACAATTTTACTCTACAATTGAAACTTACTACATATTTTATAATAAATATTAAAATTTTATTGAAATAAAATATTATTATTTCATAAATATTATTACTACAGTTATTGCTTAAAAGTCTTGAATAATTAAGCTCATTGTGTAAACATTAACGAATGTCAGAGTGTTCATTTCAAATTTTATCTTAAGTTCTATTAAAAAAAAAAAAAAAAAAAAAAAAAAAAACATTAAATTGTTATTAAACACTTTACAAATGCATTCTTTATTTAATGAGAAATACTGAGAATTTTTCGAAAACGTTACTTTAATAGTTTTTCAAGCGGAAATTAGAAGGTAAACCTATTATCAAAATTTTCGGAAATTAAAATCTTCAAAACTTGTCTAATTAAAAAATTATGAAATTGATGTCTAAACAAAATATCCCACAAAACCTATTAGAAACATATTGTTATAAATGCACCAAATGTCATGATTTATATACATCGGAGAATTAAAAAACATATAATAGTTTTAAAGAAAGTTAATTGTGAACCTTGTCTATATACTAATGTATAAATAAGCTAGCATGTACTATACTTGAAAATACTTATCAAATGAGGAATATACTTAAATGTATTATTTAATAATAATAATAATAAAAAAATTCATGGACCTGATCGTTGGAATAGCTATTATTATTATTTTTTTCTTTTAAGCACAACAAGTATACACATTTCAAGTAAACAAGTTCTTAAATTTCTAAACAACAAAATTCAGTCGACAAATCACTTGGTACAAAAATGTAGCTTTCCGCTCTGAGAAAAAAATTCTGTAGCTGACATTTAGAATCTAAATTGTGGCTCTAATAAAAATAGTTCCATGTCATACTTATAAATTCTAGTCTCCTTTGAAACCGAGTTCTAGAAACCCCTATTAGAATTCTAGACCGTTTGCCTATATTATCCAGGGGTCAAACTTATTTAAAAATCTCTGCAAATAAATGCGAATACAAGAGGCGATTTTAGGAAGTATTATCTTGATTTATGACCCAGTGCTAGAAAATCAAGCGAGAATTTCTCGCATTACAAAGGATTCATAACATTCAAAATATTCAGAATATTGTTTCACCATCTAGAAATGTATAGACTGGAAATTCTCGATCATTTCGTCTATTCAGCTTATTGGCGTGCCTTATACGCATAGCTCGGAAGTCTATTTCTAGCATAGAAATTTAGAAAATGACCACTTATTCGTTCTAGATGAAGTCAGTACACTTTTTTTTCTCAGTGCGTGCAAGATAATCTGTAACCCAATAAAACTATTTAGGAATATTCGGGATATCTTAAATCGCATAAATTATAAGAATAAAAAACTATATCACTCCATTGAAAAACTCTATATAGTCATTGAGAAAATTCAACAGATGATTTTTGATTTTTTTTTTTTCCTTTTTTTTTTACAAAATGCTTAAATATTAGAAAAATATTCAAATTAGAAAATAATCTGTGGTATATAAAGTAAAAGTTTTTCTTTCATATTTTGTGAATAAATTATGAGATACAGTATAATTACGGTTATTTATGAGATTTCATCTAAGTCATTAAAAATGTAATCATTTATTTATTTTAGGTAAAATTATTTAAATAATTTCAGAAAACATAACATATAAATAATGTTCACGTCAGTAATGGAAGTATAATGATCCAAAAAGGCAGCCTAGATTATGATTTAACGATCCAAAAAATGTAAAATGCTAGACAACATATACAAGTGCACAGCTTTGTACATATTATTGCTGTCTATACTATTTATCTGAAATATATATCAATGTTTTGTATAAAAAAAAAATACGAACAATTTAAATTTCAGATATTATAAACAAAAACTCTCCATATACTTTTGTTTTAGAAAACTAATTTTGAAAATATGCAAAACTTTAATTTCAGTAACTTATTTATTTAAAGAAACTTACTACAACATGATATAATACATGTGTTTTTCCAACTTGCTGTAGAACGCACCAAAATATCGACACTAAAATATGAAAAAAGTATGAAAAGACTATAAATTAAATAAACACATAATACATATTTAAGGTTGAAAGCTCGACACTTTATTAGGAAAACAAAGTAGGCACGGGGTTATTAAAAAATATTTGTTACCATTCTTCAAAAGTAAAAAGTCAAAGCAGCAAAAAAGTAGATTTGTACAAATATAGGTGACAAATTTGTCTTATATGTGTAAGGATTTTGGCAAAATTTATTGATGACTCGACGACAGTTGTCGCTATGTTGTAAAGCTGGCGTAAATCGATACATTTAATTTATATGCATTTGTTTAATGTTTTGTTATTTTATAAACAATATTTTGTCGTTATAACTCATAATTATGAGGCAGATGATATATTTCTAATACAAGAGGAAATGATATATTTCTAATACAAGAGGAAATGATATATTTCTAATACAAGAGGAAATGATATATATATATAAAAAGATTTTCGAAAGATTTAATGAACAATATCTAAGAAAAAGGTTATAAAAAATCTAAGAATTTAATATTAATAGATCATGAGAAGCTTAGTTATTAGCACTTAATAAATAATTTATTATTAATATTTTAATAAACTTGTTTCTACTAACAATGAATGGAAAAGGATATTGTTCCTTAACATTAATAATTCGAGAATTTTTCAGAATTATTGTTATACTTAAAAGAATTCATTATTCAAACAGCTAAAAACACATATCTGACATCGATAAAGAGTTGAAATACCGTTTAAAGTAAATTGTTTTACTTATTATTGTTCTAATAGCAAAGACATAAGGAGATGCTCTAATAAGAAAGAATATCTTAAAAAATACATTTTCAAAAGAATATGTTATATTTTTAGTTTTGCTCAGTACAAATAAGATCCAAGAACTATTATTATAACTTCTAGATATAACTAATTTAATATGAAAAAAAAATATATATATAGTAATAATATCGGCGATTTTTTTCCCGCGAAAAAATAACTTTACTGTGAAATTTCGGAAAACGATAATTCTTTTAAAGAGAAAAAATTATCATACTTTTATTCACCTATTTATTTTATATCAATTCTAGCTTATGAATTTATAGGTTCTGATTAAATAATTAAAAGAAAAATTCGAAATAAAATCATAAAAATTGGAATTTTTTTAATATAATATTTTTCTGGCTTGCTTTAAAATACTTTGTAGGTAAGTAAATCTGCTGCTACTATATTTCTGTTATACCCAGTACTACTACTAATAATAATAGTAATAATAACCTCACGGCTTTGAAATAATTTGTATTAAAATAATTTAATAATTAGACAGAACTTTAGTTAAAGAATGACTCATAATTTCATATTTTTATAAAAAAAATAATACATTAATCCCAAATTTTATAATATATAGCAATATAAGCATATATACGATTTCTTAGTAATTTAAAAATAAGCAATGGCGAGGCCTTACTATATTATAAGAAGAAAAGATAGTGTATTTATGTTTTCTTTTTCTTTTCTTATTCACGGTTGTTTGGAATAAGATGAATAGCCGAATAATCGTTGAGTAACGTGAATATCAAACATTAAGTAGAGTACTCTCAGTAGGAATATCTAAATATCTCAACCATTTCAGCGTAACTGAATGAACGTAAACATTTTCGAAATAAATTTTCCGTGGAAAATCAGAGTTAAATTAAAAGCGAAAAATTGTCGTTTGTTTTGCACTTTTTCGACTTGTTTTACGCCAGAGTACTTAATAATTCAAAAATATACAAGCGTTCCACAGTTTACTCATATTTAATAATACACTTCTTGTTATAAAAATGATGTTTTGATAGAGAAGGTAAGCACACATGTATAATTAGATTTCAAACTACAAAAGGTTATGTTGTATAAGATGTTGTTTAAAATGACTTTAAATTTTGCATGGATACTCTTGAAGCAACATTTTCTTGTACGTGAAGAAAATATCAGTTTTTAAAATGTTTCGCTAGTGAATGCAGTGGTGCATATTGCATGATAATTAAAAATGCATGAAGAAGATTCTTTAATACATGAAATTTTTAACTGCAATATGCACATTTTGCATACATGTAAAACAACATTGGCTAATTTTTTTAAGTAAGGTAAAAAACATAACATTTTTTTTTTTTTTTTTAGAAATGTAAAAGTAAAGGGGAAAAATACATTACAAACAACATACGTACATCAAAGTTTTTCATCAAAATCCTTATCTTATTTTCTCTCTCAGACATTAATGTATTTTATGTCGATATCACGGTGAAGTAAATTTAGATTATGGCAATATCTGTCAAAAATAAATAAATAATAATAATAATAATAAAAATCACTAAATCTGTTTTTGTTTTCGAAGTAATAGATGCAATTCTGCACATGACAGAATTTAATTTAGTACGACAGAAATTATCTTAATCTAGGTTTCATTTAAAGGCATGCATGCAGTAACTGTGTTTCATTCCCTAGCATCGGTTACTATATTCATTTCTAAAAATTTCTGTGGTGCAGTCTTAGCATGGGAGCTCTTTGACGGCTCTTAAACTTTTGTTGTCATTTTGGTGATGAATAATTAGCTGTCGCAATTGTGTTAGTAAAGGTCTTGGCGAGAAACATCCGAGTTACTTTGGCACAAAATTTAATTTTTGCCAAGGGATTTTATTCCAAAACTCTTTTGTTTATTCAGCATGATTTTTCTGAATTTTATTTTAATTATAAAAAAAAAAAAAAAAAAAAAAAAAAGTTTGCACGTTCATTTTTTTCTGACATAAGAAGAAATATATTTACTTATTTATCTATTTATTTTTGGTATCAATTTGGTTTTTTTTTCTTTTGTTTTTTAATTTTAAAGCTGCAATGGGGTTTTTATTTAATATCTTTTGAAGCAATTACCTGATTGAACTAAAACATACGGCGTTAGCTAAATTATGTCTTGATTTATAAGTGTACCAATATTTCATAAAATCCGGACAGATAAAATGACAAACATTTAACTTAATATATTTAGATAAAAACAAAAATGTTTGTATGTTCATACAAATTAATAGATAAAAATTGGTAACGACGCTGTCTGAAAGAAATAGTACAACTTGTCGTACTAAAAAAAAAAAAAAAAAAAAAACTTAACTAATACAAGTGTTATGGTTACGCATGTTTAGAAAGTTACTTTTATTAACAAATATCTGCATTAAAATATATATATATATATATATATATAAACTATTTTACCTTCTTTTTAATTGTAATTTTCATATTCTGAATTATGAAAAAACCACAATGATTTATCTTTGAAAAGTAATAATTTAACAGGTTGTATATTTGTACATTTTAAACCACTGTTCTCATTCATACACTAGAAGAGTTGAAAATATGTTTTTTTCTATTTTCCTGTAACTTTAGAAAATACCTGACCTTTAATTCTTCCTAGTATTTGGAAATCCAGATACAATTAGCTTTAAGGAAAAGAAAAGACCTCTAAAATAATACCGATTTTAACGACTGTTTAAGATATAAGGCTTTCAGACTTCTTGTCATATAACCATAACGAACTGCTTTTGTATATAAAGAAAGAATAATTAAGTTCCCCACCTAAGAGTCGAATTCAATACTTCGTCTCTCACGATCGGTCATGGTCATGACGAATAAACATTCTTATCGGTCAATTAAATCTGGCAATCAATCGCCTCCAATGGTAACCTCAAATCAATCACTCATCGGTCTATGCAGCAAAACGATACCGTTAGAGAAATGATCGATGATTAAGAACTTACATGGGAGAGGTATGGCCAATTGACCTTGATCGGATGAAAGAAGCAACAACTAACAAACTTCTTTTATGACAAAGAGATTTCTTGTCAAAAGATGCATGCTTCTCAAGATACATTCCGGGTTTTCTGATACGATGCTATAGTTGGCTGATTTCACAAAACCTCTCTCACTGTTTTGTAATTTTCTGCAAGAACTACAGAGCGCTAAAAGAGCTCAATAAACAAGAATATCTCAAAACAGGTGTTAAATTGAGCAGCAAATGAGATTTCATGTTTTTGTTTCAGTATCATCAAAATAAAGAATCTCTAAACCAAGAAAGAACAAGATGTCGAAGAATATATAAATCAAAAGAATATGGGTCAGTGGAAACGAATGGTGGGAATCTGTTCTTAGATTTCACAAAGAACGGTTTGTAGGTTTGTAGTGGTTTATAGCATGTACTACATATATATATCTCCAGATTTAAAGGACAGATACACAAGTATATTTTTTCAATGTCGGTCAATGTCGTGAACATGATATTGGACAACAGTCGAAATTCTATGTGAGAAAGCAAGTTTGTTTATTTGCTATTTAAACAGAAATTGCACTATCAACTCATTCACGCTGGTAGACTATTTTTCGTCAAACATATTACGCTCGACTGACACTGACTGTGATATAGAAATCCCATATTTTTAATGAATTTTTCCCTTTTATTTAAATTTAAATCTATATTAATGTTTTATATAATAATATATTCGTGCATACAATAATAGTCTTTAATTAACCGCTGAATCCCTTTCCTCTCAATAAAATAAAATAAAAAGTATGTGAAAAAGAAAATTTTGCTGCAATCAAAAACCTCATTCTTTTATTTCGGTGTTAAAAGAATACCACATGACCATTCTTATTTTCTGCGTAAATCAAAGTTTAACGGCTAACATACATTTAATCTGTTTCTCAAAATTATCCTTGAAAAAGAATTAATTACATTTCTTTCCTATGTATTATTTGCCGTTTGTGGTTTTCAGTTCTCATAATTAAAGTTTGGCATAAGACTCGGGTTAATGTAATATGGTAAACCTGCTCGCTGCATTCAAAAATTATTAACTAAATGAATGTACAACGGATCTAAAGAAACCGTTATTTGGGTGATCTTTGCGGCGAAATATTGTGTGCCAACATGTTCATAATTTTCGATTTTGGCTAAAAATTTGGACACTCTCTCACTGATCACCGTCAAGCAAACATCTCTTAATACTGGTTTAAGATCGCTCTCTCTCTCTCCGTTTTTGAGGTTCCCAAACAGAATGTAGGGGAGACCCGTGTACCTAGGGCCGCTTTTATTCAATGCCCAAAAACAGAGCCCTTGACCTATTTAAAATTATCAAACTGATATGTGCATATCTTTAGGACTAATTACTTCCAATTGCAATTAATATAAATACCTAAAATAATAAATTCCGACAAATATAAGGTTTTTAAAAAAACTTCAATCGTGGCCCTAGGTACAACACCCTCATTGTACCTGGGGCCAGACCTCATTGTACCTAGGGCCATTCTCTCAAATTTATATTTCATTTTTTAATGAATAGAAAATAAGCATATAAGCATATATTTTATAAAAAGAAAAACAATATCAAGTAATATATTTATTTATCATATAATAATTATCCAGTTGTTGCCTTAATTTGAAACACGAATTTCTTCGTTCTTTTTTTCTCTTTGGGATATTCTAACAGAACGTTTTTTCTTCAATTTCTTTTTTTTTTTCTGGAGTGTCTCTTGGATTTCTGGATCTCTCTGGTTTTCGGTCGCATCTTTTTCATTTAGGTAAAGGTTTTGTTTAGGCTCGTATCTGTTAAAGTATGACACATGAAAAAAAGTTAGATGTTGAAGGTTTCGAAATTTCAACAGGACACTAAACAGAGACATCCAGTTCTGTTCTATCATTGTTGGTTCCCTTTCTTCCTAGTAAATTTTTTTTTTTTTTTTTTTTTTTTAGGTTGATTTCTTTAGAAATCGACCTATTGCAATCACTTCGTTTATCTATCTATCTATCTATCTATCTATCTATCTATCTATCTATCTATCTATAATGAAAATTTTGTCATCACGATAACTCCCGAAATAATACTCGAAATCGAACCAAATTTGGACAGTGAACTGATCTTATAAATATCGTGGATGAGTTCGTTAACCAAGTTGCTCCGACTTTTTGTTTTCAAGTGGCAGCCACTTGAAAATTTCAAACCGACATTGTAAAAAGCATATTTAAAGCAAGATTTGCTTGAATTTTGTTGTAAATACAGGTCAGATGAGGGTCTCAATGATGTTTATTAATGAAGTTTATCCGCCATTTTCAATAAAGTGGCAGATATTTCAAGTTAAACGGGACCACTTGAAATCAGGCTACCACTTGAAAAATTAAAATCCCTATAACTTCCGAAATAATACTCCAAATCGAACCAAATTTGAACAGTGTCTTAACTTATCTTATAAATATCTTAGATGAGTTTGTTAACCAAGTTGCTCCGCCATTTTGTTTTCAAGTGGAGACCACTTGAAAATTTCAAATTCAAATTGTAAAAAGCGTATTCCGAATTTTTTTTTAAATTTTGATGTATACATAAATTACACAAGTGTCTCAAATAACTTTATTAATGAACTTTATCCGCCATTTTTAATAAAGTGGCGGATATCTTAAGTTAAGCGGGACCACTTGAAATTAGGCCACCACTTGAAAATTTAAATCCATGATAACTTCCGAAATAATACTCCAAATGGAACCAAATTTGAACAGTGTCTTAACTTATCTTATAAATATCTTAGATGAGTTTGTTAACCAAGTTGCTCCGCCATTTTGTTTTCAAGTGGAGACCACTTGAAAATTTCAAATTTAAATTGTAAAAAGCGTATTCCGAAATTGTTTGAATTTTGATGTAAATACAGACCACATAAGGATCTCAATGAAGTTTATTAATAAACTATATCCGCCATTTTTAATAAAGTGGCAGATATCTTAAGTTAAGCGGGACCACTTGAAATCAGGCAACCACTTGAAAATTTTAAATCCCTATAACTTCCGAAAGAATACTCCAAATCGAACCAAATTTGAATAGTGACTTAACTTATCTTATAAATATCTTGGATGAGTATGTTAACCAAATTGCTCCGCCATTTCGTTTTCAAGTGGAGACCACTTGAAAATTTCAAATTCAAATTGTAAAAAGCGTATTGCGAATTTCTTTTAATTTTGATGTATACATAGATTACACAAGTGTCTCAAATAATGAACTTTATCCGCCATTTTTAATAAAGTGGTGGATATCTTAAGTTAAGCGGGAGCACTTGAAATCAGGCCACCACTTGAAAATTTAAAACCATGATAACTTCCGAAATAATACTCCAAATGGAACCAAATTTGAACAGTGTCTTAACTTATCTTATAAATATCTTAGATGAGTTTGTTAACCAAGTTGCTCCGCCATTTTGTTTTCAAGTGGAGACAACTTGAAAATTTCAAATTTAAATTGTAAAAAGCGTATTCCGAAATTGTTTGAATTGTGATGTAAATACAGACCACATAAGGATCTCAATGAAGTTTATTAATGAACTATATCCGCCACTTTTAATAAAGTGGCAGATATCTTAAGTTAAGCGTGGTCACTTGAAATCAGGGAACCACTTGAAAATTTTAAATCCCTATAACTTCCGAAAGAATACTCCAAATCGAACCAAATTTGAATAGTGTCTTAACTTATCTTATAAATATCTTGGATGAGTTTGTTAACCAAGTTGCTCCGCCATTTTGTTTTCAAGTGGAGACCACTTGAAAATTTCAAATTCAAATTGTAAAAAGCGTATTGCGAATTTCTTTTAATTTTGATGTATACATAGATTACACAAGTGTCTCAAATAACTTTATTAATGAACTTTATCCGCCATTTTTAATAAAGTGGTGGATATCTTAAGTTAAGCCGGACCACTTGAAATCAGGCCACCACTTGAAAATTTAAAACCATGATAACTTCCGAAATAATACTCCAAATGGAACCAAATTTGAACAGTGTCTTAACTTATCTTATAAATATCTTAGATGAGTTTGTTAACCAAGTTGCTCCGCCATTTTGTTTTCAAGTGGAGACAACTTGAAAATTTCAAATTTAAATTGTAAAAAGCGTATTCCGAAATTGTTTGAATTGTGATGTAAATACAGACCACATAAGGATCTCAATGAAGTTTATTAATGAACTATATCCGCCACTTTTAATAAAGTGGCAGATATCTTAAGTTAAGCGCGGTCACTTGAAATCAGGCTCATACTTGAAAATTTAAAATTACGATAACTTTTGAAATAATACTTCAAATCGAACCAAATTTTGACAGTGATATTATCATATAATTATCTTGAATGTTTTCACTAGGCAACTTGTCCCGACATCTTGTGTCTAAGTCCAGTCACTTGAAATCACACTGCCACTTGAAAATATGCCATCACGATAACTGTTAAAATACTAAACTGATTCAAATAAAAGCTGGCTAGTGAACTTTTGGTTCAAATATCTAGGATAAGTTCTCTTGATGACTTGATCCGCAATTTTATTTTCAAGTGGCGGCCACTTGAAAATTTGTCATTATGGTAACTTTAGTAAGACAGAATCAATTCGCTTCAAGTTTGGGTAGTGGATTTATTATTCAAATATCTCAGATAAGTTCGCTAGTCATCTCACTCCACTTTTTTTTACAAGTGGTGCCACCTAAAAATTTCTTATGATTATAATTTTTGAAATTCTGATTTAATTTAAACTAGAACTGGACAATGAACTTATCGTACAAATGTACTGGATGATTTCGATGGGCAAGTTGTTTTGCTATTTTGTTTTACAAGTCGCAGCCACTTAGACTGTCACTTGAAAATTTGCCATAATAATAACTTTTGAAACACGGCACTGATTTAAACCACAGTTGGACAGTAACCTATGCTTCAAATATCTTCGATGTGTTTGCTGGAACTTTAGAAATACTTAATCAATTCAAATCAAAGTTGAAAAATGGATTTATCATTCAAACAACAAAAATTTAGAAAATTCACGTAACTCATGAACCAATCACGTTACTGCGTCCATCTTTGGTATATCGATAATAAGTATTTTCTCGCCAAAAGTCGCCAAAAAAGTCGCCATAGGGGAAAAGTCACCAAATTTGGCGCCAAATCCATTACATGTGTTACTGCATCTTTTTAATCCGTTTTTAAGGTAAAATTAGACTATTTTAATACTAAAACAAACTAGAAATGCAGGAAACAAACATTTTATCAACTTACTAAGCCTCTTTGAAAGAATTTCTACAAAAATTTTTTTTTTTCAAATTTGCAACAATATCTTAGATGAGCAACTTTCTCTGCCATTTTTATTGAAGTGGCAGCCACTTAATTTTTCAACACAATGACTTTTGAGATTTTGAATTAATTCGAACTATGTGTGTACAGTAGACTTATCTCACAAACACATTTCATATATTTGTCAACTTAACCCACCATTTTTTTTCCTAGCGCCGGCCACTTGAAAATTTTAAATTCACATAAAAGTGTATTTATGAACCGATTTGCTTAAAACTCCATATGTGCATAGCCTACATCAATATTTCTACCAAGTGCATTAATAATTTGTAGCCGCCATTTTGAAACAAAATGACGGCTACTTGATAAGGAAAAAGAAATCAACCTACCCTTCCGAAAAAGCCGGAAGGTCTTGTTTTTTTTTTAATTTATGGAGGGATTTTCTCTTTCAGTCACATTTGAACTTAAATATTCATCCTCAGTGAATGTGTTTTGATTCATTGGCCATATGCCGGATACACGAAAGCCTGATAGAATGTTTACAGGCGGATAGGATTTGCCAACATTTTCAGCAACGTCACATATAGTGACTGGTTTACTAAAGTTTTCCAGCACCCAATTACTATAGGCTATACTGTGTTTCTTAACACTTTTGCGACCGCTGGCGTAGATTCACGTCATTTGAAAATATGAAACTCCACCAGTGGGCGTTTCTTTTGCAATTTGTATATTATTTGTTTCTAAAATATATACACAATATTCATATTTATACAATCAGTATACTATGGATGCAAATACTTTGATTAGAGAGAGTATGATTATAATGCATATCCATTTGTAATATAAATGTGAATACGAAAAATTTTGTTTTGAAAAATTGTAACTTATGGGAAAAACACCCCACAGGTTCACCTTACTATCAAAAAGACAAAAACATGCGGTCGCGAAAGTGTTAAAGGGTCCAAACATACTGGCCCTAGGTACAAGTTTTGGTAACTTCATTCAAAATGCCTTCCACTAAAAAATCCACATGCAGAGAGGACTAATGAAATATATCATTTATTACTCAATATAACAAGCAACATTATACACTAAAAATGAAGGAAAAATATTTGACTTGCCTTTGTAAAATAGCAAAAGAGATGAGCTGCAAAATTTTACTTCAAACCATGTAAATTCGTTTTCTACATGTAACTTAACAAAACTTTCTTCTCAAATGTTCCAAAGTAGTTTAAAAGTAGCAATTGGTGTTGTTACTCGCCCAACTGAGTATTAAAACTTAAAATGAAATATTATTCAAATAAAGTGGGGTGGCCATAGGTACATGATGGCCCTAGGTACACGGGTCTCGCCTACTGTTATTTAAATTGGATTATCGGGGCACTATATATTTTCCTGATGTTGTCTTACAGCTCTTTTGGATCGCTAAATAAAAAGCATTTTTTTTTTTAAATTGTCATTCAGGAGTGTTTCTTCACGGCCATTTTGAATGAAATTATCGAACCGGGATTTTTTACGCTTCAAGTAAATTTCATCCAGCAATAATCATTATTACACTGACGCTTTGAAATACTAAGAGAAAGTGTTTTCACTGTGGAAAAATATGTAATTTTTATTAACAACAAATGTAAAATATTTCTTAAAATTTTTTATTTAACTGGCTAAAAAGAACAGATAAATGCAAAATAGAAGCATCCGCAGGAATCAAATATTTACAAAATAAATACCATTTAGAGCTAATTTCAAAAAGCTTCCATAACCTTATATTACGTCACTAACAAGCGATTATTATAACTATGCAAAAAAGAAAAAAAAATGTAAGGAATTCATAATAGTCAGCATTATTCTTGCAGCGATTGCAATTTATATTTCTACAGTAAAAATTAAGGATTTTCTTTTTGCACAATTACTAATTTTAACTATCTAAGTGTTTAAATGAAGATCATATTTCAAAATCTATATATTCATGAAAACTGAAAAAAAAAAAAAAAATAAATAAATAAATAAAATGTAGATAATATGCTGTGTAAACTAAATCAACAAATGATATGAATCGTTTGTGTATCATTTGTTATCTAGAACTATATCAGACTTTACCCAATTGTATTCATCTATGTATATTTAACAATCCGCCTTGGAGGAAAAGTAACACATCAGCTTTTATTACCAATTAAAGAAATTTTTCTTGATGCACTTTAATGTTTCATTTAAGAAAAATGCTGAAAAAAAAAAAAAAAGGTTTTTCAAAAATGTATATAAACTTAAAAAGAAAGGGGATATTGTCTATTTTTACTTAAGCAGAATACAAAATGATGGCGTTTGCTTATTGGATATAAAACATATTTTCATACTTTGCATTGATAAAATAAGGGCATTAACAAAAGGATCTTTTAGAAATTTAGTTTGTTGGTATAATAGATAATATTTTAATACCAAAAGGGTACCAGTGAGTATTGAGTTAGTTAAAATCGGAGTACTTAGCTAATATTTGACGAAAATATGCTTTTTCTTCCAGTCACATTTTTTTTTCTTTATTAAGTCAAACAATAGATGAAATTTTGATTTATAAGATTCGTTATTGTTTAATTAATAATAAAATGTAGCTGAGATGAAGTGAAAAAATCTGGTGTGAAACAACCACACGACTTCCATTACCCGCTATTACATGTATTATATGCATTTTTGAGAGATAATGTGATCAGAAAACATAAAAGTGACCAAAAAAGAAAATCGTTAGAGCCGTTTTTGAGATACCAACTTTCACAAAAAATCAATTATTGACCGGAAAACAATAATTACATACAAAAGCATATTTAAAAGTGCGTTAAAATGGCGAGTTTGAAAAAAATCCGTACAACCGTTTTTAAAGGAACGCCTTTGCGAGGCCTGAAATTGAGCTATTTATACAGGACGCCTATCAATTTTCATGAACTAACCAACTATATCATTCGAAAGGACATCTAATAGAGTGTTTATATAGGAAGTTTGATGAAAATCGTTAGAGCCGTTTTTGAGATACGGACTTACGGTCTAACTTACGGTTTCCGATGTCCCACTTCCGGTTTTTCAATTTTCACCAAAATTTGGAAATTTCATCTGTACGCCAGACGTATTTGAATTCTAAAGTTTCGTAGCTCTATCTTTATTAGTTTCTGAGCTATAATAGTCAGAAGATTCTCCACATACATACACACACACATACACACATACATACACACTGACCAATTGCCAAAAACCACTTTTTTGGACTCAGGGTACCTTAAAACGTGTAAATCAGGTGAAAACCCGATATCGAATTTTCAGACCGAATACAATACTTCCATTACCTACGGTAGTAGGGTAATGGAAGTAAAAATATTAGGACTAGTCATTTACACAGAAAACAAAATACAAAACGAAAAATATTGTAGTCTATGACAACATTTAAAAGTACATTGTCTAAGTATAAGAATCTCAGTCTATTACTTTTGCTCTAAAACAAATCTTCGTTTGTTAATTTTTCTTGTCTTCTTTTATATCCCCCTTTTGTAGGTATTAATGTTTTTGACATATTCTGTAAAACGTTTTCCTTTCTTAGATCGTTATCTTTTTCAAATTATACATTCTGGAACTTTTATTTCCTACTTTAGATCCGGTCTTCATATGAAAAATAAAACAACGCACTTATCTGTAAAAGCTATCAGATATCTAAGGATGTTCTTGTAATTTTCCTTCGTTGATATGCTATGATTTATTAGTATATTTAATCGGTTGAACATAGGCTCCAACTATTTAAATAAGATCTAAAAAGAGCAAAAAATGTGATATTTGATATGTCTATATTTTTATCTTCCACCTTTGTTAGGAAGTAACTGAACAATGTATTTGATATCAGTGTAGAAAGGTACATTATTATTCTATAAAATAAACTTGACTGCTAGATATTTATAATCTATTATAAAGGAAAAGGTAGCTTATTATTCAGTAAAATAAATTTATATATTTTTTCTTTAGATTATTTATCCAAATAGATAGAAAACAGCTATGCATTATGATGGGAATTTAATGCAAAATATTTAATTTACGATATAGAAATAAATGCTATAAACCCAGCACACTGATATTTCAAGAATTCTGGTGTTAGTTAATCTTTCTTCACGAAAATTAGAAGATCATTGCAACAATAAGAATATAACACCCGACAAAAAAAAAGTACGCGCACCATTTTTCACGTGTATTTTTTTCCATGCATAGGTTTCTGAAAATGAAGAATTCCAGTTTCAAACTATATATTTATATATATACTGTCGCTAAAATAAAATTTTTATTTCAAAATTACTTTATGAATAACCTTCAGTATAACAATTGGTTTATTATATAAGTAAACTGTAGACCAATGTTTAGTTAGGCTAAGTGTAGGCTGAGACTTGTAATGCATCTTTCTAAATGCAAACTTGCATACAATTTGCTATAAAAATTGTATGCACCCAGAAAAATTTTACTACAACCATCAAATTTAGTTCGAGTATAATGTTTGATTAGATAAGTAAGTAAATTAAGAATTTTAATCAATCCTATTATTGATTATTAGACGCAAAGAGAACGTTAATATCAGTAGATTGTACTTTTGAAGCAAAGTCTGGTAACCTGGAAGGCAATGGAAAGATATTAAACATTTAGAGCTATAGCTCATAAACATTGTTGTTGAATTAGTGCAGTGTTTGATAAAGCACTTTCGCACTAATAAAAATCCCATGAGTTGTTTGAAAGTGTAACAAAAGTTGTTTCGTACGTGAACACCATGGCTTCGTGGTAAAACATCGAGCTATGAAACCAGCGTATGATCCCTGTCAAAGAAATTGTTTAAAAATAGTTTTTGTTCAAATCTAATTTGTACATTTCTCATTTATTCATTATGTCATTATGGTAATTATGTTTAGATTTATTATTCGGTTAATGTTTTGAAACTTCTACACTTTGCAAATTCTAGAATATTCTATTCCAGAAAATTCACCGATTGCATATAAACTGATCTAAAATTTAGTTGAGTTGAAAAATAACGTCTCGAGCTTAAAGTTATCTGTGTTATTTCGTCTGCAGTGTTTCCTTCTCTTATAAAAGAATAAAATTGTGAAAACACGTGTGATTTAATAAATATTAAAAAGGTCCTTTTAGACACGCAAATCATTTATTGATTAAAAATATATTTACATTTTAAAATTTAATTCTTCAAACACGCGTAAAGTTTGAAAGAAACGCCAAAAGGTGGGGCTTACTGTTCAAAATAGGAAAAGTAGGAAAATGCAGTCGGCAGCAAAATTGTTGAAGCACACATCTACATTTTTCATATACAGTAAGACCCCGCTTAACGCTGTTTCATTTAGAGCTGTTTCGGTTTAGCGCTCTTTTATTTCCCCCGTGGATTCCCCGAAATTGCTCGCAGCAGTACGGGGATTCCCTGAAATTGTGCGCGCGCTGTTTCGCATTACGCTCTACTTTGATGGAACGTATCCCCCGCGTTAAGCGGGGTTTTACTGTATATACAGTTCGATTGCTAATTTTTTTCATCAACTTACTATTTTATAAACAGCATAAAGACTAAGATCATGACTTGAGAAATATTTACATAACAAAACTGTATTAGGTGCACACATTTTAAATATGAATTATTGCTAGCATTTAATAATTTTGCTGCTGACTGGAAGCCGATCGTTAAGGATTAAATATTGTAAGGGACATACTGATTATTGTTACAACTGTCTCTAAAATTAAGGCCAGTACAAAAAAAAAAAAAAAAAAAAAAAGCCAGACAATATCGTAGAAATGTCCATTTTAAAACAGATTCATCATTATTATTGTTATATATTTTTTTAATTGTGTGAGAAAAAATTTATAAACCTTCGAAATTTTTGTATATACACGCATTTAAACCAAAAAGATAAAATAATACAAAAGTCGATTATTCATCCTGTCTGTTTAATTTTATGCCAACGTTAAATTATGTTGATACCTTGATATTCATTTTCTTGTCTGTACCCCGCAAATATGTTCTTACATTTTATCTGTCTCTTTTCTTTAAAAGGTGAATAATTTTCCCATAATCGAGTTTTGATATGCATTTTTCACTACTATGGAATTATATTTATAATTTAAAAAAAAAAAAAAAAAAAAAAGAGTTTTGATATTTAGAAATATATGTTATGAAAGAAGAAATCTCTCACATGAATTTATATTTTTCACATTACTTGCGGCGTTTATTATTCCTATTGCTTTTTTAATTACTTTAAATTTTCTTGTAAAAAATGCTCTTAAGGTAATTATAGTGTTAATAAAAACAAAAAATATTTCAGCTGTTGAGTTGAGACTTAATATTCATTACTTCTTTTACATTCCTTACTTTTGTGAACAGCATAAACTAAAATCTATAACAATGCAGGTGGTCTGCAAGAACACACTTAGCATAAAACTGCATCATGTATGAGTATATCTTAATTTCCCATTTGACGAAATTTATTAAGAGAATTATTTGTATGATAAACTGCACAAAAAGACATATTAAATAAATCATTCGTCAAAATATTTATTCAAATAAGCAGATTCGTGTCCATGAATTTTTTACGTATCATCTAATCACCCTTATTACCGATGAGTTAGAACACGAACTATATAAAAAGAAATATGCACTGGCTGTATGAAAAAAAAGAAAAAGGAAATTTTATGCAACAAAGAATTATATTTGTAAAAAAAATCTGCACCGAAGGGAATTATCGTGCAACGATCTGAGTATCGGGATTTGTGCAGAGGAAAAAAAAAAAAAGGCAACCTGAAAGCTTAACACCTCAGTATGTTAAACATTTTCCTAATGATGTTTTGTCCCGAGAAGTAACCGCAAAATGAATGCCTGTAATTTGTAGTGTGAACTTAAATAATAATAAAAATAAAAAAAGGATGTCTATGTAATATGTTCTTTTGGGTGACCGAACTTTTGTTTTTAACAATTACTCTTTGTGGAAAAACTAATTTGTTTCGTAAGTATTGAATGCAATTTTATAGGGAATAAATGATCTGACCTTAAGTGCCAAAGTGGTTCAATTTAAAGATCTTTGGAAAAAAAAGAACTATAATAAAAACATTTTTTCTATTTGGAATCGAGCAATAGAAAACCAAAAATAACGTTTCATGCACTTTACGAAAGCAGTAAATAAATATAAATGCACACACACATATTAACACACACGCATATTAACACACACACATATTAAAACACACACACACACACACACACAAAAAAAAAAAAAAAAAAAAAAAAAAAAAAAAAAAACTAGTATGTTGTGGCCACGAGACTTTCATCTATATTTTTCTACACAAATTCACCCAGTTCAGATAACTTACAAAAACTATTATTTATTAAAATTATCAACCATGATGAATCAAACGATTTTTATCTTAGAGAAAATTAACACTAAATATCCAAAGAAAAACATTTTAACCAACATACATAAAAAATGCGTTTTCATAAAAGTTACCTCACGTATAAAGTTTCGTACAGTTAAATGCCATAGTAGTTGAAATATAGCATTCCCGTTCTCAGGAAAAATTGCACTATAGCCGTGCAACCTGTTGGTAGATATACAACCAAACTGAATCAGCCTAATGTCTCATAATGGCCTGCTCACATATCAAGAGTTGTCTTATTATACACATTAGAACCTGACATACAGTCTTCCCTTGAACTGAGGAAATTGCTGTATAGCAGCGCCACCTGTTGAAAAATTAGACCGAAAGTTGATTTGCACTAACTTATGTCAAGGTGCTTCCACGTATCAATTTTTATGCAGCTTTGCGTAGTAGTCCACGAAATATAGCCCTCCATGTCATTGTGAAAATCGCTGCATAGCAGCGCCACCTCTTGACCGTTGGCACCAAAACGTGATAGGAACTAACATATGTCAAGATACATTTACATATAAATTTATATGCATTTTTATGCAGTAGTTCCTGAGATATAGCCTTTTTTGAAATTGTGGAAATCGCTGCAGAGCAGCGCCACCTGCTGAGCGATTGACTTGAAAAATTTATAAGCACTAAGTTATATCAAATTGCATCTACATATGAATGTATATGCATGTTTGTGCAATAGTTTCTGAGATATAGCCTTTCCTTAAGCTATGAAAATCGTTGCGTAGCAGGGCCACCTGTTGAGCGGTTGACACCAAGAGTCGCCACAAAATTTTTGTCACATATGCACAGACAGACAGACATTTTCTAAAAATGGTCAAATCGTGATCTGGACCTCTCAAAACGTGTAAATCCACCGAAAACCAGAAGTAAAAATTTTCACGAATCCAATACTTTCAGCGAAAAAAGTGGAAGCATGAAAAAAGGTAATAATTGTTACTATTCTGATTCTGATCAACGCAATATCTATAAGAATGTTTATTGATTAAATGAAATATTTAAATTTTGTTAATTACAGTTTACAGTACATCTAAGTGAACTACATCTGAATACTAATATCCCTAAATAAATTAGGATTTACAAGTTAAAACTACAGTGTCACCTCTCTAAGAGCGCCACACACTGTGTCACAGAAAAACACACAGATTATTATTAAGCACAGGAAACACCGTGTTGCATTTCTGAAACATACCAAAAAATCAAAAATATTTCTGCAGCAACCTTTGAAAGATGATTTTATTGACTGTTTCTATCTTGCAACATTAGTATTATTAACACAAAATGTTTATAAAGTTTCTAACGGATGGCTTTGATTTTACATCAAAGTTTAATTTATGAAGAAAAAATATTCAGATGTAAACTTTCTAAAAGTAAACAGTTTACATAAACGCAATTTGCGAGAAATAAAACAATTTATGAGCTATCTTTCGTTATATCAAAATTAAGAGAGTTTTAATATTTCCATCCAAACGGAAAATTTGAATATATCGAAAACTTTTTATATCATTTTCGCACGATGTTTCAGACATACAACAAACACTTTTTTGTCACTGAATGTTTAATTTTTTGTACAATGTTTTTTAAAATTATTTTGTATAAACTTCACATAACATATTCAAACATATGGATAAATATTTTTGAAATCTGAAATCTTGAGATATAAAGGGTTAAATTCAGTGATATTGGTGGACAAGGGTCCGTACAAATGAAGGAAAAAAATAAAACTTATTTGTTCGCAGAAATTATGTACCCAAGACAGATTCCCAATTGTTTGGGCTTTTCATATTAATAAATAAATACTAATTGCTATGGGTAAAATTTGGGACCGGAAAAGCTAGCCGTTAAGGAGATTGGATAGAGATGGACTTTTAGAGAGGTTTTACTTTATCTGCGAACGGAAAAATGGGTTTGTAAATCAATCAACGAATATGAATTTTTGATTTTAAAAATATCTTGGATCTTTTAACTGTATAACAATAGATTTAGACTTAGATATCTCTTACCATTGATTTATAGAATTATATGTATCTATTTGCATTTATAATTTAGTTTGAATTGAAAAAAGAATTTTAAAATTGTCAATCAAGTTAAGATTCTTTTTCAAAGAAAGCTTTCCTTTGTAAGATAATGGCTGCGAAAATATATTTAAAGCATTTTGTTTTGATCAAATAGGAAAATTTTAAAAGAGCGAAAGAAATTGCATGGTTATCTTGATGTAGATATATTTAAAATTCCCCTGTTTTAATTTGTATATAATATCAGATTTAAATTATAAAAGTATTCAGAAAATAATTAGATGAATTTTTGTCAATCAAGCTAAAATTTCGATTTAAAACTAAGCTTTGCTTTTTAAAATCACCAGAATCAAGCATTATTTAAGCCACTTTAATTTGTTTCAATCAAAAAAGAAAACTTTAAAAAATTGACGGAACATACGTGACTGACATGCAATATTTTTTCATTTTTTACTTTATTCTTCATTTTTAAAAAATAAACATACGACAGCTTGAAAATAGTAAACATACTATAATTGTTATCATCAATCATATTTATTTCGAAATCTCGTTTTAAATTACATTTCTTTTGAAAGAAAAAATTAAAAAACAAGTTTAAAATGGAAATCACCGTCGTTTTATAGTAAAAATCATCGTTTATAATTTTCAGTAATGGTATTTTAGATTACCATTTCGTTATTTATTTATTTATTTATTTATTTAAATTTATTTTTAGTTACTGGTATTCTCACCAATAAAAATCTATTTCTTTTATTAAATAGATAATAAAAATAATGAAGACTGATTGTAGATAGTTATTAGGTAAAAACGATTGATGATAGATAACAGATTGAAATTTTTGAATTTAGATTGGTTCGCTAAACAGAATGATAAAAATTTTTACTTATATACTTACTTATTTATTTTTATGTAGCTTCAACAACATTTTGTTATACAGAATCAATTTATTTTGCTGTTTCAACCAAACAGATTTGTCGATTCAACCAATACTTGCTTAAATCAACAAAATTATTTTGTTCATTTAAACAAACATTTTTGTTCATTCAGCACATCGCACTCTCACTGGCTGTTTATAGATATAAGTCTATGAAGCAGAAACTAATAGTAGCAGAACCATCCAGTAACAACGATTTTTTCTTTTGGTCAATCGAAGCACGTTGATTTGGTTAATTGTACAAAATATTTTTAAAGTGATAAAATAAATCTAAAAAACAGACAACAAAATAAATTTTGTTTTCCCAGCAAAGCAGTTTACAAACACATACGTCTGAACCAGGATTCGAATCAACATCTGGGAAATTAAGGCCCAAGTGCTAACCATTCCGCCGCTAGATAGGTCCAAATTTAGACGGAAAACGTATTTATGCCAGTTAATTGGTATGTATGTTAGACATAACTGTGGATATTTTTACTTTTTTCTATATTCAATAGAAGAAAGTATTGGATTCGTGAAAATTTTCGACTTCCGGTTTTCAACGGATTTACACATTTTGAGAGGTCTAGAACACGATTTTACCATTTTTAGAAAATATCTGTCTGTTTCTGTGTGTGTAAAACTTTTGGGGCAACTGTATCTTCGAAACTACTGCTCAGAATTGTATATAAACTTATATGTAAATGCACCTTGACCCAAACTAGGCATATACTAGGCCTAAACTAGGCATATAACTGTACGAAACTTGATGAAATAACCATTATAAAAACGCATTTTTTAAGATATTATTTATAGACAATAAAACTGTCTTTCTTTGGATATTTAGTGTTAGTTTTTTCTAAGATGAAAATAATTTGCATTCATCATATTTAGTTTTAATAAATATGCCCTTACTGAATTTGCATAGGAAATTATATAAGAAAAAGTCTTATGCTGGCCACAACATACTAGTTTTCTTTTGCACATGTTAATTAAACATTATGAGATCTTCTTAAAACAGAATCTTAGCTATATCGAACTATGTAAGGTATTAAATCTGATAAATCTTACTTGTATTGTAAATTGTTTGAAAAATTAGTATACGTGCATACATTGATCTAAATTGAAAACAACTATTAAAATTATACATTTGCAACGGAGAAAACTTTCTCCAATATTAACATTTAAGAAACTGTTTGAAGTCTGAAAGTGCTATTTTTGAAACATTAGTTGAACTGAAATATTTGATAAAAAGAGATCTCTTACGGTAAATTCAAAGATTTATTTACAATATGAATATTTTTTGGGAAAAAAAGCTGTCAAGTAAGTGTTTAACATCACTGAGAACAATTTTGACTTGAATTTTTAAGAGAAAAATAATTCAAACTTTAATGGGTTAAAAGAAAAAGTTGGGTCTTTTGTCAGTTCGATGAAAAGGTCTTTCCAAGACAGAAATTTTGTAAAAAAAAGTTTTGACCTACTATACGTTTTTAAGAAGCAGTGAAATATTGAAGCTTTCGTTTAAAATCCCCCCCCCCTCCCCCCTCTTCGCATCTCTCTGTATCTAGAAAAAACTGTGGAAATCTTGAAAATTGCAACAATTTCTTAATTAACCCTTTAAAGCCTGAATTATTTTTTCTCTTATAAATTCTAACTACTAACCAGAATTGTCTTCAGTCATGTTAAAGAAGTGAAAATATAGCATTTTTTATATTTCACATGTTAACCATTTGAAAAATAACAAACCATCACAATTTTGCATAGGAAAAAAAAATTAAAACACAAGGGCGTAAAAAAAGAAAAGAAAAAGGACACTAATACCAATACAAAAATGCTCGAAAAATAGTTAAGGGCCCTCTTCACTCACCGCCGCCGGAAGCCGAAGCTAATGCTATTCTATGGGAAAATTTTCTTTACAAATAACTTATTAACTAATACATATTTTTAAATTTTTTTTTCACATTATGAAAGTTCCCAGCTCTTAAATTGACGCACCTTTTTTAAAAATGTATTTTTTTAATTTTTAATATTTTATTTCGAAATTGCAAAATGAAAAATATTCACATATTGAAAATTCGTATTTTGCAGCTTCAAAATAAAATATAAAAAGATAAAAAAATAATTTTTTAGAAAAGGTGCGTCAATTTAACAGCTGGGAACTTTCAGAATGTGAAAACAGAATTTAAAAATATGTATTAGTTAATAAGTTATTTGTAAAGAAAAATTTCCCATAGAATAGCATTAGCTTCGGCTTCCGACGACGGTGAGTGAAGAGGGCCGTTAAGGTAAAGACATCGAAGAGCGTGACAGGTAGAGGATGGGGCTCTGGAGTTTTCTACTATTTCCCGTCTATTTTCGAAATATGAAATGTTAGTTCCATTTCTTCACCATTTTAGATGCATAAATTCCTTGTATTGTTCGCTATCATCTACAAGGAGATACGATAATATGCTATATTGGTAGTTGTATTTACTATTGATAACTTGAATTTTATCGAGCTTGAAAGAATATAATTTTAGTGATTTTAGAAAATTTGTCTACGAGAAAAATAAATGTAAACTATTGCATGCTTTTACCATATGGTAACGCTAGGCCTTAATGAGTTAAGTTTTAAATTTTTGCACCCTTAACCACCTGTGTACTTCCCTAAAACTTAATTTATTTCTAATAAATCGATATTTCCTTAAATTAATTGGAAATTCTTTTACACTTTTCAGATACTCGGATGTCTTCGGACGGGGCGAGTGAAAACTTTCTTACACTTTTCAGAAATTCCGACGCTTTCTCGAGATAAAATGTGTATGGGTGATTTTTGACGAACTCTGTGCGTTGTATATATATATCTGTTGCTTGGCTTCTACTATGCTTAATACATCATCATTATTATATAACATGTATATATATATATGCATATGCACGCCCTCTGAAGATTTTTTTTTTTTTTTTTTTTTTTTTTGACATTTTTAACAGAAATTTTTGCATTATTATTTGTTCAATAATCTCTGTTGAACTGAAGTACTAAGGGTCACATAAAAAGATAATCATCACTGTATGGTGCATCGGAAAGACGTGCTCTTTCACGAATCGACAACCAAGCCACGTTTTGATAATTATGTTATCGATATTCCGACACTTTGTCCTAAAAATGGTTATGTGATTGTGTTTTCTGTTACAAACTTCTGTTATTTCTTTTCACTGTCACGGTTCATTCATTACTGATCTTAACCGTTATAATTCAACGGAAACCGTGAGACCACCAAAGGTGAAAATTATATTCAAAAATGTTATTTTAATGACTTCGCCTTCGAAAAACCCGAGGACGATTTACAGTTCATTTGGAACAAAAGGATAGCTGGAATTTGAATCGTAAAAATTCCGTGAAGTGTTTTTTTGCATGGGAAATCCGTTTAAGCTGAGGGTGATGTTCTGGTATTATTCTTGAATTACTATTACAGGTTACAAGTACAAAAGAATTATCAATTATCTGCGCCATAAAAGACAAAGTTTTACTCAAATCTGTTTAAAATTTAAAATGTTGGGACGTTTTGCGCATAATTGGCTTCAGCACGAAGTTAGAACAATGGAAATGATCAAAACCGCACGCTTACTAGACAATTTAGATATTGGAGTAATTATTCAATATTACTTGTTTTGCAAATGTTTTACGGTTATTATTATAATTTTATTTTAATGCATCCTTTAAATATGAATTTTTGTTCAGATTAAGCGGCATAATAACTATCGGAATATGTAATAATTTTAGTTTTCATGAATTGCAACAATAATAATTGCAACAACTATTTTATACAAAGTAATAACTGTGTCTGTAACGTGAAAAAAATTTAGTACTGAGATATGTGAATAAATTTCTTTTAGAATTTTTAAATAAAAAATATATTAAGTTTAAGTCGAATGTATTCAAATTTATCTAACTGACAGGAATCAAGCTTTTATAAACATATAAAAATAATTATATCACGATGATATGATGCTGAAGGATATTTGATAATTTAATAAATAAAGTAATTGTTATATAGATATTGTAATTGTTTCATATATATTTTATTTTTTTTATTATTAGGCAAATTATATATATTACAAAACAAAAGAAAATGACATGCAAATGATATTTTTGATGAAATTAAACTAAAATAAATAACCATCACTTTACACTGATAAAAAATATTTGCTTGAAATTAAGAAGAAATAGTTGCTTATTTCTAAATAATTTTGACTTAAAAATGAATATGCGCTGTATTCAGTTTTAAGTTCCGACATATTCTTAAAAATTACATTGTTACAAAAATGACAAATATAATTTTATTCAAGTACGATGAATTAAAGCTTAATAAATTAACATTGAGCTTGTTGTTAATGTTTTTATTATTATTATTATTATTTGTTTGTTTTAAAATAATGTTTTTTCCACCAAAATTAAGGAATAATGTTTTGCGCGTAGCGTCAGAATGATTAAAAAATTTGATCAGTATGTTGTGACGTCCTCTCCCTGACGCCACAATTTTAGTACAATATAAGAACTCAGAAATGAGTAATTCTGCTGATTTTTGTGTTTAAATTAAAGAGTGCGTCTATCCTTCGATAGCTCCCGAATTCGATTTCAGCTCTTGAACGAAAATTTGAGTACATTGCTACACCATCTCCATTCGGAAACATCAGATGCCAGCACATGCGTACGACACATGACCTTTTGTCATTCTTGTGTGAATGCTGTCTCAAAAACTAGAATATGTCGAATCGCTTTTGGGAAGAGGAGTATCTCAAAAATAAGCAAATGTTGTATAATTTTTCAGAAGATATTGGCTTTTTTTTTTTTTTTTTTTTTTTTTTTTTTTTTTGTTAAAAAAAAAAAAAAAAAAAAAAAAAAAGCATTAGTTTTTCAAATCTAAGTCATTTTAATTCGCACCTATTTTATGTATATGATATAATTTAAAATAAACGGTTTTGTTTTAATAATAAGAATCTAGATTTAGGAATGTAGCTTTGATTTATAGATAAATATTATTTATGCACCAATAAAAATGTTGGTTTACTTCTACAGCTGAAAATTTATGTTTGTAATTTGAATGTCTATAATTTGAATCCGAACTATTTCATAATTGTTTTGTATTTAATTTGCCCTACTGTACATTTGCTAAATAAATGTTTCATATATTTATCATCACACAAAATTTTCAATTAAACTGAAAGAGTTTACTTACTCTATGTCTTGGTATTTTATGACGTCGTGATGTTCCAGCACCCCGTTGTTTTTAAAAGTAGCCCGTTTCAATATTCTTCGTTTATCATAATCGAATTGAAAATAACTCAGTAAAAGAAAATTATATAAGTTACTTCAATGCTTTTTTACTTTCTTTATTCGTCACGCTCTAGTCATTTCATTAGGAAAGGTTCTTTCAGATAATTTTAATGCTTAGATGTCATTCTTCGTATGTGGGGTCTTCGCATATACACTCTCTTTTTCTATAATTGTTCTGTTCTACAAAGAATGTATGTCTTTTCGGCAATTACTTGTTAATACACTTTTATAGTTTCCTTTCGAAAAAAAGTGATAGCGATTTAGCGTGTATGGATGTCAATGGGATTCTTTTAGAAAAAATATTTCAGTTAATTTCAAAATTTTCCTTTTTTTTTTTTTTTTTTTTTTTTTTAAATCTAACATAAAAGCAGATGTTATTCACTACAATTAAGTACAAACCTTTGAACTCCTATAATGACAATTTATATTCATTGGTACTTTAGAAAATCTTTTATTCAATGAGCTTTTGTTTCTGTTAAGCATCTTTTGAGCTTTCGATTTTGTTCGAGTTCGCTGCTCTGTTTATGTTAATAGCAATAATAGTTTTGTGTCTTTGTGTTTGTGTGCTAAGCTTTGAAAACAAATATCATACGAGTGTTAGAAATGGAGACGATTGAATAAACATTAATTTTTTCTAAAAAGGCTTTTATTTAGAGTTGATTTAATATTAAATCTTAAGCTCACTATTTTTGTTCAGTTGATGATTCTTATAATTCGTTTGAATTAACCTCATGTTTCAAAATTAATTAATATTTAATTATTTGGGAAATCAGAAGATTGATAATAACTGCATGAAAATTTATGTTTAATTACATCTCCAAAACAATCAAAATATTTATCATTTGAAATAAAATTGTATATATTTAAAATTTTGAAGGATATATATATATTCGTTTTCTATGAATTAATATATATATATTTATTTATTTATTTACAGAATATATTATTGGATAATTTGAGACAAATTATTAAAATATAAGGAATCCAGAATTTTTATCTATTCATTTTAATGATGTAAAAACCCAAAAAAGTATCAAACGTATGTATCTACATTAAAACTTGTGTAAATGGTAAAAACTGTATAAAACCATAAATCAAAACTGTTGTGAATGCAATAATAATAATAATGCCTCCAGGAAATTTATTCTATGCATCAGCTTTTATTCAAGTAAATGTCTCTTTAATTATCTAAATGAATTTAATATTTTACCTATAGCTAAAACTCTCTGACAGTATTAACTCAGTCATTAATTAAAATGCATTAAAAAAAAAAAAAAAAAAAAAAAAAAAAAAAAAATCGAGCTTTTACTTTCGAATATTTTGGACTAGCCATCAAATACTTACATTCTTGATTTTTTAGTTTTGATTTTAAGCTTCTCTTCGTATTATATTTTAATATTTTTAGAAATTTTTTGTTCTGCTACTGTTCAATTTGAAATGTTCAATATTTTATCACTAGTGCTATAACTTCCAGGCAAGATTTTCGGGGCAAAACCATAGATATATGAGATGAATATACAAGATATATATGCCATACAAGATATATATATACCATATTTATATAATACAAGATGGAGCGTACGTCTTTTGGTTTCGGCTTTAAAAATCAAGGAATGTTGGGTATAGGGTTGTAGCAACAGGGTTTAAACTGCCATTAGTTTTCTTTAGCATTTTGCTAAAATATATTGTACTTTGCTAGAATATATTGATGATAATTTCGTTAAATAGCTAAAACCAGATATTTTCATAAAATATTTCTTTATAATAACCTCTAATTTTTATTCAAGTATTTGTAGATAAAAATTCCTTTGTTATTACATCGGGACTGCTGCCTAATGCTAATGAAGCAGTTTGGAGCAATTGAAGCTTCCTCGAAGAAGTCCCCAACGCTTAGGTGTTCCACAGAAAAGCCAGCCCCCTTCGCACCTTTATTATAAGTCTATGGGCAAAACCGGGTTCTGGTGTCTGGTCTATTATACTTTGAACCTGAGAGGAATGGTATAACAGGAGTTGGCATATGGTGTATCAGCACGCAGGGCAAATGAAGTTAACTATTGTCTACTCAATATGATTGCCGCAATAGTAGCCAACGTTTTTTCACAAAGGTAACTATAGAAACAAAAAACATTGTTCCAAAAATTTCCGTTGCGATTAAATGATGTTCTATTTTAAAATGCATACCAGGGAAGAGGTATTAATTCAATGGGCGACACAATTCAATTTAAAAGTGTTCGAAGTTATTAAACAATATAAAATCTGTGCAAGTTAACAACTATCCATAATGAAAGCGAAATTAAGTTATTGCTACTTGATATCAACTTGATATTATACACAATCTTAAAATATTGAAGTACCTAAAGCGAAGGCATTAATTTAAGAAATACATAAAAATAGTATATATTAAAAAATTCTCAGGCGGTTTCTAAAAAACTACTGTCAATAGATGCAAAGTATATAGACCCGGATGCACCGCGCCCGGGGGTTTATAAGTGAACAGTATTTAAAGTAACTATTTTTCGCATTTTAAACTAACGCCCACTTTTAACTGTAAAGTAAGACTATCTTTACTATTATCATCACATAATGAATAAGTAACTTTTATTGTTAGGTAAGAAAAAACATTTGTGGGAGTTACGCGTTATGCAATTTACTAACTAGAAGCAATTAATTTTTTATTTCTTATAATTATATTTAATAACAAATTACCCTTTCACAAAGAGTTCTTAAAACATATGAAGGATTTATTATTTTTGTTTGATAAGTCTAAACCATGGTAAAAAATAAAACAAAATAAAGCAGATAGAGCAATCTTTTTTACCCTACAGCTTCATTTTATTAAACAAAACATTTTGAACAATTTATGAGTTCAGAATTTTTGAAGACAGCATCATTACAAGCAAACAGGTCCGTTGATTTAACCGTGAACGATATACATAAAACACTGTGTTATCAGTGACAGAAAGAAGGTATCATCTCTGGAACTCGGATGTGGCGTGGCATATTGATGAAGTCTGGTGATGATTTTGCTGCCGTTCACTTCCGAATCAATTATTCACAGATTATAGATGAAGGTTAGTAAGTCATCGTAGCTGGAAACTGAATTATTTTATACATATAAGAGAATTGAAGAAGTTTTCAAATTCGTAGACCAGTTATTTTACAATTTAATTGGTTTTCGCTATTGAATAATTTATTGCAAAATGTGATATTATTCAATTAGTTTACGCAATCATTAAAGATATCAAAGTATTTAATTTTGATTTTTTACAGCAAAGGACAATCTCTCATTTGTCAAAATCTTTATTCAAAATCTTTTATTTTTCAGTCACATAGAATCAGTTTTTTTTTCTGAAGTTTTAATAGATTCAGAAAAAAAAATAGAGATGGTCCGGAGACACGCCATCACAATTTTGATACTCAACGGAAGGGATGGCTCTCCCGCTTCGGTGACCCCCAGAGGTATAATTTTTGACGGGAACAGGGAGGACATTGCGGCTACGACATATTTTAATTGCACCAGCCACCATTAGTTAACACGACGGTCTTTGGCCGGCTCGAGTACCGAATCCGCAATCTTTCAATTACGAGGCCGGCGCTCTACCGACTGGGCTACCGCGGTCCACTGATCTAAGACTATAATGCCTCTCGAAAAAGAAGAAGTTAATTAATAATAATCGAGGTACTATTTTAAGGTTTAATTTTAAATTTCAGTAAAGAAAACAATTGGCGGTAATTTTATTATTTCATTATATATATATATATATAACGAAAATGAAAATAATGTTGGTTAAAAAAAAAAAAAAAGATTATTTATTTATTGATTAAATGATATTCAGTACATTGCTTACCCTAGTAGAATAGAATGGATGCTGTATTTCTTTTAAAAATTGTTAACACCCTTTTTAATAGAAGAACATTATTTCAACTCCTAAAACTGAAATGTTTTTTAAGCAACTACGTAAAAATTGCACCTTTTTTTTTTTTTTTTTTTTTTTTTTTTTCTGCAAGGTATGTGTACCACTAGTTTTAAAATTTAAAGATAATTAAAAAAAAAAAAAAATGTAGTGCAACGAAGTTTCCTACACCTAGCAGTAAGGGTAATTCCAAAAGCTTGGAGGGATGTCAAATTGACCAACAGGTAGGATTTGATAAAAACATCCAGCCATTGGTGTTCCCTTATCGCTTATTTATTCTCAACCACAGGGGTTATCAGTCCCTATTTTAACACTGGACACGTTGAGTACCAGGGGCGAGGCGTGGTTCAGAAAACCACGGAAGCGCCAAAGCGAAGCGCTTCCAAAAGCAGAGGAAAAATCAATTCAATCTTTCGACGAGGCGACGTTACTTGATTACTTTTTAAAAATCTTAAATAGGGGAAGCGCTATTTTAATCGCTTCCATGGACGCTTCGTCACTGTTGAGTCTTTACTTGCGCAGAGGCTACCATGGTCTCAAGAAATGTGGTTAAAGAATATTTTATTTCCGCAAATAATACCATTTAAAAAAAAAAAATCAAATGAAAACGTACATGCTCAGTAAAAAATACAATATACATACGTATAAAACAAATTGAGTTAGTGATTTTTCTTTGAACTCAACATCAAATAATACAAAAGTATACTATTATTTTCAACCAAAACTAATTTTATCTCACTATAAACCAACTTAGAAAATTCGAGGAAACACTTTTTAATTGAACGTGACACTTTTTAATTGAACGTTGATTCTAAAACAGTGTGAATTTACAGATCCTCAGAAAGTGTAAGATCCTCTTCTGTTTAAAGATCCTCAGAAAAGAAAAGAAAAAAAAAGTGTAACAATAGCATCAAAGGAACAAAGAATACAATAACATCAAAGAAGAAAGTAACAATTCTATAAACTTTACAAAAAAGTTGATGATGTAAAGTTGTTTGTGACTGATTGAGAACATTTTAGTATTAAATTACCAAAAATTTATTTCAAAAATTTACCATTCATATCAGAATTTAAATATATAGTTTTAGAGAAAAATACAGAAAGTATCAAGGTCCAAGTCTTCAAAAATTCTAAATTTAAATATCGAAGTAAACAATGTCTAATGAAAAACTTTTAAAAAGGGTATTGTAAAAAGCGTTGCCTTACAATCTCTTCCATTTAATTGTGGAATCTCACGTGGGGAAAGAAAAAAAAAAAAAAGATGTAAATAAACTTTTAAAATGAATGAATGGCAAAGAGTAGCAAATTCAACCAGATTTTAATTGGTATAAAGATATTATTATTAATAATTTACCTGCAAGTAATGAAGAGACATACGAAGTATGCTATTGCTTGGATAAGATATTAGTTTAAAAATTTCGCAGAACGACTTTTCACGTCAAATTTTTTAACTTTATTTTTATAAATAACCAATTTTTTTTCTGTTAATAATTAATTTTATTCCATTAAAAATGTTATTCTAACAATACTTGAGTTGATTTTTTTTTTTTTTTTTTTTTCATTTAAAAAGTGTTTTATCCACATTGAAAACATTCAAAACACATTTTCTGCTCATAGTTTTCGGTCAAAACATGATTTCTTCAAATTTTAAATGCATTTTTCTAATTAATTTTAAGTTCATTAGATAAAATAAAGTATGTCTTCATACCTCCTTAATAACCAGTAATACATGTAAACGAACGATAATTATGAATTAAATTTAGTTATTTTTCAATTTATTAGTTTTTTTGCGTTTTCTGAAAAATTGTATCCGAAGGAGAAAACGTGGTTTGAATATTTGCTCCTGAAATATTTTCTTCAAATTGCATTGAATTCAATTTTGCATTGAATTCAATGCAATGTACCTATGTTAAAATGCGTTTAAACGATTCTACCCGTAGACCATATTGTTAAAAATAAATTTGGTGTGTCCCTGTACACGAACCATAAACAATATAGATACAAAACATTATACAGTTATTTATGTATTGCTCTTAAACATGTGTACCAATTTGCATGTCAACCAGGGGATTTTTGCGTGCGCTATTGCAGTACATACAAATTCTGTCTATAGGCCGAAATGAAAAGAAAATGTTTGGTGTGTACCTATATACGAACTACATATAGAATACACTCCCAAAACTATACAGCTAATTCCGTGTGGCTCATGAACATGTGTACCACGTTTCGAGTCAATAGAGTGATTTTTGCAGCCACTATCGCAAGACAAACAAACAAACACACAAACAGACAAAACCTAAAATTTTCTCGACTCTTCACATGGAGGCCTCCACTGACGTTTCCGTAATAAATAGTCCTCTATATTAATATTTTGATTTTCAACTATCATATTTTTTAATGAAATTTTTTAAATAAGGACACAGTACAAAAAATGCAATTAATAAATTAAGCTATCTAAAAAAAAAAAAAAAACTTTATGTCTTTTTTTTTTTTTAAGGGGAAAAAAAAAAAAAAAAAAAAAAAGACAAATACAACAAATACAAATACAAATACAAAATAAAGTAAGTAAGAAAAGAAAAATAACGTAAAGTTTTTCTTTCTATATCAAAGACTGGCAACGTTACGTCCAGTTTGTGGACTTCCATGTATTAAATAAACTATACTTAAATGTATCATTTTGCAATACTAAGCATATTAGTTTTAAGTGGAAGCAAAGGAGAGTTCTTAATTTGTATGGACCAAATAATAAAAATTACTGTGATTAATTTTCAAAGATACATAGAAGTACTTTTGAATATTTTTCTGTAGTTGAAAATAAATTAAAATATAAATTGTTCTTGAAAAGTTTTATAGAGTATCCATCAAATATCTACATATGTTGAATTGTGTAAGCTTACTTAAGTTTCGATTTCTTTACCCACACAGAATATGCATTTGAGTATTATACGTAGGATGACCATATGTTCTCTAAATTCAAGAATAGTAACTATTTTGAGATCATTTTTCTACATTGAAAAACAAATTCTATTACTGACATCTAGAAACTAAATTGTGTTTCTAATACAAATAGTTCCATGTCATCTTTATAAATTGCAGTTGTCATTGCTAGCGAGTTCTAAAAACCCCTATTAGAAATCTAGATCTTTTTCTATTATCGTGGTCAAACTTATTTAAAAAATAACTTCAAATAAATGCAAACCAGTGGCGGATCCAGAACTTGACTTTTGTGGGGGGAGGGGGGGGCTAAGATTTTTCAAAGTGTTATTCTAGACCAATAAAAAATTTACAATCGCAACATTCAATTGTAAATGTCAGTGTTTTTTTTTTTTTTTTTTTTTTTTTTTTTGGGGGGGGGGGGGGCATAAGAGGTGAGTTTTAGTAACTATATCTTGGTGTATGACTCAATTCTAGGAAATAAAACGAGAATTTCTCGCAATACAAAGGTTTCATAATATTTGTAATATTCATAATATTGTTTTACCATCTAGAAAAATGTAGATTAGAAATTCTCGATCATTTCGTCTATCCAGGTTATTTCTTTACCTTATGCGCACAGCTCCTAAATCTATATTCTTTGATTAGAGGTTTAGAAAATGACTACTTATTTCTTCTAGATGGAAACGGTATATTTTTTTTCTCAGTGTAAGTTTCTAAAAATTTAAGCAAAAAATTTATTTTTATAATTATCATATTTTTGCTCCTCGTTTACTTAGAATCAAAAACATATATCCCTTCATTGGGTGATTGTAACATTTTTTGTTCTATCTTATTATAAAGGTACTCTAATATGATTTCCATAATATGTGCCCCTGAAATCGGTATTTAAAGTCAGTTGTTAGATTAATAGTAAATAATATGACGATATTTTACAGATTATGAAGACATCTTTTTGCATTAAGGCTCATTTAGCACAAAATATTGTCAAACCAGATAAAGAAAGAGTTTTGCTTTTTTAAATCTGTCCCATTTTTTAAATCTGTAACATTTTTAAAAATTAACTTTTTATTGTATTATTTAAGAACAATATAAATAAACTCCGTTATTACGTACTTTATTGGTTAAACAAAAGACTTTGCAGGTCAAATAAAGTGTTAAAATATTTCAGTAATGTAACAATAGTCCAACATAACTGGGTCATACATTGTTCAATATTAGCGTTTGTACAACTCAAGATATCAGTTAAAAATCTAATCAATACCTATTATTTTGACTTAACGAGATGAATAATCGGCTATTATATAGAATTATATAGCACTATTATACTTTTAATACTTAATGAGTAACTCTTAAATATCTTTAGATGTTTAAGTGACCACTCATTCATAGAATAATTAACCTTTTAAGAATGTTGTATTTGTGACTATGGAACAATAATAAAGTAGACACAGCTCTATGCACGGATGATTTCATTTGCATAAAATTTGCAAATATTATTTTTAATTACGGTATTTAATCTTTATCAACATCCAGATGATACTACTCAGATTCAGCTATTTGTAAGATTTTATTTAAATAATTGAGAATCAACGCTTTGTGACGACTCGCTGGCACGAGTCGGCTATCATAGCAAAATGTAAAAGGATGTTTAATCTAAAGGGGATCATCAATACTAAAACTTACTTTTTAAATTTAGAAAAACTTTATTTTAAAACCGATTTACATATTGTGAGAAAATATTTATGTTCCGCTACGTTACTTTCTAGAATTGGTTATTAACAAAAAAGTTATATTTTTAATGTGCATTCAAACAATTATTTTTCATTATAAACTTATTTAAACTACTGAAATGTCACTACGCAGATCCAGTATTTTTTTTTTTTCTTCTTTTTTCCGATTTTCGTTTATTTTTTACAATTTATAAGATTTTATGCAGTTTATATGTAAATAGTTATATTGTATAATAAGCAGAGAGGGATAATTTAAACCTTATTATAGAATTAATACATTATTGAAAGTAAGTATTTATGTAATAGTCTTAATATCACAATTAATTAATATGTATATCAATATAATTAATTATTTTAAATTATTTTTTACTTAACAACGTTTCATAATTATTATTATAAATTTCTATGAATAGATAGGTATTCGACACTTATTTTATTTATTTATTTAACAGAACATTAAAAGAGACGGGTAAAAACTTAATTGTTAATTCTTAAATCTGATCATTTAGACACAAATTACATCTTCAACTCACTACTTATAATAACTATTGTTATTATTAGGTTAAATATTAAATTAGAGAGTTGCATTATTAAAAAACGTCTAACATTTCTAAAAAAATAATTTCTTAAAAAAAAAAAAAAAAAAAAAATACATACGCAGAACAAAAAATTTGCAAAGCTTTGTGTAAAATTGCTTGTAAATAGTTAATAAAACAAGCTGAAATTTCTACTATCTTGATTAACTGATATACTAAATAGCTGATATGATTAACTAATTTTCTACATTTTATTTTATTATTATTTACACAAAGTAAAGTATAGAAAACATACCTTAGGAATAATTATAAATTTATAAACGATAAATGTCAAATTAAGAGAGATAGATACATGATAAATACACCTCTCAATAATTCTAATAATAATAATAATAATAGCTAAAAAAAAAAAAAAAAATCCTACAGAATGAAAATATCTTCCGAAATATTATGTTCAACAAGCATGTTTTGTTTACAAAGAAAAAAAAAAAAAAAAAAGAAGAAAAAGAGAAGAGGAATATTTGTTTTAAAATGCATTAACACTCCCACAGGGCGTAACTGCATATAAAATTTTATGTCACGTATCTTTTGTTTATATATTGTTTTATCACAAAAAATATTTTGTATATTGCATATAAATTCTTTTACCCTTAGAAGGTTCTATCGGGTTCTTCATCTCATGTACTATCTATGACATGACCAGCCTTATGATAATTCTGAATAGATAATGTAATTTTCTACCCACACATTATTATTATTTTTTTTTTTCTTTTTACATTTTCTATTTAACATGGTGTTTACTGAGGTAAAAAATATAATTTTTACATAGAGTATGACGTCAGATTAAAGAAATTTATCAATTATGCTTGGAAATTCTAAAAAAGTGTATGAAATTAAATATATAAAAAAACTTAGGCTATAAATATGTGCAAAAATTATGTTTCTTTCTATATCATTATATTCATTGATTTTTTTTTTTTTTTGGTTGTGTGTGTGTGTGGGGGGGGATGGGAGGGGGAGATACTTGCTGTATGACGTTTAAAATACATTTTTCATAATTAATCTTAATTAATAACTAGAAAACAACAATTTTTACTTTAAGTTGGATGCAAGAAGGAGCTAAAAGCTCTGGAACCGATAGTCAAAATTTAATACGCTGCTAGATGTAAAGTTCATGGAACAATCGTATTAGAATACCTGCTTTGCAATAATATCTGGCGATATTGAAGCAAGTAATTCAGAAATAGACCGTGATAATTCAGTTTTTGTAATAAACTAAATGCTTAAATTTTAGAAATTTTCAAATAAATATTTCATGTACATTTGTACATTTTTGTCGCCAAAGTTAGCTTTTATACTGTCAATATATTTATAATTAAAATTCTCAAATACTTGACATTCAAGATATTGCTAATTAAAAAATAAAAATAAAAATAAAAATAAAAATAAAAATAAATAAATAAATAAAAAACTGAATTTTTTAGGAAATTTTATAGCCTGAATATATTTCTTTACCTTAAAAATTATTTTTAGTGGTATACAAAGTTAGACAAAAAAACGTAAGAGAAAAAAATAAAGCGCATGCTGTTGTCCCTTTTCCCTAAAGAGTGCCGTAACCATGGCAATATGAGTTATTCACCTGGTTAGGATACAAATAAGTAAAAAATTTCTAGTTATTAAAAAAAAAAAAAAAAAAAAAAAACGGTTGCACTGATAAAAATATCAGAAAAATTCGTCTAATTGAGATATTTTTTTACTATTCTAGCTTATACAGAAAATGTCATGGTTGTTTTAAATTGCCTGCAAATTTGAAATGTATTTAATTCAAAATGTGCATAATTCATATTTAAAAGTTAGTGCAAAATATTTGAAAAGCCTTCTAGTCAGCATAAAAAACAAAACAATTTACTTCTGCTAATAAATATTCAATCGTGGTTCTTTTCTTCGGCATCGTGATTATGCAATTACAAGGAGCACTTGAGTATGGTGAGTAAGGTTCTCACGTTTCGATATTTAGCTGAATAATCTTGTCAAAATATCTGAAAGCTTGTAAACAATGAAGATGAACGGGAAGTAAAATTCTTGACATGCAAACAGTACCGTTTGAGACAATTTCGAACGTTGCTGGGCGCTCGTCACGGAAAAGCATTTTATTATTAGCGTACCTTATACTCACGTAGGGTAAATTACACGAGATAGTCATCAAGGTGCATGATGAATAAACAGATGCATTACACCGTTATGTGTTTAAAGAACGAGTTCCGAATATCTAAAGCAACTCGGTAAGAATTTAGTTTTTCTGTTGGTTTAGGTCGCTGTCTTTCTCTAATGACGAAATAAATAACGACAAGTGGGAAAATCATATCTGCATTATACAAATTTTTGATGGACTAACCGATTTAACTTTTACAAGAACGAAAAGTGACCAGTGATTCTAACCTGGAAACTTTCGATCAACATGCAATGCATTAACAACTGTGCTATCCCTTTGAATATTTGAGTTAATGTTCGCTCACGTAAAAGTAAAAAAATTCTTTATTTTTTTCATCTGTTCTTAGAATACACACCTATTCTGGAGATGATGAATACAGATGAATATACAGACTATACAGATGACTATACAGATGAAATTTTTCATTATTTATTTTCGCATAATTGCTAAATCATAATTTAATCAGGATAGTAAACTTCGACTATTTATATAATAAAGATTTTTAATGGACTTATCGAGTTAATTTTTACAATAGCGAAAAATAGCCAAATCAAGGTTTGATCTGTAACAGTCCTGGTATTACTCTTTGCTTCTGTAAAAATCACTTCGTCAATCCATCAAAAATATGTTTTATATAAATGATCGAAATTGCTATAATGCCTTTCTGATTAATCGATATTTTGTAAAATATGTCAAGATTTATCAAGTTACTTTTTATTTAATTTCTTAATATTTTTGTGTTTTGTTTAGAATTTATCGCACTTTTCGAAGACAAGCTGTTCGGACATTTTTTTTTTCGTAAAATTTAAGTCTTTGATTCGAATCTTTTATAAAAAATTTTGTGTTAATCTAATTTTATTTTTTTAATGCATTTTTTTTTTATTTATTTATTTAATACCAATATTACTCTCTTGACGTATCTGAGCCACGGATTGTTATAAGAATCGACATTAACCTGAGCCAAAATATTTATTTCACTCCTTTCATCAGTGTTAGTTCTACTTTCCTAGATCTGTCATACTGAATGTGTCCTCAGATTTTTTAATTAATTTTGAAGCATATCGGAAATCTACGAACGGTGCTAATTTATCATTTTCGTACATAAAAAGCAATTTTAACTATCATAAAAGCAATTTTAGCAATCTTTGAACGAACTATGTTATGCAACAACCAATGAAAAGAAATTATTTCTTAATATCTAACTAACTTAAACCAGTGTTAAAACAAAACCATAATTTTATATATTCACCACTTAACTTTATTTATTTATTTGATACTTTTGAGATTTATAGTTACAATATTTTTTGTCTTGAATGAACCATATTACACATTTTCATAAATCAATGCAAAATTTATTTATTTTATACACATCTAAGGACACCACAAACGTCCATGTCCGAACTGGGATTTCACGCTTGAAACATACTAACTTTTAAAAATAATTATACCTAAATTGTTGCCACCTGTAGGACTGCATATAAAAATTCTAAGCAAGGAAATTTCTTGTATAGTACAAAAACGTCGCATTCAGTAATTAAAAATTTACATTAAATATTAATAAGAATATGAAGAGCATGAAGAACATTCGAAAAGACTCAGATCGACTATCGAAGTTTATTTTTATTTTTATTCCCCCTCCCCCTTTAAGTTAATTGAACAAGTTTTTTACAGTGTTCAGAAATTTCGACGCCTTTCCGAGGGATAGTGGTGGACTAGGGCTTTTGGCGGATTCATCTGTATATAAACAATATATATATTCTGAAAACCTTTTCAAACATTGCACAAGATGAAATGAAAAAAAAAAAAAAAAAAAATCACACACACACACATATATACATATAACAAAAAGAGCAAAATTAAACAAATCAAACAAAAATGACAAATGAAAATAAATTCAAAGTAATTAAGTAGATGGGAAAATTAATTTTAAATAATGTTAAATAAAAAATAAATACTTTCCCTGTTACAACATCGTTTTCAAGGACAAATTATGCAAGAGATTTTTCTGATAATAAAAATGAATAATAATAATAATAATAATAATAATAATAACGTTATTAATTTTCCTAACATCTTAGTAAAATCTACAATAATATCTAAAAAAAAAAAAATAATAATAATAATTAATCATAAAAGAATAAAGAGACATAAGCCATTTCTGGAAAGTTCAAAAGTTTTTTTTTTCATAAAATGAGAATAAAAGTTTTCAAGCTTACCTATGTGTAACTATATACTTTGACTGGGGACTACATTTGACTGAATGATCATTTGAAAGTTGCTAAGTTTCTAAAATCTTTTTAATAGTTCAAATTTAATATAAACCTGTTAATTTCATATAACGTTAATAATAACGTTAATAGCATTTTCAACGTTTAGGTAAAATGGTCGAGTTTTTATTAATTTAACAAAGTGATTTGTTTCTGAAAGTGTTATTGTTAAAATTTTATGGATTAATATTCATTATTGGGCAAATATTAAAAATAAATAAATAAATAAATAAAAATAATTGGGGACCAGTTCTTTTTTAATATTACGGGGCATTTTTTAGAACTTGTCTAAGTTTTCATAAATTTAATGATATGAAAGGAAACTGCTTATATATCTTTTAAATCCTAACAGATTAAACAGGCTAAAATGATAATATTTTATTGAAAAATAATTTTTCAACGAATTTTTGTAATCAACAATAATATCTCTTATATTAAACGAAACAGATTTTCATTACTAACTTAAAGGATTCATTGTTCAAATGATTGACCTGTCATAGCAGTTCTCAGATAACGATAATAAATATTAAATAATTATAGCAATTATGTAAGTATAACGAAATTCTTGCGAAAAAACAGACAATTTAAAGAAAAATGTTTGTAGTTCTGCTCTATTAGTGATGCATATATGCATAGTTGAAAATCTGAACTAATATAGGGGAGACCCGTGTACCTAGGGCCATAATGTACCTAGGGCCACCCCAGTTTATTTGTATAATATTTAATTTTAAGTTTTAATACTCAACTGGGCGAGTAACAACACCAATTGCTACTTTTACAACTACTTTGGAACCTTTGAGGAGAAAGTTTTGACAAGTTACAGGTAGAAAACGAATTTACATGGTTTGAAGTAAAATTTTGCAGCTCATTTCTTTTCCTATTTTACAAAGGCAAGTCAAATATTTTTCTTTCATTTCTAGTGTATAATTTTGGTTGTTATATTGAGTGATAAATGATATATTTAATTAGTCCTCTCTGCTTGTGGATTTTTTAGCGAAAGGCATTTTGAATGAAGTTACCAAAACTTGTACCTAGGGCCAGTATGTTTGGACCCTTTAACACTTTCGCGACCGCATGTTTTTGTCTTTTTGATAGTAAGGTGAACCTGTGGGGCGTTTTTCCCATAAGTTACAATTTTTCAAAACAAAATTTTTCGTATTCACATTTATATTACAAATGGATATGCATTATAATCATACTCTCTCTAATCAAAGTATTTGCATCCATAGTATACTGATTGTACGGATATGAAAATTGTGTATATTTTTTAGAAATAAATATACAAATTGCAAAAGAATTGTCCATTGGTGGAGTTTCATAATTTCAAATGACGTGAATCTACGTCAGCGGTCGCGAAAGTGTTAAGAAACACAGTACAGACTGTAGTAATTGGATGCTGGTAAACCAATCACTATATATGACGTTGCTTAAAATGTTGGCAAGTCCTATCCGTCGGCCTTTACTCCTGTAAACATTCTACCAGGCTTTCGTATATCCGGCATGTGGTCAATGAATCAAAAAACACATTCACTGAGGATGAATATTTAAGTTCAAATGTGACTGAAAGACAAGATCCCTCCATAAAAAAAAAAAAAAAAAAAAAAAAAAAAAAAGATTTTCCAGGAAAAAAGTGAACCAACAATGATAGAACTGGATGTCTTTGTTTCATGTCCTGTTGAAATTTCGAAACCTTCAACATCTAACATCTTTTCGTGTTTCATGCTTTAACAGGTACGAACCTAAGCAAAACCTCCCACATCAAAGAAAAGATGTAACCGAAAATCAGAGAGATCTAGAAATCCAAGAGACACTCCAGAAAAGAAAAAGAAACTGAAGAAAAAAACATTCTGTCAGAATATCCCAAAGAAAAAAAAAAAAAAAAAAAAGAAAGAAAGAAAGAAAAATGTCGGGTTTCAAATTAAAGCAACAACATGATAATTATTGTATGATAAATAAATATATTACTTGATATTGTTTCTTTTATAAAATACATGTTTATGTGCTTATTTTCTATTCATTACAAAGTGAAATCTAAATTTGAGAGAATGGCCCTAGGTACAATGAGGTCTGGCCCCAGGGCCTCATTGCTACCTGTTGTACCTAGTGCCACGAGTGAAGTTTTTTAAAAAACCTTCTGTCTGTCGGAATTTATTATTTTAGGTATTTATATTAATCCCAATTGAAAGTAATTAGTCCTAAAGATATGTACATATCAGTTTGATAATTTTAAACAGATCAAGGGCTCTGTTTTTGGGCTCTGAAAAAAAGCGGCCCTAGGTACACGGGTCTCCCCTATATATATATATATATATATATATATATCTTACATTTTCTTAAATCTTGTGAAGAAACTGAGAAAACTAAAATAATAAATATGAGCATCAATACAGAATTTTTTTTAAAAAAGGAACTTTCTAATGTAATTTATATTGACTATTTATAATTTGAAGTAAAAGTTTTAATATAATTTCCTTTGACTATTTATAACCTTAATTTTTTTTTTTTTTTTAACAATTATAAATTTACATAATTATGTATTCAAAAGTGTGTAAGCTTTTTGTTTATTTTCTTACTTTTCTTTTCTTTTCTTTTTTAATATAGATGATTCTCAGAAAAAGAATGATCTAGTTTAAAGATCAGAATTCTAATTTCTATAATAAAAGCAAATTTATTTAATCTAATGTCTTAAGATATAAATGCCAGAAATTCAATGATGCACAGAAGTTGTTTTTCATATATATATCCATTTCAAATATATAATTTACTTTTTAAAATCAAATGAAGAACGTTTATTTCTCACTAACTTTAAATTATCCAGTTTAAATTAATTGTTAGATCAAGTTATACCCTTAGTACCGAAATTCTCGAATTTCTATCACATCATTCAGTCATTAAACAAACCGTTCATTTCCACATTGTCTGACGAAGTCATCATTAAGATAATACCGTCGAACAATAACACATGAAAGCAAATCACTTCCGATTCTTTTAATAACATCGTAGAATTCGGCATTACAGCTCTTTGTTTTAACGTTTCAGTTGTTAGTAACTGTATTTTAACGATACCGACAACCTGACAATACCTTTATAATATTAACAAATAAACAGGAAGCTGACAAATTCATAAAATACGTTTCACAAGCGGAACAATATAATTGATCTCTATTTATAGTAATGATTGACATTAATTACAATGATAGCGGTTAAGTTTTGACGACTGTAATCATTTAGATGTGATGGTTAGTAATTATTAAAACTCAAGACGAAAGTGAAGATTATTAGGCAGATTTTTCTTTTTTAAGTCCGGTCATGATTTCTTTAAAATTTTGGGTGATTACAATGCAGTCACCGCAGACGATATTTGAATTTAATATAAATGATTTAAATTTTCTTCTTCTACCATTTTTAACATTTTTCTAAAAGTTGCTAAGTGTTTATGACTTTGATTTGCTTCTCCATCTTCCTGCCTTTTCCGCATTCTAACTTGCTTAAATATTCTTACAGTGCTTTGCAATGTTATATGTCATTGAAGTTCACTATCAGATGTTCTTTATTGAAAATGGAATAAGTAGCATATACGGTTTTTGTGCAGGGATATCCAAGATAATTTCATTATATTACGTTCCGTGAGATTTCTATAAAATATATTTTAATAACTTTGTATCGTACGAAAGCTAATGAAATTTATATATATTATTCATGTTCACAAAATTTTCAATAGAATATGGTATGAATAGCACTGATGATTAGTATAGAAGGCCAAACAAAAATGTTTCGATGCATTAAGAAATATAACTGAAATTTGCTATTTTCAATTGTTTTCTACATCTTTAACATTTTCCAACAAAGTTTGACAGCGATTACGAATTCTATTCGTCTACCTGTTTGTTTATCTGTCTGTCTGTCAGCTGTCTAATTTTCTCAAATATTTCTATAATGCCTTGAAACTGATCTATGTTGTTCAAGTTTACTAAGTCATATTCTAAATTAAAAATGGTACAATTATTGCAAATGATTTGTATACAGTTACTCACAAAATTTTTCTGATTTTAAGATCTTTACATTTCAAACAACATAACGAAATTAACTCAAAAGCATTTTTTCTGTAAAATAAAGTATGATTAGTATGATTTATTGGTTTACAGAGGACAACAAAGTTATTAATATAAATAATGAGATATAAATTGGATAACCAATGTAATTGAATCAATGCAACATAATTGCTCAATGTGAATTTTTAGTGTTATGATGATTTTGTTTCGTAGACTATATAGCTCATAAGTAACTTTTAGATGATATACAGGACTAACTAAATTCAATTTTAAAACCCGAATAAACTACTACGTCAGAACCGCCAAAGAAAAATATTGGAAATGCATACAGCTGTTTCGGTAGCCTAAAGCGTACCGTCTTCAGTGCAAATAACCGAAACAGCTGTATGCATTTCCAATATTTTTCTTTGGCGTTTCTGACGCAGTAGTTTATTCCAGTTTTAATATTCCAACGCCAAGTTTCTTGTTATTATAAATTCAATTTTGTTAATAATTTCCCTTAGAAAAATGCATTGAAGGTTAAAGATAAGTACAATTAGAAAATATTTATAAGCTATGCAAACTGAAACTATGAAGGATTGTTTTTTTTTTTTTTTTCTTATTTTATTTTAGAGTCAAAATTCGTTTCAACAATTTCATAGGTAGTATAAGCGTTACTGTTAACCTCTATTGGTTATCAAAAACGAAATTACAACAGGTAAGGTATATAAAAAGAAATGAATGAATTTTTATGTAAGAACCCTACTCATAAAATTTATATTAATAACACAAGTATCGATTCATAAAATAATAATTAAAAGATGCAGTATATATCAACCTAATTTTAAATGATATATTTAGGATGAAAAATTTTATTACAAGAGAGACTATAATAACGCATACCATATACATTTTTTTTTAAAGTTAAAATATTTCATTCAAATTTATCATACCTTATCTTTCCTCAAAATATGCATGTATTAGAGGAGACAAAATGTCCAAAGTAAATGAAGTTTTTTAGGAATTTGCAAGTACCTAATTTGCAATTACTGTCTTGAACCCCTGAAGTCACAGAAAAAAAAAAATTCATTATTAAAAAAGTATTCATTGTAACTCTATTCGGTTTTCACTGAAATGTACAGAAAATAATGGGATTTATATATATATATATGTAAAAAAAAAAAAAAAAGTTACATTTTCTCTCAACATGTCGCGTTATATGCGCAGTATCCTCTTACATTTTAAACAAATCTTTCTGATCAAATGACGTCATATTGCAAATACTGGATGCATTTTTAAAAGAATTTTCAATGTGCAACGTCTGATGGTCATTCTAACGAATGACGGCAAATTACACAGAACATTTATAGTCCTAGTTACGAAACTGAATAATGTAAAAAAAAAGTTTATAAAATTGAATAGATTTTTATATTATTTCATAAGTGAATTAGAATTTTAAAAAATAGAATACTCTATACTATCGTTGTACAATATAAAACATGATTTTTATTTTATTTTGAAATAATTTTTATTCTAAAGAATGGTTATTTTTTTTGTTTAACAATTTTCATCTGTGACATACATTGGTTTTAAACCAAAGTTGATGCCTTCAAATTATTTAATAACAATATTATTAGTATTAATATAACTAGCAGGCTTCGCCCGCTTCGCTGGGCAGTATATTTAAAAGATTTAGTTTTAATTGAATAATTGAAAGGTTTAAATAAATATATTCCGATTGGCGACTATTTTCTTCACAGTTTTAGTATGGGATCTCCTTGAGAATATCAACCATTTTTTGAACTTCTCGAATCTGTGCAACAAAACTATTATTAAAACGAACTCGAAAACAGTCAAATAGAAATGTTAATTCTTCGAATACTCTAGAAACAGTTGAAGCTCTTACTCGTACAGTAAAAGTCACTATTCGATGAATGGTCGAATCAGAGAACGCACGAAAGTCGTTTTCGCAGCAATCACTATAACGCACGTATGTACGCTTCATGCACATGAAAAAAAAATCACTGGACAGCCCTACATGCTGTGCAGGAATCTCAGAACACACGAAACTCGGTTCTGCGTCAATCACTATCACGCATGTTAAAACCAAAAAACATCACTGGACACCCCTACCTCGCTGTGCATGAATCTGAAAACGTGCGAAACTCGGTTTCGCGGCAATGACTATCACGCATGTTAAAGCCAAAAAAAAAAAAAAAAAAAGAATCACTGGACACCCCTACCTCCCTGTGCATGAATCTGAAAAACGTAACTCGGTTCCGCGGCAATCAATATCACGCATGTAAAAAAAAAAAAAAAAAAAAAAAAAAAAAAAAAAAAAAAATCACTGGACACCCCTACCACGCTGTGCATGAATCTGAAAACTTTCGTAGCAAACACTGTCAAGTGTCAAGCATGTTAAAAAAAAAAAAAAAAAATCACTGGACAACCTTACCACTCTTACCTCAAATCAATGAAAATCAAACAAACCAATCAAATATCTCGTAATTCCTCATAACGTAGCTCTAGTTCAACGAAAAACACACTCAAATCAATGCAAATCAAATAAACCAATCAAATATCTCGTAATTCCTCATAACGTAGCTCTAGTTCAACGTAAAATACACTAAAATCAATGAAAATCAAATAAACCAATTAAATCTCTTGTAATTCCTCAAAACGTAGCTCTAGTTCAACGTAAACTACATTCAAATCAATGAAAATCAAATAAACCAATCAAATCTCTCGTAATTCCTCAAAACGTAGCTCTAGTTCAATGTAAAATTACACTCAAATCAATGAAAATCAAATAAGCCAATCAAATCTCTCGTAATTGCTCATAACGTAGCTCTAGTTCAACGTAAAATACACTCAAGTCAATGGAAATCAAATAAACAAATAAAATCTCTGCAAAGATTCTCCATTCTGCGTCATTAGAGAAATGGGAAGTTTTATTTTCATATTTTTATTAATTAAAAGAAAACTAATAAAAAATTCGAAAATCTGACTTCGATGTGCACAATGACCCTTCGGAGGGCACTTTTGTGTTAAATCACGTGACTGTCCGAGCTACCGTTTTCGAGAACAGTGAAATATACATATATATATACAAATATTGCATAAATTTTAACTTATTTTTGAAAATACAAAAAAATTTTAATTTTGAAAAAAAAAAAAAAATAATAATAATAATAATAATAAAATAAATAAATAAATAAATGAATAAAAATGCTATAATGCAGATCTAAAATAAAACTTATCGTTTGAATTTAAAATCACCTAGTACTTAGTAGCATAAACATGAACTGTAGAATATATTTGAAAAATAAACAATTGAATATGAAACAAAAGAAAATAAACGAACGTAATGTTTTCGACATTTTTCATTGCTTCACATAATGTAGGTACAAAATTGCAATAGAAATATTATCTTTCGTTTACGATAAGAATAAAATAAAATAACTAATATGCTTTTAAATTTCCTGTTTTATTTCAGTGTAAATGATACTGATATATTATCGCATCTAGAGGTCTTCACGGGCCGGGTTCGGGCCGAAATTTTAAATTTGCTCTCGGGCCGGGCCGACCGGGCTCGGGTTAAAAAAAAATTTCAGGCTTGGGCCGGGCCGGGCCTGAAGGAAATTTTCTCCGGGCCGTGTCGGCCCGAATCTTTTTCTGGTTTCCTCGTTAATCAACGAAAAAGGAAAACGATAAAATATTTCTTCAATCATTTATTTTACATAATTTTACAGGCTGGTATGTCATTTAAAGTTCTATTTTGTTAAAAAAAGTGTCTGTAACTTCAATTTAATTGTCTATCACTCTGTCTGTCCGAAATGTGATTTTTCGCAAATATTTTTAGCATGCCTCGAAATTAATATATTTTATTTAAAGTAATATTAGATGGTTTCCTATACAAAATAGTATGCATGTCACTACCAGTTTCCGTACATGTACATAACAAATAAATAAATAAATAAATAAATACGTTATTGTGTATAAGGTTTTGTTCCTTATGATCTGTTGAGTTTAGGTGATATAAAGGCTATAAAAATCTTTACGCTATACCTTTTTCTCTAAGGCTCCTTTTCCTTTTCTCCAGTGGATGAAAGTAGCATCATTTTTTATCATGGGCAAAAGAAACTTTTCTATTGAATATGGTTGGATTAACATTAAGGTTTTGTTTACCGGTGCATATGAAAGATTTGGATACATTACGGTATATAAGAGGAAATGGTTGAAAGTGCATATTTAGTAGTATTTTAAATACCTTCCTATAAGTAACCATTTTATAAGTAACCTTCCTATAAGTAACCATTTTAAATACCTTCCTATATTGTTTGATGAATGCTAATATTTGCGATTTGACTTTCTGTTTGCCTTTGTGCCTTGTCTATAATAATGAATTTCTGTTTATATATAATTATCTTGTAAAAGTTCAGCAGTTTTGTTAAAGAACGTACTATTGTTTAGTTATATAAAATCTCTGCAAAACACATATTAAAAATCTTTTTCATAGAAAGGCATTAATTTTTTTTTTTTTTTTTTTACATATTTCGCATATTTTAACTTCATAACGGGTCGGGCCTTGGAATTCCGGCCCGTGCAGACCTTTAATCGCATCATTACTTAACGTCTTTGTTTCTTTTATTAGGCATTAATAGGCATTAAAAAAAAAATCTGTCAAAAGTATATTTTTGAAATACAATTTTGTTTAAATAGTTTTTCCATGTAATATTTTAGCATTAACTAAAATAAGAAATATTATAATAGTATTTCATCCTTCTTTCTCATTTTTCAACACATTAAATTACGAGAAACTCCACCAAAAGTATGCTTTTAACACCTTTAGTACAAACCATTTTCACAATACGCTTTCAAGTATTTTAAGTGCGTAGAAAATATTAGCAAAATGGCCCCCATGTTCTAAATGCTATGCTAAAGATTAATTAAGCAATAGCTTTATTTCTGTGAATACAAAAAAAGAATTTTACTATAATCAAGAGAAGTTAAATATAGCCTAAAACTACAATTAAAATGAGTTCTGGTACTTAATACATTTTAGAAATATCTTAAAGTCAATATACTCAAAAAACTTCCTAACGAGGTAGATAAAAAATATGTATGCTGCCAGTATAACCCAAAAGTGAAAATCCGTGTTCTTTTCTATCTCAACATCTCGGCACTTTAGAAGTAGATACGAACATCATATTTTTTGAAGCTGAAGACGCAGATGGTTAAGATATTGTGTTTAGATTAATCTTGTGTTTGACGTTTTCCTCATTGTAAATACACACATACATAATATCAGAAATAGCATGAAAAACTTCGTAAACAAAAGCCTTATAAAAAAAATTCTAGTATTATATAATGATGATAAAAAGAAATGTACTAAAAACAAGAGAATTGCGGATAATATCCTCAAATACATATTAAAAGGGCTATAAATTACTTCTTATGGTTTTTGAATTTTGTAACCAATATCTTCTTAAGTCAATGAAATGAATTATTCCAGAGAGAGTAGATAAAAGTGTCATTTTGATGAATATAAATCGAAAGGGAAAAATCTTCTTTTTCATCCAGATATATTGTGAAAGTAAAAGGACGGATGTGAAACGATGCAGCTTCACTAGCGTAAGTATTGCAGATTATAAGATGAGAGTGATACTGCGTTTATATAAATCTATCTGAAATCCTTGAAGCTTTTGACATTAAAATTGCCAAGACTTAAATTATGAGAATACAAAAGGAATTTCTTTTCCAAAACATAATAAAGACGTTGCTTCGGATGACTTACTTCCCGAATTCAGAAGTAATCCAGCAGAACGTTGATCATCAAGAGCTTCGATAACATTGAAGATAGAGAAGTAATCTCTTAAACTATGCAAGGAAAAAAATGTAGGACAGTAGCAAAAACAACGCATTCTATAACCACGAAATTGTTATTTATTGATCTTTACGTGAGAATTTGGAATACTAGAACATTGTATTCCGACAACATTTATCAATATCTAAATACGTATTCGAGCATAAGGCAGAATATGATTATATTATAAATTTTGCAACAGGTACAGTTAAAGCACATTAGATTTATTTATAATAAAAAAGTTTACTTTTAGTATTACATATGTTTTGGAACGAAAATCTTATCCAAAACTTTACATTTTTGGACTAGTTTACAATTCCAAATAAGTAATGGATGTATGTGTAAGTTATGAATGAATGTGCAACAGATTAACAAATGGTGACTTATAATAAAATGTAAAAATTTGTCTAATTCAATATTGATTGTAGCGTAATATTGCTATATGCTTTCATTAGGAAAATTTTCAACGCTAGACTACTATAGAAGCAAGCTAAATTACTTTTAAATTAATTACTGTATAAATAAGATATACAGATAATTAAAATAGAAAAAAGTCATTGACAAAAAAATTAGTTTAGCAAATTTAACTTGGAACTTTTTAAGTAGTTAAGTAATGTAGATTGTAGCATGAAATTGCAACATTCTATAATTTGAGAAATGTGTAACACTAGATTAGAGTAGAAATAAACAAAAGATTTTAAAATTAATTTCCAGTTTAAAAAAAAAAAAAACAGCATATATTTCTTAATAAATCATGCGCATTAATTTCATCTTTCTCTTTTTTTTTTTTTTTTTTTTTTTTTTTTAAATTTATATGACTTCTTTGTAATGAATTCTCGGTCTCACTTCATTACTTTTTAAACTACCCTCTAAAAAAATATTTTGAGTCAAATGTTTTAATGATTTGTTGCATCATAGGTTTAACTACATATGGAGAAGATCAGTTCACTTATCATGTACTAGAGGTCTGCACGGGCCGGGTTCGGGCCGAAATTTTCAATTTGCTCTCGGGCCAGGCTCGGGCTTAAAATTTTTTTGTAGGCTCGGGCCGGGCCGGGCCTGGAGGAAATTTCAAGCCCGAGCCCGGCCCGGCGCGAATCCTTTTCTAGATTCCTCGTTAATCAACGAAAAAGGAAAATTATGAAATACTTTTTCAGTCATGTATTTTACATAATTTTACAGTCTGGTATGTCACATAAAATTTTATTCTGTTAAAAGATGTCTGTAACTTCAATTTAATTGTCTATCAGCTTGTCTGTTCGTCATCTGATTTTCCGCAAATATTTTAAACATGTCTCGAAATTAATATATTTTATTTAAAGTAATATTAGATGGTTTCCATTTCAAAATAATATGCTTGTTACAACCAGTTTGCGTACATGTAACAAACAAAAGAAATTAGATACGTTACTGTATATAAGGCTTTGTTTTCTATGGTCTGCAGTGTTTAGGTGGTATGAAGGCTATAAAAATCCTTCCGCTGTAACTTTTCCTCTAAGGCTTCTTTTTCTTTTCTCCGGGGTACTGGATGAAAGTAGTGTCATTTCTAGCATGTGCAAAAGCATCTTTTCTATTGAATATGGTTGAATTAGCATTAAAGTTTTTTTTTTTTTCTTTTACCGGATCACAGGAAAGATTTTGATACATTACGGTATATAACAGGAAGTGGTTGAAAGTGTATTTATAGTACTATTAACCATTTTAAATATCTTCCTATATTGTTTGAGAATGCTAATATTTTCGATTTGACTTTCTGTCTGTCTTTGTGCCTCCTGTACGTCTGTAATAATGAAATACTGTTTATATATAAATATCTTGTAAACATTCAGCAGTTTTGTTAAAGAACATTCTATTGCTTAGCTATATAAAACATCTGAAAAACACATATTAAAAATCTTTTTCGTAGAAAGGCTTTTTTTTTTTTTTTTTTTTGTAATTTTACATATTTTTGAATCGGGTCGGGCCTGATTTTATTGCTTTTTGTCCGGGCCGGGCCGGGCCGTACACTAGTAAAAAAGAAACGGGCCGGGCCTGGGCCGAACTTTTCGATTTCATACCCTGCCGGGCCGGGTAAGCAAACCTTTCTAACGGGCCGGGCCTGAAAATTTCGGCCCGTGCAGACCTCTATCATGTACAATATCCACTATGTTTAAAAATAGAAAAAAAATTAAATTTTGCTCAGAAATACCGAATAATTTTCTTCCTATATCTCTTTTTCATCTCTAGTTTGACAATTCTCTGCAGGAATTACTAAAAAAAAAAAAAAAAAAGTTATTTTATGGCATGACTAATTATTTTTTGTTAGTGATTTTTATCCATTTTAATCGTCTAAATATCTTACTTCATTCTTAGTATCAATACTTTATATTCTTGCAGAAATAGAAAACATAAATCAGACATCTTTTCTGTATTATTTAAAGACATTTGAAATAGTTATTTAATATTTAAATTAAACTTTTGCTTCATATATATTATTTACTACCACAAACTTATTTAAATGGAAATATATTATAACAATTTTATTATTAATTGTTAAAATTACTATTCAACATTTATGGATTTAAATAATTGTTTCAGATTTAAAATGGAGTTATAAATGTAATTGATTCCTGATATCGCTTTAAATTTACATAACAGTAACTGTATTTTTTAAAAGTTAATGTTACTAATGAAGATATTTAAGATAATAGTTAAGCCATTGTATCAAATTCAAATTGATTTTATGGGTGCCTTTAAGTAACACGAAACTGTGCCTAACACAATTGTTGATATCCTTAAAATTACTCAACTCGTAGATGGTCATAAATCTAAATTGGAAATTAAAAACCAAAATTTCTGCATTATGATCATGTAATTAGTCATATATTAGTCATATAATAGTTCATAATAGTTCATAATTGGTCATAGTTATTGTTAATTTACTAACAAATAGTTATTGTTAATTTGCTAAATCTTTCAAGGATTTTTCGTTAAGTTTTAATTTTTGCACGTTTAACAGACATTTTTTGTAGTAATTATTATCTTCATTTTAACTTTTTTCTCTGTTACCATATGGTCTTGCAAATTATTTGGAGAAATTTGGGAGCCCGGCAAATTGGTTAAAGCCACTCCGCCCGTCTTAAGCCGTAATTGGCCTCTGCTCTTTTTTTTTTTTTTTTTTTTTTCTATCTACCTTTTTTTTTTTTTTTTTAATATTTTTAAAATATTTGTTATATATATGATCTCATCTATCAATGTCTCAGAAACAACTCATATTACCTTTTAAAATTATTTTGTCTTTTACTAGGCTTCATTTCCATATGCAATTGTATATTGATTAATTCAACTCTTCTTTCCTGGTGTTTGATCATTCTAATGATAAATTATTATAGATATATGTGTATATGTATGTATAATAATTATCTAATATATATATATATGTATATATAATACATCTGAATTTGTCAAAAACTTACTAATCATTCTATCGAATGAAGCTCCAACAGCCCCCCCCCCCCCCCATTCCTTTCTCCGCAACTTTTTTTTTTTTTTTTTTTTTTTTTTTAGTTAAGGATAATTCAAAATCACACGGAAATTGAACTTTAATGCAAAAATTTCACCTGTAGAATTTCCTCATACATTTTCAAGAATAATATGTAAGTTATAGGAAACCATCAGATGACGCCGATATGATGTCACAATGACGAAAGTGTAGGAAAGGGGTATATATTAGGCTCCTATATATATACGAGCTGGCGCATCAGACATTTTGTTGCCTTAGGGTTGCCACATGTACCCAACGCGTTTCTCTGATAAACAAACGACAAACATTTTTTTTTATCGTCTTACGTTACTTTAGAGTAACTTGTTTCATTATATTTCATAATTTTAGCTAAGTAAACTATGATATGGAAGTTTGTTTAGCGATAAACTGCTATAATCATTCAAGAAGTGAATATAAAGTGTTCACAGACCTTCTATTACTGTGTATTTGAGTTCTGGCGACATTTTGTAAAAGAAACAGAAACCGCCCTAACAACACATCGTACATCCATAGGATATCCTCAGAATAAAATGACATCTTGAGAATGCACTGTGAAAAAAAAATGTGTTTTTAGGAATATTATTGTTGCTTATTGCTCTTATCTTGACCGGATTAGCTTCAGATTAAGATTTCTTGAAATCATTAGGGAAGCGATACGGACGCCAAAACGGGAATGCTGTCCTCTTCGGAGGCAAAAAAATGGCGGTGATACGCCGGCCTATTATTTTATTTAGGGGCTCTAGGTATATAAGGAATAGTAGCAAAGAAGGAAAATTCTTCACAAGCGTTCTGTAAACTACTCAGTGCCATAATCGAATAGTTATTGTAATTGTTCCGCGGAGAAAAAATCGTAGTTTTTATAAATGGTATCTTACATAAACCATCTTTTTTGTTTATGATCTTTTGTTTAATAAATGAGCTTTATGAATAAGTCATGTTTGTTTTGCTTCGGAACCTTTATTTGCCGCAGCTATGATTATCCTTAATTTATGGACATGAGTGTATTTCTTTCAGATAGCGATTTTCCGCTGTCGTCTTTTCCAGTACACTGGTTCTCAAAATTATAAGGACACCCGTTTTTCTATATTAACTAAACACTGAACACTATTATTTAAACAAATATATTTTTTATTAATCTGAATTTCAATAATAGACTATATTTAAAAAGTTTTATCGTTTGTCTATCTTAAAGAACTTTAAATACGGTCAAACAGATGATCTTTCAGGTGTTCACAATTATAAGGACAGTTCGAATCTTAGTAATTTTTTTTCAGTTATTCTTTAAATCAATATTTTATGGGGTCTCTTTTTAGGGTGAAACAGTCAGACATTCTCTCTGGTATATATATATATATATATACATTTATTTTAATATTCAGTTTCAATATCATTTCATACAGCATAGATTATATTCTGAATACATTTAAACAAGTATTTAAAAATGCTTTCCACTTGCATGAACTTTTCTAATATGATAAGTTGAGATTTTTTCAACTGTCAGGTCACGGGAAAGACAATTATACAGAAGTTTCTTTATTCAAACTGTTTCCTATTGCTCTAGAAATAGAGCAAAAATATAAGTCTTGTTGAAAAAAAAAAAAAAAAAATTATTACCCCCCCACCCCCGCCCCTCTAGAACCTAAAAAGAATCTGAGAATTCCACGTTCAAAATTTGCTGATATTCTCTTGATGTTCATAATAATAGAAAAATTACTAAATTCATTGTGCCTTCAGTAGAAACAGCTCCCCAGAGCACCATAGATCCACCTTTAAAATGCCCGTCTCATATCTGCCTTTAAAAAATCTGCTCTGTCTTTCGCTTTCTACAGATCGTGCTAGTAGCTGTTAAAATCATTTGGTTAATCAAGAATAAAATGTTTTTCATCCGAAAATGCAACATTTTACCATTTAATATTGTCTTTATTCAACTTTAACACAGATGTTCTTTCCCCCATTAAATGATGATTGATTATTACAGATTTTTTATTCATTTTAACATATTATTAATTATTTTAAACATGCATAAATGTGGACCCCATCCTTTCGTTAAAAAATACGAGCATTATGAATAGAACAGTCATTATGAATAGAACAGTAAGAGGAATCATGAGTCTCCGATCTCTGTAAAACAGCTCTGATTTTGCATCAGATGTCTCTCCCTCCAAAGTTCAACGTTTGATCACATTTCCTTCAGCTATTTTAGATCTTTGAATTTCATTAGAAATTCGGCGGATTGAAATTATCCCTACATTTAAAAAACATATTTATCATACTTCACTACATGAACGTTCTTTTTTTCGAGGAATTATCAGTAATGTCCGTCCAAGTAAAATTGAAGGCTTATATATGAATTAATCTAGCCCAGTAGTTAACAAATTTGCATGTCAACTATAATTCATCCGCTAGTAAGTTAAATAAAACGAAAAAATCTTGATTGCCCTATAATTATAAACATCTAAAAACGTGGAGAAAAAAATATTTTCCATTAATTTTTATTAATTTTGTTTCATATTAAAAAGATTATAGCAGTTTTGGTTTTTAGAATACTAGATATATTAAGTGTACTTAGTATAATCTTGTTCACAATTATTTTTACATTAGTTATTTCAAAACATAAAGTGTCCTTATAAATATGAGAAGGAGTGTATTTCCTGATAAAAATCTGTATTTATTTCTCGTCACATCTAGTGATGAAGATAGCCAAAATTCAGGTGTATCATTTTATGTAAATATATATAAATTTTTTTTATCCTAGTTTATCAAATAAATTTTATTGCTTTACAAATTTATTTTAATTTTAGTAAAAAAAAAAAAAAAAAAAAAAAAACCAAGCATATTCTGTAATTTTTTTATTTTAAAAATAAAAATAATATTCAGCTGTAAATTTTGTTAAATTTTTAAAAAAATAACAAGGATTTCTCTTTCACTGTTGCAACAGTATTCATAGTTTAATTTGTATTCTGCTCTAGCAAGAAGTTTGGGTAATCGATTATTCAAATCAGTTAAAAGAAAAAATATTGTATAACATGAAAAGCATAATTTGAAGGAGAATAAATTACAGTAGCTCGCTTTATTTCGGTTCAACTTTGAACCTGTCATCGAAAACTCTCCAATTATTGTTTTTGGATACGCGATTAGCATCTAAAAACATTTCCACCACAAAATATACAAATAGGTTCATTCACTTTCCTATCAGGATATTCGAACACATATTGATACAAAATCAGATCTTAATCCAACACGTATAATTAGTACGAAATATTTTTTTTACCCTTATGATGTCGTACACAATGAAAGGTTTCCACTACCTTTTAAATCACGCAGAATTGTTAACGAAGCTTCCAATAATCAGCGATTCTCTTCGCTTCCGTAACGAAATGGTTTCCTCCAATGACAGATTTACGCTTAACTAAAAAAAAAAAAACAAGAAAAAATACCAATTAAAAACACGACACATTCCAAAAACATCTTCGGGATATCTCATCTTTCTATTGTCTTGCTGGTGTACTACAAGGGCCCATTAGAACCACGTGGTCCTTGTGGGTCATTGTTCTGAAGAAAGAGAGAGTGTGTAGATAATATCGAATATATATATATCGCAGCTTATATTAACTAATGTATGAAAAATAAAGATAAGAGTAACATCTTTATGATAATAATATCTAACGATACCGCGAGAAAGATAATTAAATCTTCTTAGAAAGTAATATTTAGAAATTGAAATTCTAAACATTTAGTTAATTTTTTACCTCCCTGTTTCATGTCTTCAGGATGCATTATCGTTCTATTAAACTATTTTATAGAAACTTAATCCAAAGATTAATTTCTGTTTCTGAAAATCATTTGGTCAGTGTTAATGAAAATGCTTCAACACTACAACAATAAAAATTATAAAGCTTTAGATTGATGATGTTTGTATGTTTCTCCAGATCGAAGTTTTATCAACAGCTATAACTGAAGTTCTTTAAATCTTGTCTTAATTACCCGCACATAAAAGCATCTTCTTTTTTAATGAAATGGTAAATAGGAAAAAAAAATAAAAATAGTACAAAAATCTCAGCGTATTAATTTATTGACAGTAATGTAGAAAGATCAGATAGCCTTTAGATAATCCAGTAATAATAATAAGGTGAAGTGGGATAAGTGTAACAACGTTTTCGCATAATTCGACTTTAATCTTATTTTCCTCTCATCAAACAGCTTCTTCCAAATGTTTAATTTTGTTATGATGTTTTGCAACTGAATTTTAACTGTTGGGCACAGGAACATGTACTTTGATATTGGGAAGGGTAAAGTTTTAGCCGAAACGTTTGTCGTGTGTTTTGTGTTTTTAATTAAATGTGTTTTACAAAGTTTTTTAGTATATTTTATTATCTCATTCTAAAAGTTACTTTATGTCATTGAAGCATGTGAAAATGTTATGGTTTATCATACCGTCTTCACATGCTTATCATCTATCTCGAAAATATATTGGTTATTAGTTAGTTATTCTCGAAATATTTCTAAATCTAAATGAAAGTTACCAGAATTGGTAAAGAGAAATACGCATTAATCAAGAAAATATATTGGTGTCTAATCTGTTTTTAATCTGGTAAAATTGCTAAATATGAAAGGAAAGGCACTAGAATTCTTTGAAATTGCTAGATAAATAATAATTCCGGTGTCTTTTCTCTTACTTTTTGAAATTTTTAAAGATGTAATAAAAATTATTTAGCTGTAAAAACATAAGATTTATTACCATGTTTTTATTAACTTCGATTCTTGTGTGTTTGTCAGGGACAAATCTTGCAATCGATTTTTAACTAACTTCCCGACTAGCTAGACATTTGAAACTTTCACAGTAGCTCAGAACCCGGTGACAACACAATACTTCGAAGTCAGATCTTCGAATTTTCGAATAGTTTTCTTTTAATTAATTAAAATGTGAAAATGATAAGCTCCTAATAGCAATAAAAATAGGCATTAAAATATTAACTATAATTTAATTGTTGCCAAAAAAAATTTACGAGTTCATTTTCTTTCGACCTAAAAATAAATACATTTAATTAAACGTGAGCGTTAAAAAATTGTTAAAAGTTAAATTATGCATTTGGCAAAAATTGACGTCGTTATCATTTTAAAGATTTTCTACACAATGATAAAGTGCTAATGTAGTTCATGATGCAAATATATGTTGTTCGGAAAGGATTAATATTTTATTTTTAAAACCAACTTTTTTTTTAAATTCAAATTTCCGGTAACTCTTTAACCAATCACATTAGAACGTCCATCTTTGGAATATCGATAATAAGAATTTTCTCGCCAAAAGTCGCCAAAAAAGTCGCCAAGGGCAAAAAGTTGTCAAATTTGGAGCCAAATCCATTACCTGCCTATTGGAGCTTTTTAATGCGTTTTAAAGAGAAGTTTAAGCTATTTAAAAACATGGTATATAATTTTTTTTTTTTTATCTTATAATTATCTTTTTTTAAGATGTCCTCTATTACGTAAGGTGGAAAAATAAAAACAACAACAATAATCTCGTATGTCACCCACACGACTTTCTCTTACCCTGTATTTCAATGCTATAAAGACAGATTGCAGATTAAGTCGTAAAATCAATAACGTAAAATAATAGAGTTCTATCCAGTTAAAAAATAATATAAAATAGGTTTACAGGCAGTTTTATTTCACATATTATTATTGTGTGAGGGGAACTACTGCCCTCTCAACTTCCCGTTCAATTATGGTGCCTAAATTAATAATAATATTAATAATAATAATAATTAATTAATAAAATTTTAGGCTGTTATTAAGTTGCCTTGAAACTTGACAATCTTGATTTTCAAGTGGCAAACACATACCAACTTCAAAATACCAAATTTGCATTTTCTGTAGTTATTTGTTTTTAAATTTCGTTAATAACTAATCTACATCACAGATCAACTGCAAAAAAAATTGACTTTTCGTAAACAGGGGACCTCAAAATGTGATATTATATATATATATATATATATATATATATATATATATATATATATATATATATATATAAAAGAGAAAGGGAAATCAAACGTAAAAATCACTTTGTTTACAATATGAGCATGAGAAAATAATTTTCGTTCCTCAGCAGTGCTCGTCGGCATAGTACAATGTAGCAAAGCACTCCCATCAATTACATTCAATAAAAAAGAACGTTTAAGTTAATTTTGGATAATCATGTATATTGCCTATAAATTATATACATATCGCATTGTGTACTTAAATTCAGTCATGAGAAAAGCATATAACGCAAAATGAAATAGACTTTCAAAGTATAACCCCAATTCAAAGGAAGTCTAATGTCACCGCCATATTGCCTATTTTTGGAACCCCATCACTATTTTCTTTATCCGAAATTGAAGAAATACTTACAGGGGAAGGACGCAAGGTTCTCTTCATGGCAGTCATATGAAAACAGCTACCGAGAATTGGGTCAATCGGGAAGAACGTGATTTTTTAAAGTTGAATCAAAATTAGTCCTGCATTCAGATATATAAGCCTGCAAAATTTGGTAATTATGTGAAAATGTTATCAACAAGTACACCTCTTATTACCACTTTTGTATTTTCAGTCTATCGCTCATAAATAATTTTTATTATCTCTGTAATTATTTTACATTCTTCTACATTCAATGGAAGAAAGTATTGGTTTAGTAATAATTTTCGACTTCCAGTTTACGATGAATTTAAACATTTTGGGAGCTCCATAGATTTGACCCTTTTAAGAAAATATTTGTCTGTATGTGTGTCTGTGTATGTGTAACAAAAATTTTGTGGTAACTGAAATTCAAGAACTAATGTTCAAAATTTCGTATTCATTTATATGCTGTAGTACCTTGGCATAAATTAGAGCCTATCAACTTTTAATGCAAATCGCTCAACAGGTAATGCCGAAATACATCGATTTCTCCCCTTTCAAGGAATACTATATCTCAGGTTCTATTGTTTATAATGGCACAAAATTTGGTAAAAAAAACGCACAAAACTAAACATTAGGCTGATTCAATTTGGGTGCAGATCGGCCGATGCTGTGCTATAATCTTCCCTGTGTACGAGGAGGATATATTCTCATATTCTATAAATGTGTATAAATGCACAAAACATGGTATGTGAGAGGAGCATTATGAAGTACTATGCTGATACAACTTGGGTGCATATCGGCCGACAGGTAGCGCTGTTGTGTTGCAATTTATCCCGTAAATAAGAAGGCACAATCTCAACTTCTATAGCATACATATTCACCAAATTCGGTATTTATGAAGAACGTTACGAAAACGAATGCTGACTTATAAAAAAGCTGACTTAATTTGGGTATATGCCGGCAAATAGATGGCGCTGCTATTAATCACCTTCTGTGATTTTCCAGATAGCTACATCTCATCGTTTGTTGATTAAAACCAAACTCCATCTGTAAAACAAACCTTTATCGTGAGGGGCTATAGATAAACTTTTGTGCATGTTAAGCAGTAAGTGGCGCTGATATATAGAATGATATGCACTACCTAACAATAAGTATTTGGACAATTTCGAATTTAGACGTTTTGCCAAATACCTTTTAAAAAAATTTTCAGGAATCATCTTGAAACTTTGGGAGTATAAAGAACATGTTACATCTCATACATTTCAGTAAAAGTTTTTTCCTGAAGAGAACGGGGCCAGTAAAAAATTAAAGAAAAATATACTTGTAATGCGTTTTGGCTGTAGCATGTGATTATAAGGATTCTTTTAAGTATCCGTATCAATTTTTATGAGGCTACCTCATATATTTATGAAGTTATAAGAATTTCTATAAAAAATTGTAAAAAAAAAAAAAAAAAAAAAAAAAAAAAAATGCCATTTTTTATTTTTCGAACATATATATGTAAGGAAAGTATTGTAATCATGTCAAAAATCCGACTTTGAGATTTTGGTGTTTCTATACGTTCTGAGGTTTCCAGAGTTCAATTTTACTATTTTTACGATGATGTATGTATGTATGTATGTATGTGAGTGAATACGATAGCGCCTAAAAGCTTTGTTAGAATGCGTTGAAATTTGGTATGTATGTTATATGTCACCATTAGCACGAACCCTATTGGTTTTGGTGAGCCTAGGAAATACAGTTTTTTTTTACACGGACACAAAGAAAAATTCTTCATCATTATGGCCTATGGACCAAAATTCTTTAAAGTGCGATAGCGTATAAACGCCTTATTCACCTGGGCTGTAAATTTATACACATAATATAGGTTACCGACGTACGGATTATATTGAATTTGGTGAATCTTGCACTGATAGTTTCTTTACAGGAACACAAAGAAATATTCTTTATCATTATGGCTTATGGATCAAAAATTTTTTTAAGTGCGATAATGTCTAAACGTCTTATTCGATTGAACTGAAAATTTATACACATGCTATAGTTTATAGTCGCACGAATTGTATAGATTTTGGTGAATCTAATCCCCATACATTTTTACAGGGATACAACGAAAAATTCTTTATCTTTATAGATCTATGGGCTCAAATTATTTGAAGAGGAACAACGTAAAATTAAACAATGGAGAAAAATGCTCAAACACCCCATTATAACTTTAAGTTTTGTTTATTTAACGACTTACCTTTCTTTAATTTATTTATACAACCGTTCATTACTTAATATTCGGAAATTCAAGTGGAATCACTGCAGATTTCTCTTAATTATAACACGTAGGGTATTCGATCCAGTGCAAAGCCATTTTTAAGAAACTTGGCATACTATATTAGACACAGCATACTGCAATCAGAATGCAAAAATATTAAATATCCTACGAAATATTAGCCTTTTTACTAAATTTTTAGCTACGCATGCGCAGGCTTTATAAAATTTTATTATCATAATTTAATAGACAAAAATGTTGAGCTACTTATATGAAAACCCCAAACAAATATCGTGTAAATTAAATATATATATATATATATATGGGTTATAGAAGGAACAGAATATTACGTTCTCTCAAAATAAAAGCTAAACTATGAAGGGTCTTACTCACATTTTTATTTTGCTTCAATCAATGTCAATGCTAATACAGTATTTTCTGATTGTAAATAAATATTGATAAAGCTTCCTATCACTTCCTTAAAAAAAAAAAAAAAAAAGTAAGTTTTGTGGTGACAAAAACATATTAGTCTTTGATTAATACTTGAAGTATTAAGAAAAAAAGTTAAAGGCGTCATAATTTTTTTAATTTCTGTCACTATAAACTGCCCCTTCAAAGAAAACATAAAATTGTTTTCCCTAATGTATTTTTAAATTTGTATACCCAAAGATTTTGTGGTTTGTTATTGAAAAAATGATTATATAAGTATTAAAGAGGCTGTTTAGTTTCATAATTTGAATTTAAATGTTAACATTTTATAATGTAATTAAATTTATAATTTATAATTTCATATTTCAAAAAATAAATTTCATCAAAATCTATATTTTTATCAATAAACAAATGTTACTGTAATGTTGGTATCTTTAATAAATAATTATTTGATTTTTTTCCGAACGATTATGAAATTTTTAGATACCTAATGGTTAAGACGTCTTAGTTTTTTAAGCGATGTCCATTGAAAACAATGCTTAAATAACAGTTTCCTTTCTGAAACAAGTATTATGTTTGTATAAACTACACTGTTAAAAATATATATAAAATATTACATCTCGCCAGAAAAGTAGTTTTTTTTTTAAACTTTGAACTGACTGATGAAGTTATAGTCTGATGTAAAAAGACTAATATATATTTTCTTCCTCCCGCTAGAAAGATACGACTAGAACTAAAGGAATTCAAAACCGTTTAGTGGTTTCATTGAGGTAGTTTTATATATATATATATATATTTATTTTATTTTATTTTATTTTATTCCGTACCTAAGACAAATATTGTACAGGCTTAGATTAATAATTAATCATTTTTCTATACACCGTTTCAAACTTCATTAAAATAATAATTATTTTTTTTAATTTAACTTCATAGCTATATTTCCAAATTTGTTTAAATTCACATTAAATTTTCTTCTCAGTATGTAAAGTTTGGAATTTATTCAGGATTGGAATTTACCTTCATTAATCATGATACATAAATCCAAATACTTTAATCGTCCTGGAAACAGTAGTTCTAATAACTCTTCTTTTAAATATGTTTTCTGTTTTACGAGGTCACGAATTTTTTAGACTCCCCAGGGGTGTATGATGATATTTTTCTCTAAAGATTAGCGACTCGACTTGTGAGACAAGAAATGTACCTATATGAACTATTTTCTGATAGAAAAAGACCAAATGTGCCTTTGAAAAAACATCCAAACAACTCCCTAGAGCGGAACGAACTCTAAACTATTATGGGTCGCAGCAGAAGAGAGATTTCTTTTTCTTTTTTTTTGTTTGCATATTTTCCTTCTACCTGAAGCAAATATAGTACTACCTCGAATTTTTTTCTATATGTAGCGTATTTACTCTGCGGGTGTTCAAAAGACTGGCTTTTTTTTTCCCCCTAATACTCAGTGATAGATTTCAGCACACATTTTTCCTTTTCGATCACACTTCTAAAAAATCGATCTTTCAAAGGGTGATTTGAGAGGAATTTGTTAGCTACTTGGGTCACAGGAGTGATTTTATATCATCAATATCACTTCAAATGTTAATAACGGATTTCCTTATTTGTCATAATGTTCATCGATATTTTATACTTGCAGTGATATATTTTGCCATTAAAATTCAGCATTCTTTTATCAAGATAATAATAATAATAATAATAATAATAATTTATCAAGATAATAATAATAATAAAATGATAATAAATCTTTATTTTTAGTTAAAAACTAAAATTAATGTTCTGGAAATTGAAGAACCATCTTTCTCTTTATTTACTATTAGCATGTGCAATAAGTTACTAAAACTAATTTCTATAACAGAGACCATTTCAAGAAATATCATGCCCATCACAAAATTAAAAAAAAAAAATCTATATATCTGTATATCAGAATTCTAAATAGTAACAATACTTTGCTATTATTTTAGAATCAAACGCTATGAATTTATTATATTAAAACAATGAATATTACAACGCATTATTCTATACAACAAAAATTGAAATGTTTTAATTTTTAATAATACATATATATATATATATATATATATATATATATATATATATATCTTTTATTTAGCCATATATGTGCTTTTTTATTAAACTGTCTGCCTAGGGGGAGAGTTTGATCAATTAAAAGCATGCTTTAACCCCGCACATACGTCTCAAGTCATATGGGGCATTTTTGACTGTTTAAATCATTAATTTCATGCTTTTGCAGTGAGTTTTACTTATGAATTGTTTCACATTAATTAATTTTCTCGTAAGTTTTTCTTTAGTTATTTTTGTTACTTATTTAAAACTATTATGACTGAAAACATATATTATAATTTCATATATATATATATATATATATATATATATATACACTTATAAAGTATTGGATTCGTAAAAAATTTCGACCTCCAATTTTCGTTCGATTTGCATTTTATGAGATGTCTTGAAGATGAATTGACTGTTTTTAGGAAATTTAGACTCTGTATCGATCAAAACAATGAACGAAATTTAACCAAACTTGGTATTTAGTTAGACTTTGACCTAAACTGGTACTTATTACATTTTTGGATCAATTGCTTAAGAGATGGCTCTGGAATCGAATCTTTTCATATTTTTTAATATGGCTGTGAAGGAGAATATTTCATATAAATGCACATAATGAGAATTATTTTAAATTTTTTATATGGGAAAAAAATCTTTATAATAGTAATAGTTAATAATAAAATAATAATAATAATAATAATAATAATAATATATATATATATATATATATATATAGGGCTGCCTTCCCTTGAAATACAAGTAACTCCCCCCTCCCCTCCCTCATGTTTGGACATATAGTGTTTTACATTTCTATGAGAAAAATACATTTGTATGATAAATAATAATTTTAATATATATATTTGTATTGAGAAATATGCAAGAAAGTTTTGTGATGGCCACAAAATACTAGCTTTAATTTTATGACCGGTGTGTCATTTCACTGGAAGGGCTGATAAGTTATGTATGTGTGAAGAGTCTGTATATGCACGTGTGCGCATGCGTATGTTCAAAAGAGTTTAGTATAATTTATAAATATCTCAACATTTTCGAAACATCAGGTTCAAAGTGAATATATTGTGAGGCTTGCTAAAATAGTGAATTTTCTATAGTATAATTTTATCAATTAACTCCACATCACAACACAATTGTTTACTGAGTGCGTGAAAACAGGTGGTAGCACTATTATAAATTTTATTTTTGTAATAACAAATTATTTATAACTGCTACTTATAAACAGTTTATACTTTCATATTGCTGAATTGAACTGACTAGGATTCTTCTCATACAAAACAAACCGCATGGATATTCTTACAAAACAATTTTGGAATCCCTGAACTTTCACAAGTATAAATTAGCAAGATAATTTATGTATGTTTCCATATTATAACTCACCATTAATTACATTTACGTTACATTAAGAACAGTTAGACAGTTGCTAAAAGCGTTTCCTCACTCACAGTATATCTTACTAACAGAATTACTTCTTACATTATAAACTTCCTATTAGATTATATAAAATAATCTGGTGTGTCACTCACACAACTTTCTCTTACCCTGAAATTTAATACTATAAATACAGGTTGCAGATTAATAGGTAAGATAACGAGTACTGTTATGTAAGCCTATGTTAAACTATTCATATTTGGCTTCTGAAGAGTTTTATATGATAATTAGTTCTGTGTGAGGGGGGCTACCGCCCCCCTAAACCCCCCGTTTCATTAATGCACCTACATTTATATAGAATTTAATTCGGTTATTAAAAAAATATTTCTCTTTTTAAAAAATAATTTATTAAAATTATTATTTAAAAAAATTATCTTTTATGATAAGGCAGACGATTTCCATATTAGAGAAGTAGTTTAACACCAAATATCCAAAAAAAGTCCATTTTATTCTCAATATTAAAAAAAAAAAAAAAAAAAAGTACGATTTTTTTGTTTTTTTTTCGTTAAAAGTAAAAAAAAAAAAATCGATAACTTTGTTTTAAATTATCGCAGATCGATGGTTCAACCATTCGTTTTAAAGGTATTTTCAAGCTCTTTTGAAACATACCCATCATGAAAATTTACTCCCCTCGAGGGGGGACGTCCCCCCCAGGGGGGGAGGCGAGGCTCCTACATACACAAAAAAATTTTCCCAGTTAACTGTCTCTATTACAAAAAATATATATTTGTTTCATTTGGTTTAGTGCAGTCTATAGACGTTAAACTCTATTTTCCTGCAATTTCCCCCATAGACGTAATGTATTAGAATTCTCTTGATTGTCCCTGTACACGAACCATTTGCTTGATCTTAACGAAAAGCTTACTGTAGCATCCCTATATGATACACATTTAGAATACCAAGTTTGAACTTTCTGCCATAATTTGTTTTTGAGATATGCTGATAACAGACAGACACACAGACACACAGACACACACACACACAGACACACAGACCTTTGCTAAAAACATGATTTTCGTATTCAGGGGACCTCAAAACGTGTAAATATAACAAAATCTCGCGTTCGAAAATTTGAGCCAAAAACAATACTTTCTCTACCTTATGGGTAAGAGAAAGTAAAACTAGTATGTTGTGGCCACCACAAGACTTTCCTCTATATTTTCCTATACAAATTCACGCAGTAACAAAAAAAAAAAAAAAAAAAAAAAAGATTTTTTTCAGTTTTTTTTCGTTAAAAGTAAAAAAAATTCGATAACTTTGTTTTAAATTATCAAATATTTATAGTTCAACCATTCGTTTTAAAGGTATTGACGAGACCTTTCGAAAGATACCCATCTTGAAAATTTACCCTCCCCGGGGGGTACTTCCCCCTGGGGGGGGGAAGCGATGCCCCAATTTTTTTCCTAATTAACTACTACTATTATTAATAATTCATATTAATTTCACAATCACAGGTTAAGAATAACTCTCATTATGTACATTTATACGAAATATTGTCCTATACTGCTATGTTAAAAATTTAGAAAAAATACGATCACAGCGCCACCTGTTGAGCGATTGATCCCCAAATCTAATCAGCCCCAGTTTATGTCAGGGGCAAACTAAATACCAAGTCCAGTTAAATTTCGTTAAAAAAAAAAAAAAGCGATTTTTTTTTTTCTAAGTTTTTTTTTGTTAAAAGTAAAAAAAATCAATATCTTTGTTTTAAATTATCACAGATTTATAGTTCAACCATTCGTTTTAAAGGTATTGATGAGACCTTTCGAAAGATACCCATCTTGAAAATTTACTCTCCTCGAGGGGGGACTTCCCCCCCAGGGGGGGGGGGGGGTGGCGAGGCTATACAAAATTTTTTTCCCAGTTGATTATCTCTATTATAAATAATTCTTGTAAATTTCATAATGATTATTAAAAAATAATTCTCTTTATGCACATTTATACAAAATTTTGTCCTATATCACCATGTTAAAAATTTAGAAAAAGCGGGATGGCAACGCAACCTGTAAGACAATTTGTACCAAAAGTTGATAGGCACTAATTTATGTCAAGGTGCAACTACATAATAATTTGTATGAAATTCTGTGCAGTTGTTTCTGAGATACAGTTGCCACAAAATTTTGTCACACACACACACACACAGACAGACAGACAGACAGACATTTTCTAAAAATAGTCAAATCGTGTTCTACAGCTCTCAAAACGTGTAAATCCATCAAAAACCCGAGGTCGAAAATTTTTACGAATCCAATACTTTCTCTATATTACATATAGAAGAAAGTAAAAATATATATGTATGTTAAAATAATAATAATAATAATGATAATTTTCAAAACTTCATCTTCAGTGTTAACTCCACGCACAAAAAACAGTTTGCAATTTTACTCTGTTCAAGTGAAAGCGCTATATTGAGGAAGAAGGTGCAACAGGAATGGATGAACCTCTTTTTTTTTCTTCTTTTTTTAATCCTCCGCAAAAGATTATTACATGCGTGATAACACTGTTTATCTGAATAGATTACTAAGAAAGTGCTTTGTGCTGGGTCACTCTTGAACCACGAATGCCCCCGGAAAAGCACCTTCTATTAGAAGCGCATCATTGATTTTTACTTAGAATTTTTAAGAGCGATTTTGTCGGGAAGTATAACAAGCAGGGATGAACTCAGAGTTGAAATCTTTAGGGAGGAGAAAGCCATTCATTTACAACCAAACTTCACTGACTGTACGCTAATTACATGGCTTTTAACAGCACGATTTAACACCAGGAAATACTTTATTATAATATGAACATAAATAAAATGCACTGGAAAATCTAATCAAAATCCTTTAATATCCTTATTGAAGATTAACACGCGTGATAATATATATATATATATATATATATATATATATATATATATAACAACAACAACAACAATAATAATAATGATAAATAAAATATTAATAATTTTGCATATGCTATTATAAACACTTGAGAACTCGGTTAACTCTACTTTTAACGGTAATTCCTATATTTATAGTAAGATAGTAAAAAAAAAAGAGAAATACGCTTATAAAAGATTTATCATTGAACTGTCACGTAAGCTTTCAATTATTTGTATGCATTTTTTGTTTAATTGCTTACATTGAGAACAAGAAAGAAAAATCATGCAGTACGCATTGATTAGTAACACTTTCCAACTGTACGCAATTGTTGTATCGAATAACTTTTAATTTCTTTGCCTACATTATCACACAACAGACAGAAGGACTGAAAAATACACAGATAGACTAATTGATTTTAAAATTAATCTTAGGCATTTTGGAAAGTGTTAAAAAGGCTTAACGCAAAAGAAAATCCAGCCGTTAGATTATAATTGCAGCCCTTGGTGCATCTGAATATTTAAGTGTAGCCCTGTAAATCAGAAAACTAATCATATCATATTCTATACAAAACATTATTTTAGAATATTAACAATACATTTCAATATTTTTTTGATTTTTACAGTAGAAAGATTTTTAAATGTTTCAAAAAGTTCTGTCCTAAAACGTAATGCATTGGCATTTTTTTTTTTTTTTTTTTTTTTTTTTTTGTTGTTGTTATCCCTGTAAACAAACTAGTTGTACAGGACCTATTAATGTCAAGTTAAATGGGGAACATTCTATAGGGAAAATATTTATAAAAATAACATTCATAGAACACAATGCTTTCGAATGCTTTTGGGTGTCCCTGTACACAAACCAGAAGAGATATTCACTCCATTTTCAATATGGATCATCCGATAGTGAACTTCAATAAAATATATTAGTTTCGAGAAATTCCATAAATATTTACAGGAGTTAGAGCGCTGGCAGACAGACAGACAGACAGATGGACAGATACACAAACTGAAATCATATTCACACTTAAAAATGTTAGAAAGTGTTAAAAACGCTTAATGTAAACGAAAGTACAATTCTAGCAATTTTTTATTAATAGCTCTTAATATAAATGTATATTTTTGTGTCACCCTGTAAACCTAATGCTAATCATGCTATATTCTATGCAAAGCATTTTTTTGTGCATATAAATAACATATTTCAATTTCCTAAAACTTCGTGGAAAGTAAAGTTATTAAAATTTGATTTATAGAAATATTTCTCATAGAACGCAATGCTTTGGAATAATTTTGAGTGTCCCCGTACATAAACTAGTGGTGGTATGTAATCTATTTTATACAAGAAACATCCAATAGTGAATTTGAATAACATATTTCAATTTCATTAAGATATGTCTACAGTAAAGGTATGAAAATATGGTTTATAGAAATACCTCTCATAGAACACAATGCTTTCAAATACTTTCGCGTGTCCCTGTACACAAGCCAGTAGAGGTATAAACCCCATTTTCAGTAGGGAATGTCCGATAGTGAACTTGAATAACATATATCAGTTTCAAGAAATTCCATAAACATTTACAGGAGTTAGCGATCGGACAGGCAGACAGATAGACGGACAGGCAGATACCCAAAACTGAAATCATATTCACACTTAAAAAATGTTAGGAAGTGTTAAAAACGCTTAACGTAAACGAAAGTACAATTCTAGCAATTTTTTATAAATAGCACTTAATATAACTGGATATTTTTGTTCCACCCTGTAAATCTAATGCTAATCATGCTATATTCTAGGCAAAGCATTCTTTTGTTCATATAAGTAACATATTTCAATTTCCTAAAACTTCGTGGAAAGTAAAGTTATTAAAATTTGATTTATAGAAATATCTCTCATAGAACGCAATGCTTTGGAATACTTTTGAGTGACACTGTACATAAACCGATGGTGGTATTTCCTCCATTTTATACAGGAAACATCCAATAGTGAACTTGAATAACATATTTCAATTTCATTAAGATATGTCTACAGTAAAGGTATGAAAATATGGTTTATAGAAATACCTCTCATAGAACACAATGCTTTGAAATACTTTTGGGTATCCCTGGACACAAACCAGTCGAGGTATAAACTCCATTTTCAATAGGGAACGTCCGATAGTAAACCTGAATAACATATATCAGTTTCAAGAAATTCTATAAATATTTACGGGAGTTACAGCACGGACAAACAGACAGACAAACCGAAGTCATTAACACTTTTCAACCTTGTTGGAAAGTGTTAATTATATATAAAGTTTGTGAACAAAGGTAAAATTTTGAGTCTAATGCAAGTTAATTACAGAATACAAAACATTACAGAAAAATTTCATTTCGAAAAAAAAAAAAAAAAGATTAAAATTTATATTTAGAGTAAAATAATACTCTAACGGCACACTTATCCACAGTACATCTTCAGGATGTTTTCCGGGATGTCTTTTCATCCTGAAGACATCTTGAAGATATCTTGGGGAGAAGATGTACTGTTAGGGAAATATTGAATAAATTTATTTTAGTTAACACCATCAAGTGAAATAAGCTTTTTTGTAGGTGTTGGTATTCAGTTTGAAGCCAATTGTCCCCACTAAGAAAGTTGACATAAGGGAAATATCCTCTGTAGGGGGTCTTTCTAAGGGGTCCTAGTCTGTATTCAGGCAAGTTTCGGCGAAGACCACGGAAAACTCTGAACGACTAGGTCTACGAGCGGGACCTAGAATCGAACTCGGCACTTTCCTTCTTTCACATTCGAGAGCAGAACATCTCAGCCACTGGTGGGGTCTCTTTTTAGTAGGTATTTATATTAATAAATGCAATCGCATATCAGAATGTGTAAATGGGGGAATTTACAAATTGTGGTGTGATAGGGTGTGAGGCGATAGGGGGTGTGGTGTGATAGAGGCCGTTTATCTATCAAGGAAAAAAAATCTTGGTCTGGATAGAATGTCCTTCATTGGGCTCTTTCTAAGTATAGTCCTAGCCTGCTTTCATGAGAATTTGTAGATAACCATTAAAATCTTCAAGTTACTAGGCCGACGAACACGACTTCCATTCGAAAAAGGTGTCTCATATATTCTAGCTTTGAAAGCATAAATTTTCAGCTACTGGGATGAAATTAACAGAAGAATTCGTTAAGTCATTGTTAGATAAATTTGCTCGAAATTCTAATAAATATTTCTTGAACTTCTACATTCTTCCATCATATATATAAAGATTAAATTTTGAAAAATAAGTAATAATTGAATTTTTAAAGAGAGAGAGAAACTCAAGAAAGTGAAATTGGTAGCAGTAATGATTAATCGAAATTGTTTCATAAAACCTAAATTCTAAACGTTTGTAAATGGTTCTCTAAAGTATTCCACATCTTCATAAATGCTAGAATTTTCTAATCTTTGAGAATACAATAAATTAAATTTTTTCTACTAAGTTTATGTGTTATTCAGTCTGTAAAGTAGAAAAGTTTAATATTTAGCATGATTACCCTAGCAATCAATACGGTATGAGTTCAGATACAAACCATTCGTTTCTTCATCAGACTTGACTTTATCATTTTATTCTTTTTTCCCTTTTAGTTGCATTTTTTAAAGACGATAAAAAAGTGTCTAATAGATATTTTTAAAGAAATTTCTGTACAAATGTTTATTTTATTTGAACGCTATCCTCTCCACGTATGAAATGTTTGTAAAGGTAATGATGAATTCCGTTATCACAATTTGAATTCCAGAAACGGTCTCTAATTTCATAAAACACATTTTCAAATTAATCAGGAGGGAGTCCATGAATGGAATATATTCAAACACAAAATAATAGTGTCAACAGTGCGTTATTATCTATTTGAAAAAAAAAAAAAAATCTATAGGTTAAGTTATATTTAGAAATAGAATAATTTGTGATTAAGCAATATTGTCAAGGTTAATGAAATCAACTATGTCATAACCAACAAAATCTTGAAATAAATAAAAAATCTACTTACCACGCAAATAGCGGCGAGGGACGAGCTCAGTCGTATAGAACAGGAACTCATCTTCACAATCTACATAAAAAAAAGAAACAATGTCATTACCAAGCACGTAAATGACACGCGTGGCGAAAGTCACAAGTCACATGGCAATTCCCTCATTAATCTCGGAGAGTACAATGGCCAGTAAGCAAACCTGAGTCGATCAATCTGACCTTCTTAGTAATTCTGACACGCTTTCTACCTTCTTTTAACGTACCGTTCTCGCGGGTTATAAACTCATCAACATTTTCGTGCCGGAATCTCGACAAGCTTTGTTAATGATGTAATTACAAATGTACCACTTTACATGTCAAATATCGTGAAGTTTCACTTTTGATCATGAATTATTCAATTTCTCGAGACATATTTAATTATTCTGACACGCTGGACAAATTACTTATTCTTTATTGATAAAGAAATTTGAATATAAATTTTGAAATCTAATTTTACTCGATGGTTTTTTTTAAGTGACTACGGCAGTTGCATACATTGCTATCTTTTAGAGCATAAAGTGGAATTTAATAATGTTTTATATCACAGGTCAACAAAAATGAAGTTGACAAAATTTGATTTCATGATTTTAGCTGATCTTTATGTATTTTTGATGTGCTAAAACCGAAAATGCAGTTCAATTTTCTCTATCACGTATAGGTTTTTGTCAATACAGGGTGCTTGACACGGTTTCTTACATATACCACTAACAGTAGGTTGGTTGGTTGCTTGGTATGGTTTTACGTTCCACTAGTGCTGTACTATTACAACAATAGGTATCCATGTTTAATTAATCATGGAAACATACTATAAAACTTACCATAAAATCGTATTGGTGGAAGAGCAATGGAAAAAATTGCATAAGCAGGCACTCTGTATTGACAAAAATGTATACGTGATAGAGAAAAACTAGCTTCATTTTCAGTTTCAACACACCAAAAAACATAAAAATCAGCCAAAATTATAAAATCAAAATTTTACATGTCGACCTGTGTATCCTGTAATAATTCCCTTCTTATCTTATTTTTTATTGAAAGTGTATTATTTTGTAATACATTTACGTAAATTCCAAAGTTGACATGCATGTAGTTGCACTGAGTCTAATAAGCCATTATGTATCTAAATTCCATTGTAATGAAAACTGTCCAATCATCGATAGCCCCATCGGCAGCATCATCTGTACAAAGATTAATTTCTAGTATCAATGGAATAGCAAAAACAATCAGAATTAGGCTTTATACAAAACAAGTTATAACATCGTTAACATGTCGAACGAAGCCTACCTTAAACTTAGGATCCTGAGTCTGATAATTAATTTAGATAAAGAAAAAGTATGGTGCAAAATAATTTCGTAAATTTAGAAATTCAAAACGTTTTCCAAGTATGTAAACAATAATCACTTGTTATAATAATTGAATTCCTTTCTTACTGTGTAATGCTATTAACAGGCTTATACTAACTGTCGTACTAACAGTATTTTAACTAAATATTACTACCTTAAAAATTAAGCTGCATTATGTAAACTTTATCTTTTTAAAATTTAAACATTAATAGATTTCATTCACAATCATACAATAGTACTTTTTATTGCAATGGTAATTTTACTTTGAAAAAAATGACATAAAATTTCATCTCTATATACCTATATAATATGCATCTATCTATCTATATATATAAATAAATGTACAGATCAATAGGAAATGCTCATTATAATAGTTTCATATTGAAGCAAGTATAAAATAACAACTGGAACAATAATTTTAAGCTTGCTATGTTTTTTTAATTTAAAAATATGCTACAAGATTTTATATTCAAGAACAAAACTTTAAAAAGTAATCAGTAGGAGGAAAAAACAAGATTTATTTCTGGTATTGAGATAAATAAGATTTTTCAGTCAGGAATAAGGAGAGTACATGTTCAATAATTTATCCACTGTTTTCTACGATTAGGTTAATAAGCAATATGAGACACTCTACAGTAATGCAATCCTATCACGTGAATGCTATGGTGGATGTCATATTCTGACAAATTTAAAATAACGTCGATGTAAACAGATTTTTTGAATTAAAAGAACGTACATAATAAGAAAGTGTCACGCGAATCGTTTTTGAAATGTTCCTTACATATACCAATATAAGGCTGAGATTCGTGGTGCCTAAAAATCAAGCAGCCTAAAAAATTCCATAAATCAAGTTCAAATACTATAAGTGTTCAAAATATAATTTTTAATTGGCTGATATAAGAGAATATATTAAGGGGCTTAACACAGATTGATCATGAATAATTTTTTCTATATCATTAAAGAATAGAATTGAAATTTTCCGCAGTATTCGACAAAAGAATTTAGATGAGGTTATGTGAAATACCTTATCTTGTTGTGCTTCCTTTGACGAAAACAGTTCCAGAACTAAAAATGCGCAATTTTAGTGCACTTGCGTTGGTGACTTCAGATACGTTTCGTTATTATTATTATTATTGTTTTTTTTTTTTTTTCTAAAAAAAAAAAAAAAAAAAAGGAAGTGTGCTGTTGTGGTGTTGGGAAGGTCAATTGGCTACATTTAGGACCAAGTTCGCTGTGGAATGATATTTCTAATAGGTACTAGAAAGTATCTACATCAGTTTTGGAGAAAACCACAAAAACTCCTTATGGCTAGATAGTTGATGATGAACCTTAAAAATGATAGGAATTGCCTTATGGCTAGAGCGAAGAACAAACCTGAGTTTGAATTCGGTACCTCCCGTCTACCGGTTTAATACGCAAAACTCCTCCGCTACTGGTGAGGACGGCAATATAAAAATAAAATTTAAAGTATATGAATCGCATTTCGAGCAGTGAGATTCGTAGATAAAAGACGTGAAAAAAAAAAAAAAAAAAATGTGTGGCCTAAAATGTGTTAGAAAGTTAGCAATTTAAATAAAAAAGTAGATTTCAGTTAAAAACATGTAAGTGTTTCTAGAAACAATAATTGTGATTACACTTAAATATAAATTACACACAGAAAAAAAAAATAAATAAATTATCGAAATAAATATATTTTATAGAGATTCGTGCATGACCCACTCACGTGTTCTTTATTATTATTAATAATATTATTATTATAATAATATCTTAGTCTATTATTATTATATATCCTAGAGTTATGAAAATACAGCTGTTTATGTATTAAGTTTGAAACATATAAACCTATTTCTACAGTAGACAGAACATAGTTTTATTACGGGAGTATAAGAAAGTGTGGCAAAGATGTGTCAGCTGATTTCTGGGAAAAGCTTTTTCGGTAATTACCACGTTATTGATAAGTATTTGTTTCGATTTGTTTATTATTATTATTATTATTATTATTATTAAAAGATAAAGCAAGCAAAACTTGTGCAAAACATTACATTTTCAGCTGTATATTTATATAATTCTTTTATTTATTTTTCATTTAAAACAGTCATTCAGAGATAAATATAATTCCAATAAATAATTATAAAAAAAATATTGCATTTTTTTTTTTTCAGATAACACACGCAATTGTTATTTTTTCATTTAAAAACTAAATATAGCAGTTATAAACATTTTACAAAATTAATTACTTAAAAAGTAAGAAAAAAAAAATCTTACCTGTGAAATGTCCAATCACCATTACTGGCGATAAAATAGGTTTTACATTCAAAACAATCTAACTTTTAAAGGGAAATTAAAAAAAAAAAAAAAAAAAAAAAAAACTTTTAAAAATGAAGAAAGATATCGTCTACGTAAGCGAACGTAGAATTTACAGCTTGGTGAAAAAAATTCAATGTTGGCTAGTTTGACTTGATAAGGTTGGATAGTTTGGTGTGTAAAGAAGTCACGTGGCTATTATAACTTATACATGTCACGTGACTATTTTTATGAATGATCCTTGCCACACAAAAAGGTTGTCATTGCCCCGTCCATTGTAATAATAGGTCTATGGTTTGAAACGATTGTATTAAGCTTTATATAATTTCAATTTTCCAACAAAAGCATAAAACTGAATAAAAAAAAATAAATAATAATAATTACTTACATTAAAATTCAATGTTAAAGGAATATATATATATTTTAATTTCCTATTAGCACGACAGAAAAGTACTTAAAATTTTCTGTGCCTAATCATTTCAACAGTGATGTGCTAAATCCGGGTTAGTTATAGAAACTTTTAAAAATAATTATCATCTGTCGATTTAATTTAATTTATTTATTTATTTGTAAAACTTGTAAATTATATGATAATGAAACCTATGTATTACATTTAGATAACAAATGTTTTTATTTTTATCAGTAAATGAAACATTATTATTTCAATAATGGTATCATGTTCAACTCTTGCAGTTGATATAAATGCAAAAGAATGGAAAATATTTTCGCGATTTAAAATCATATTATGATAGTCTTTTAAATATAAAACACATGATAATAACTATATAAATAAAAACTTTTGAAAATTACATACAAAAACAACTAACGAACGTTTGTTTCAAGAGCAAGAAAAGTAACATATAGTATATATACATATTTCTTTTTTTACATTTCATAGAATTAAAAGAGATGCCGATGTTTTATGACTTTTTCTTATTATTTGGGGGGGAAAATTAATAACGTGAAATGATAAAAACTTGATTAGAAAATTTATAAGTGAACAATACTTATGCTTGTATAACAGTAAAAAAGAAAAAAAAAAAGCATATTATAAATATTGTTTTAATATTCAGGTATACTGACTATTCAAGCATGAGACGAGATGAAAAAACAAATATCTTGTTTTGTAAAAGTAAATATCATTTATTACAGTTCATTTGCTATTTAATATCTCCCTATGTATATACAAGTTTATTATAAGTTATTTTTGTTTAACATTTTTAGTATATTGTATGATTAAAAACATATTTATATATGTGTGTGTGTGTGTGTGTGTGTATTATTCAGAAATAATTATTTTTCCATTTCTTAATTTTTATTCTTTAGAAATATTACTAATCTGTTTTATTAGTTGTTCTTCTATATCCAATTTTTAATGAACCGATTTTTATTTATTTATTTTTCTTGTAAACATAATAACAGTCGTATGTATTATTCTTTTTCAAAACAAAACGAATTGAAGTATTAAAAACATATTAATACTTAGAAAAGATTTTACAAACTATTTACTTTCTTATCATTAAGAATTATTAGAAAATTTTGCGGTTCAACTAAGATGACTTAGTATAAGTACATATTACATTACAAAAGTTACAATAGCTCATTTTAAAACAAATTTTCGCTTTTAATGTACTTTTGAAAATTCTACTTAGTTTTAATAACGGAATTGTATTTTTAAGAAACTTTATATATTTCCAAGTATTACAGTTCATATATTTTGTGTAATTTCTTTTTTCAGTAATCTATTTTTCTTTTTCCTTACAAAACATATTAATGTCATTTTATTATAATTTATAAATTAATTTAAATAGCAGTTACGCATTATCTATTCGGTCATTTTCACTAAATCAAAACCATTGACAAATGCCGTGATATAAAATAGAGAACGAAATTTTAATGACAACTAATTATTTAAGTTACATTATTTGTATCAGTAAAATGTTGAATTTTAAGAAAATACATTATAACAAATAAACATTTACATTAGATTGATAAAATAATAATAATAATAATAATAATAATAAACATATATTTTAGAACTTTCGATTAACTGAAATTGTTTTTTTAATAAATAAATCAAAATAAACTATTTGTAATTTAAAATATATGCAACAATTACTGACTTAATTGTGTCAGTGCACAGTGGTCGGAATTTCGCCATATTGGATTCGCCATCTTGTTTTTGAGTTTGCCTTTGAAGTTTTCAAAAAACCAATGTCAGATTCGGATTCAGCGACCTCGAAAACATATATATACATCACAATTTCACTTGTTTTCTTTAATTTCGACTTTTGGCCAGCTTTTTTGAAATTCCGACCACTGTGTGGCGGATCAAAAATCAAAAAATTGATAGATGAAGGATAATTTTCACATTTAAGGGTTTTTGAGGGCGCTAAATTCAAATTTGATATCAGTTTTTATAAAAAAAGTGATCTTGCACTCAAAAACAAGATGACGGATCCAATATGGCAGACCAAAGTCCAAAAAATTAAAAAATTAAATTAAAAAGTAAAAATTAAATTAAAAAGTTAAAACGCTTTTACACATACAGGGGCAGGCGGGGGCACCCAATTCTTTAACGGCTGAATAAAATGGACATCCCTTAACACTCTCCACTTTGAATCAATGCGGGATCTTGCGAGATAAAAAAGTTTCCATACTTTGAAACTTTTGGTTATGTTATAATTGAGGTTAACTTCAAAAAGCCGCTCAGGAGATCACTATCTACTAACCTCCACAATTGTCGGCCATATTTTGTTGAATGTTGTTGTTGCGAAATTTTCCGAGAAACACTATTTGTTTAACTGTTAAAATGCATTAACAATTAAAAAGAAAAAATTGTCACGTTTTCCGCCAGCCTACACTTAGAAATATGTAGATAGAATAAATTTTCCACCTCACAGTTTCATTCAGTGGCTCCCTCTGAAGGTATTTCCGCGGTACTTACGTCTAAAAACGCGCCTAAATTTTTCGACTTTTGGCCAGCTTTTTTGAAATTCCGACCACTGTGCAGTGTCAGAAGTTTGCAATAGCGATTACAGTCTATAGTGAACTAATACTGTATTTGGTGTGAAGTTACGATTGACCGGTATCATACGAAATTATTATATAAATAATATATTTTCAAATTTCCCCAAAAATTCGTAATAAAATTTCATCAACGCTAAAGATTTTTTTATACCCTTTCAGTATTTGTAAGACAAATACTAGTGACCAAAATTACTTTTCCAATTTTACATTTAAACTATAATGCTCTAGGATAATGGGAAAGGAAAATACTCTATTAATTATCCCAATAAATTGTTGATACCACAAAAAAAAATAAAAAACGTAACATGTAAGAATATAAATATATATACACGACGATTCGTTTACTTGGATTATTTGAGAAATATTAGCGAGATATCTTGCCTAAACATTAGCGAGACCTCATCCAATTCCGAAAGCTTTAGGTTTTCTGTATAGTGGTGACAAAAATCATCCGATTACCTTGAAGGTTGTTACAATTATTTATGAGTTACATGTAATTATGAGTTACTGTATACATTTTGGTGTGAATATGTAGTACTTATCATTCGGGTACTTTCAAAGAATTCCAATACATAACACTATATGGACGGCATTTTTTAAAAACTGCTTTTCAATATTGTTACACTGCATTCAACAAAAGGAAAGCTGCATTATTAAAATTCTTGAAAACATAGTTTCTGTAGAAAATTGTATGCAAAGAAATAATAATTAATTTTCAGAATTACATAAAAGATGTCTGATGCGTTATGCATTATGCGCGGTAACTAATAGGTATGAATTTTCTGTAATAGTATACTCATATTATGTAAATAAAGCAGATAATCAACGAGGGATCGGGGAACATATATATATATATATATATATATATATATATATATCAAATAGATTAAAATGAGTAATACAAATGGGACGTTAAGTTTCCTGATCTGTAAAGCAACTAATTTATTAATTTTTAAAAACATTTCATAAGTCAAGTATTTTTTAAAACACCGTCTTTCAAGAAACCATCAATCAAGAAACCATCCCCCGCCCCCTCCCTACCCATGACTGTTATGTTATAAATCAGTAAGATTAAGTACAATACTCTTTTTGCAAAATGCATAATAATACAATTTAAAATATATAAAAATCGAAGTTTCAGAGTTACATTCATGAACGGATAACTTGTCGACGAGTCCGGTTAAAAGTTTGGTTCACATGTTTATACTAAAAATACAGATATTCCAATTTTACTAAACTCTTGAATTTCTAAGGTTCAGCGTTACAATTGTAAACTTTAATTTCTCTGCAAATTCAATGACAAGATTGGTTGACTTATTAACTTGAAAATGTCTGTAAACATTCCCACGATGCTTTCGTTATTTATAATAAAGTGGTATGGAATTTTTGTTTGTCACACGGCAGATGATTGTTTTCGAGTGTTCCTTATTATTCATACCATGTTTCAAAAATGTGATAAATTGCATACATCAGAATTCATTCATTGTACATCAGGAGATGGCAGTTTAAAAATGTACACTTGGGTGGCCCTTACTTGAAATTAGTTATATTCTCTGCAGCGGAGCAAATTCAGTTTGAACAGCGCTCCTCCCCCATATTCTGGATTGAATATTAAAAAAGAATATTGTTGCTTTTGATAGCATATGATATATTTGCTATATATTTTATAAGCAAAAATAAGACAAAGGTGAACTTCAAATATTCTGAACTGACAAGCATTTGAAAAACACTCTATTAACTTATTCCTCTTTACATATTGATATATACTTTTACAGACTGTGGATAGTATTGTGTCAGTAATACTAGGTGAAAGAACGTTTCCGGCATTTTATGTCCCCTAGTTAACGTACCATTCAAGAAAATAGTATGTATTTTTAAATTTAAATATTTTCTAAGATATGCGCTCAAAGTGAAACACAAGAATCCAGTTTCCATATTTACAGTTCTTTAACAGTAATATAATTTAAAAATTTTACAATGGCAACACTCTTTTTACTTTCTCTTACCCATAAGGTAGAGAAAGTATTGTTTTTGGGTCAAATTTTCGAACGCGAGATTTTGTTATATTTACACGTTTTGAGGTCCCCTGAATACGAAAATCATGTTTTTAGCAAATGGTCTGTGTGTATGTCTGTGTGTATGTCTGTGTGTCTGTCTGTTATCAGCATATCTCAAAAACAAATTATCGCAGAAAGTTCAAACTTGGTATTCTAAATGTGTATCATATAGGGATGCTACAGTAAGCTTTTCGTTAAGATCAAGCAAATGGTTCGTGCACAGGGACAATCAAGAGAATTCTAATACATTACGTCTATGGGGGAAATTGCAGGAAAGTAGAGTTTAACGTCTATAGACTGATTTAAACCAAATGAAACGAATATATATTTTTTGTAATAGAGATAGTTAACTGGGTGTATGTAGGAGCCTCGCTTCCCCCCCCTGGGGGGGAAGTCCCCCCTCGAGGGGAGTAAATTTTCATGATGGGTATCTTTCAAAAGAGCTCGCCAATACCTTTAAAACGAATGGTTGAACCATCGATCTGCGATAATTTAAAACAAAGTTATCGATTTTTTTTACTTTTAACGAAAAAAAAAAAAATCGTTTTTTTTTTTCCCCCTTTTTTTAAAGGATGAGAATAAAATGGACTTTTTTTTGGATATTTGGTGTTATACCACTTCTCTAATAGGGAAATCGTCTGCATTATCATAAGAGATATATTTTTTAAATAATAATTTTAATAAATTATTTTTTAAAAACAGAATTATTTTTTAATAACCGAATTAAATTCTATGTAAATGTAGGTGCATTAATGAAACGGGGGGGTTGAGGAGGGCGGTGGCCCCCCTCACACAGAACTAATTATCATATAAAACTCTTCAGAAGCCTAATATGAATTGTTTAACACAGGTTTACATAACAGTACTCGTTATCTTACCTTTTAATCTGCAACCCGCATTTATAATGTTAAATTTCAGGGTAAGAGAAAGTCGTGTGAGTGACACACCAGACTATTTTTTTTACTCTCATTGTAATATTCAGAAATACTTTAAATTGCATTCAAAAAGTAAATTAAAGCGTGTGCTTTTTTACAAAGTATTCCAAATGTTTTCTAATAATCTTTATATTGGTACGCTTACGCTTTACATTCCACATAGCTACTTATAGCTGGGGAACATTAATTGTTGCTAAGTTGCAGCCTGTTTTAGTAGAAACTGAGCATGTGGGCATCTCGACCAACATATCAAGGAAAATTTTATGTAAACAGGATTTCGAGTTATCAGTAAGAAAATATCTTGAAATTTTTATCAATCAAGTGATTTAAAGAAATAAAAGACAATGATGAAATTAAAATTTAAATAAAAGTTTAACGTTTATAAATGGTTAATGCTTGATAAAACGTAAATAACAGACTTTCTCGTGGTCTTTTGATGAAATTAAAATGGCTACAACAAAAATATTCTTTTTGGATGCATCTAAAATTTATTCATATAAAGAATAATACTTGGCATTTATGTGCATAAATTTTCTTTCAAATTGTAGACTAAATTAAAAAAACTTTTCTTACGAAGTAATAAATATTAATTTATCAAGATGTTTCTCAAGATCATCAGTAAATTTAATAAATATCTGTTGTTTTTACTTGAAAGATTACTTTAAAATCATTTATGGCAGTTTTGAATTATAATTAAAATAATACTTTATGAGACTACATTACATTTACACTGAATATCCCGCTTCTGAAAACCTCTTTCAAGCATAACTGCGCGAAATGTAATTGCTAAAGTACATAATTTGTTTTTTCTTCAATGGACCTTACTATGATTCTTCTTAATTTAGAAGGGAAAAAAGTAATAGTAAATTTATTACATTTGCCACTTCTCTAATTTTAACAAAATAGTAGTAAATTATATGTAATTTTTTTTCTTATTCTTTTTTTATATTCTGCAGTACTTTTCTTTTCAACTGACACAGGTCTACATCTAAAATTTTGATTTGATAATTTTAGCTGGTCATTATAATTTTCGGTGAGCTGTAACCGAAATTGAAGTCAGTTTTTCTATATCATGTATATATTTTTGTCAACATAGGGTGGTGTCTACCGACACAATTTTTTCCACGACTCTTCCACTAATTTAATTATATAGTATTTTTTATAGTATGTTTCTATGATTAATTATGGAAACATACTAGAAACTACCGAAAATGAAAAAAAAAAAAAATGTATCATTAGACACTCTGTATTGATAAAAATGTATACGTGATAGAGAAAAACTGGCTTCATTTCCGATTTGAGAACACCAAAAAACACATGTATCAGCTAAAATCAACAAATCAAATTTTGCAAACATTAATTTTGTAGACCTGTGTGACTTGTAGTCAGTCACATCTGATAATTAAAAGAGGCAATTAATATAATAAATTACAATATCATTTTATTATAATTACTTCTTTATTACAAAACCAACTTAAATCATCCATTAAAATACTACTTAGGTACATTTCGTATAAATGAAACATATTTTATTACTCAACATAAAGTTATACAAAGAAATTCTACAATGAACACCTGGAACGCGTTTATCTTCTAATCTCTTAATGGTAGAACACGGTAACTGACCTTTTCATAAAGGTAAATTCAGATTTCTCAGCGTGTTATCAAAGGAAAGGTGAGATAATAAGCAAATTAGGAAGCTGACGGACGAAGTTCTAATCCAATAATAACATAATATGTAATCCCACGACGTTATAGACGCTTTATATCATATAAATGAAACGCAGTGAAGAAAAAGAATTCTTTTTAATCCGCTCTTTACCACTTTTTCTCATTTTATCTCTGTCAATATTTAACCATGAAAGAAGCTTTCTTCGAGAATAATTTCTTTTTGTTAGATTAACTATAATTTTTCCTTCTTTACATTTTTTTTTTTTTAATTAAAAAATAAATAAATAATGCATAAATGATAAGTCAAAAGGTATAAAAATAACATCATCAAATTAAGATGACTATGCCAAAATATTTGTTTCTAAACGCAGAAAGGGATGAAAGTTAATAAATCCTAATTTTCGCATTAATTCAACTTATATTAATAATTTCTAGCTCAAAAAAATCTTTTGTCTATACTCTTAGTTGTAATAACAATAATAATAATAATAATAACTAAAAACACTAGTTATTATTTCTTTTCAAAAATTTGCTTATAAAAGGTAGCATATCATATAGATGGTCTTCTAAAAAGAAATACCAACTTAACTATTGTATAATTATTACAGTTTGCTGAAAATTAAAAAGTATTGAGTCACTTCACTCGACTTTCCGAACATTAAGTAATTAATGATTTCATAAAGAAATTAAAGTAAGAAAAGTCGTTAAATAAACAGAAGACGATATTATAATAGGTTGTTTCAGTACTTTTCTGCGTATAGCATGTTGTTTAATTTTCCGTCATTGCCTTTCAAATGATTTGAGTCCATAGACCATAAGAATACAGAAGTTTTCGTTATGTCGCGATGGTGATCTATAACATATATATAAGTTTTAAGCTAATTCGGATGAGGCGTTTCAACGTTATAGTTCTTTAAAAAATTTCAGTCCATAAGCGATAATGATAAAGAAACTTTCTTTGTGTCCCTGTAAAATCTGTAAGTGCTAGATTCTTCAAAATTTATACAGTTCGTGTGACGATGATCTATAATATGTACATAAATTTTCAGCTCAATCAAATATTTATTCGCTATCACACTTTAAATAATTCGAGCCCATAAGACACAATGATAAAGAAATTTTCTTTGTGTCGCTGTAACAAAAACTATGAGCGCTAAATTCACTAAAATTCATATAATTCGTGTGGCAGTGATTTATGACATGTATATAAATTTTCATCTCAATTGGAAAAGGCGTTTAGACGCTATCGCACATTAAATAATTTGAGCCCATAGGGCATAATCATATAGAATTTTTCATTGTGTCCCTGTAAAAAAACTATATGTGTTAGTTTGACCAAAATATATGCAATTCGTGTAATAATGACTTATATCATATGTATGAATTTTCAGCTCAATCGAATAATGCGTTTAGACGCTATCGCACTTTAAAAAAAAATTGAGCCCATAAGCCATGACGATAAGGAATTTTTCTTTGTGTCCCTGTAAAAAAAAAAAAAAAAAAAAAAAAAAAACTATAAGTGCTAAATTCATAAAAATCTATACTGTTTGTACGACAATGACTTGCAACATATATATAAATTTTCTGCTCAATCAAATAAGGCATTTAGACGCTATCGCACTTTAAAAAATTTGGGCCAAGCCATAATGATAAAGAATTTTTCTTTGCGCCCCTGTAAAAAAAACTATAAGTGCTAGATTTACCAGAATCAATAAGGTTCGTGCTACGGTGACCTATCCCATACGTACTAACTTTCAACTCTTTCGAGCAAAGCGTTTAGACGCTATTGTGTTCACTCACATACGTACACACATAGATGTACACATACATACACCACCGTAAAAAAAGCAAATATGAACTCAGGAGACCTCAAAACGTGTAGATACACCAAAATCTTAAAGTTAGAATTTTGACATGATTACAATATTTTCTTTGCATATGTATGTTCGGAAAGAAAGAAAAATCATTAATAAATATCACAAATATTAGTTTTTTAATTGGCTGATATTTTGAATGACTTAATCCCTAGACATTAATTGCGTCAGCTCTTTCTTTGAATATTTGAAAGAGGTTGTAAGCTACTGCTAGAGGAGGTAACCTCAGACAGATCCATTTTTGATATTAAACAGGCACATAGACTGAAATTGAAATTATTTGAATTTTATTAACAACTTAGAATAGGGGAAGTGAAAACTACTCGCTTGGTATTTAACGACTGAATTGCCTGCAGGTCAAATGCCGACACTTTGGTTATCGCTGGCGAAGAACTATAAATAGTTACCTGCCTTAAGATTGACACATCCAAAACAGAGGAAATCACCACTCTCAAACTTCTATTATCTCCAAATGATTCCTAACTTTAAATCCATAAATATATACTACCACTGGAGAATTAATTTTGCATTTCAATTCCACTTAAGCTTCTCCGTCGTATCTAAAATGTCCTCCATGCCTCCTTCGAAGCAAGGGGCCAATTCCTTATGAAGAGGATCAAAATTGTTATGGAAAGTCTCCGGGAACCAATTTACTCACTTGGAGGCCCAGGGCACTCATGTTCAATGGGCCGGGCCCCTTTTTCTCGTACTTTAATATTACAACAAACAAAACGAACCGCTTATTTCTGATTCAGCCATCTAAAAATTCACTCCACTTTTCATTTTGTTGATAAGAGTTAAGGCTAAACAAGATCCGTCACTTGTCTATCGGATCGACATACGTCGCTCCCGTGTATCTGCATTGCGGTGTGTGCCTCGGATTTAGTTAGCCTTAGTAAAAGTTTGGAATGTAAGTATTGGTTGTATGCAGTTTTATTTGCGTTTAGCAAAAATATGGCAATTTTTCCGATGAGTTGATGGTTTCCTTGAAATATCATCACGCCGATTTATAAAACAGCGCAGTAATTCTTCCATCCATTGACGGAAAAAACAAAACAACGATCATTATTGCAAAACTTAGAAATTTTTCATTTTAACTATTTTTTAAAATGTACAATGGAATTTCTTAGGGGCTTCTTCACTGTGAAGGCCCAGGGCACGTGTCCTGAATGCCCTGCCTTAAATCAGGCACTGCCTCTAAGGGTTATTACCAGACCGTCACCAATTGCTTATTGTGTATATGTAGTGCTACATTAAATCAACACAACCTCACCTTAACCTACATGTAAGTTTCAGAAAATCCGCTCCAGTCTATCGATCTCACAAAATTTCGCAGACCGCAACACTTTCACTGAAAGCTCATAGAAAACCTTTATGACTTGCTACTTAACACCATTACTCCAACAAACTACTTCCTCATTCGATGTTTTTTTTTTTTTTTTTTTTGGTCTAAATTACTCAACTTATTTATTCTACTTAAAAAAAAAAAAAAAAAAAAAAAAAAAAAGAAATACATTCGTAATCTAAAAGATTCGATATTTAATTGGAATATTTTGTTTCGCTTAACTCCCCGAAAATTGCTTATTTTTTAAAAGAAATTTGACCATGTGTTTAATTTGTCATTTTTACTATATGATGAGTTGGAAAAATAAAACTGGTGTTATAAAAAAAAAGAAAGAAAGAAAGAAAGAAAGAAATGGTACTTTGTTAATAATAAATGATAGTTTTTTGTAAAAAAAAAAAAAAAAAAAAAAAAAAAGCATTACTGCCAATAAGCTATAATTTGTTCCATAACTTACATATTGATACTATTTTGACACTCAGATATTTTACTAAATATTTATGTTAGCTCTACTAAATTCTGTATGATTGATCAACTGTATAACATGTTTAAACTGTAATTGAATATATGTAATCTTGCAGTAGCGGCACTTTTTAAGCATGATTTTGATCACCGATTGCAGTTTCACAAGTGATTGATTGTTATTATTATCATCGACAAAATCGATGGTTATTTTGGTATAATTTTGTTGTTCGTAAAACCTTAACTAAGATGGATCACTGACGGAAATTTATAGTTAGGAGATCAAAATGATAGGTATATGTACATACACATGTATATATTAAGATGTTATTATTATTATTTGTAACTACTATAAATTTATTCCTTTTTACTTTCTCTTACCCATATATATGGTAGTGAAAGTATTGCTTTTGAGACAAATTTTAGAAAGTGAGTTTTTGTTATATTTACACATTTTGAGGTCCCCTGAATCCAAAAATCATGTTTTTAGCGGTTGGTCTGTGTGTCTCTGTGCGTCTCTCTGCGTGTGTATGTCTGTGTGTGTCTGTCTGTTATCAGCATATCTCAAGAACAATCAGCAGCAGAAAGTCCAAACTCGGTATTTTAAATATGTGTCATATAGGGCTGCTACACTAAACTTTTCGTAGAGATCATGCAAATGGTTCGTGTACAGGGTCACCCGAGATAATTTAAATACATTGCGTCTATGGGGGAAATTACAGTTACACAAGTACACTTTAAGATCTACAGGCTACTTTAAACAAGACGGAATGAACTATTTTTTTATATGCATAAAAGCATGTTTTGTAGTATATATATATATATTTATGTATTCTTTAATGTTGCCAACAACCAACATAATATGTGTACGCATTTTTATTTTAACATATTTTTTTTTTCTTTTCTTTTTCTTGCTTTATTCTTATTTATGCGAATTTTAACAAGAAATCATTACGAGAAGCTGACTTTTAATTAATTTAGATTTCTGCCCTGTTTTTCTTCTATTTCTTTAGTTCTTTCTTCTTCTTTTTTTTCTTATTTCAATAAACATAAATGAACCAGAAACATGATGTAAAACAAATGAGAGGCACGAACTATGATAACTTTAGCGGAAAATTTCAAAACCGCGTGATGAAACTTTTTATGAATGTGAAAAGCAAACTGTTATGTTCGTATTTTATGATGAATGAGAGTTCAATTTTTTTACCACTATGTTGTATTAATTGTATACATAAAAAGAAAAGAACAGAATGTGAAAATTCGTGATACCACATGAGCCAAAATATAACGTATTACATCAATCTTACATAAAAGCTCTGACTTCTAGCATCAGCATGTTTTTTTCTTGGTAATATACTTTTATCTTTCATATAGAAATGCAGAAGGTATAAAATAAAGAAAAAACTCTTTAAAAGTAAATAGAAAATAATGAAATTCACAAATTATTCATATATTTATTGCGTAAATTAATCAATGTTAATTTTCATATTAACTGACTAATTTTCGTGTTGTTACATTGCACTTATTCATGATTTAATTGCAAAAAAATAATCTGTTTTCAAATTTTATTTCCTTAATTTGCCTTTTGTTTACTTGAACGTTAAGTTTATACATATAATAAAATTATAATAACTGTGCGTAATGCATTTTATAAGATTTCAAATGTTTGTTTTATTTTACTACATAGGTGTTAGCCATTTTAATAAAATAAATTGTACAAAAATTATTACATCTTTATGGAAAACCTAAATGCTATTTACGAAAATCAAAATGTTATTACTTTTATTAAAATAATATATCTATATTTATATATAAAAGACGTCTTCAAAAATAGCCTAGCCATAATTTAAATGAAGTGTACGTGAATATTCACATTGTAAGAAAGTTTTAAATTATGATTTTACTATGAAAATACATATTACAGAAAAACATAAAAAAAAAAAAAATCATAGATTATGAAAACATTTCCGAACTGTATTTACCTGTTCTATTGTTTAGCTTGTAATATTACAACTTTTCAAGTATTACAGACAAGAAACACAACTTAAAATGCACTTCGGGCCATTCTGCATAAACTAAAATGCATCTGAATGGCAATGTAAACCTTTGCTTTAAAGAGGAAACATAAAATAGTTGTGTATCCTTGTATACTATGTAAAACTAGAATACGCTTGTTATTAGGTGCGAAAACTAAAACAGTTACAAAAAAGACTCACAACACAATTAAATGCCCTTCAGAGCATTTTTCTTCTTGGTTCATAATGTGTCAGAATATTTTGAATGGCACTGTCAAACAAACATTAATGCAAATCATGACTGATTCTGTAGTAAACATGCCTATGCATATCTATATAATGTATGTTAGATCTATAACGTTTTGTGCAGTATAAAGGTATTCAAGCAAGTCTTAAGGAAATAACTGCCATAGACGGAAATGTATTGTAACATTTTTTTAACTTTTGTACACAAGCCATTTGTGCTATTAATATTGTATTCAATAGGACACATGCAATACTGAACCTGAATAATCATATCAGTTTTAAGGTACTTTACATATATTTACGAAAATTAGAGTGCGAACAGGAAGACAGGTAAACCAAAATCATGAAAACTTTTAAATTTGGTTGCAAAGCGTCAAAATGGCAGAAAATCACTCATCACGCATACATTATGAAATACTTTTGAACATACGATATAGTTAAAATGGGAATATGTCAGTGAATGTTATTACTTTCAAAAATGTAAATAAATAAATACATAAAAAAATAAAATACTAATAACGTGCTTTGTTGTTTCTATTGAAGTCTTAATTAAGGCCTTTTACACGCATGCGCACACACACACACATATATAAATATATATATATATATATATATATATGCACACACACACACATATTATTGTAGTATATATATATGTACACAGACACATATAGGTACATATATATTAATATAAGTAAATATATATATATTAATATGATAAAAACCACTTTAAAAATGCACTAATTTAAAGTATACAGTCCCCGCCGCTTATTAAATTCACTGGTTAATAAAATCAGCCGCTTAATCTGATCAAACTGTCAGGACCGGAATCAAATTAATACAAACTACTTTTAAAACTGCCGTTTAATAAAATCAGCATCGTCGGTTAATAAACTCAAAAAAAAAAAAAAAAAAAAAAAAAAACCTCTTTATCAGCAAAAATGTGTAAACGTAACACTTTAAAAATTTTTATTTACAGTTTTTTTTCCCAAATAAAAATAAAATAAAACACAACAATCATCCTCGTTATCTCTCTTTGTCGAAATTTTTTTACACCTTCAGCATAATAACAAAATAAACTCGCTTCATCACTTGTCTTAGTAATAAATCAAAGGCATGTATTCTAAAAATCGAAGTAATAAGTTACTGCTTTTATGTGATTTTTTTTTTTTTTTCTTTTTTAATTATTAAAAGATAATTTTTAGTTCTCATTCTGAAACAACTAAGGAGCAAAAAATTTTTTGAAAATGTCTAATATTTAATGCATAAATATTGGCTAATTCTGTATGGACTATGTGTTTATTAATTTTATATGGAGTATGTGTTTAATTTACTTATTTTGAATGACCAATTAATTAATTATCGTAGAAAATTAATTAATACTATTTATCACTCTCATCAATCGTTAACTTTGAAATTTCTTTTTAAATTCAAGGAAGTAATATCGTTTTCTTGAGAGCAAGAACCTTCGCCGGATATAAAAATCAGCCGCTTAATAAAATCACTTTGCCTTAGAACGATTGTGATTTTAATAAGCGGAGGGAACTGTATTTTTATTTAAAAGGTATTAAAAGAAACAGTTTTTAGTTGTTTACAACTATACCATTAGATATGAAATACAACAGATCAACAGACACACACACACATATATATATATATATACATATATATACAATTAAGTAAATATTATCACATTTAAAAAACAAAGGTATTAAAAGTACTTTTACGATGAAAGAATATCTTTTTTTGTAATTTAAGTCAACGTTGCTTGCATCAGTCTTGTTTATGTATGATATTCCACGTCTATTATAAACTTATGCTTTTCTGAAACATTGTCTTCTTCTTCTTCTTCTTCTTTTTTTTTTTTTTTTTTTCTTTTCTTACATTCGAATACTCAGATATAAAGTCCATGATTCAATATTTCTTACCCATTTCTAGTCATTATATGTATAACATACTCCATCTGAACCATAAATATGAACAGGAAATGAATATTTCAAGAGGGTTTCAAGAATTAAAATGGAGATTTGAAATTCAAATGAAGGCCCTGGTATTATTTCTAAAATTGTTAAATAATTGTAAATCAGTCATTTTATTGAGAACAAAGTTATTTTTGTAAACTTCTTCAGGTACACTATACATAATTTTCCTTTAAAATAAATTCCTTTAACCCTTTGCAAAACAATTGAAGGAGTCTAAACAAAAGAGTGCTAAGTCACATTTGTGACCTTCTGAGATATATCGATTTGGAAGTTAAGTTATATCATATACTTAAGTCAAAATATATGACTTTGCCACTTTCTTAGAAACATTATGAGATATTGTGAATAACAATATGACGTTACTTTAATCATATTGCCATTATGTATTTATTATTTCTTCCTGCAAAAAAACGTTCTAGGAACGTTTGGGGCAAATACGAAACCTTTTATATATACTGCCGCCTTGTGACTTAACAAGCCCATAATATGTAGATGTTATAATTGACAATAATAAGCAACATATTCTATTGTTGGACATTTTACATCGTTGCACCTAAATATGGCTTGGCACTTTCTTGCCCCGACCCCCTCAATTATATGTTTAGTGAGACGCATGGAGATAGAGATATTCCAGTACCATGGTTTGTCGTTTATTTATGCAACAAAATCCGTGATCGAGCCGTTTTCTTTGAATAAACATACATATTTACATAATTAATTAATGAAATTGAAATAAAACGTTATCAGAAATTATACTAGCAAATTAATCTTCAAATGAAACTGACGTCATTTATTTATTAATTTTTTTTTTTTTTTAAATATGTTTTATCAATATTTTTTTAATATATTATAATTAGTAGTTTAATAAAATAGGGTAAGCACTTTTTTGTGGATGATTTCTCAAACCGGGCCGAACTATGCTGGGCTGTCAGAAAGAAAATCTGGTTTTTAGACTTTTCCATGGTGTAAGGGGAAAAAATAATTATTACAAAGTATTATCCAAAAGAGAAAATAATGAAGAATTATCTTTTGAATTATCTTTTGAATTATTTATAAATGCTCAAAATAGTTTTTAACATAAATTAATTTAATTTTTAATAATTCTAATCTATTTTATTTTTCATTTACTTTTGATGAATATTTGTATCTTTTCATTACATTTATTGGTAAAATAAAACATATAATTGCTCTAGAAATTAAATAATGATAATAATAATAAAACTAATTTAATAATAATGTATTTAAACGTAGATCACGGTGCCTTATAATTAATAAACCATACAAATAAGAATAGATCATTCACGGTAATTTTTTTTTATCTTCCATTTATTAGAAAATTGTGGACATAAGCATTCGTTTCTGAGAAATACGTTCCGAATCTCAAGAAAGACATGTATTTTAGCATCCTAAAGGTGTTTAATTTTCCAACTTTTCGTATTGAGGCTATTACTCCTAAAGATGCTTTCCCTAAAAATAATTCAGATTGACGAAAAAATGGGAATGAAAACAAATTATAGAGATTCCAAGAAAAACATAATCCACCTAAATTGAGAGACATAAAGAAACGAAAATGAAGCTTTAATTCATATATTGCTATATTAAGAACTCTGTATCATTATTAGTGATACCACAAAATTACAAAAACGTAAAATGAAAAAGAAGGCATAAATCAATTGTGTTTCAAATAACTATTTTATGATTACTTTCATATGATTTGCCACAGTAACAGTAACTGGCCTAGGGCTGTAATTAAGGACGAGAAAGTCTCTTCTCAAGAAAACACAATACATTTCTATATAAGATTATGGTTAGATGAACAAATTTTCCAGGAAGTGTTAGCAGAGAATAAATTGTGCATTTTCTTTTTTCACCTATAGGAGAAATTACAATAAGAGTAAGAAATCTCATAAGAAATTTATCAGAAGTATTACATAACTTCCTGTATAATTTACTGTTAATTAGTTCTATCAGTGGGGAAATCAATAGCAAATTTTAATCTTAAAGCATAACTGTTTCAAATTCACCTGTATCAACTTGTAGATGAATTCTTTCTTTTAATAATTGTACACTAAGTTCATGTAATCATTAATTATTAGATTCAAGTAGAAAATATGTGAAGCTATAATTATATAAAAAGTTTATATACATATATATGTAATAAAATGCTAATAAAAAATGATAGAATTTTTTTTTTTTTTTGTTCTATACAAGTATCCATACATATATATCACAAACACACAATCCATTTGAATGTCAAAGAATAAATTTATATATATATATATACACACACACACACACACATATATATATATCATTTAAAATGGATAAAAATAGCTTGTGCTTTACTAACAGTTTTTTAAAAATTCTTCACATTTAATGAGATGATCGATAAATTTACAATCTTAGTTAAGTACTACTGTATTATTTAATTTTTTAGTTTAGAAATGTATATATTTTTCTTTTATTAACAGAATAGAAAAAAAGTTTAAATTTCAAATTTTATATAAAAGCCCTCTCACATTAACTTTACATAATTTGTAGGCCAAAGAACTTTTTAACAAGTAAGTAAAACTTTTACATTTTTATTTAGAGTATACTAAAAAGCTTAATTTTTAGATTACAAAATTATTACCTCTAAACACAATTATATAAAATTAAACTTTATTATTATAACTGTTTTTTATGTAATAAAACATGTAAGTGTAATTCTGAAAAAGAAAACAGGATAAGAATTATTTCTGAAAACAGTGAAAATTTTAATGATAATTTACTCTAAAATAGCACGAGGAACAATAAACTTTAAATTAAAAAGAGAAATGTTTTAATATTTTAAAATAAATAAATAAATAAAATATAAAGCGAGCAATAATTTGGTGTACCAATTCGTAAATTTTTACATAATACATATATGCTGTGACAGCAGTTATCACTCTTCACCATAGGATTTTGTACCAGCCCCTTTTAAAATGTTTTAAATTAAGTCTTCAAACATAACTAAGTTAAAAACTGTTGTTTTCAAAAAATGTAGAAATTTACTTTTTGAAAAAAAAAAAGTTAGGAATTACTTTTACATTAAACTTAAACGTATATCTACCTCTTGTTTTACCTTTTTATCATATAATAAAGAGGACTGTATAAAAATTATACATTGTTTCAGAATATTGTTTTCTATTTTATAAGCATACAATTAAAACATAAATAAATATATTTATATATATGAAAGTATTCATTATCATTAAACTCATATGTAAATTTTGATTTTTTTTTTTTTTTTTTTTTTCCCAAACGCATTTCGAAAATTTAATTTCTATATCAGTGAAGAACATGCTTGAAATACATAATAAAAATTATGCAAAAAAATATCAATGCTTTCACATTCTACTTGTATATTTGTTCATTTTAGAGCCTAATAATACAAGTTTTGGGGAAATAATTTTTCTTGAAAAACCGTTTAGTAATAGAAAAAAAATATATATATTAGGGTGGTCCTTAAAAATTAACCTTTAAATATTTTATGGTGCACCTACTTATTTTGTTCTATGTATAAAATAATGACTTCCACTAAAATTTCAAAATTTTAAAACAAGTTTTAAAGATGGCGACCGAGGTTTGAAAAAATTTAAATATTACAAGTTTGACATACTTTGTAATTTCATTATAAAATATTATATTTTAATTACATTAAGAATCGAGACAGTATACATTAAATTATTCAATTTAAAATATTAAAATATACATAACATAAATTTAAACATTTCGAGCCTTATTTTAGGCTCCTCATCAGTATCCCCCTTCCCCTTTTTCGCGTACAGTGGTTATTTATTATAATCCTTGTAAATATTGCAGTTCTGTTTATATTGGTGAAACATGGCCATTCCCTTCATACTCGAATTCTCGAACACAAAAGAAATTTCAAAAACCGCGATATTCGTACTAAAATAGTGCAGCATGCCATAGAAACCGGTCATCTACATGATTTTAACAATACCAAAATAATCGTATCTAACTGTTCAAATTATCATTCGAGAATTTTCCTGAAAGGCTGGTATACGAAATCGAATTTTTTACCGCTTAATGAGGCATGCACAAGTCCTGCTGAATATGCTGTACTTTTGTAAAGGAAATCTATTGTTTTTTCATCGTTTACTTTTGATGCACTTTACTGATGAGCAGCCTAATATAAGGCTCGAAACGTTTAAGTTTGTATTATGTGTATTTTAATATTTTAAATTGAATATTTTAATGTATATTGTCTAGATTTTTAATGTAATTAAAATATAATTATGTATAATAAAATTACAAAATATGTCAAATTTGTCAATTTTTAATTTTTTGAAACCTCGGTCGCCCCCCTTAAAACTTGTTTTAAAATTTTGAAATTTTTGTGGAAGTCTTTATTTTATACATAGAACAAAATAAGCGGGTGCCCCATACAAAAATTTAAATGTTAATTTTTAAGGACCACCCTAATATATATATATATTCAAAGTATGTTAATAACAGTAATAATAAAACATTAAATGATGATTCCCGTAAAAGATTTTTATTCTAAGACATCATTTTATGCGTCCAATTAAATAAATGATGTCTTGTAAAAGATTAAAAACCACATAATATCTTTTATTGAATTTTAAAACAGGAACAATGATTGTCAACGTTAAGGTCGGTAACACATAAATCAAATAATAAATCGAAATAATAGACTCTAATTTAAGTTTTCTTTTTCTTTTTTTTTTTATATAAAGCTTTGATTGTTTATAATGGATAACATTAAACTTCCTGTAGAAAGACACTATTCCTGCATGCTCATTAAGTATTCTTATTACAATTATTTAAGAAAAAAGAAAATTGCTGCTAAGTTTTTCTTTGCACGCTAAAATTTAACATTTTGTTAATTAATAGTCATTATACAACCTATGTTTGAACAAAATGGCATCCGCATTTCTACAAAGAGGTCACAAAATTCTATAACGGGAAACTGTTCACCGACATTGACTTACAATGCCTTAAAGGCACGGAGTTAGTACTCAATAGTGGTGTTGTTTCCTCTGCTCGGTTTTTCTTAAGTTACTCTATTTAGTATCGCAGCTAATATTATAATAAAACCTATTATAATATTAGCTGCGGAATATTATAATACCTGAATTGTTGAGGGAGAAAACGGAAGTGGTTATTAAGAAAATTTTCAAACTTAACCTGTTGTAAAATACGTAACTAAACACAAAACGTAATGGGAACTATCAGGGCAGTCGAAGACATAGCCATGATAATGAGTTTATTTCCTTTTTAATAATAATACTATTTTCTTCTATTTCTGTAGACAAACATAGTCACAAAAACAAAAAAGATATGTTTATGGAATTTTTTGGAGCTAGTTTCAGTATTTGTATTCAGAAATTAAAATCTACTGTTTAGAGATTTCTTTTGTAAAGCATCCAGTAGTGTAAAGCATCCAGTAGTGTTTCTTTTGTAAAGCATCCATGCTGGCCACAAGTATAAGGATAATTTAAAGCTTTATTTTATTTTATTTATTTATTTATTTGTTTTTATACAATTCAATACCATACACAATTATTAAAAAAAAGAAAAGAAAAATAGCATAAACTTTAGAGAAAATTAACTAGCTGTAGAAAAAACATTCAGAACTAGTTGATATTCGTGTATCTTCGCCATATCGTAGCTTTTCCACATCTCAAAAGGATAAAAAGAAGGAAAGGAAGAGAGAAAAGAAAGAAAAAAAGAATCTTAAAAAGTTAAAATAACTCACGATTTAAAATGCAAAAAAATAATATTATCATTATTATATAAGTGCCACAAAGTATCACAACTCAAATTATCTTTCAGGTTTTTAAATGCTGTACAAAAATTTATTTTTATAACAAGAATTATTGTTGGAGAGTAATTATTAGAAATAAAAATCGGAACTTAAAAGAAATATATTATTATCAGATGATTTTAACTATGATTTATTTTGTTCTCTATAGTCTTTTGATGAAGCTTATTTCACTGAGCATTAGTACAGATAAGTACAATTTTGTAAGATATCACACTTGTCACAAAATATTAAAAACTAATTTTAAAAAATTATGTGGGGGGGGGGGGATAAGTGTAACAACGGTTTAGCATATTCCACTTTGACCTCATTTTACTCCGTTGTTATTATACTTACATTTATGAAACTTTTTAGGATTAAACTGCAATTAATTGAAAACCCGATAAACTACTACGTCAGAAACGCCAAAGAAAAATATTTAAGATGCATACAGCTGTTTTGGTAGCCTTAAGTGTACCGTCTTCAGTGCAAAAATAATTCTGAATCTGGAGAAGTGCTCGTATATATAGGAGAGGGACCGAATTTAGTTCAACCAATAGGATTACGGAAAAAGTGGGGAGTGTGGCCAGTAGGAAATTAGGAATGTTAGCTGTGTAAACAGTAGAAAAATTAAGAAAATGTGGACTGAATGTAAAATTTCCAACAATCAGACAAATAGGGAACAGCGAAATCACAATGTACAAGGTTTTTAAATTTTTTTTATAAATATGAAAAGCTTCAAAGAAGTCGAGTTCATGAATGGATTTAGGTCAGCAAATTATTTTAGCTGAATTAAATTTAAAATTATGATTTTCCTTCCAGCAATGTTTAGAAATAGCCGATTAATTGGTTTCTTGTTTGCGGACGTAATTCATATGTTTTTTTAGACGAAATTTAAGGCTGCGTTTAGTTTGGCCAATATAATACCAGGTTCCTACAATAAAACACGGTGGAGGACATGTTATGGTCTGGGGAGCATTTCCTGCAAAAAGTGTCGGTCCTTCAGTACAAATCCACGGCAAGATGAACGGAGGACATTTTGCAACGTCATTTACTACTATATGCGCGAAAGAATTTGAATAAAAATTGGTTATTTCAGCAGGATAATGACCCCAAGCATATGTGCACGATTGTGAAGACATGGATGTCCACACAATATATATATATATATATATTCATGCAATGAAGTGGCCCTCACAACCGCTCGATCTCAACCCGATTGAAAACCTTTGAAATGAACTTGATAAACATGTGTGGGTGCATAAATACTCAAATGCCACTGATTTTTTTCAAAAATTGCACGAGGAATGGAACAGATTTACTCTTGATGATATTAAACAACTTCTTAAATCTATGCCTCGTCGTTGTGCTGCTAAAGGTATGTCTACCAAATACTGACTGTATATAATATTATTGTACACTATAAATTTAATACAACCTTTTTATTTCATAATCGACCGGTATGGCCGGATATTTTTGAACATGTGTATTTGTTATAAAATTGAACATTCCCAATAAAAATATTGAGAGAATGTTTTCTTCCTTTAAAATAAATTCCTTATTATAATGCCAAAATTATATATAAGTACTAATTCCAGGCACTGGAAGATATAAAAGTAATTCACAAAATTTGCAATGTATTAGTATTGGCCGGAAACTTATGAATGTCAATGTATTTTTCAAAATTATAATAATAAAAGTGTATTTATATAAATTGAATATTCTTAAACTAGTTTAGTATGAAGAGTATGGAAAACATATTTCTGTGATGAACATTTATCAAAAACTGTTTTGTATCAGTTTTTGTAGTTTTTATAATAGAACATTTTCAACATATTTTTACGGACAATATATAGTGATTCCGCCTGAATTTTTTATATAAATATACATCTCATGAGGAAGGTATTCTGTAATTTTTTTCAAATTTTTTGCGTATGTGCCTATGGAGACCTTCCTTATCAGTAATATTCAGAAATACAAAAATGATCGTAGAAATTTAAAGAGATGTGTAAGTAGTGATGAATTCACTTTCAAAGATGAAATTTTTCTTTTCATCGCATGGCATGCGAAGCCGACCGTAGCGCATAAAAGCGCCGAAAGTGTGAGATGTAACGCTGACTTAGAAGTTTCTCAAAATTTTTATTAAAACCTAATATTCTCTAAATGTCAGACCAATGCATCTTGATGCAAGATACAGGAATAGAAAATCAATGTCTTTGAAAACGTTTTATTTGCGTTAATGAATAACGAATTATTTACGTATAAGAATTTATTCGTTAATGAATAACGAATTATTTGCGTATAACAATTTATTCGTTAATGAATAACGAATTATTTACGTATAAGAATTTATTAAGTTCAAATTATTCTTCATTAAATACATTTAATTAAACTCTGCCTCATCAAAAATAGTAAATATACACTCACATTTGTGAAAAACGCAACGCCATGATGAAATTGTCAGAAATTGATGAAATTTAATATACAGACGACTGGTATTGGTACAAATAAATGGTTAAGTTTTCAAAGCAAGAAACGATATTAAGTATCTGAAATCAGTATGTGTAATCATCACCTGCTACAATAAATGTTGCTATACGACGTGGAATAGAGTCAAGCAGATTTTAAATGTCTGTCTAGAGAAGAACATTCCATATTGTTTGTATTCGTACCCAAAGTTCATTTGTAGAAGTTGTAGAACGAGGATCAAGAGTTAGATGTCGACCAACGAAATCCCACACATGTTCAATAGAGACATATCCGGAGAAAAAGCAGGCCTAGGAGGAAATTGTGTGTTTCTTGCTCAAGAGAAGTTTTAAACATTTCTTGTAACAGGGTCAGGCATTACCTTGTTCAAAAATAGCTCCAGGAATGCCATGAAGAAAAAGGGCGACTTTACTCATGTACCGGTTGCTTTTAGGAGTATCATCTATGATATGAAGTCGCACCACAGACCGTAATACCTGATATTTGTCCACTATGGCGTTCGAAAATGCACCACAGAAGATAGCGTTAACTGGCATAGCATCTAACGCGTATACGGCCATCATGGAACCACAAACAAAAGTCGGATTCGTCAGAAAAAAACAATTGTTGCCAATTTGCATGTAAGTCTCTATGTCCATGAGCCCACTGCAGCCACAAGCATCGATGTTTTTTGCGTGAGGGGTATCCTGTATAAAGGAGTTCTTGCACGAAGCCCACGTTTCAGTAGACCTCCACGAATTGATGAAGTAGACATTGGTAAACCAATAGCAGTGGACCAAAATGTTGCAAACTTTCTAGATAAGGCTATACAGTTTATCAGCCCCATGCGGACCATGTGCCTATCATCGCGAATTGACGTCATATTTCGGGGGCTATATCCGGAATTTCGAATTCTCTGATTCTTGTCGGCCCACTAGTTCCAAACTCGCATCACTGAACTACTGTTACGCTGCACACGAACTGTTTGCGCACGATAGGAAAATCCTTCTTCACGAAGGCAAATGATTCTCCTCCATTCAAGCTCCGTAAATTGTTGAAATGCCCCATTCTTTCATCAAAGAAACATTGTTTCGTCTCACCTAGCATTTACCGCAAGCAGATAACCATAGACTATTTTCAACGTCCCGCTACAGCTCTCTATCTATACGGTTTCAGCAGCAGTTCAGAGGGCACTACTCAGCCCACGCATGCGTGGTGACTGTGAAATGTTCATCATTTGTTTAATACACTACATTGCATTTGCTGAAAAATTAGCTCAATCTCATCATTCCTTCATGGTGTTGCAATTTTTGCAAACATGGGTGTATATATTATAGTACAATACAAAGCGGTTTGGTTAAAAATTGAGAATATGTCTTTTTTTTTTCTTTCATAAAATGTTGCTTAGAAGGACGTTTATATATCTCTCTGTATTAAAAATATTTAATTCTATCAATTAAATTAAAAGTCTAATAAAATATTATCACGTTGAAAAAAATAATAATCTTTTGCTGCTGTTCAACATAAAAAAAAAAAAAGTCAAATTCATTAAATTACATTAGTTTAATTAAAGTTAAAGTATTAAAATTTCAATATTAATAATTAAGTTTTAATAATAATATAAACTAATTTTCAATTAATGTTTTAAAATTTAAAATATAAGTACATTAAATCTTGTATCTAATCAAGAAATCTATAAAATATATTAAAATCTCGTATCGAAAGGAGCTTTACTTCAGTAATAATTTCTTTTAATAAATTTCAATTAAATGTTTTTTTTTTAAATGCACTTATTCTTCAAAATATTTCTATAGTTTGCATAGTAAGTTTAATAAAAACATTAGGAAAGTACCACAAGTGCATGTTTGTGAAAATGAAAGACGAAAACGAAATCTGCAAATAAACGTCTCTGTTATTTCAAAAAAAAAAAAAAAAAAAAAAAAAAAAGAAGAAGAAGAAGAAGGTTAAAAAAAAAACAACCCTAATTGTATAGCCCTTTAGGTATGTTCGACAGAACGAGGAGCGATTGTACTTTTCACGCTAAGTAACATGTTTTTCATTCTATCTTTCTACCTTTCTCTCTCTCTCTCTTTCTGTCTTTTCTTTGTGAATCATTTACAAAAAAATACGTTGTTTCAATATATGATTTATATTTTATATTTGTATGGCTTTATTTAACCCTCTTCCCCATCATTAAAAAAAAAAAAAAAAAAAAAAAAAAAAAAAAAAAAATAAGAATTTTCATCTAAAAGATAAAATTTGCTCAAAACATTTGGGTATTTGGTAAGTTATTAACAAAAGTGTAGCAAGTAGTTTTATATTTAATTAAATTCTTAACTTCTAAAATAAATACTAATTTCACGGTAGTGATGGGAAAACGCACTTTAAAAAGATACATTAGTTAATGGTAATTCTAATAACAAATTTCCCCACAGAATAACATGAAGTTTGGCTGCCGGTTACAATAGGTGTGGAGTGATAATAAGATTGATCGATGTAATTATGCAATTAAGCATTTTTGTTACACACATAAATAGATTGAATTTACAAAATAAAATTTTTTAACGCAATGGAAAAATTATAACGTCTTTTAATTTTTACTATTATTTTAGCATATAAATAAATTTAGTATACTTTTAAATGTGTAATTTATTTATTTATTTATTATTATTATTATTAGTATTATTTTTTTTGTCATTGCCGTCATCATTACTATCACTGTTTAACTTAACGATAAAGACACTCATGTAAAACTCATGAATAATTTTTGAAAAAATGCACTAATTTCGATCGCTACATTTTGGTGATAAAAGTTTTTTCTTTTTTTTCCCCCCGATCATTGTAATCAAATTTTTGTGATTACAGTGATCATAACGAAAGGAAAGAAAACTAAGACTAAACTGACTAAGAAAATAGATAAAGAATTTATTCTAAATTCCTTATCTATTTTCTTAGTCTTTGTACTTCCATTTTATAGAATTATTTTGATTTTCTTTAGAATTTGTTTACATTATTGAGTATCACCGCAGTACGTTCCCTTTTACATTAGTTATATTATTCTAAATATTAATTATATTGATAAAAGAAGCTACAAAGTTTAGCAAGATTTACAATTGAAAAAAAAAAAAAAAAAAAGCATTTGGTATTGTGTAGATTATGTCACGATTTAAACGATACAGACGACCGCCGCAATTATTATTTTTTTACTCAATTTGTTATCGGTCTCCTAAATAATTTTGTAACTAAATCTTTTATAAAATACATGAAGACAAGCTTTTTCTTTATATTTTCAAATTTTACGAACATTTCATCAAGCTACAATTTTCAAATTTAGAGAGAAAATGAAGTTTGTTTGCCAGTTTTGCTAAATGTTTGAGCAACATTCTATAATCCTCAATTATTTACAGATGCATTCCTTTAATCATCGTTAACTGTACCATTAGTTGTTTTTGTTTCTAATTTTATTCTTTAGTAATGTGGCAGGTTGTGAACTATTCTCACTTAACTATGTACTATGTATTGAGAGAGAGAGAGCGAAAGAAAAAAATCTTGTAGCTGGAGCTTTATGATTTTATAATTTTAAGTCACTTATAATACCAATATATGCAACATATTATGTGTATGGTTTATGTAAGTAAAAATTTAAATACATTTTTAAATAAATAGTATATCATTAGTGTAAGAATTAAAGCATTCCTTTATACCGATATATATTGATGGATTTCCGTTTTAGGTCAGAGTACCAGTAACTTCTTGTAACAAACATAATCTTGCCTGAGTCATATTATCTTTGTAAAGAAAATAACAAGTCTCTGTAATCGAAAAGTATTTTTTTTAGTCATGAAAAAGTCGCACTTATTGATATGTACAAGGTGATTCGAGAAGAATTGAAAGCTAACTTACGTGAGAACATTTTCTTGTTTCAAAAACTTACAAACTATTGCAATGAAGTCAACGAGCCGTATCTCGCACGAAAACCGTAGGTGTCAAAAAAGAATCCGAATTTTCGAGAAATTCAAGGAAACTGGAGGTTTTGCCTAATGGATATTAAGACATTTTGAAAAACAAAATTACTACACTTACATACCTATTTTACATAAATGTTTAATTTACCTGACGTTCCTTTAAATTTGTGTGATATTATTACCTTTGTCATGCATGAATCATTTGAAATAATTATTTTGTGAAGATCATTGTTCAATGAAATCATCTAACATTATATAAAGTTTTGACGAATTGGTCGAGTCAATTTGTCCGAGGGTGGAAATCGACGATACAATGATTCCAATATGGGATCTTTAGGATTACTCTACCGCACGCTTTACTCATTGATCCGGTCGATACCTGCTGTGATTGTCCTTTAAATATTTAAATAATTTTTATATTATTTTTTAACTTGGTAAAGTATTTTTGAGGCTATTGTGGTACTTTCGATTAATATTTGCGTTGCATGTCCAAATAAAAAATGTGTGTTTTCCTCTTCAGTGTCATTACTGATTATTCCTTACAATCAAAAGATCGATATTTTTTTCTTACAAAATAAGTACTAATAACTTTTAGAATCGATATAATTTAAAATCTCTTAACTCTTTAACATTAATTTGTTTCTTAGAGAAATCAGAGATTTCACTTTTCTTTATGAAATAGCTTTTCAATGTATATTTTTTTTTTTCCTTTTTCAATCGAATTTTAAAATTTTGCTTGATCTCTTTTCGGTAGATAGCAGCACTGTTCCGAAATTTAACGAATGAAGTTTCAGAGAAAGCCAGATTGAAAAGTCACTTGAAATTTCTTAGAAGGTTCGAGTGCACCTTGCTGCTTTGATGACGCGCTCGTGTCTAATTGTTTCACCTGATGAAGGGCCATGCAATTATTTTGATCTAAAACAACTGTAGCGATTTTTTGCAACTTATAATGTTTACTTACAGGGTTAAATTAAAATTAAATTACTTATTATTTGAATTTCAACAGGTTAAAATATCGATGATTCAAACAAAACATTTCTCGAAAATTAAAAATATTATTTTTTTCCCTCTCTTTTTTCATATTTACAATCAGTAATGTGCATAACAGCCTTTTTTTTTTTTTTTTTTTTTTTTAATTAATTAAGCATTTTCAGAAGACATTATGCAGTGAACAATAGGTTAAAACATGCAAATCTTGATATATTTAGCTGAAATTAAAATCATCTTAAATCGAACTTAACATGTATATATAAGAACATTATTTTCAACCCATAACATACGTGTTTTTTTTTCTTTAATAAACTTGAATAAATTATTTTCCTAAATCATTTTGTGTGTAATTTTTCTTTAACTATCTCACCACTGCTGACGAATAAATCCGGTCACTGAACTGCTCTTTTTTCCGTAAGACACTTATAATTCAAATTTATATAATTATGAATTTTTAGCTTATTTTTCAAGTCTGAAGGTCTTATATAATAACCAAGAAAATTATAATAATCGGCAGAGCTGCATTTTAAATCTCAAGTTGTAGTAATCATTATTTTAATACAGGGGAAAGTTGTGCAGTGAAAAAAAAAAAAAAAAAAAAAATACAATTTTGCCCTTTACAAAGGCACTCAGACTATTATTGACCTTAATTATTTTCCGAAACAATATTACACAGTATAAGGCTGATTAATTAAAATTTACACTATCTACCAATAAGTATTTGGACACTTTAGAATTTAGACGTTTTGTCAAATATCTAGAAAAATTCTGCAGGAATCATCTTGAAACTCTGGTAGTGTAAAGAATATGTTATACCTAATATATTCCCAACCAAGATGTGTCCTGAATATAAAAAGGGGCCAGTAAAAAATTAAACAAAAATCAAAATGTTTTGAATCACCCTGTAAAAATTAATGCTATCGATGCGTTTTGGTTGTAGCATGTGATTGTGAAGATTGTTTCCATCATCTGTATAAACTTTTATGAAGCTACCACATATATTCACCGAGACATAACGATGTTTTTTTAATTGCCAAAAAAAGAAAAAAAAAAGAAAAAAAAGTTAATTTTAAAAATTATAACACGTTGGTTATTAGACCCAGTGCAAAGCCATTTTTGGAAAACTTGGCGTACTATATTAGACACAACATATAGCAATCAGAATGCGAAAATGTTAAATATCTTGTGAAATATGAGCATTTTTACTTTTTTTTTTTTTTTTTTACTGCGCATGCGCTAGCTTATAAAAAACTTCATTTGCATAATTTAATAGCCAAGAGTATTGAGCAACTTATAAGAAAACCGCAAACAAATATCGTGTAAATTCAAAAAATTTTGAGAGATAGAATGGACGGAATTTCAGTTCTCAAAAAAAAAAAAAAAAAAAAAAAAAAAAAAATGGAAGATGACAGGGGGTATTGTCAATATTTCTTTACAGTTAGTGAACGCTGCATTACCATTGAGCATTGATTGAATCAAAATAAAAATTTGAGTAAAACCCTTTATAATTTAGCTTTTACTTTGAGAGAACCAAAATTCTGTTCATTCTATCTCTGATAAATTTTTGAATTTACACGATATTTGTTTGAGGTTTTTATATGAGTTGCTCACAATGCATTTGGCTATTAAATTATACAAAAGAAATTTTTTTAAAGCTAGCGCATTCGTAGTTAAAAATTATTCAGGAAATAAGCTCCTATTTCGTAAGGTATTTAACATTTTTGCATTCTAATTGCAGTATGCTGTGTCTAATGTAGAATGCAAATTTTTCAAAAAAAATTTTTTGCACTTGGTCTAATACCCTACGTGATATAATTAGAAAAGAGATTTAAAAAAAAAAAGTTATATCTCGGTGAATATACGTGGTAGCCTCATAAAAATTTGTATAAATAATGAGAAAGATTCCCATAATTACGTGCTACAGCCAAAACGTATTTAAAGCATTACTTTTTACAGGGTGATCAAAAATATTTTGTATTTCGCTTAATCTTTTACTACATAGCTTTTCCTCTTCAGGAGACAACTTTTGCTGAAATATATGAGGTATAATATGCTCTTTACACTACCAAAGTTTCAACATGATTACTAAAGAACTTTTCTATATATTTGAGAAAACGTCTAAAATCGAAAGTGTCCAAATACTTATTGGTAGATATAGTGTATTCGCGTTGAAATATTTTAGAATTGAGAGAATTCATGATTTTTTAATAACGTCGTTTCTATTTAAATTATACATTAATTATTTGATATAAAACATTTTTAAAACTTTGTATGTTAAAAATGTTTATCCAAAAAATAACAGAAAGCAGTCAAACCATTACTATTAGCATAATAATGAGTAGTTTTCAAAAGACGTCTTGTGTAGTATTTATTGATTAGTTTAGCATTTTTAAGGCTTTAAGTAATTCCTAACAACCAGCAATGTATATCACAATAAAAATAAAATGTATTCAAAAGAAAATGCCAATCCAGATAATAATCCAGATGAAAGTTGTTATTATTATTATTTTATGCCATTTTTGACTAATTTAAAGTTTGATATAAAAAAATTGTTTCATTTAATGAAAACATTTCACATGTGCAGAAAACAATTTTATATTACGTTGCTGCATAATTTCATAAGATTAGATTAATAATAAAGTAATTTTATGTTGTTTATAGATCTTAACCACAATTATTTGCTCTTATAATTGCTTCCAGTGTAACATTAAAAAACAACAATTTATTTATTTATTTTTTTAATACATAAAAAATGTATCCCAAGTCATTCTTTTATATTTTCCTCAACTAAGTCATGTAATTTACTATACTTCTCCTTTTCCCTAGCAGAGTCGATTCAAGGCCACGGAATTTCTCTCTTCTGCGGAGAGGGAGATCACGTGACTGAGATCACGTGCTCAGTTCCATCCAGAGAGATGTCATTGTTTCTTCAGTAACCTAGCAACGGACGGCAGAAGTATAATCATAGTTCATCTGAGCGTGATCTTGACACGACAGCCTAAAGGAAATAGAGTCCTCTTGGGGAAAAAAATGGAAATGAGTAAAAAATGGCGGGAAAGGCTTTAAAAAAATGTTAACTTTATTTCAAATTATTACAGGTGTATGGATCAACTACTTGTTTTAAAGGTATGAACGAATACTTTTCAAAAATGCATGTTGAAAATAGGGGAAATTCCCCCAATGCAGGAAGCGATGATTCCACGTATACAAAGCAAAAAAGAAAAAAAAATGTTCTGGTTGACTATTACTATTATGAACAAAACTTTTCAATTTCTGAATAATTGATTAAAAATAATATTCTTGTGTACATTTATACAGAGTATTGCTCTATCTTTCTACATTAAAAATTATAGGGGGAAAAAAGGATGAAAGCAGCATTTGTTGAACGATATGCATCAAAAGTTGATAGACACCAGTTTATGACATTGTGCAGCGAAATATAATTTATTTATGAAATTCTGTGATTTTTCATCTAAAACTGCTACAAAATTCTTATCAAAGACAGACGGAGATTTTCTAAAAACGAACAAATCATGTTCACGACATCTCAAATTATGTAAATCTGTTGAATATTGGAAGTTGAAAATGTTTACGAATCCAGTACTTTTATATTTTTAAGAGTGTTAAAAAAAAAAAAAAAAAAAAAAAAAAAAGAAAAAGATATCTTCTTTTCCAAAATTTCAAAATAGGAAAAAAAAAAAGTATTTTTCCAAAAATTTCGAAATGGGAAGAAAAAGAAAAAGAAAGAAAGAAAATTTCATATGAATAAATCTATAGACATGATAGTATGGTGAACTTCAAATTCAACAATGAAAAAATTATCTGCCTTTCTCAAAGGACATTGTATTCTAAAATTGTGCTAAAAAATATTATTAAGAAAAGGTGAAAATAATAATTATCTTTATTCAAAAGAATCAGCTGTTGTTTACATATTAAAAGCTTTTCTAAAAGTAAAAGTTATTTATTTATTTATTTATTTTTTTTAACCCTGTAAGTACCACAAGAGAAAAAAGTAATCAATCTACTGTGTAACTGCAATAAACCAAAGTGATCATCATTTAGCAGATTCAATTTAGCGGATGATTTCAAATGCTCAGTTCAGTAACCCGTTAACACATGCTTTTACCTTGAGAAACCTTGAAAAGAATTACTTTAAGCGAGAGCATTGTTCACTAAAATGATGAAGAAAGAGTGAGTAGAAATAGATTTGTAAATAATTGAGGGTTACGAAGTTACTATTTAAATACCAATTGTGAAGTTATTGAAGTTGAAATATTTTTTATAACACTTAATATAAAGTTTTCTTAAACTATCTAAATGGATAAAATAAAGAAAAGAAAACCGGCTTTACAAGTTTTTTTTTTTTTTTTTAAGATTTTAAAATTATAAATTATAGAATATTATGCTTTGTTGTATGTTGATTGAAAGTTGTCGAGCTTTGTGCAGTGGGGTCTAGTTTCATCTGAGGAATACAGGACAAATGGTGATTCACATGAAAAACATTGATCGAAATTGTTATAAAAATTTTAATCGGAAATTTCTTTTATAATTAAATAATTTTATAAATTTTATAATCAAAACTAAATATTATATGAAAAGGTTTCAAAATAAATTAGTGCGATTGCACTATTTTTAAAGAATTTAATTAAGTTTAATTTATTGCTTTTTATTCTTTTAACGAATTCCAATCCTTTGAATTGGTAATATTTTCTCAAACATTTTAGTTTATTTCCAATTGTTTGATAATCCCTAATCCGATATTTTCTGTAAAGAAATGTTTATTCACTTTTGCTTTCGGGGTTTCTTTAAGGAACCTGGATATATCTTACAATGTGAGAACGTAAGTGTGTGGATTAAAGATAATATCGGAAAGTTAATTAGATGATTTGTTTGGTGATTATTATAATATGAATATTTTTTGCACAAATATGAATATTTTTTGCACATGAAAACACAACAAATGAATAAAATAAAAATAAATAAATAAATAAATCTAGGAACTTTTTAAAACACGCGGATGACTATTTTTTTTTTTTTTTTTTTTTTTTGTGTGCGCGTTTCATGTGTGCAAAATTTTGATACGAAAAAAAAGGAGCATAATGCTTTATAAGAAATGGAATGTTCTTTACGGCAGAAGTTTCTGAAGCATTAACATTGAATTACTTTTGTTCAATATTTTCAATTTTTTGACTTTCTGTTAACAAACGTTAAATGAGATTTGTAATACAAAATACAGTAGTAAAATAATAACGATAAAATTATTAACCTTGAACTGAAATATTTTATCTTAGAGGCAATTTAGTATGTGAACTTTGTCGTGTATGTTGTTCCAGTGTGAAAAGCCTATTTCTGAAAAGAACGTCTTTTGTGGTTGAGCTGTGAAATTTCATTCTTAACCGTTAACGATAACATGGCAATTCCTTGAGGTACTTACCTTAATGTAATTCTATTCAATACCTTTGAAACCATGCATTGCCGACAGAGATACTTAGATAACATCTACAACACATACACCCATTTCCAAGTCAATGAGCACGGAGCATCTTATTTCTAAACATTTCACGTGCAATGCCGTTTTACACTTGTTGCAGTTAAAGTTGCTACATCCACCGTTACCCTATTAAAGAGACATCTATTTTGCCGTAGATTTAATCGATAAGAATTTTATACATTTATTCTTTATGTTGACGATGATCTCGCTTTAAAACTTCATGTAAAGTAATAGTACGTTTCCTTTTGCCATGAAGTTATTTTTTCAGATATTTTATGGGATAACAAATAACTATAATTTATGGAATAATAGTTTTTTTTTTTTTTTTTTTTTTCGGCTAAGTTAATTAATTAAAATTGTATATAATATGGGCTTTATTTTTAAGGTACTCTTTTTAGGTTTATGATTTTTTGTAATAATTATTTTTTTTTGTGGTGGTTTTTTATAAAAAACTAGTTGGCATAGGTGGACTCTGCTCAGTTCCCCACCATATTTATGGTCTCATAAATTTCTAGTGCGAGACATATTATAATCATGTTAAAAAAATCAATTTGACCAAAGCTTGATACAGGGACAGAGAGAAATCCCCGCCTAATAGGCTATCCAACGTTCACTTCGATATATTTATCTTATTCTAATCTATTAATTTATTTTATCAGGGTCAATTCCGTTGTTTATGTTTCATGCCAATGTTTTCATTTCCAATGCAATAATCCTCAAAATTCATATTTATATGAAAAAATTACAATTTCGCTATGTTGATAAAATCGTAAATTACGAATAATTTACGAAATTTTCCTAGTAGAATATTTGTATTCAATCATGTTCAACAAAATATCATAAATGTAATTTTGAAGTTGTCTAATGTATCAATGATCCTCAAAATGGAAGTTTATGCTCAATTTTGCCTTATTCTGACATGTTAAGTAAATCGTAAATTCCAAATAACTTACGAGTTTTTTAAATTGGAAAAATCGTAGTCTATGATATTCATGCCAGTAACCTAAATAATATTTCGAAAGTGGTTTGACATCTTTACGATGAAAATATCCCTCAAAATTGACGTTTATGTTAAAATTTGCTCTATTCTGCCATGTTAAGAAATTCGTAAATTTCCAATAACTTACGAAATTTTTATATTTGAAAATTCATAGTCATTAATATTCATGCCAGTGTCCTAAATAATATTTCAAAAGTAGTCTGACATCTTTACGATGAAAATATCGCTCAAAATTGACGTTTATGTGAAATTTTTCCCTATACTGCCATGTTAAGAAATTCGTAAATTTCCAATAACTTGCGAAAATTTCAAAGTAGCATATTTATAGTTACTGATGTTCATTCCGGCATCAAAACGAATATTTTAAAACTGGTCTGACATTTTTAGAGTAAAAAGTTTACATTTAATGCACGTTTAAGTGAATTTTTGTCCTATTCTCCCATGTTAAGAAAATCGTAAATTTCTAATAACTTACGAAGTTTTTAAAATCGAATGTTGCAAATGAATAGGGTTCTTGCCAGTGTCGAAAGTAATATTTTAAAACTGATCTGACCTCTCTGCGACAATTTGTTCTTGAGATATCGTGTACACAGACTAACAAACTAACGAACTAACGGACTAACGGACTAACAGACACCCTACAGACAGACACCATACAAATTTTGTCATTTTCGGATTCCTCACACCTGAAAACGTGTAGAAACGTCAAAAAACCGAGGTCAAAAATTTTCACGATTGCCCTAGTTCCCCATACCTATAGTATGATGGGGAACTAATAATTAAGTAAATATATAAAAATGTAATGAATTCAACCTTTTTGGTACTATTCAGTTAAACGCTCAGGTGGAAAATATTTATAAATATATTTTTTAAATTCAAAGTTAATTATGTACTTTAACATTTGTTATCTTTCTATTTAATACATTACATCATTGCTATAAACATTAATTATTTTTTTACTTTCTTCTATATGTAATATAGAGAAAGTATTGGATTCGCGAAAATTTTTTACCTCCGTTTTTTGACGGATCTACACGTTTTGGGATGTCCTGAACACGAATTGATAGTTTTTAAAAAATATCTGGCTGTCTGTGTGTGTGTCTGTCTGTGTGTGTGTGTGTGTGTCTGTGGTTTGGTGTTTTCACCGTATCTCACGAACCAATGAATGAAATTCAACCAAACTTGGTATATAGTTGGACCCTGGCGGGGCATTGTGCTGATTAGATTTGGGGATCAATCGCCTAGCAGGTGGCGCTGTGATCGCATTTTTTCTAAATTTTTAACATGGCAGTATAGGACAAAATTTCGTATTTTTCACCGTATCTCACGAATCAATGAATGAAATTGAACCAAACTTGGTATATAGTTGGAACCTGACGGGGCATGGTGCTGATTAGATTTGGGGACCAATCTCCCAGCAGGGGGCGCTGCGATCTCAAAATTTCGTATTTTTCACCGTATCTCCCGAACCAATGAATGAAATTGAACCAAACTTGGTATATAGTTGGACCCTGACATTGAATGGTGCTGATTAGATTTGGAGATCAATCGCCCAGCAGATGGCGCTGTGATCGCATTTTTTCTAAATTTTTAACATGGCAGTATAGGACAAAATTTCGTATAAATGTGCATAATGAGCGTTATTTTAAACTTGTGTTTGTAAAATTGATATGAATTATTGGTAATAGTAGTATTTAACTAGGAAAAAAATTTTGTGCATGGGGGGGGGGCATCGCTTCCCCCTCTGGGGGGGAAGTACCCTCCCGGGGGAGTAAATTTTCACAATGGTTATCCTTCGAAATATCTCGTTGATAATAGTAGTAGTTAACTAGGAAAAAAAATTTGTGCATGTGGAGGCATCGGTTCCCCCCCCCCCCCGGGGTGCAAAGTTTCAAGATGGGTATCTTTCGAAAGGTCTCGTCAATACCTTTAAAACGAATGGTTGAACCATAAATCTGTGATAATTTAAAACAAAGTTGTCGATTTTTTTTTTACTTTTAACGAAAAAAAAAAATAGAAAAAAAATCCTATATATATATATATATATATATTTAACGAAATTTAACCAAACTTGGTATTTAGTTGGTCCCCGAAATAAACTGGTGCTGATTATATTTGGGGATCAATCGCTCAACAGGTGGCGCTGTGATCTCATGTATTCTAAATTTTTAACATGGCAGTATAGGACAAAATTTCGTATAAATGTACATAATGAGAGTTATTTTTGACTTGTGATTGTAAAATTAATATAATTTATTGATAATAGTAATAGTTAACTAGGAAAAAATTTCTGTGCATGTGGTAAATTTTGAAGATGGGTATCTTTCGAAAGATCTCGTCAATACCTTTAAAATGAATGGTCTGTGATAATTTAAAACAAAGTTATCGATTTTTTTTTACTTTTAACAAAAAAAAAAAAAAAAAAAAAAAAAAAATCGTAATTTTTTTAAAAAATATTGTTACTGATTGAATATGTATTATTTTAACAAAAAAAAAAAAAAAAAAAAAAAATTAGAAAAAAAATCGTAATTTTTTTTTTTTTAATATTGTTACTGATTGAATATGTATAGAAAAATATAGAAGAAAGTCTTGTGGTGGCCACAACATACTAGTTTATATTATTTTTGATATGAAAAGTAGTCGACCGTATGAGATTAACTTTAAATCTCGATATATGGAACGAGTTACATTCGTATACCAAATTTGATACATTCGTATTGACGAAATACATTCTAAACGAGATATATTTGTATTTAAAAAAAAAAAAATTTTTTATTTTTTTTTTTTTTTTTTGTTAATTTTTCGGTTTCCCTATGCAAAACTTCAACTAATAAACATTTTGGATTTTTTTTTTTTTTTTTCAAATTTCTTAGGCGTATTTCGGATATAATTCCTTTAGAAGCTTCCATATTTCAGTTGCAAGATGCTGCTTTTCAACGTTAGCTTAATTATAATCATTCTATATTTCTCTCTGATATTTTTCATTTCATTATATATACACACACACACACATATATATATATAGTGTTACAAATTTGTGAATAATTCGTAGTTATTTTTATGTAAATTCATTCAAAGAGGCTTAATCAGGTTATAAAATATTAATTTTCGGCATTTCTAGTTTGTTTTCGCATTAAAATAGCTCATTTCCCATTAAAAACCCGTTAAAAAGCCTCATTAAGGCAGGTAATGGCTTCAGCGCCAAACTTGGCGACTTCTTCGGTACTTCACGATTTTTTCGGCGACTTTGGTGAGAAAATCCTTATTATCGATATACCAAATATGGAAGCTGTAACTTGATCGGCGAAGTTTCTGGAATTTTCCGCATTTTTCTACATGGGTGTTTAAAGAATTACTTCACGTCAAATAAGTCAGTCTCAGTTTAGTTTTCGCTAAAGCTTTCATTGCTGCTGAAAGAGCTCTGAGCCTCTTTAGATTGCAATCGATTGCTGTATGTTAATGTTCTGATACAGTTTGACAGTGAAATTGCTGTTGACAGCTATTATTTAAGCTGCGTTTACTGGTGAAAGTGAAGTTGAAACTTGGTTTATAGACCTGTATTCTTCTAGAATTTTCCGTAAATAAACTGTTGAGCTTCTGCAAGTTTCGCTTTTCATTCAAAGACAACTCACGAACCCCCAAGTACGCAACAATATATATATATATATATATATATATATATGTGTGTGTGTGTGTGTGCGTGCGTTTACCTACCCTCCCTTACGCGTAACCTAACCAGTTTACACACCAACATTGTGAGTAACCGCTGACGATGTGAGTAACTTTTGCCGGTTACTCGGATTGTTTAAGTATACCATAGCCTTTTTGACGCTAAGTTTTATACTATGAGCCCGTTTTCTGAAAGTTACTCGGAAATGCGTTACTGTGCTATCATTGATACACACTGTGTGTTATAAACAGTTTAATAACGATTCAGCGCCATCTAACGGTGTGTAAAAATGCAGCCTCAAAACCAGACAGTCTCCTTCAGGTTACTCGCTTATGCGGTGGAATTTCAGTTCTAGCAACCCCAGTGTGTATTGGTTTATTAAAGAGCAGGATTCCTAGATTAGCTAATTAAGCTATTTTTAGCTACAAACCTGCTTTTAAATTTTCTGTCTTTTAGTATTTTTTTTTTCTTTGAATAATGCCTTAATAATTAAATTCCGTCCCTTAATTACTAATATAAATAAAATTATCAAAGCACGTATTTAGGAATATTAGGTCTTTCATAATTTGAGGCCCAAATATAAACTGTCAATTCACTTTACAACAAATATCATGTCAAAAAACAAACATGGAAACAAGAACATTATAGATATATTTCTCACCTGTAGAAATTTTAATTGTTTTATAAAAATTAAAACATTTTTTCTTCATGATTTGCGTGTGTGAGAGCGGGGTAGTAACAATATTACATTGAATAATTACCTTACTTATCAATTTCCAACAAGGTTGAAATGTGTTTATGAATTGGGTTTGTCCGCCTCTCTGTCCGTCCGTCCTCTATCTCCTATAGATGTTGATGCATTTTCTTGAAATTGACATATGTCATTCAAATTTTCTATCGGATGTTCTCTTTTGAAAATGGGAGTAAATAGCACTTCTATAAATACTTGGTTTATGTACAGGGACTCGCAAAACAATTCCAATACATTATGCTCTGTGACACGTATTTAAAAAAAAAAAAAAAAAAAAAAAAAAACATTTGCATATGTTTACACAGCACAAATCAAATGAAATTGACATAACACTAGAAAATATTTTCTATATAATATTGTAAGATTAGTATTATGATTTGCAGAGTTGCATAGAAATAATCCGATACAACAAGGGCTATGATTGGCAATTGCTGCAATTTTATTTTTATTTGCGTTAAGCATTTTAAAGCACTTTAAAAATGATTAAAAATGATTATGATTTTATATAGTTCATCTATCTGTCTGTCTGCACTGTAATTTTCGTTAATATTAATTGAATGTTTTGAAATGAAATTATGTTTTTCGAACCTCTTGGACGATAAAGACCCTCCTGCGCACTGTTTGCATCCACATGTAAAATTGTTCATGTAGTTTAACTTGTTGTACATAATTGGGTGCATGATTTGTTACCTGACGTAAAGAAAAATAATAAATTCACATGAGCAGCTGTAGTATTCATTGAGTTATTACAATTAAAATTTTTAATCAATGATTGGTTAAATTTATTCATCGACGCATTCCTAAATATAACTTGATTTGTGTGTTATTGAATTTATTAAGCATTTTCTATATAAAAAAAAAAAAAAATGATGCGTGTAACTTTTTTAACTCTATATAGAACTACTCAAAATAATTCTGATGCATCGGCTTTAAATAGATTTCAATAACTTTTTATTTTTTGAAACATGAAAATTTTATATATATATATATATATCACTTAAGTACAGGATAAAAACCTATCTAATGATGATCACGAAAATACTTTCGATGATAATAATAATAAATAATTTAGTAAATTTGTGTGTGCAATTTAATAAGTATAATAAATGAATGTGTATATAATATTTATGTGTACCCAATGTCCTATCTTCCCTTTTGAATAGCTGAAACAATTTAAACACCAACACACCGAGTAACCAAATACAAAGCGAGTAACTTTTGTTCGAGACACAGACCCTTATTTACACGATAAAAACCTATCTTATGCTGTCCACGAAAATGTCTTCAATAATAATAGTAATTATTATTATAATTATATCATAATTATTATTTTGTGTGTGCAATTTTATAAATACAATAAATGAATGTGTATATAATATCTGTGTGTACTCATTGTCCTAACCACCGTTTTGAGTAGCTAAAGCAATTTAAACCCCAACACACCGAGTAACCAAATTACAAAGCGAGTAACTTTTGTTAGCGACATAGACCTTATCTACACTGATAGCGTCTACATTTAAAATTTCTCGTCTTGTTAAACTTGTTGTATATAATCGTGTACAGGACTTGTCACTACACACAAAGAAAAATAACTATAAATGCACATGTGCAATTGTAATATTCACTGTGTTATTCAACTATAATTTTTTAAGCAATGATTGATTCAAATATATTCAATGTCGTATTTTTAAATGTTATTAAATTTATATTTGTTTCACAAATTACTATAATTAATTTCAAGATAAATGACAAAAACTAATTTGCATAAATTAGGCTTTAAAAGCAGCACTATGTTTATATACAAAAATTAAACAGTGTATTTAAATTATGATAAGAGAAGATATGAAAGTGGAAGGTAGAAACAAGGACAATAATTTTACAATGTTAATAAACAAGAAAATTAGTTAAATTTAACTCTATTTAAGCTAAAAATTTCAGTTATGCTGTGTTTTCCTCTTCATCAGTTGGGAACACACTGTGTTCCCACCTGCTTGATTTCTTTTTCTTTCTTTCTTTTTTTTTTTTTTTTTCTTTTTTTTTATTGCATTTTTAAAAGTAAATATGATAAATATTCTACGCATATATTTCTGTAGGCAGCATTTGAAGTTAAGGCAGAAAAAGTTTTACATCTTGCTTAAAATGAAATTTGCGGCTATTTATGAGTTGAGTAATTTTAAGAATATAGACAATTGTGTTAGGCAACATTTGGAGTAACTAAAGCGATTTAAATACCAACACACTGAGTAACCAAATGCAAAGCCAGTAACTCTTGTCAATTACTTAGTTTCAAAATTTTGCGAGCTCTCAACAAATAATAAGTGTCATCAATAATACTTGACTAATTTACGGATTTTTATTCTGACTATCCTAATTAGTAATGCAATAATAATAATAATATATTATATATATATTGTTATAAATTGTCCTATATATTCTATCAATGGCATACACATTAAACATTACCTACAGTCTTTTATGTCTTTTAGAGTAACTCATTTAATTGATACTAGCATTGTGAGTAACCGATTTCAGTTTTATTTATATTGTTCCCAAACACAAACTATTGAACTCAGGTTTCATTGTAGATTAATTAAGAGAATGTTTTATAACTTCACTATCTTAAAACATGATAAAATTAATATATTATACAACTGATTCATAAAATGAAAAGATTATTTCTTTGTTTATTGTTCTTATATTCTGCGCAAACAAAACTTACCATTTAAACAATCCTAAAATAATTCAAATATTTTTTAATAGATAAGAAATTTTACAGTCCCTGTGTGCGTGATAAAAATTTTGTGTCAGCACTAGCGCAAGAATTAGTCTGCAAAATTTCATATAAATTTATATGTAAATGCATACTGACATAAAATATTGCCATTCAACTTTTGTTGTAAATCACCCAATACGTGGGATCCCCATTCCGTTTTATTATGCAATTCTTAATATTGCAGTAGAGAATAAAATTTGCTCAACAAGATAAAAATCTATAAGGAGTTTAAATATGATGGGAACAATAAAAACCTTTTTTTTAACCAATCAGTGTATGACGTGAAAAAAATAAAAAAAAATAAATAAATAAATATGTTGATAATAGTAATAGTCAATTAGAAAAAAAAAGTACACGTAGGAATATTGCTTCCCGTGGGAGAGAAGAAATACTGCTCCCCCCCCCTTTCGTTATCGTCCCAGAGAGTTCCCGCTGTCCCCTTTCCCTAATCCATTAACACGTTGAGCGCCGTGTCAGCCATCGGTGGCTGACAGTGTAAAATATGATATAAAACTAAAAATATTACATCGTTTTAAGTAATTATTGAAAATTTATTTAATTTTTATTTATTACAGGATAATTTCATTGAGGAATTTTAATGGATTTTATTAAGAATTCGCATAGCGCTCAACGTGTTAAGGGGAATAACAGTTTTTGTTAAAAGCTGTCAGGGAAAAGAAGGATGAAGTCTGACTATGAAAGTTTATTATTCTCATTTTTATTTCAGAAAATCCTCTCTCGTCCACAATAAACTGATACCGGAAATAAACAAACAGCTTTTAGGCATTCTCCAATTCTTTGAAGATCTTTTAAATTTAATCTAAAAAAATTGCAAGATTAAAGAAAAAAATAATTAAAAAATCTAATTAAAAACTACTTTAATTAATAATAATAAAAATAACTAATACTTAAATTAGTTTGTTTAATAGAGCTATTTGAGATTTTAATTGAAAACATTATTTTTAAATACTTTTAATATATATATATATATTGAAAACCCTTTCCAACATTGGATTATATGAATCCAAGTACCACATGAAGAACTATAAAAAATGAATGAAGTTGACGAAAAGAAAAAAATAAGCAACCGAATATTGAAGCATACAAATTCGTTACTTTTTAAAGGGCATTGAATGAATGTGGTATGCAAAGTAGGTGATCTTTCTGTTATGCTGTATGCAAACTGCTAGAAATTTACAGCATGCAATGCCCGAGGTCACCTAAAAGACACGATAATAATTTCAAACAATTTGTGTGGGGAAAAAAAAAAAAAAAAAGTTAGAAACAAACTTATGAAGTGGAAAAATCCAAGAAAGAAATGAACTCATTAATCTTCATTCACCAATTTTTTCAAAATAAATTTATGAAGTGGAAAAAACATGAGAGAATTAAACTTATTAAACATAAAACACCTATCCCAAAATAATAAATCACCCTTAAGGAAATTTAATAAACTAAATTTTATCTTTATTTACTTTTGAAAAAGGTAAAGCACTCCACAACAGCCATGAGACTCAAAACAGTTAAAGTCACAGTTAATAAGGGAAAAGAATTCATCTACTGAACAATTAAGTAAAATAAATTTTAGTGCATACTTTAATGTAATTAGTTACTTCTAATTTTTAACAAATAAACCTTAAAGTTAAAATTTAATTAAATTTGAATTTATAACAAAGATTAATTTGAGTTACGTAAATTAGCAAATTAAAAATATCATGTAGAGATAGAAGTGTTTCATGGATTCAATGAGCACCATCTGTTACGGTAAAAAAAGTAATGACCTTTTTTTTTTTTTTTTTTTTTTTTTTTTTAACTTCACAATGCCTCCCAACCATCCGGCCAAACAACACCGCCCATCCTACGTAATCAAGCATCTACCCATCCAACCGCCACTATACATTTTTTTTTTTTCTGTGAATGATTAAAAATAAAAATATGTTCTAAAAACTTGACCAGTACAAATCTAAAAACCATTTGAACTAAAAAAAAGAGAAAAAAAAGAAAAAAAAAAGTATTTTTAATAATTAAATTAGTTGAAATTACTTAATATTATTCTTTCGGCTTTTAATAAGAAAATCTGTTTTAAAATACTTTTAATATTAAAAGTTTTTCTGAGAAAGATTATAAAGTAAAGTTAGCTTGCTAGTTAAAATAATATAGTGTGCTACTTTCTCTTACTCTGCAATTCAATACTATAAAGACCGACTCCATATTAACTCTTATACGAGCTTGCCTGGCGGGGGGACAAGTTCTCTACAAAAATGTCATTTGTGTGGACGGTCTCCTACAAAAATATTTTCAAGCCCTCTAATTTTATACTTAAAAGAACGTAAAAAAAAAAAAAAAAAAAAAAAAGGCCCTCTAAAGACTGAGATTACTTTCTAAAACTCCTTTATCAGATATGCATATTGTCAGACGATCTTATTTCAATTAAATCCTTTCTCGAATACCCCAATCCGCTTTGTGTTTTCTAGGGGTTTAAAAGTTATCGTAAATTTAAAGTACCTTTTTACTTTCTCTTACCCATAGGGTCGAGAAATTATTTTTTTATGGTCAAATTTTCGAACGCGAGTTTTTGTTATATTTACATGTTCTGAGGTCCCCTGAATACGAAAATCATGTTTTTAGCGAATGGTCTGTGTGTCTGTTATCAGCATATCTCACGAACAAATAGTAGCGGATGCCACAATAAGCTTTTCGTTGAGATGAAGCAAATGGTTTGTGTACAGGGACACTCAAAAGTATTCAAATACATTACATCTATGGGGGAATTTGCAGGTAAGTAGAGTTTAACATATATAGACTGCACTAAACCAAATGAAACGAATATACATTTTTTTGTAATAGAGATAGTCAACTGGAAAAAAAAAAAGTGCATGTAGGAGCCTCGCCTCCCCCTGGGGGGGAAGTCCGCCCTCGAGGGGAGTAAATTTTCATGATGGGTATCTTTCAAAATAGCTCGCCAATACCTTTAAAACGAATGGTTGAACCATCGATCTGCGATACTTTAAAATAAAGTTATCGATCTTTTCCCTTTTTAACAACAACAACAAAAAACCTTAGAAAAAAAATCTTATTTATTTATTTATTTATTTATTTATTTATATTTTTCTTTAATATTGAGAATAAAATGGACTTTTTTTTGGATATGTAGTGTTATACTACTTATCTAATATGGAAATTGTCTGCATTATTATAAAAGATAATTTTTTTAAATAATAATTTAAAAAAATATTTTTTAAAAGCGAAATTATTTTTTAATAACCTAATTAAATTGTATATAAATGTAGGCGCATTAATGAAACAGGGGGTTGAGGGGCGGCAGCAGCCCCCCTCACACAGAACTAATTATCAAAGTCTTCCGAAGCCTAATTTGAGTTGTTTAACATAGGTTTACATAACAGTACTCGTTATCTTACCTCTTAATCTCCAACCTGTATTTATAGTAATTAATTTCAGGGTAAGGGAAAGTCGTGTGAGTGACACGCCAGATTCTTTTAAATGAAAACACAAAATACCCCTTTGCCTGATACAAGGAATGTATCACAAAATTATTATGAATTTTCATCGGTCGGTGAAATAATGATTATATTCTATATGTACCATATGCAATAATGAATAATGTCTTGAGGGCTTTTCCTCCCTTCCCTTCCTGAATAAGAAGAAAAGAACAAGTGCAGTCTTTTAAAACCGGTGTCGGGGCTGGGGGTTTTCTTTCCCTATTATGAATGGTTTGCCACAATCTGTGATACGATAGCTTAAAAAAGCAATCAACACAAGCAGCTATGCTTTCAATTGAATGACTACTATACACGGATGCGAAAATCTTTTTCTGCTAATGGGTTTTTAAATTGTCTGAATTTTTTAAAGTAACCTTGTTAACTCGAAATTTGTATTTTTATTATTTTTAATAGATTAATAATTTCATATTTATTTATTTTGAAATTTAGTTTATTCATGTGTTTCTTCTGGTATATAGTGTGTAATCAGTCTATTTGTTAAAATTTCAATGCTTATGGTAATAAGACAGTATAAATTTTATTTTGAGAATCTCTAAGTGTAGGGGAACTTTCCTAATCAGGGCGCTTCAAAACGTGATATTATACAAAACAACCAGAGTTGAAAATAGATCTTCAAAAATATTTTGTTTGCTGTATGGATATAATAAATTTAATTTATTTATTGAACAGAATTCGTTAGAATAGTAAAATATTTCGTTAGAGTAGTAAAATATAGCAAAGTACTTCCATCAATTACATTCAAAATAGTAGTTGGCGTATGTCGATGCTGTTCAGTTTCCCATCATATCTACATTCTCATAAAATTACAGTACAGGACATTTTGACCTACTTCCTTCTGAGATACATGGCTGAAATTTTGCACATAAGTTCTGTAGTGTATTTTTAATAAATTGTCTTTGGGACTTTTAATTAGGAGCAAAAATATTTTGGTAATCCATGTAAAGTTACGCATGAAATAAGTACTTTTTTCAAATTAAAATTAATATTTAAAAAACTTATTATTATAATCAGAAATCCTGAAGACAAATTGAAGATAAATCTTTTCTGTATATAACAGTGAAAAAAGTTTGTAAATTGAACCATTAGTTCATGAGATATAACAAATTTAAAATTTACCAAAAATTTAAAATTTTATTTAAATTTTTTTAAAGATTATTTTTTTTCTCAAATTCGTCGTCAAATAAGCTTCAATTTTAGAAAAAATAATTACTGCAATTCATCAATAAAAAAAAAAAAAAAAATGGTGTCCCAGATCCCCCTTAAAGTTCGCTTTAAAAAAGTTAGATTGTTTAAAATATACAAAACTAGTTGGCATAGGTGGACTCTGCTCAGTTCCCCATCATATTTATGTTATCATAAATTTCTAGTGCGGGACATATTATAATCATGTTAAAAGAAATGAATTTGACCAAAGCTTGATACAGTGACAGAAGGAAATCCCCGCCTAATAGGCTACCCACAGTTCAGTTCGATGTGTTTTTCTTATACTAATCTATTAATTTATTTTATTGTGATTAAATTTGTAGTTTATTTCTCATACAACTGTTTCCAATACAACAATTGACCATAATGCATATTTAAATGGAATATCACCCAATTTTGCTATATTGATAAAATCTTAAATTTTGAATAACTTACGAAATTTTCCTATTTAAATACTTGTAGTCAATAATGTTCATACAAGTACAATCATAAATGCTATTTTGAATTTGTCCGATATATTTATGATCTTCAAAATGCACATTTATACTCAATTTTGCCTTATTCTGCCATGTTAAGTATATCGTAAATTCAACATAACTTATGAAATTTTTAAATTAAAAAATTCATAGTCAGGAACGTTCATGCCAGTATCCTAAATGATAGTTTAAAGTGTTCTGACATCTTTTTGATGAAAATATCCCTCAAAATGGACGTTTATGAATGAGAAATTATGCCCTATTCGGCCATATTAAGTAAATTGTAAATTTCCAATGACTTAATGCAAAAGAATGGAAAAAAAAAAGAATAGTGATCTTTGCTAAGGAATGCAGATGGCTGAAGTGAAAAACACGCAAATTGAATAAAATTTAAGAATTTAAAATAGAAAAAATAACGGAACATAAAAAAAAAAAAAAAAAAGAAAAAAAAAAAAGTGATCTTTGCTAAGAAATGCAGATGGCTGAAGTGAAAAACACGCAAATTGAATAAAATTTAAGAATTTAAAACAGAAAAAATAACGGAACATTAAAAAAAAAAAAAACCTTAAAAAAAATTTAGATCTCCTCATTAATTGAGTTAATATGCTGAAATAGAATTCTTTTCTATTATTATTATTATTATAATTATTTCCCCACTAACTAAAAATGACAGTTTCCCTTTTCTTACTAAGGTTTAATTGATGAATATATAGTGAAGAATCCAAATTATAAAAGTTAGGTGTTTTTAATTAAGAATTAAATACTTACAGCTATTTATATATATAGAAATTCTAAAATTATTTACACATACATTTAAAGGAGACAAGTAGATAATATTTTTCTCTCTGATAATTTGCTCATGAAATAATATGGATATATAACATCAACGAATATTTTGTTATTATACATTACAGTGTTCAGAAAATAGAGATTATTATTTTATTACTTTCAGATTTTTTATACTTAGTAACGAGAAAAAATTATCTCTATCATTAACTTACACGTCAAAAAAATATTTTCCGATCGAATAATATATTTTTTTCAATTTTTGCAAAGAAAATTTGTTTTATCTGCCTGTATTAATAATATAAATCTGTATGTGTGTGTGTATATATATAAATATATATATAGTAAAATTTAGAATACAAAATTTAAGACTCAGTAGAAAAAGAAGTAGCAGATGGTTATATCCCGCAAAAAATCGAATTAACCATTTAGTTGGTATGTTAATTTTTGAATTAATGGAGTTATATAATTAATGTTATATACAACTTCAAAAGGTGTTTCTTGTCACATGTCACATGTGTGCAATCCGGCGGTATAAGCGGTATACCGTTTGATTAATTACAATTCACAAGAAAACTAACTGTTGTACATCTGTTTGTGTTTCATGTTTGCTACTTCCAGATGACCATTTAAAAACAATTGGCTAGAAAAGCTGCATTTCTGCGCTTCAGTACTATACAAAGCCTATGTCTTTCCTTCCAGCGGTATGTTTCTTACTTCTTACTAACTGTTCTAAGAAAAAGGAAAAACTATTGGAAGGAAGATGATCTCTCAAGAAAGTCGGCAAGCGAGAACTAGAGAGAGAGCTATTGCAACATACTTTGAACGAATTTGAAAGCAGGGTCCGAACTAGTTTATTTGCCGCCCTTGCAAAGCATATTTTTGCCTTTCATGTTAAGTTTTAAATAAAATAACACTCCAGACCAAAAGTAATGCACTATCATATAGTTTATATTGTCATATTATCATATAGTTTATATTGTAATATTCACAATTTTTTAATGAAAACGTTTTGCCCTGATTATTAAAACAGAAATCTGGTTTCTTCGAAAATTAAGGAATATTGATTAAAAAAAAAAAATAATAATAATGGCAATTTAATTTGAATTATCTTAATTTTCTGGAGAATTAGCGTTCATTAGTAAACCGCGCTATGCCAGGGTGAAATTTTTTTCCTTTTCTGTTGAAAATGGACTGATAAACTCACTTTTAAATTTTAAAATCAATATGACTTATTATTCCATTTTTTTTTCGTTGAAAAGGACTGATAAAATAACTTTTAAAATTTAAAATCAATATGATTTAATATTACATTCAAGAATATACACTGTTTTTCTGATAATCTGGTTATTGATCGGCCGAAAACATTAGAAAAGTCAAACGACTTTGGAAAAATCCATGAAAAAATTTTACATTTTTTATTTAAAAGTGTAAACACGTGCCAAGTGTATATATATATATATATATATATATATATATGTATATATATATATATATATTTAAGCAATTAAAAGATTATAAGGATCCAAACATTTCATTTAAAAAACGACTAAAAAACATTTTTATTTTCTAGTGTTTAATAATAATTACGATAAATCAATGGATATATTTTAGTTTTAAAATTTGGTTTTGATTATTTCATTTGGTCTCAAAAGAAAATTTTGCGATATATAGTGGAGGGGGAGGGGGGCTTGAGCTCAAATATGCCTTTACCTTTAATACGCCCCTATATATATATATATATATATGAGTGTGTGTGTGTGTGATATTATACTTAATCCATAAATTATCTTAAATTTAAATTAACAGTAAAAGATGTATGAATTATGTATAATGAGATATATCATATATATTATATATATATATATATATATATATATATATATATATATCAGTGGCGTATTCTCTGGGTATGCTAGGCATGCGCCGCATACCTGCTAAAAACTATCTAAACTTCAAACATATTTTGATTAAAAAAAATAAAGAAAAAAATAATAATTCAACAGCTGATTTTATTAATCACTCGCTTTCATCCATCCATTAGCCATCATTTAATTTTCCAAAACTATTCTGAAAGAAAATGTCTTCTGTTACATAGATAATTCGTGGAAAAACAGCCGTTTCCTGACCGGTTACTCCGTAAGGCATGCGTCTTTTCTAAAGCATACCCTTGGATAGGGAATTTTTATTGTGTGAGGAAATATTCATTACGTTAATTTTCCCGTACAAGGGGATTTCCGCTGTTTAAAGGATCGAAGTCATGCTATCCATCGGCAGCATGTCCTGGAGTTTTCCCGTACTGCTAAAGTATTAGGGATTTTCATTTTCTTATCTTCCAAGTGTTCGCGTAGTCAGTGAGAACTAGTTTTCCCATTTTGTCCATCTACTCAAAGACAAGAATGACTGAATAGATTGACGATGTTGCCAGTTCAAAAACATTATTGATAAAGTAAAATTTAATGCTTTATTTAACAATGATGTAATTAAAAATAGAGAAAGAAAGAAAGAAAAATAAAAAAAGAAAGAAAGAAAAAACTGAATTTATTTATAAATGACTCAACTATAAAATAAAATTTGAAAAAAATTCTGAAAAAATATCTCTGCTATTTTATGCAATAGGAAAATTACTGCTTTTTTTTTCTTTTTTTTTTTTTCTTTTTTTTTTTTTTTAATACTTTTCCTAAATAACTCATACCAAACGAAAACTACCGAAAGAAGTAAAATTATGATCAAAATTTTATTTATTATGTTATCTCTCTGTATGAATAAAGAGAACTGTCTGTCTCTCCCGGTGTGTCTGCGTGCACTCTGGGCAGAGATTCACAAATAAAAATTTAGATACCATAATTTTTATATAGTATTTTATTTATTTATTTTTAACAAGTAAAACGAATATCAATGATTCATCAAGTGAGAAACTGCAATATTATAAAAATAGTGGTATTAAAATTTCCTTTTGTAAGAACTTGGCTCTGAAGCTCAAGCCTTTGATTAGAGAGCTACAACATGTGGCAGAGGTGTAGCTTGGATATTGTAAATGTACATCTCATCGAGATTTTTTTTTTTTTTTTTTTTTTTTTTTTATGAGAATATTTAACTCCCCCCCCCTCCGAATTTTTCCACTTCATTTTCTTAAATTTTATTCAAATTGCCTAATATTTATCTTCAGTCATCCCCATTCCTTAGCAATGGTTACTAGCTTATTACGGTTACTACATAGCAACACTTTCTCTATCAGGCGATGCCTTATAAAAAGCGAAGCTATCGACAAATTTTTATTTTAATTGAACAAAATAAGATATTTTATTTCAATAGTTGCCTCTTCAAAACAATTTTTTATTTGGAAACATAAAAATTTCTTTGAAAGGGAAATATTTATACTTTTTATTTATTTATTTATTTATTTATTTTCACTTTTGGAATCAAATGTCAATATAATAAAAATAATTAAACTTATTATGTTTTAAACTTCATTAAAATGTTCAACAATTAAGTTCATGTATAAGAACTATTTGCGGTCCGATTTAAAGCGGAATCACAAGCAGTGGGAACCTGGATTTGACACTGTAAGGAAGTTACTGCCATATTTTGCGTAAGTTTAATGAAATTATATATATGTATAAAGTGATATATAAAAAATTAGTGATTCAATTTCCTTGAGAATTATATAGTAACCAGTGACGCATGCAAAACCTACTAGTCCTTCAATAAATTAAAATAAGTGGGATTTAAATATATGCTGTCAAAATAAATTCGTAAAATTCGAGTATAAAATTATATTTATGGTTTGGAGAAATTAGAAATTTACGTACTTAAATTATAAGAAATGATAACGAATTTAGGAGTAGTGCTCTTTCCACAGTTGCTTTAGAGCATGCCCAGATTCAAATATCACGCTACGCCACTGATATATATATATATATATATACGTGAAATTTTATTCTTATTAGTCTATATGCTTTCAGTAATCTTAAATCTGTTGCTTGGCTTTTAATACGTTTTAAAAAATTATTAAAATATGTATATGTATGATAATTTATCATTACAAAGATCAAACGTCGGGAAAGAAGACGTAAATGGATGAACAATGAAAGACATATGGAAATAAAGCCTTATGCAAAGCAAAGAATATTTTGAAATCTAATATAAAATGTTTTTAGAACATTGGTGGTTGAGATCACGTATAGCGAATGTATCCCGGAAAAAAGGACACAGAAAAAAAGGCACTTGGAATGAAATTTGCAAATCGTAAAAGTAATAAATATCAAACAATGAATTTAAAGAATGACTTTAAAATTACATTTTTAAAAATTTCAATTGATTTGGTATAACATTCACTTAATATATACCTGGGGAAAGGGGGGGGGGGGGGTAGGACCAGATCGAATTAAAATAATTATTTTTATACCAATTTCTTACGGATTTTAATGAAACTTTGTATAATCACGTACAATTTGTGAAAAAATTACAGTAAGTATCAGACTAAAGGGGAAAGGAGAAGGGCTAAAGGGGAGTAGGCAGAGGAAAATAACAAGATTTTTTTGTATCACCATTTTACCAATTTTAATGATAAATTACAGTGAGTGTTACGCATATCGGGGGGAGGAGTTGCTAAGAGGGGAGCAGAGTAAAAAATGTGGTTGTTTTCTTATCACCCTGCTAGCTATTTATATTAAAAAGAGGGGGGGGGGGTGAAAAATAAATTATTTTTAAACAACACTTGTTATCGATTTTTTTATTGACATTTTGTGCAAATGTCACTTTCTGTGAATAAAAAATTAAGTGAATGTTACATATGTCTGGGTAGAGATGGGGGAGCTGGAGACAGAGAGATAGAAAATGATGTTTTATATCATTATGCTTTGCACTTTAATGAAAGTTATTTTATAAATATCACATATGAAAGGTGTTTTTTCAAAAAGGTTGCACTATAATCACTAAATTGGATTAAATTTGACATGAGTAATTAGAAAACTAAACTTATTAGTAGCAGACGAATGGATGCCGTAATAAGTATGTGCTAGTAAACATTAAGTAAGGATTTAAATAACAAATGTAGAATTTCAAAACTTCAGTGAAAAAAGTTTCTTGGTAATTGCTATTATATCCTTCAGAAAGAAAAAGATCTATCAGCAATTTTATTTACATGACGAAGAATATCTCCATGAACTTCTCTATATTATTTGCCTCTCAATCCAACCGATTAATCTTCTTCTGGGCATTTCGATAGCGAAGAATATTATGTACATCGAAACAATATGTCAGCAGATAAAAAAAAAGAGAATGAAACTACACTCACTTTCTTGCTAGACAAATAAAGGAAAATAAGGGAAAATAAATCTAGAAAATAAGCTAAATCACCAGTCATTGAATTGCATTTAAAAAAACTGCATTTACAGATATTTTTTTTTAGTAGCTATTTTAAATACAAAAGAATGCGTGAAAAAACTGAAAATGTGTATTTATGAAAAAAAGAAAGAAGCTGAAGCTAATTTTTTGTTTCTAAGTAAGATATAAATTCTAATACAAAAAAAGATTTAATTTAGGACAACGAGACTTTTATTGTTTATTGAATTAGAATTAGCGTCACACAAAATACTAATCCTAATCCTAAACTTTTATCAGAGTCGTTTCTGAGAATGCCAAGACATACATGCAATATTAAATCATTTGTTTATAATTCGGTCGTTTTATAAATCGTTTGTTAATAATCTTTTAGGTAAGCATTCAGATAATAAATATAGAAATAGAAAATTTCCGTGTAAACAATGCTTTTTCAGACTCTGTTATAAAAATAAATAAATAAGATAAAACAAATTAATAAATAAAATATATAACGAGCTTATTGTACTTATATAACCAAGAAGCTTAGATATAGCCTTTCCGTAAATGAAAAGCCCCACCAGTGGCCGAGCGGTTTTGCGCTGAAAGCTGATATACGGAAAGTGCCAGGTTCGATCACAGGTAGCGCTCGCTCGTCGACCTAGTCGTTCGTAGTTTTCCATGGTTTTATCCGAATTTCACGTAAATAAGGACTAAGACCCATTACGAAAATCCCCAACGAAGAGCCTTTAACCCACAGGCCTAGGACCCTAGCGTAATCAATCGGCTTTAACCACACAACCACAACCGTAAATGAAAATAATTATAATTATACAGCATAGCAACGCCACCTTTTATCCGATATGCATCTAAATTGAATCAGCATGGTTTCACACATTATCCATACAACATATAAAGTTTAGTGCATTTATATGTCATAGAAGAAGAGGTATGGCCTTCTCATAGACGAAATTAAATCGCAGCACAGCAGCGCAATGTGTCGGCTGATTTGCACCCAAGATGAAGCAGCACAGTGTCACATAATGTCTATCTCATATACTAAGTTGGATGCTGTTATACACTACAGAAACTGAGTTCTAATCTCCAATTAAATGGGTCGAATCACAGCATAGCAGTGCCACTATTGGATATGATATATTCCAAAAGCTAATCTTCATCAAATAAAATCAAGGTCTAACCAAACACTAATCTTGTTTAGAATCTGTCTAATGGTTTGTGAGATACAAAGTTTTACCAACACATCATAAACATAAACACAGGCAGCCATTTTCTAAAAATGGTTGAATCATGCTTAGGGCATCTCAAAACATGTAAATTCGTTGAAAATAGGAGTCGAAAAATTCACGAATCCAATACTTTCTTCTACATCATTTCACACAACAACGTCACCTACCGATTAACATGAACAAAAATTTAATCAGTTTACCTTCTCATAATCACCATTTACATATGTTATTCTATACAATTTTCACCAATAGTTCTTGAGATACAGTCATCTGGGAAACCACAGAATGTAATACCAGTTTTACATGTCAGCCTATATTCGCCAAATTTAATAAGAATATTTTTTTAATAATATATAGCACACGGGGGTTTGGTGCATAGCATAGGAGCTCAGATATAGCTTTCACGTAAACAAAAAATAATGCAGAATAATAGCGCTACCTGTCGTTCGATATGTATTCAAACTGAATCAGCATAGTTTTATCTAAGGAACATTGCACATGCCAAGTTTTATATTCTTAAACACTGTAGAAGCTTAAATATAGTTTCCCCAAACAAGATTAAGTTGAAAATCTAACAACGTCACCTGTTGGCCGATATGCACTCGAACTCAAACAGCAGAATTTTACATACTATATATATATATATATAATAATAATAATGATGATCTATTAAACGTAGTAAAAGCCAAGCAACAAATACAAGATCACTGATACCACATAGACTAATAAGAATGAAAAATTTTGTTATATAGGAGAAGCTCAGAAAGGTTAAAAAAATTCTTCAGGGGAGACCTTTTTCACACTTGAGCACTAATGTACGATTTCGTTCAGTAGCGGCTATAATAGCAAATAGCTAGCGGGCTCCCTATCGTACATGAAAAACTGAAGTGAAATTTAAAGTGGAATAATCAATTAATCGCAAAATAACGGAGAATCTAACAGAAAACAACCAAGCCTTTCCTGAAATGAGAGGATATCGCAACCTGGTAATGTCAACTTTTGGATGTTATAATCAAATAATCAGCAATTATTCAAGTCAAGAACCAATAAAATATCAAGTTTGGTTAAATTATATCAGAAAATTCAACTTGACAGTTGAATCAGGAGGTATAGTGTTTGTTCACAATGTCTGCTAACATAAAAAGACAAATATCTACTAAAAATTGTCGAATTGTGTTCAGGAAATCTCAAAAAGTGTAAATTCATCGAAAACCGAAAATCAAAAAAATTTCTGGATCTTTTACTTTTTTCTTATATATACAGAAAATTAACTATAAATAATCCACTTTTTAAAAATAAGTAGCCAATTTCAATTAATTGAAATGCATTATGTTTTACCTTAAAAATATGTCTTTAAATTAGAGCTATCGTAAATTGAAAAAAAAAAAAAATAAAAAAAAGTGCAAGAAAGAAAAAAATAAAGATATTAGAGCATAAATTAATTTAAAAAAAGAGCTTTTATAAACCAAATCCTTTTATAATTTAAATATACGTTTAATAGTATAAAATAATTACAAGATAAAAATAACTTTTGGAATACCATGTTTTTAAATTTTCTGCTGAATCATAAACGCTATCGGAGACAGTGGGAATCCGAAATAATTGGCTAAAATTATTTAAAAAATGCATTGTCACCTGTTCTGAGCTATTCTGAAAATTTCAAATGTCTAACTAGTCGGGAATTTACATGATTGTTGGATCATATAAACGCTATCGAAGGTAGCGAGTACCTGAAACAGTTGGCTAAAAATATTTTTTAAATGCATTGTCACCGTGTTCTGAGCTTTTCTGAAATTTTCAAATGTCTAACTAGTCGGGAAGTTAGTTAAAAGTCGATTGCATGATTTGTACAGGACACACAAACAAACAATCAAGAATCGAAGTTAATAAAAATAGGGTAATATCCAATACTCCATGTTTTTATTTAAATTTTAAGAAATTACCAAATTTAACAACTTTTTTGATTAAGAATTTTTAATTCAAAAGATTACGTGTATAATATGAAAAATTGCATAAAAATAACGATTAATTAAAAAACTTTATAAGATTATAAGACAATATTTTCCCCCTTAAACTCACATTAACCATAATTTTCAAACGATACTACTTTGAGTCCTCTATTCGTATAATTAATGTGTGTAAAATGTACGACAATTTTCATGTTTGTGTATTAAACCCTTTACTGCCGACGAAAATTAAAGGAATTCGCTTCCCAATCCACCGTCCTCTCTAAACTCTACAATGAGTAAATCTTTCAAAAACACTGTAAAGATCACTTCCAGGATTATTTTAAATTTTATTGCATTAACAGATCGTGTCACTAGTTTTAGTGGTAGCAATACAATACAAAGAATCGTACTTTGAAAAGACGAACATACACGCCCGGGACAGGGGCAGGACGTATTAATTAAATGTTTAATAGAATTGTCACTTAGAATCAAAATGGAAAAAAAAATGCATATACATTAAATAATTTTATATATAAAAGATAAATAAATGTAAAGATGTAAGAGAAAAAAAAAAAAAAAAAAAAGAAGAAGAAGAAGAAGAAGAAAGAAAGAAGAAAGGAAGAGAAAAAAAATGAGGTTAGAAGATGAGTTTTTGTGTATATTTTTGAATAAACATTACATGTACTTAAAAAAAAAATAATTATTTAGATTCATATAATATAGTACATGATTCCAATTTACATAAATAATATTTTTTATGCTTTGACAAATAAAAAATCATTCTAATTTTTAATCTTTTGTTTCATAATATAACACCCTCCCTTTTTCTTTTCTATTTATGTATTTTTTTTTTTTTTTTCTGTTTAAATTTTAACAGTATCAACAATTGTCGATTTAAAAAATGTAGGACATGTTTGACAGAATCACACATGCGACTTTTATTCGGAATGGTACTATAAGTTTGCAGATGTGTGAAACCAAACTACGTCACTTTCTATTATAAAACGCTCGAACACTTTAAAGAAAGCAATTATTCTTGGAGACGAGAAAAATGTCAGTACCACAGTAGACAACATCCCCTCCAAATAAGCCCTAAAGGTCTGGTCATTTCCTGTTGCATTGTTATCAATATGCTTTGAAACCTCGGCTGTAGGTTGTATGAGAGATAGGAATCCCGGAAAAAATCGCACGGAAAAAATCGCACCGGAAGAAATCGCACCCGGAAAAAATCGCACCCGGAAAAAATCGCACCGGAAAAAATCGCACCAGGAAAAAATCGCACCGGAAAAAAACGCACCGGAAAAAATCGCACAGAAAAACAATCATGTTTGCGTACACACATGCCTCTCTCCCCAGAAAGCAAAACTCATCTTAAGATTCATTCTATTTAATCTTATAAACGAGGTTACAGAAAAAAAAAAGGGCGGGGGTATTATTAAATTGCATTCTCTGTCCCTCTAGATCCGGAAGAGTGGATATATATGATAATTTAACAACTTTCTAGAAATAAAATTTAAGAAAATAGTAAATGTTTGAATACCATTCAGAGATATGGGGATTCCGAAAAAAAAAAAAGGACACCGGAAGAAGGACATTCTTCCAATTCGCGAATCGCAAAATAAAAAATATCAAATAAGGAATTTAAAGGATGACTTTCAATTGATTTGGTGCAACATTCATTGGAAAAGGGGGGGGGGGGCTAAGTGCAGCTTGAAAGAAAACAATTGTTTTTTATATCATCTTCTTACCAATTTTAATGAAACATTTTATAAGCACGTACAATTTGTGAAAAAATTACAGTAAGTGTCAGACATACTTGGGGATGGGGGATTAAAGAGGGGGGAGCAGAAGAAAATAAGATGATGTTTTATATCAGTATTTTACTGAATTTAATGATATATTCTATAACAATCACTTACTTTTTATGAAGATCACAATGAGTGTACTATACACCTGGGGGGGAGGAGGAGGGAAGTAGATGGAAATAAAATATATTCTTCTTTAAACTACCCCATTATCGATTTAAGGAAAAAAAAACTTTGTATGATCATGTACAGTTTGTAAAAAAAGAAAATGTATAAGACATATATTGCGTTGAGCACTTTTGGGTGAACAAAAATCATGAAACTCGCGTCATCGTCAGCGAAAGTTTTCCATTTGAAGTGAAAACTTCTTTAGGTGCGTTGAGCACTTTTGGGTGAACAAAAATCATGAAAATCGCGTCATCGTCAGCGAAAGCTTTCCATGAGAATCGAAAGTGGAATTCGAGATTTTAGCTGATTTACACGATTTGAGGTTTCCTGAATCGGTTTTCTTTTGTATCTCAGCTACTAATTAAAATAATTTCGTAAGTAATACATCATTAGAAAGCTTTGTTGATTTGGAATCGAACAGTAGATTGCAGAAATTTCTACAACGAGATGGCGCTGTAATATTTTAAAATTTCAATTTTTAATTATGATTAAATTATTTTTAATACATCATTCGAAAGATATTTTAATGTTCTTTTATATTATCGAAAGTGGAATTCGAGATTTCACCTTATTTACACGTTTTGGGGTGTCCTGAGTCGGCTCTCTTTTGTATCTTAGCTACTCATTAAAATAATTTCATAAGTAATCAATATTTTAACCTAATATAAGGCTTAGTTCATTTAATTTGGGTAGCTACAAATATTGTGCCGAATCATATAATACAGATCATAAACACTTCTTTACAAACCAAAAATAATTCGAAAATAATAATCTAATAGCTCGACGATACAATTCACAAGTTACTTAGTTTTCACTTCTATCGGCAGTCCCCAAACACTGCTTTGATTTTTTTTTTTTTTTTTTTTTGGGGGGGGGGGGGTAAAGAAAGGGGGGCACAGGAAAATAAAATGATTTTTCATATCACCATTTTACCGATTTGAATGGTATATTCTATAACTATCACTTGCGTTGTATGAAGATCACAAATGAGTGTATTACATACCAGGGGGATCAAAGGGGCGCAGATGTAAGTAAAATATATTATTTTTTAAACTACCCTATTATCAATTAAAAAAAAAAAAAAAAAAAAAAAAAAAAAAAAAAACTTAGTGTGTATACTCTTACTGTTTAAGAAAAATTACAGTGAGTGTTACACATATCTGAGGAGCAGAGTGAAGAAAATGGTTGTTTTTATATGACCATGCTATTTACATGAAACATTATGTATACGACTATTACTTACATTTTATTAAAATTATAGTGAAAGTTACCTGCACTTGATAAGGGAGGGGGGCTAGTACTGGCATATGAAAAATAAAATAATCTTTATAAACAACACTTATTATCGATTTTTTTTATTGACATTTTGTGTAAATATCAATTACTATTAATGAAAAATTACAGTGAGGTTTTAAATGTCTGGGGGGGGGGGGGGGGTATTGAAGAAAGTGAATGTTTGTACACTATGTTTTGCATTTAATTAAAATTTATTATAAATATCACTGAATATTTAGGAAAATTTACGCTGATTATTATATATGTATCTTGGTGGAAAGAGGAGGGAAGGGGGGGGGTGGCTGGAGACTGAGAGATAGAAAATGCTGTTTTCTTTCATTATGCTTTGCTCTGTAATAAAATTTATTGTAAATATCCCTTAATTTTAAGAAAAATTTACGCTAATTGTTATATATATTTTGGGGGGCTATGGGGAGGAAGGAGGGCTAAAGAGAAAAATGATTGCATAAATATTACAATGTTATCAATTTTAATTAAAATTTTAACAACTATCACCTACTTTTAATGAAATATTATTTTGAGTGGAGCCTATACCTGAAGGGGCGGGGGGGAAGGGGGCAGAGACAAAAAATATGATTGTTTTTAAATCACACCGCTTCATATTTATAGGAAATTTTGTATAAATATCATTTATTGTTTATGAAAAATTTTAGAGAGGACTATGCATTGCAGTATCTTTCAGTTTCTAAGTTAGTAGGCAAAAATTCAATGCAATGTTCAGATCAGACATTAATTAAAAATTAATATCAAACATTGGTAAAAGATTATTCTGAAGCAGATTTTTTTTTTTTTAATCTGCCCCATTTCCCCCGCCCCTTCCCCTCGTAGAAACAAAAAAAAAAAAAAAAAAAAAAATTACTATCGTTCGTATTAAAAAGGCACTACTCTTAATTTCTCCTTGTAAAACTGATGCTAAACATCAACGAGAGCATAAGTTTTTAATTTCTAGGGGGGAGGGGAGGTAAAAGAGACAGATTAAAAGAAGAAATTTCATTTTTGAGTAGCATTTTTCAGATTTAAATCATACATTGAATTTTTGCGTACAAATTCAGGAAGAGAAAGAAACTGATACTTAACCCTCACTGTAATGTTTTATACACAGTGAGTAATATTTCTACAAAGTTTCATTAAATGAGCAACAAGATGGTACAAATCATATTAGCCCTTAGTTCTCACCGGGTAGTGTCTTCAATTTTCCTCTTCTCTTCAATTTTTGATAAACAATAAGATATATTTATGCAAATTTTCCTATTTATGTCATTTAAAAGCAATATTCCCCTCCCCCCTCCTAGATACATGTAACACTCTTTGGAATTTTTCATTAAATGTAGGTAATAGTTTTTGAAATTTTAATTAAAACTGGTAACATCGTGATACTTATGCAATCATTTTTCTCTTTTGGCCCCTCCCCATAGCACCCAAGATATACATAACAATCAGGGTAAATTTTCCTAATTATTCAATGATATTTATAATAAATTTTATTAAAATGCAAAATATAGTGATATAGACATTCACTTTCTTTAATTCTGTGCTCCCCCCCCCCCAGACATATGTAACTTCACTGTCATTTTTCATTAATAGTAAGTAATATTTATACAAAATGTCAAAAAAAAAAAAATAAATAAATAAAAAGTATAATAAGTGTTGTTTAAAAACATTTTATTTTTCATCTCCCCCCCCCCTCTTATCAACTGTAGGTAACTTTCACTATAATTTTAATAAAATGTAATTGATAGTACAAAGTTTCATATAAATAAGTAGCATGGTGTTATAAAAATAACCATTTTCGTCACTCTGCTCCCCCCCTCCCCCCCTAGTAAACCAGATATGTGTAATACTCACAATACTCACTGTAATTTTTCTTAAACAGTACGTTGTATATACAGAAAGTTTTTTTTTTTTTCTTTAAATCAATAATAATGTAGTTTAAAGAATAATGTATTTTATTTTCATGTTCCCCCCCCCCTCTCCAGGTATATAATATGTACTTCATTGTGATAGTCACAAACTGTACGTGCTTATACAAAGTTTCATTAAAATCGGTAAGAAGGTGGTATAAAAACAATTGTTTTCTTTTCATTTGCTGCTAGCCCCCCCCCCCCCGCTTTTCTCAGATATAAAATAAATTAATGGTGTACCAAATCAAATGAAATTCTAAAAATGTAATTTGAAAGTCATTCTGTAAATTCCTTATTTGATATTTATTATTTTGCGATTTGCGAAGTGAAAAGTGCCCTTTTTACCGTTGTCCTTTTTTCAGGGATCCCAGATCGACATATATTTTCTAAAAATGGTCAAATCGTTTTCTGGAGCTTTCAAAACATGTAATTCCATCGAAAACCGGAAGTTGAAAATTTTTACGAATCCAATACTTTCTATTGAATTAAAAAACAACAACAACAACAAAAAAAAAAAAAAAAAAAAAAAAAAAATGCAATAACTTAATTTGTGATGCTTCAGATGATTAATTATAAAAGATATTTTGTAATTAATGCCCTTCTTCAATGTAATCATCACTCATTATTTTCTCTTGCCCATAGCATAGGGTCGAGAAAGAATTGTTTTAGGGTAAAATTTTTGAACGTGAGTTTTTGTTATTTTTACATGTTTTAATGTCCCCTGAATACGAAAATCATGTTTTTAGCTAATGGTCTGCGTGGATGTCGGTGTGTCTGTTATCAGCATATCTCAAGAACATATAGTTGCAGGAATTCGAAACTCGGTATTCTAAATGTATCATATAGGGATGCTTCAGTAAGCTTTTTGTTGTGATGAAGCAAATGGTTTGTGTACAGGGACACTCAAAAGTATTCAAATACATTACGTCTATGAGAGAAATTGCAGGTAAGTAGAGTTTAACATCTATAGACTGCACTAAACCAAATGAAGCTAATATATATTTTTTTGTAATAGAGATAGTCAACTGGGAAATAAATTGGGGGGGGGGGAAGTCCCCCTTCGAGAGGAGTAAATTTTCATGATGGGTATCTTTCAAAAGAGCTTGCCAATACCTTTGAAACGAATGGTTGAACCATCGATGTGCGATAATTTAAAATAAAGTTATCGATTTATTTTTCATTTAAAGAAGAAGAAAAAAAAATATGTGATATTGAGAATAAATTCAATTTTTTTTTTTTTTTTTTTTTTTTTTTTTTTTTAATTTAGTTAATTACTTCTCTAATATGGAAATCGCCTGCATTATCATAAGAGATAATTTTTTTAAATAATAATTTTAATAAATTATTTCTTAAAAATAGAATTATTTTTTAATAACCGAATTCAATTCTATATAAATGTAGGTGCATTAATGAAACAGGGGGTTGAGGGGGGCGGCAGCCCCCCTCACACTGAACTAATTATCATATAAAACTCTTCCGAAGCCTAATTTGAATTGTTTAACACAGGTTTACATATCAGTACTAGTTATCTTACCTTTTAATCTGTAACCTGTATTTATAGTATTAAATTTCAGGGTAAGAGAAAGTCGTGTGAGTGACGCACCAGATTATTATTATTATTATTATTGTACTTAACTTAAGCAATCTTAATAAGTATTAAAATTTAATTATTATATTAGAAAAACATAAGTTCATAATACTTCATTAAATACTACAAACTGAACAAACTGAATTTACCTTTGAAAACGGTAAAAATTTTAAAATATTATTCTTAATTATTATTTTATGTAATAATATTACGCAAAAAATCACTTGTCTAGACTAAATTTGCACGAATCAAAATTGTGCATTAAAATTTCGATTGTATGTCTTTTTAATATTTTATGTCAAACCTTTCAAAGAGGTGTATTGTATAATATACTTTTGTCTTCATTTATTTACATCTTTTTATAGGACAACAAGATTCTTCTAGAAGGGAAAGTAAGATTTTAACATCCGTAAAGAAGGTAAAGGGGGTTTTCTGTATCTGAAAAGAAGGAAATATCACAAATTCTGGCCTTTAAAATTTTTCTTTTTTATTCAATGTTCAAAGAGTAGGGCTATAAAGAGAAGGACCACTATATAGATTACGATTGTGAACTGTGAGGTGAGAATACAAAAGCAGAGGTTGGAATAGGAGAGGGTAACTCAATGACATTACCTGATGAAAGAAAAAAACTGGAGAACGCTTCTAGGAAAAACATTTCCTTGCTAATTCCCTCATTGTCTACACAAAGAAAGCTTTTCTGTTTATCCATGCTCAAAAAGTAAAATTAGCCTCCAATCGCCACACATCCTCAACTCTTTATTTATTTTTATTTATTTTATTTAACCATTAATTTTTTTAAATTTATTTACTTATTTTATTTTATTTTATTCTTTTTTTTTTTTTTTTTAATAACTAACATTGATATAAAATCGCACAAATATTGAATACGTGAATAAATATATTAATAAAGGCTAAAATTTCTTTTTTAAGACTGAAAAAGTTGGAAAATGAATGATTCTAATATTCAGAGCCCCTTAGGAAAACACATATATACCTATACACATTTATATCTGACGGCGAAAAATGTTATCAGTACCAAAGATGAAATATATTTTACTCTTGATATATTTTAGCATATAATTCGCTAGTAAGAATTCTCAAATTATCCTTTTTCGTTTTACTTTATTTTGTTACACTTTTTTATATAATTATCGTTGCCATTTTTTCCTGTTACCATTTTTTCCGTTGCCATATTTACCTAAATTCCATTTTTACCGTAACCATTCTTTCTGGCATCATTTCTCTCCCCCCTCCATCCCCCGATTACTATTCTAACCCTAGCCATTTTTACATGCGCACAGTCAAAATGAGAATTTGCAAGATTACAAACCTCAAATAAAATAAACAAAATTACTGTTTCATAAAATACTCTCTCTCTCTTTATATGTATACATATATATATATGTTACATAGCTGTTTAGAAATACGTTCTGTGATATAGTTTTATTCTTCTGTGCGATTTTTTCCCAGTGCGATTTTTTCCCAGTGCGATTTTTTCCGGTGCGATTTTTTCCCAGTGCAATTTTTTCCGAGTGCGATTTTTTCCTATGCGATTTTTTCCGGTGCGATTTTTTCCAAGTGCGATTTTTACCGGTGCGATTTTTTCCGTGCGATTTTTTCCGGTGCGATTTTTTCCGCCTCCCGAGAGATAGATTATCGAATTCCAGCAAAAGCCCTACAATAATAATAATAACAATTGATACTAAAAATAATTTATCCTGTTGTTTAAAACGTGTTTGAAATGTTAAAATACCTTATATTTTAAACTGGAATAATATATGTATATTAATATAGGATATGAGAAAGTGGTGTGAATGCAATACCAGATTATTTTTCGTAAAAGTGGAAAAATACAAGCACTGTTACTTTACTTGAAGTTGACACAAACATTTAATAAACAATTAAAAAGAAACCGGCTTCTCAAAATTTAACTTAAAATCGAAATTAAAAGGGCCTGGATCATTAAGTACCTGATAAGTAATGCTATTGCTATAAGTAATGCTGTAATACCATTAAGTAATGCTGATATTCCAGTACCTGATTATAATTGTCATGGCTGTATAATTCAAACATAAATACATCCTGAATTTTTTATATTAAAAGAAATGCGATATAATTAATTAAATAAAAATAAGTAATGATAAAATAACACTACATATTTATTGATAAGTAATACATTTAAAAAATAATTAATGCAACAGACAATTAGTCAGCGATGTTCAGAAATATTCTTTGAAACTATAACACAAAATTTCACAACGAAATTAAATTTTTTCACGGGAATAATAAAAAACTTTTAATAAATTAAAGCTTGATCCATAAAAAAAAAAAAAAAAAGAGAGAGAGAGAAAAGAAAAGAAAGAGAAGAAATAAAATTAGAAATTCTAACTCCTAAACTTTCATTAAATTATTTATTTTAATTTATAATTGTTGCCAAAAAAATTAAACTTTAAATTTTACATCTACTTTTTAAGATAGCACGCGATCGTGTTTTATATAAAAATTAAATCATTAAATTCATTTTTTTTTTTTTTACTTATTTTTATTTCATATTATTGCACGCGCAATTTTTATTTCCTAATTCAAAATTATTAAAATAAACTTTTTCGATATAGTTTGTAACGATACTGATTATTATTAATTTTCTTTTCTTTTTCTTAAAAAAAAAAAAAAAAAAAAAAAAAAAGAACAAAAACCTGTTTTTGATGAAATTCTGGCAAAAGCAGAATTTAGTTTAGGACGGAGGACTATTAGTTTTTTTTTTTTTTTTTTTTTCAAATTATTCATTTATATTTTCGATAAATTTTAGATTCCCATAAATGTTCAACTACCGAAAAATGATGCCGCAAAAATCCCAGATTGAGACTAATAGTCCTCAGTCCTATTAAAAAAAAAAAAAAAAGAAAAATGCTTGACGTATTCACGTCTTCTCCCTCGAAAGAACAGTCCCCCTCCCTCTTATAATTTCTGGGTCAAATTTTTGAAACTGTGTTTCTTCTATAATTACGCGTTTTGAGGCACTGCGATTATGAAAACCACTGCAATATTCCTAATGTTTTCTTTTTCGAAATAAAGCTATGAAGACATTTTTGTGCGCTTCCTAATGAAATATAATTATAATAGTTGTTATAAATTCATGAAAATCATTTTTCGAACTTAGCTATTTTTTTTAGACAAAATACAAGGCTACATAATATATGTATATATATATATATATATATATATATTAAGTAAATCTATTAAGCTACAATATTTTGAAAAATTTCTATCTTTCAATCTGTTTTTTCCTTTTATTTTAAGGAAGACTGTGAATGATTGACTATTTACAACTGTGAGAAGGACATTGTATATTTATATAGTATTTTAAATTATGTTCACAGTATTCCAGCATTTGGGCGCAGTCAGCATATATCGTCTTTTTATTTGAATATTCTAAATGCAACATAACAATTTTTTTTATAGGAAATCAAGATTAAATATATATATATATATATATATATATATATATATATATAAAATCAGTAATATTTTTCATTGATAAATTATTTTTTATTACAGTATAACAACAAACAATTATAAATCTATATAGTATATAAAAATGAATGTTTGTCTGTATGTCCTTTATAAAATCGTAAACGGCTTAACCGATTTCGATCATTCTTTTTTTGTTTTTTTCCTTATAGATCAGGGATGGTTTAGGAAAAAAAAAATTGAAAAAATTCGCCCCCAAGGGGGGGAAGGGGGGCAAAACGTGAATTCAAAAAATCCTTCTTATCTCAAACAAAAAAACAGATATCCGTAAAATTTTTGCTTTAAAATATAGCTAATATAAATGTCTAAAACCCAATTTCTGGAATTTTCGAAATTCTGTCCCCAAGGGGGGGGGGGGGGCAAAACGGGATTTCACATGCGTAAAACGCGATTTCGCATAATCCTATATATCTCAAAAAAAAAAAAAAAAAAAAAAAAAAAGATATACGGGAAATTTTTGCTATAAAATATAGCTAATACAAATATCTAAAAACTTATTTCTGGAATTTTAAAAATTCAGCCCCCAGGTGGGGCAGCAGGGGGGGGGAGATGCAGCAGGGGCAAAAACAATTAGAAATACAGTTAGGCCTTTCAAAATTGGTACAGATAGGTTTCAATAGCCTGCAAGTCGAATAGGGATATTTTCGAAAGTGTAAAGTTCTTAGGAGGGGAGAGAAGGAGGGAGGGGAGAGAGGGGGGCAAAAATAAAATAAAAATAGAGTTAGATCGTTCAAATTTGGTATATGGAGGTTTTCGATACTTACAAATCGATTGCGGATATTTTCGAATTTGTAAAATTATTAGGAGGTGCGGTAAGGGGGGGGCTATGGGCAAAAACAAATAGAAATACAGTTAGGGCATTCAAAATTGGTACAGATAGATTTTAAAGGCCTGCAAGTCGAATGGGGATATTTTCGAAAGTGTAAAGTTATTAGGAGGGGCGAGAAGGGGGGAGGGGATGGGGGGCAAAAAATAAAAATAGAGTTAGATTGTTCAAAATTGGTACGCAAATGGTTTTCGATGCTTAAAATCGAATGCGGATATTTTTGAATTTGTAAAATTATTAGGAGGGGCGGTAAGGGGGGGGGCTATGGGCAAAAACAAATAGAAATGCAGTTAGGCCGTTCAAAATTGGTACAGATTGGTTTTAGAGGCTTACAAGTCGAATGGGGATATTTTCGAAAGTGTAACGTTATTAGAAGGGACGGCAGGGGGGGGGGCGAAGGGGGAAAATAACAGAAATAAGAGTTAGAGCATTTTGGGAATTTTTTCCGAAGGCATTGAGAACCCGGTGCGACATTTTTCCTAATCAGATTTTGTTTCGCTTTTTTTTTTTTTTTTCAATTAATGCAATTTTGCATTAATGCAATTAATGCAATTTTGAGAATTCAGTAATTATAGTGATTCATTTAAAAATAGGGTCCAGCGAAGCGGGCGAAGCCTGCTAGTGATATTATAAAATAAAATCTTATTTAAAAAAATAAATAAATAAATAAATAAAAATAAAGGAAATATTTAAATACTGATCGCGTAAAAAAAAAAAAGAAAGAAAGAGAGAGAAAGAAAGAAAGAGAGAGTCCGAAAAGTTTATTTAATGGAAATGTTTTCTTTTTCTTATTCTTTCTTTCTTTTCTTCTTCTTTTTTAATAAATAGTAGGGAAAAAAAATATTATTTCCGAAAATTGAATAATTTTGCATTGGAGATAATGAAAAATCACTTGAGATAAATTGAAAAACATGGTAATTCATGTATTGTTGCATATATTCTAACTCAGTAAGTCAATAATATTCAGTCCAATAGCATTATATGCATTAATATTGCAAATGAATTAATTTGAGGAAAAATCTGGTGTGCTACTCCCACTACCTTCTCTTACCGTGCATTTATGAAAAAAAAATAGATCATTGCAATTTAAGGTGCAAGAGGTACATTTTAAAAGTAATTTAAACAACAGTTGAAAATAATATTCGAAAACAGTTTTATGTGACATTCATTACTGTATAAAGGGGCTACTACGGATCTCTGAACACTCCATTTGAATATCGTATCTATATCAATAAAACGCACAAGACTGTTATTATATATATATACATATAATATATAGATATAGATATATATAAATGATAGATATCGTAATAAAATTTAATCTTAAAATTTAGCAATTAATATAGATACAAAACAATACCAACACAAAAAAATAGAACTGATTTTAACTTATAGGAAAGACTGACACAAAATTGTTGCGATACAGATTAAGAACCAATAAGAGACAAAAACAATTTGAATTACTTACGCCGACATAAATGATAATAATAAGGAAAAGGGGCCATTAAATTTAATGGCAGAGAAAACAAATAAATGACCCCAGAATTAATTGGATTAAAATGCTTAAAATTAGAAGGGGCATGTACTCATCAAGGGGCATGTACTTCATAAAGCTGGGAAAGCTGCATAGATTTCGTAAAACAATATAGCTAATCATAGTAATTTATATTGTTTCAGCCCCGATCGAAGCAGCAAAACCATATTGAATGAGAAATTAAATAAAATATTAAATTAAATCTTCATGGATTCCAGAGAGAAAACTAAAAAAAGCATAGTAGCCACATGCAAAAATTTTTAACACAAACTGGAGAATAGGATGATGCAAACGAAAAATGAAATTAAAAATAAAAGCTTTGCAAACATCGATTAATCGATAAAGAATGAACGACTGAGCATTTTCATTAACGATAAAATACACAGAATAATTTATATACAGAGAGAGAGGGAGAACATTTTTGCACACACGTTTGTTTGAAACTAACGAGTGTTTGACTAATTCTATATAACCCTATTTATTTTGAATCTCGGAAAAAATCGCACAGAAAAAGATACATGTTTGCGTAAACATATCCTTCTCGGGATACGGAGAAAATCACCTCGGAAAAAAAGCACCCCGTAAAAAAATCACTCCTGGAAAAAAGCAACCCGGAGAAAAGCATCACGGAGAAAAAGGAGCCGACATATTAATGTATTACAGATTCCATTATGGTATTGCGGGTCAATAGGAAATAAAAATTCTGAAATAGTAAATAACTCAATCGAACATTTTTAGTGATAGGATTGATTATTCAATATTATGCCTCTGCTAAGTATTTTGCATTTTGTTCTGGAAAGAAAATTAATGTTGAAATACTTTAACAGGTGTATGGCGTTCATGCTGAATGATTTTTCTTTTTCATTTCTTTGTTTACAATAGCCACATATAACCCCTCTACCACATATACCCACCTACGAAGCAACAAATGGACATACTGAAGCTGTCACATCTTAAAACTGATAAATATGAAAGTTTTATTTATTTATTTTTAAATTTATTTTAATCTAATTTCTTTCTTTCTTTTCTTTTCTTTTCTTTCTTTCTTTTTCTTTTCTTTTTTCTTTTTTTTTTTTTTTAGCATGATTTATTTCAGTTCTAATTTAAAGACATATTTTTAAACTAAAACAAAGTGCATTTTTATGCAGTAGTTTCTGAGATACAGCCTTTCCTTAAACTGTTGAAACCGATACATAGCAGTGCCACCTGTTAAGCATTTGACACCAAAAGTTGACAGGCACTAATTTATATCATGTTGCATCTATATATAAATGTATATGTATTTTTGTGCAATAGTTCCTGAGATATAGCCTTCCCTTAAATTGTGGATATCCCTGTATAGCAGAGCCACCTGTTGAGCAGTTGACACCAAAAGTTGATAGGCAATAATATAGGTCAAGATGCATCGAAATATAAAACTATATGCAGTTCTGTGCTATAGACCTGTTAAAGCGTTACAACAATAACTTTCTTTCCAGAGCGATATGTCAGAATATTTACAGTGAGAAAAAATTCTGTAACTGACATCTAGAAGCTAAATTGTGGCTCTAGAAAAAAATAATTCCGTGTCATCCTTATAAATTCTAGTCACCTTAAAAAGCGAGTTCTAGAAGCCCGTATTAGAATTCTAGAGCGTTTGCCTATCGAGGGCAAAGTTATTAAAAAATCTCTGCAAATAAGTGTGACTACAGAGGCGGGTTTCAGCAACTATAATCTTGGTTTAGTACCCAGTTCTAGAAAATCAAGCGAGAATTTATCGCAATACAAAATATTCAGAATATTCAGAATATTGTTTCATCATCTAGAAATATGTAGACTAGAAATTCTCGATCATTTCGTCTATTCAGTTTATTGGCGTGCCTTATACGCATAGCTCGGAAATCTATATTTCAAATTAAGGGATTTAGAAAATGGCCACTTATTCATTCTAGAGGAAGGCGGTATATATATTTTTTCTCAGTGTATTAAAGGTATAATAATGAATTATTAATTCTATCATTAAAAATGTTCAATTCAAAACAGTTGTTTTCGAATAACTATTTTGTAATTTGTAATTGACCTGCAATACCATAATGGAAATCTTAATACCTTAATATTTCATCTAAGGGTGCTTTTTTACGGGGTTATTTATTTATTTATTTATTTATTTCGTCTCCCGATATAAACATAATTAATTACAAAAATTCAACTTTGAAAACTTAAAACATCGTATTATGAGCTATTCTAAAAATTTCCAATGGGAAGTTTGTTAAATAATATATCTGTTGATTCATATAAACTCTACCGAAAGCAGCGGGAGCCGAAACAATTCGCTAAAAGTTTTGAAAAAATGCATTGTCATCGGATTCTGAGCTATTCTAAAAGTTTCAAATGTTCTTGCTAGCCGAGAATTTATATGATTGTTGAATCATGTAAATGCTACTGAAGGCAGCGAGGAGCCGAATTAATTGACTAAAAGTATTAAAATACTGCATTGCCATAGTGTTCTGAGCTATTGTAAAAGTTTCAAATGTCAAGCTAGTCGGGAAGTTATATGATTGTTGAATAATATAAACGCTACCGAAAGCAGTAGGGTCCCGAAACAATTGGCTAAAAGTAAAAAAAAAAAAAAAAAAAAAAAAAAAAGTCATCATGTTCTGAGCTATTCTAAAAGTTTCAGATGAATAGCTTGTCGGGAAGTTAGTTAAAAATCAACTGAAAGATTTGTACTGGACAAACAAACAAACAAGAAAGCGAGTTAGTAAAAATTTGCTATAAAAGCATTTATCCACTGATATATGAACTTTTTCTGGGGAATTTTTTTGTTTTCAGGGATGATTTTTTCCGTGGGGCTTTTTTCCGTGTCTCTCTTCCCAGGAAACAAAACTTATCTTAAGATTCATATGAGCCTTAGACAATAAATTTTAAATTATATTTAATCTTATAAACGCAGTTAAAGAAAAAAGATGGAATTATTATGAAATTGTAAATCTGTACCTCTAGAGACGGAAAAGTAGATATATATGATAAAACTGCTCTGCATGAAAATTGCCCCCAACACCATTTTAAATGTACATTAGATAAAGATGCATGCACTAATATCAAATTTAATAATTTAAATAATTTAAAGTCATTAATATCAAATTTAACTTCAAAAATCAATTAATTATTTTTTATACTGTAAATGATTGAACATAATTATGTTGAAATCTGTAAAACCTAATATAAAAACTATATTTTTCTTTTCTTTCTGTCTCATAACCCTATTGAAATATGCAACTCTGAACAGATAATGAAAAGAGGAATATATCAAAACCTTGGAGCGATTGCACTCGACTCTCTGAATAACTAATAATTAACAATTGCGTAAATAAATTCAAATAAGCCGGTAAGTAAATAAAAGTGAAAACCATTATAGTGGATTTGAGTATCCCCCCCCCCCAAGTTGTATGTTGTTTGATGAACCGTAATGTATCCAAATTCTTTTGTGTGCCCCTGTAGAAAGAGTTATAAATATTAATCTCAGAATATCAAATATTCATCTTTATTATGCTTTAAGCAATTTAAAATTTAAAGTTACTAAATCGATTTTTAAGCACTTAGAGCCTACACACACCAATGCATAAAAAATTTACTTTTTGTACTGGTAAAAAAAAAAGTTATGAGTTCTAAACTCCTGTAAATATCTACATTCTTTGCAATAATAACCTATAACATGCCTATAAATTCATATTTTAATTGAATGTGGAGTTTAAACGCTAGCGCACTTCAAATAATTAGAGTCCATAAACCGTAATCACAAATAATTTCTGCTTGAATTCCTGTAAAAAAAAAAAAAAAAAAAAAAAACTATTAAACTAATTAATTAACTAACTATTAACTCATCAAAATTTAAACAAATCGTGCGACGTTGATCAGTAACATACCTATCAATTTTAAGCTCATTGGATAAAGCCCTTATCTTAATATTAGAAGACTTTAACTTGACGTTAAAACCTGTTGCTTAGCAATCGGGAATCTTTTAAATATCTTCTATATATTTGCTGTTTCAAACAAACTCCATTTCAATTTCTAGCAGGCGCTTTTTTTTTTTTTTTTTTTTTTTTTTTCCCCTTTTGAGCACCAAATGGAGTTCTCTTCATCATATATGGATTTTATAATTAATGCCTAAAGATCGAAAAAGCTTATAATACTAATGAAAGCACACAATACAACACAAGTATTAATAAAAATTTACTTTTAAAGGTACGGAAGAAAATGAAATTAAGATGAATCAATGGTAATGAGAAGTATAATTGAACTGAAATTATCGTCAAAATAGTCTATCGCAAAATAACATTTTTTTTTTTCCTTAGAAAATTGATAAGGGTATATAGCATAAAGCTTTCACCTGGAAACGAAAAGTAATAGGGGTTTAATTAACAAAAGAGCACATGTGTCCCAATCGTAATGGTGATGAGTTATAATTTGTATTTTACATCCGAAACATCTGTTGTATTTACTTTTTCCATTTTCCGTGAGGGGTTGACTAAACACCTTGACAGTCCTTTGAAGGGAACGTATTTGGTGAACTCTGAGTAGACTGGACAATAGATGAGAAAAAGAGCTGATATCGGTACAAGCATCAATCACAGTATCTTGTTATTTTAGACAGATAGTATATTTTATGTCGTATATGCTGATTATTTTTCTGATTATTTTTCAATAAGAAAGTATTGCTCCTTTGTGCTCATATAAAAAAAAAAAAAAAGTAGGTCAAGTCTCTGAAAATGGGGTAATTTTGGCCAAAAATGCAAAATTGTGAATCTTTGGGCCCTTGGGAACAAACAAATACTGGAATAATGTTTATATATATATATATATATTATATATATATATATGAAGCTTAAAATGTACATGTTCTAAAATAATTAAATGCATAAAATTTACATATGTGATCAACCCGATTTTTTCCTTAATTTTAGGGCCAAAAACCCCCCAATAGACCCTCATCCTTTATTGATTTTGTTCATTGAAAAAAAGGCATTTTTTCTGATATCGGCAAATAGTCTATTCTTACCAAACATTTCATGTTATACTTCTATGAAATAAAAATCGACTCCATTCATCATGGAATTTTAATAAGTAATTTGCACTGGGTAAATTTGTATGGGAAAATATAGAAGAAAGATTTGTGGTAGAGACAATAATTTATTGAATGGGGTTTATTGAATGGTTGATTGAATGGGGATTTATTGAATGAAGTCGCCCCAAGGCACAACTTTGACATGAGTCCCCCCCCCAGGCCCAACTTTGACATGAGTCCCCCCCAAGGTACAACTTTGACATGGTCCCCCCAAGGCCCAACTTTGACATGAGTCCCCTCCCCAGGCCCAACTTTGACATGAGTCCCCTCCCCAGGCCCAACTTTGACATGAGTCCCCCCCAAGGTACAACTTTGAAAAGAGTCCCCCCCCAAGGCACACCTTTGACATGAGTCCCCCCCAAGGCACACCTCCCCCTCATTGGGAAAAAGAGAGAAAACGTTGTTTTGCGGCTATAAGGCAGTTTGGACTTCCAACGTTTTTTGTTACAGTATCTGCAGCTGAAACACATTGGTTTGATTTAATGAAAACTTTATCATGGAATTTAGATCGTCACGAATTAACTAAAGAAGAATTTGTCGATATTAACAAGTTTAGCAGTAGGCCTCTGGCACTAAATTAAAATCTGTCAATGTCAGATTTTCATGTTTTAAATAATGAAATAATGTCGTGTCTGTATAATTTTTATTAATTTTCTTTTCCTTTTCTTTTTCTACACAGAAAAAAAAAATATTTTGATGAAATTCTGGGAAAAGCAGAATTTAATTTAGAACGGAGGACTATTAGTTTTTTTTTTTTTTTTTTTTCCCAGAGAGAGAGAGAGAAATTATTTTTATTTATAAATTAATTTAAAACAGTAAATGTCAGCAAATAACAAGCTTTATATGAAGAGAAGTATCGGCATGGATATTATATAGTTGTATTGTATATTTACATGCACACACAGTAAATAAGTGTTAAAAGTCTTTCATTTATTCTCTTTTAAGTTTCTGCATCCATATTTTGCAAGTATAGTCCATTTTTTCATTTTTTTTTCTTCCTATTCAATTTAATGTAAAAATGCAGGGGTATATGATGTAAAAAACTGTTTATTTTTCAGTTTTCTAAAATTAGCGAAATTTTTATCGCAGTCCTTATTTATTTGTTGTTCAATTATTAATTATTTTAAATTTCCTTAAAAAAATTCTTCCTATTCTTATACTTTATTCTCTACATTTTTTAAATTTCAACTTTTGATATGCGTTCAAACATTCGTGTGACGAGTAGAATGTAGAGGTAATACTGGAATAATGTAAAGCTTCTTACCACCTGTAGTGTAAAGAATGTAAATGGGTTTTATACAGTCGAAAACGATACTGCGGCAAATTTTAGAATTCTTATCTCTACAAAGACGCAGGCTGGGCTGGACATCTGTTCTGGGAAAAGGTATTTCTTGTTCGGGATTCCGAAAGGGAAATTGGCGCCCCTCTTTCAACTCTCAACTGTCATATGTGCTAGAAAACCATTAATGCTAATTTTCAAGACATCCGTTTCAACTATCAATAACCAGTATTTAGGGGCGTTTTTCCGGTGTGCAAACCTTTCCAACACCATATCTAAAAAAGAGTTAAATTTGAATCCAAAGTCAGGAAGCTTTTAGATTTCTCTTTTTTCTGTTACGAAAAAGATATTAATTACTCTGTTATTAATTATGAAATGATTAAAATATTAAAATGAAAAGATGTTTTAACCTAGTTAAAACGATACATATGATTAATATAAAAACAGTTTAATTTATTCATTATAAAATATCCATAAATAAATCTTGTTCCTGTTTTTTTTTTTCCTCTCTTTTAATTTAAAATTTATAAAGTAAAAAATATGTATACGATTTACTTCCTTTCCACTGATTAATTTTTAACTTACACGTGTAAAAATTATAATGTTATGGAACTTCAAAAGAAATTATTTCAATTTTAATAATGCTCAATGTTAGCGTTTATTTTATGTAAGGAGGAAAGTAGCAGCGCACAATATCTACATAAAGCAACGCATCATCATCTAATAATAATAAAAGAACATTCTGCAACAGGAATATAGCAAAAAAAAAAAAAAAAAAAAAAAAAAACATATAAAGAAACAGAACTGCATTAATTCTGGATTAAACTATGTGTATAAATAAAGAGAGGTGTCTGTGTGGGTGTGCCTTTCTGCGCTCTGGTGCTCACATTATCGATTACACAGCTACAAAACTTGGCATATGGATACCTAAGATCTTGTAAGTGTGCACATCATCCAGTTTTTTTCCGAATTTCGAATTTTAATTTTTTTAATTATTATTTTTCAATTTTAAATATTGGCTTCTGTGTTTCATTTTTCATAAATTTATTCTACCATTGTTATTGTCTGCGTATCTTTAGGAACGGCTATCACGCTACTTATTTTTTACTAGCAGGCTATGCCCGCTTCGCTGGTCACTATATTTAAATGAATTTTCAAAAGAATTGGATCAGTATTTATTTTTTACATCACATTATAAATAAATACTTAATAATAATAATAATAATAATTTATACATAAATAAATAAATAAACATTGAAATTGCTCTAGACCTTGCTTCGAGTACCCGCTGCCTACGGTAGCTCTTTTTTTCGCCTGGGCCGCATCGGAGGGTCCAGGTTCTCACTGTCTGCAAAAAGGTCTTTCCCGGGCACTTCAATCTGGGTATTTATCTTCTGTTATTTAAGAACTACGATTTTAAAGATGACTGTATCTCAGCATCTAATATATGTTTTTGTTTTCGAACCATGTGTTTTATAGCCCCTGTTATTTACACTGTATTACGATTTGATTCCGACCAGTATAACAAAATAAAATAAAAAGTAGATTTTTTTTTAAAGGAATTAAATACATGAAAATCAAATAAATTTTAATCAGTTTAATCCTTTTCCACTATATGCTACCACCCCCCCCCCGCCCCCCCATCCCCCCCCCCCCCAAAAAAAAAAAAAAAAAGATTTAAAGGAATTAATTTAAAATGAAAAACAAAAAGTTGTTATACTATAAAAATTATACATAAACATAACAATTTATTTATTTTGCATTAATATTTGATTTTCAATAAATATGATTAAAGAAAAAAAAAATTGCCTTCAAATGAACGTATTAAACAAAAAAGAAATAGTGAAATAACCGTTGCTAAGATACGCAGACGATTACAATCAAAGAATTAAATTTATGAAAAATGAAGCATTAAAGCCAATATTTAAAATCGAAAAAAACATTAATTTAAAAAATTCGAAATCGAAATTCGAAAAAATCTCGATGAGGTGCACACCTGCAGGGTCCCAGCTACCTATATGCAAAATTTGAAGCTCTGCGATCAATAGTGTGAGCACCAGAGCGCAGACAGACACACACACACAGACACTTTTCTTTATTTATATAGATTTAGTACATTTATTTATTATATTTATTGAAAATAAAATGGTAATGCAGTTAGAAAAAAATTAAGTATATTAAATTAAAAAACTCATTTATAACATTTATGTTTATACATAATTTTTAAGAGTATAACAACTTTTTATTTTTCGCTTTATTTTTTCTTTTTTATTTCCTTTAAAAGATTTATTTATTTCATTTTATTTTTTATTTATAGTATTTATCGAAGGGAAAAAAAAAAATGTATATAGTAGAAAGGATTAAATTGATTACAATGTGTTTGTTTTTCATGTATTTAATTCCTTTTAAAAGAAAATCAACTTTTTATTTTATTTTATTTTATTGCTTGGAACCAAATCGTAATGTAGTGTAAGTAGCAGGGACTGTAAAATATATGGTTCAAAAACTAAAATATTTAATAGATGCTGAGGTACAGTCATCTTTAAAATCGTTGTTTTTAAACAGTAGCAGATTTACCTGTCATCGATAAATACCTGTTGTCGATAAAAAAATAAATACTGATGCAATTCTTTTGGAAATTCATTTAAATATAGTGACCAGCGAAGCGGGCGTAGCCTGCTAGTATCATAATAAATTAATGGCCGTGTATACTAATAATCTAAACATATTGGTAACTAGGATAGATGTAAAGCGCGTAAGTTGTCCGTTGAAGAATGATAAATGTACCAATGTTTTATATGATGACATTTAATGATTTATTTCCGCTGTTGGGGGGTGGGGGGGGGGATTAAGCTATTTCGTTTAAATCTTAATTTTGCTTTTTTATGTACACGCAATATTGTAATTTCCTTATAAATTATAAATTCCTATTCTAACCGCTAGGAGCGCTGGGAAGCACTTTAAAATATCAATAAAATCATTCACTCACTTAGACGCACATTACATCTTAATCTCCTAAAAATCCTTTTATTACAAGACATTTCATAATACTTTTGCCGCTTGGGGCGCTCTCAGCTATTCAAAAACACAATGACTCCTTTTATACGAAATATTGTTTATTTATAATATTCTACGAATTGCTATTTTAACCCGCAGGGGGTGCTGTGAAATACTTTAATATATCATTAAAATTATTTACTTGCTTAAACACACAATATGTCCTAATCTCATACAAATTCTTTCATTACAACATATTTATTATTATTATCATTATTTTCTTATCGAGGGCTTTGTAAACCATTTTAACATAATTAAAATCCTAATTTAACTTCTAACAATGATTATCCGTAGTCAAGTACACAAAATAATATTTATTCAGAATGAATTATAAATTCCAATTTTGACTATCTGGAGATACAGTGAAACACTTTAAAATATCATTGAAGCCATTCACACTGAAACACTGGATATTTCAATCTCATACAAATCCTCATTTGAATTATACCTGTCACTGACAGACTCCGAACCGAACCCAGTCGCGCCATGGGGACCATCCCCATTAATCCCCCCCCCCTCTCCGTTCTCTCTGACGAAAATTTTCTTAAGCATTCAATTAACTAAAGAAATTATATAATTTAATCATTCTGCTCAAAAAACATCCTTGAATTCCGAAAACACTTGCTTAAAAATTAAATTAAAAATATTTGATAATATCATTCACGGTATCTGTGAAGGCATATATGCATATGCATAGTTGCATGTAATGAAAAGTGAAAGTACCATCAGTACTTTCTTTCCCCTCTCACCATCTCCCATAGGCACTATTCACAAGCCTTCCATTAACGCTTATTTAACACAATTTGTCAAGCAATTCTCTGAATAAACGAGTAACCACTCAGAAAACCTGAGTTCGAGATTAAGTTACTCGGATTGAGTGTGTAAACTTTCAAAACGAGTAACTCAGTCTTACTCGGAAAGATGGTACTGTGCTGACTCAGTTTTTTTATTTTAAAAAATGCAATTTTTCTTAAAATAAATATTTTTTTATGTTTACGTGTATTTTTCATCTACTTTAACATACAGTATTAATATTTTAATTATACGAATTAAATTTCAATGGGTACTCGTTATGTCGGTAAAAAGTTGGGTTACTCACATTTACGGGTAGGTAGGCATGCGTGTGTGTGTGTGTGTGTGTGTGTGTGTGTGTTTGTGTGTGTGTGTAATAATTAACTATAATATTTGAGTAAATGAATACAGCAATGTCCCACGTTTAAATGAAGACCACAAAATAATACCATTTCAGATAATTAAGATTATTGTACAAGAACAACTTTTGTAAAGCTCACATTAATTAAACACCGAGTGGAAAAGAGCTAGAAGTATGTATGTTTAATATTAAATCTAAAATATCATCTGCTAAAAGGTTAGCATTTAAAAAATGTGATAATAGATATTATACATATATAAGGGCAGAATAACAAAAATTAAAAGTTTTCTGCTCTTTAAATGGAATCTAAGTTTTTTCGTTTTACAAGTATTTTGTTTTATGTAAATTATTTATTCTTTAGATTAAAGAAAAATACCGATACAGTATATCATGATCATACAATGAAAGCTTAAAATTGTGAAAACTGGTTCATAAAATATATAATTAAATAAAAACCACCAGATTAAAAAAAAAAAAAAAAAAAAGTCAGCTTATAACAAATGCAGCCTCAAAATTTATCTTTCAGTATTACAGTTTTGCAATAAATATATTACCGTTTGTTAAAACTGGGCACCAGAAATAGAAGGCGAATTTCGCTATTTTTATGAAGAAGAATTCTATTAGATGAACTCCATAAAGCATTTCTTTATAACATTTTAAAATTTATGGTAATTAAACCTTTAATTTTAAACCAATGCAACTACATATTATAGAATTTTTTTTTTTTTTGATTTATATAGATATAGATATATTTGTTTATAGATATAAATTTTATCACTATCATATTTAGTAATAGAATAAAATAGAATAACTGAGATATACTTAATTTTTCTTAACGAAATACAATATATTGTAACAAATGAGAAAACTTGCATGATACAAATATATTTTCAAACTAAAAATGATGGAAGAAAATCTGAAAATCGAAATTCTAAAAAAAAAAAAAAAAAACAGTGAGAGGCAGAAAGCAGCAAGGGAAATGAAAATGAAAAAGAATTATAAAAAGCTCCATTATAAAATGCATTTACGCAGCATTTAAATTGTACAATGTTATATAAAATCAACACAGAACTGGAGTTTAAAAGTAATAAGTGCAAAGCATTGAATAAACACCATAAAATGCAAGAGAACTTGCAATAATAGTTTCAGATCGGAATAAATCACGACCCTTCCTCGGGAGAACAAAGTAGGCACGAGTGCTGCAAACATCTAGTTTTGTACTTTTTAAGTACTTATTTGTATTTGGTGAGTGGATTTGTACTATCAGTCAATGAATGAATCAACAATAAATTCATCTGCCGCGGATACATAGTGGCATATATGAATACATCTTATATACACATATCTTACAATCATTTAGCAATACATACAGCATTTTTATATGTAACAAGTATACAATAGTCACAGCGCTATGTGTACATACAAGATCTCCATTCATACAAGATGCAGATAATGCGACACATATTGTATGTCTTAGCTACATTTTTGAAAGAAATAGTTAAAATAAATATGCAAATATGATAAAAAAGATTGAATAAAAACACATTTTGTTCCGTAAACTGACAGTTTTTCAACTAAAAAAAGAAAAAACCAGGGTTTAAACTGCCGTTCGCTTTTTTCGCATTTTGCGAAAGGATATCGTATTTTGCGAAAATATGCCAGAGAGAATTTCGCTAAAAAGCGAAAACAAGATGATTTCACAAAATTTCTCAACATAAAAATCTCTAATTTAATTAAAATAATCCCTGGCAAAAAATTACGAAACTACTAAAAAATATCGGAAATTGTTTCATTTATTTAGTATATTTTGATTTAATTTCGATTTTCAATGGGCTAAGTTTTAATGAAGCCGCGCGAGAACAAACAGCTATCGTCTGCTTAAGCGAACGAGCAATCTCGCATGGCCCCGGTTTCTTTTTGGAAGTCAGCTTTGAAGACAGTGCGAATTTCGCCGATTAGCGGCAAAATATTTATATTTTTCGTGGATCGTTGTTGATAAAATTCTTTATTTAAAAAAATATTGAGTATTTCGGCAATCAAACATAAGTAGAAGCCATTTTTTGTTTTCGATTTGTGACAAAGGTAATCGCATATTTTAGAAATCAATCTTAAAATGTCGATTATCGGCAAATTAATCACGATTTTTCTGGAATTGACATTGATAAAAATCCTTCATTTCAGAAAATATTGCGTATTTCGGCATTTAGAGAAGAAAAAGCAGGAATTTTGAGTAATTAGCCATGATTAATTTTTTTTCTTCCCAAAAAACAGATTTCGGCAGCAGATCACGAAAATGATGCGTATTTCGGAAATTTTATATCAAAAAAGAAATGTTGAATTACATTTATAGCTTTGAAAATAGAACGAATTTGGAATAAATAATGAATTTGGGGAATTGGCGGCAGAAAATATAAATAATTCAGTAATTAGATGCTATTAATCTGCATTTTTCTTTCTTTCTTTTTTTTTTTTTACAGCAGTAAAATAAACCCATATTTCGGCAAATAATCGTGAAATAATTACATATTTGGAATTAATGAAGAAAACATTTAAACAAGCAGCAGATTAGGAAAAACTATTGAATGAATTTCTCAAATGCCTTATTGAAGGAATTAAGGGAATGGTTTGGAGATATCAAATAAACTATTCTATTTAATATGCTACTTTCAAAAATATTTGTGAAAATAATAGCAATATAGATACAGACTGGAATAGATGAAATAAAGAAAATTTCAAAAATAGTCCTGTATACAAAAATACATTTATTGAAAACCAAATGTTGTCTGAATGGAACGTATTCAAAAAGTATTTAGAATCAGATGTATAGACAACACTTTTTACAATTTACAATTTCTAAATGAAAATGAAATGCATGATGAATATCCTTTGTTATGCTCAATAGTGGAATATGCTTCGAGCTTACCTGTACACATAGCAGACTGTGAAAGAGCTTTTCCTCAAATGAATTTAATAAAAACAATTATAAGAAATCGTTTAACAACAGAAATTGTAAGTCGATTACTTATGATAAATGTAGAAAGACTTCCAAGCAAAGAATTCAATTTTCAAAAAGCTTTCAAAAATTGATGTTCTTTAAAGCCAAGGAGAATTGTACCATAAGCCTATTTAGTTTTAACATTTGTAATGCAGCTAACTGGATTTAAACCACAATATTTATTTAGAGGTGAAGTCATGTATTTTAGTTAAAATTATTTTGAAAAAATTGAATAATAATATTTTTTTTCCTCTATGCAGAACAATCATATCCCTCATCAGAGGAAAATAGTGTGTGTAAAATTTATGTATGTCAAAATAAAAGTAGCCAATTATAATTTTAGATTAAAGTTCTTTTTTCCCCTTAAAGTATTTAAGTATTTTTATAACCCCCCCCCCTCTTCTTTCCCGAAAAGAAAAAGCTAAAGTACTTTTGAAAAAGCTAAAATACTAATTGGTCATTTTAGCTAAAATGCTAAAGAAATTTTTTCGCCAGGTCATACCCTGGAAAAAACTATTTACATTTTTTTTTTTTTTTTTACAATTGTTGGACGTCCTTTTTTCTTTTATACGAAGTAATGAATATTATTACACATGGAGCTATTTGTTCTCTGCCTTGAGTTCCATTCCAATCACGTAATACATATTTTTCCATGCAATTAAATTCATGTTACAGCTTCAAAAGGGCAACGGTGCAACGGTATAACTTTTACTGTATGCAGAATAAATGCTATTTCCATTTATATAAACAATATGAAAAATATTCCGTCAAAAAGAATAAAAGAAAGAAAAAAAACTTTATTTTTATCTTTCTCATTCCAATTCTACGTCAGGGGGTCAGAAAGCGGGATGATTATAAAAGACCTGCCGCCAATTTTTTTTTCATCTTGGTTATATGTTTCTAATCATGAACTCTGAACTTCCTATTAAAGGGTCAGGTATCTCAAAAATGCTAAAAAGTTAGCATAACTTTCAAGCTCATTACCATAAAATTTATTGGCTTTTATCTTCGTGGGAATGTTTAAACAACTTTAATCTTTTGTTTTTTTCTTTCTAGATTTCTAGATTTAACTGTAATTAGATCAGAAATTTTGAAATCTGAAAAATCTGAACTAGAAACTAATTGTTATAATACATATAATTTTAGATCATTTCGTGTGCATTTATTTATATTGAAATGTGTTAAAATATTAAATCTTGCTAAATATTTTCGCTAATCGTGCGTGTAAACTGGAGAATTAATAACTCTTACAGTAAAATGAATTAAAAATTGAATGTTCTATAAACACATAAAAACCTGAAAACGCATAAAAACTCTTGCTTAAAAGTGAAAAATGTTTTAGAAAAATAATTTTATTTTAAAACCAGCATGCCACGCCCGCTTCGCTGGTCACTATTTTTACATGAATCACTATAGTTAATGAATTCTCAAAATTGCATTAATTTTTATCAAGTGAAATAAAAGAGAAATAAAAAAAAAAAACCTGATTGGGAAAAATGTCGCATCGGGTCCCCACTGCCTTCGGTAGCGAAGGCCATTGTGCGCTGCGCGCGCGTATTTATGTTCGACACTCTTAATGAATCGGTATATTATCGTAAGGGAAAAACACAAATATGAAATACAAAAACATTCTTCTCTCATCGGTGAAATAAACGGTATACACGCGCGCACGGCGCCCTTGTTCCTTCGCCCACCGTTTCCGACCCTCCTAATTATTTTTACACTTTCAAAAATATCTGTAATCGTTTTCTCGGGCTTTTAAACCTAATAATACTAAATTCCAACGTTCTATCTGAATTTCTTTATTTTTGCTCTTGCGCCCCCCCTCCCCCTCCCTCGTCATGATTCTACACTTTCGAAAATATCCGCAATCGATTTATCGGGCCTTAAAACTTAATATTACTAATTTTAAACGCTCTAAGTACGATTTTACAATAATGAATGAAAAAATTATTGTGCACAATCATTGCATTTGCGTAATTATTATTTTAATTTGTCATTACACCAATATATTTTTTAAAAAGTTTTTGTTTATTTAGATATTTAATGTTTTCAGGGATAAAATAATCTAGTGAAGTTGGTGTGACACGCACACACAACTTTCTCTTACCCCGAATTTGGATACTCTAAAAACAAATTACAGATTATGGTGTAGTAAGGTAATGAATACTATGCATAGAAGTATTTTAAAAACAAGTGAAAATAATTTTAGAAGCAGGTTTATTTGGCAGGTAGTATTTCTGTGTGAAGGGATATAGCTTCACCAGTCCTTCCCTTGAACATAGCACCTAGACTACATCTTAAGAAAAAAAAAAAAAAAGACAAATACACAAAATTGAAGCTGTTATTAAATTTAAAAGTTTAATCCAAATCATTCAAAAAATTTTCAAACATACCATGCCAATACTCCTTCAAAATTTTCAATTTCCTCATCATGATCAAAATATCAAATTTAAATTTACCGCAATTTTTTGTTTTTTAATTATGCTGATAACAGACATATACACAGATCAACCTCTAGAAATCGATATTTGCATTCAGCGCACTTCAAAACGCGTAATTATAGAAAAAAAAAATCAGAGTTGAAAATTGCAATTCAAACTAAAACTTCGTTTACCGTATAGGTATTAGAAAACTATTATCATTCTTAAGCTGTTTACCTGGACTTAATGCCATTTAGCAAAGCACTTTCGTCTAGAAAATTATGTATTCGCTTAACTTTGGGTAACCCTGTATATTTTCTATAAATTAATACACACCCCATAATGTACTTAAATTTAGCCTAATGTGAAAAATACATAATGCAACAAGAAATGCATTTCCAGCAATAACGACATATAGTTCTAATATCACGGAAGCAATTTTTTAAATAAAGTATGGAGTGAACTTTAAAGGGTTAAATTTATTAAATGCCTTAAAATTAATATAAGTTATTCAAGTTCCCATAGCATTTTCTCTATTGAAATTAGTAATACATTAGTTATAAATTTCTAAAATAACACTTTGGTATGAAATCTATTTATTGTTCCGCAATCATGTTTAGAGACTTTTTTTTTTTTTAATCTAATAAATTATTAAAAATTAAATAGAATAAAAGCAGTTTAATACAACAAAAATGCATAAATATGAATTAGTATACATAATTCACGCAACAGGAAACAATTTCGCCTCCTGCTTAACAGCATTTAAATTTGGGATAAATATAAATTGATTAAATTATATTTAAAAAATAATTTCTTATTCGATAAAAGTAGGATATTGTATTGTTATAATTTTTATTATTAATGTTATTCCTTAAAAAATGGCGTTTTATTAAATTTATAAGATTGAACGCTTAAACAATTTCTAATGAACATTAGCAATAAGTAATTAACACATACAAAAGAAAGCTGCTACACGTTTAGTAATTTTAATAACACAGAAATCATTTATTTATTTAATATTCTAATGTAAATTGTTGGCGTAGACATTAATACATTGCTTTAAACTACTCTTCAAACTATAACTTAGGACAAATTATTTAAGCAAATGCATTGCATTTCCTTAAAACTGCTTAGATATAGTATTATTTATATCACTGACCGCGATAAGATGAAGGTGAGAGCAGAAGAATTAAAAAAAGGAGAAAAAAAAAAAAAAATAAATAAATAAATAACCTTCTTCCCTCCTCTCTGTAAACCAGGCGGGTTGCTGTATTGAGTGGAACAGGTGAATAACTTTATCGTTCTTGGCCCTTCACAATTTTTCTCGCCAACTCCTAAAAGTGTTGACGATTTGTCATGGCGCTTCCCAGCTCTCCTAAAAATTTTACAAATTCGAAAATATCCGCAATCGATTTGTTGGTATCAAAAACTTTGTTCGTTGATCGTTCAAAATGTACCAATTTTAAACTAACTCTTTTTTTTTTTTTTTGCCTATCCACCCTACCCTTCCCGCCCCTCCTAATAACTTTATACTTTCGAAAATATCCTCATTCGACTTGCAGGCCTCTAAAGCCTATCTGTACCAATTTTGAACGGTCTAACTTTATTTTTATTTTATTTTTTTACCCCATAGCCTCCCCCCCCCTCCCCTCCCTTTCTGCTTCACCTAGAATGTATTTTTACAATTCCAGAAATTGGCTTTTAGATATTTGTGTGAGCTATATTTCAGAACAAAAATCTCTCTCTCTCTCTCTCTCTCTCTCTCACACACAGACACACACAGACACACACACACACACACACATATATATATATATATATATTGTGATATAAAGGATTATTTGAAATCACGTTTTACCCACTCCTCTCTTTAGGGGCTGAATTTCTAAAATTCCAGAAATTGATTTTTAGGTATTAGCTATATTTTAGAGCAAAAATTTCACGTATATCTGTTTTTTTTTTTTTTTTTTGAGATATATAGGATTATGTGAAATCACGTTTTGCCCCCCTTACCTCCCCCCCCCCCTTAGAGACCAAATTTCTAAAATTCCAGAAATTGGTTTTTAAATATTTGTGTTAGCTATATTTAAAGCAAAAAATTTATGAATATCTGTTTTTTTGTTTGAGATATGAAGGATTTTGTGAAATAACATTTTGCTCTCCTCCCCCCCCCCTTAGGGGGTGAGTTTTGTAAAATCGTTTCTTAGTGGATGTCTACGTAATAGAAGGAACGTTGTCACAAAATTTCATGCTTCTAGGTTCAGGGCTTTGGGCTAGGCGATGATGATTCACTCACTCACTCAAGCTCTCACTCAGGACAAACGATTTTATATAAGTACGATTTTGAGCAAGTACATACATGAAAGCTGATTTTCTTTCATGAGTTGATCATCTTTTCTTAAATATATATATATATATATATTTAAAAAGGGAAACAGAAAAAAAAATGATGAAATAGTATTTTTTTTATTGAATAGTTACTTAAATTTTAAAACCTGGGCTAAAACGGAAAAGAAAATGATTTTAAGTTTTTATATGCAATTTAGTTTCACATACGATAAATTTAATAGAAAAACTATTATTTTGTGGCTATTACGAAACCTTCTTGTATATTTCTTGTAAAAAATTCATACAATGCATATAACTTATTAAAATTCTTATTTATCAAAGCTATTCTTCACGGTAAGTGCAGACTCAGAAGTGTATAACAATAAATGTCAAAAACTGGCACAAAATTGACACTAAATGTCAATTTTGCGTCTTACAGACGACATCATAAGAAATGCATTTTTTCCCTCCTATATATATATATATATATATAAATGAAAATATCGACTACTCCCTTTGTCATCATAAAAGATCGAAAACTGAAAATATTAGAAAATCAAAAATTAAAAAAAATTTAAGGCTGAACAAAAAAAAAAAAAAAAAAAAGAAAAAAAAAAAGAAAAAAGAAAATAATAAGTATTTTGATTTTTAAGAGTCGATTAAAAATTACATTGTAGGTCTAAAATAATAACATATTATAGTAAAGTCTGCTTCTCTAACATTTCATCGAGAAATAAAAATCTATGCAGGTTTAAATGGGTTACATAGGTTAAATATAATAAATAATCATAAATAAATATATATTAATACATAAATAAATAAATATATTAACATAGTAAAATAAATTATAATAGAAGATTGAATTTCATAAAATTCCATAAATAATAATAATAATAATAATAATAATAATTATTATTATTATTTATAATTAAATAATCAGTGAAAACTATAGTATGGATATGAAAACAGTTAGATATTAATAGCTTTAATAAAATAGAACAGTTACATTATTTTAAATGATTATGGAAAACGGCCATAAAACAAAGCAAATCCACACACACATACAAAAAAAAAAAAAAAAAAAAAAAAAAAGTCAAAAATAAGCATTGAGAAATTAATGTCAAAAATGCTAATTAAGAGTCATTTTTTTTAAAGTTGGACACTTTTGATAGTTGACACCTTCAATTTTCCCGAAACTTTCAGGATATGTTAGTAGTACTGTGATAAGAAAAAGTGAAATTTATTTTTTTCTGAATTTCATTTGTTTGACCTAGAGAGGGGGTCGAAGTTTGAGGCCGTAAATAAATGGTGCCATTTTAATATCATTTTACTCCTAAAGCCATGAGTGACCCATGTCAATTTTTTTAAATACGGATACTACTTCATACTAAGTACATTTTAGCATTTTAGCATAAACAGTTTGGTGGGTCACTCATGGCTTTAAAGGCCAAGGTCATTCGAAAATGCAGTTTTCGTTGATTTTTTCCATGTTTTCAGTCTGAATATCTGCTAAGGCCATGAGTGCCCCATAGACATAATTATGGGTTTAATTACACACATTAGTACAGAACTTAAAAATATTTAAAATTGCATGGGTTACTCTTGGCTTTAGTAGATAAAGTCTCAAAGTTGAAAATTTTCAAAAAAAGGTCAAATTTGATGGTAAATTACTCTATAAGCCATGAGTCAATAACTATGAGACAGAGTTTTAATTATACCCTAGATGGTCTAGTTTTAGACCCAGGTTACAAACCTATGGGTTTTGCAAGATTTATTTAGATATAGTCTATTTTATATCGCCAATGTGTACCTGTTCTATGTAGTACAAAACGCTTGAGACCCAATTTTGTAATACATTAATGCTTGTTTAAAACTTCCCATTTTACATTACAGAGGTCAGCATCAAAGTAAATAAAAAATAAATATCAAAATTAAAAAATCTGGAGTGACTCCACTCGACTTTCCGAACATTGAGTAATTAACAGTTTTGTAGATAAAACCTATAAATGCTAGATTCACCAAAATGCTTATAGTTAGTGCAACAGTGATTTATAATATTCATATAAATTTTCGGCTCAATTGAATAAGGCGTTTAGATGCTATCGCACTTTTAAAAATTTGGTCCCTTAGGCTATAATGATAAAGAATTTTTCTTTGTGTACCTGTAAAAAAACTTTAAGTGCTAAATTCACCAAAATCTATACAGTTGGTGCAACTGTGACCTATAACATGTGTACAAATTTTTTGCTCAGGTTAATAAGGCGTTTAGACGCTATCACACTTTTAAAAATTTGGACCCATAGGCCATAATGATAAATAATTTTTCTTTGTGTCCCTGTAAAAAAACCATACCTTCTAGATTCTCCAAAATCTATACAGATTGATTATCTGTGACCTATAATATGTGTATAAATTTTTTGCTCAATTGAATAAGGCATTTAGATGCTATCACACTTTTAAGATTTTGGTCCCATAGGCCATAATGATAAACAATTTTTCTTTGTGTCCCTGTAAAAAAACTATAAGTGCTAGATTCATCAAAATCAATAGGGTTCGTGCTACGGTGACTTGCAACATGCGTACCAACTTACAGCTCATTCGAGCAAAGCGTTTAGACGCTAGCGTGTTCCCTCACACACACACACACACACATACATACATCATCGTAAAAATAGTGAAAACGGACTCAGGGAACCTCGAAACGTATAGTAACATTAAAATCTCAAATTAGGATTTTTGACATGATAACAATACTTTCCTCACTATAGTGTTCGGAAAGTAATAACCTAAGATACATCTGAAATGTGCATATTGTTATATTATGTAAAACATATATAGAGTGATGAAAACAAGACTGTATACAAAAAAAAAATAAATAAATAAATAAAATAAAAATAATAATAATAATAATAATAATAATAATAATTGCGCATGAGACTAATAGAAACAGGTGCTTCAAGTAACTTCCCCTATATTTGTTTCAGCTGGCCCCTGCCCACAATTTTCACTTCACGAGATGTTAAGCTACCAGTACTTATGCTCGTGGGCGTTTCAAATCATATGATTAGCAAGCTGCACATATACACTATAAACGCTGAATCAGTCAGAAACATTCACTAATGTATGCTACATAAAATGCGACATCACTTAAAAATTTGAATTTTTACTCACAGTAAAAAACAGTACTCAAAAACAGTTTTATCCTCATAAAATCGACAGATGTTTACATACACATCTTTTTTTACATTGTAAAGTAGGTTTTGTGTGTCTGTACTTCCCTTTATTGGCAATAAATAAGAACTTAAAAATTGTATTTTTTATTTCCATGTTTCAACTTACCCCGTACTTCAACTTGCCCCGGTCTCCCCTATGTAATTTTTACTTTCCGAACACTATAGTGAGGAAAGTATTGTAGTCATGTCAAAAATACCAATTTGAGATTTTGATATTTCGAGGTCCCTTGAGTCCGTTTTCACTATTTTCGTGATGATGTATGTATGTGTGTGAGTGAACACGCTAACGTGTAAACGCTTTGCTCGAATGATCTGCAAGTTGCTACGCATACTGGAAGTCACCGTAGCACGAACTATGAATCTAGCCCTTTCATGAATCTAGCCCTTGTAGTTTTTTTACAGGGACGCAAAGAAAAATTCTTTATCATTATGGCCTATGGGACCAAAATCTTAAAAGTGCGATAGCATCTAAACGCCTCATTCAATAGAGTAAAAAAATTATACACATATTATAGGTCACAGATACTCAATCTGTATAGTTTTTGGAGAATCTAGAAATTATGGTTTTTTTACAGGGACACAAAGAAAAATTCTTTATCATTATGGCCTATGGGACCAAATTTTTAAAAGTGCGATAGCATCTAAACGCCTTATTCAATTGAGCTGAAAATTTATACGAATATTATAAATCACTGTTGCACTAACTATAAGCATTTTGGTGAATCTAGCATTTATAGGCTTTATCTACAAAACTGTTAATTACTCAATGTTCGGAAAGTCGAGTGGAGTCACTCCAGATTTTTTAATTTTATGTTTATTTTATATTTATTTTGATGCTGACCTCTGTAATGTAAAATGGGAAGTTTTAAACAAGCATTAATGTATTACAAAATTGGGTCTCAAGCGTTTTGTACTACATAGAATAGGTACACATTGGCGATATAAAATAGACTATATCTAAATAAATCTTGCAAGCCCCATAGGTTTGTAACCTGGGTCTAAAACTAGACCATCTAGGGTATAATTAAAACTGTGTCTCATAGTTATTGACTCATGGCTTATAGAGTAATTTACCATCAAATTTGACCTTTTTTTGAAATTTTTCAACTTTGAGACCGTTTATCTACTAAAGCCAAGAGTGACCCATGCAATTTTAAATATTTTTATGTTCTGTACTAAGGTGTGTAATTAACCCCATAATTATGTCTATGGGGCACTCATGGCCTTAGCAGATATTCAGACTGAAAACATGGAAAAAATCAACGAAAACTGCATTTTCGAATGACCTTGGCCTTTAAAGCCAACTGTTTGTGCTAAAATGTACTTAGTATGAAGTAGTATCCGTATTTAAAAAAATTGACATGGGTCACTCATGGCTTTAGGTGTCAAATGATATTAAAACGGTACCATTTATTTACGGCCTCAAACTTCGACCCCCTCTCTAGGTCAAACAAATGAAATTCAGAAAAAAATAAATTTCACTTTTTCTTATCACAGTACTACTAGCATATCCTGAAAGTTTCAGGAAAATTGAAAATGTCAACTATCACACCTCCATAGACTGTGTCCAGCTTTAAAAAAAATGGCTCTTAAAAGTAATTTTAGACAAAAATTTTGGAAATAAACTCAAATTGTACAGGTTTATCATCAGAGAGAACCATATCCTTACAGTGAGCACGTAAAAAATGCCACTAGCCGCTACTAAAACAACATAACCAGCGGGCACCCCTATCTTGCATTTAAAACTTTAAAACGAGTGTGAAAATAAATATGAAATAACAATAGCCAAATGAACAGTAATAATCAGAAAAATAATCTGGCCGCATGGAGTACAACAAAACAATTTAAAACAAGATATTAGTTGTTAGAAGCACAATGAATATAAAATGTCATTTTATGCATCCACGGAGTCAGCAGTAGTAGTCTAACCAACCAAAACACACAGAAAAATGTATTTTACATACGATTAAGAATTGTAATATCTAAAAGAATTCGAGGAAGTAACATAAAATAAAAATAATTCTACATTTAAGAGACATATATATATATATATATATATATATATATAACGTAATTAATAAATTGCTTTGAAAATCATATAGCTATTAGAAAATAAATAATAATTGAGTTTTCTGTCACGTCACCTGCTTAAGAGGGGACAATACTAATCCCGTGGACAGCCGTGGCCAATGTTATTCTATGGAAAAATTTGTTTCCACAATTACTCATTACCTAATGCATATTTTTTAATTCTATTTTCACAGTCATAAAATTCTTAACCATTTAATGAGTACTCGTTTTTGAAAAATTTGATATTTTTAATTTTTACATTTTAATTTTGAGTTCAAAAATGCGATTTTTTATTATACAAAGCGCATTTTTCTCATTTTTTAGTCGCAAAATGAAATACTAAAAATTTTAAAAATCAATTTTTGGAAAATAAGTACTAATTTAACACTTATGAATTTTCTAAACGTGATAACAGAATTGAAAAATTTTCATTAGGTAATGTGTAATTATGGAAACAAATTTTCCCACAGAATAACATGGACAACGGCTGAAAGCGAGATTAAACATTGTTCGCTCTTAAAGATGTATATGAATTTTACTATAATGTTATAGTAGTATTTACGTGTCTTTTTGTTCAAAATATAAAATAATATATCAAATTAACCTTTTGAGGGGCTCTTACAAATCCTATGGGGACGTGAAAGGGGCGTGACAGATGCTGTCACAGCCCCTTTCAAAAGGTTAAGGACTTTTTTTTTTTTTTTTTTTTTTTTTTTAATTTAGCATTCTTCCTTTAGAACACAATAACATGAGAAAGAAAATTTTATTCACAATTTTTTATAAACATTTCTGAATGAGATATATAGCGTTGATTTACAGCTAACATTTAATAGAAAGAATAAAATTTCAATTTCATATTTCGTTTTGAGCTTATAACTCCTAAGCGCTGTTTTTTTTTTTTTTTTTTTTTTTAACCATGCACAGAATAATATAAAAAATGCACCTTATTCACACTCTTAATCTACTCATTTGATCCTTGTAATTATTTCTCATAGAAGTTACACCAAAAATACTTTGCTATTTCACGCCTACTAAACCTATCATAATGATGAACTATCTTTAATTATTCCTGTTGCGAACATTTAAACAAAAAAATTATTCAGAAAATTGTAAGTATAACGCTCTCATTTAACTTTTAATTAATCTTTAATCATACCTCATTTAAGTAATCATATTTCTAAGTCTAATGAAATTAAAAAAATCTGGAGTGACTCCACTCGACTTTCCGAACATTGAGTAACTAACAGTTTTGTAGATAAAATAAAGAAAGAGGTGTTGCTAAACAAACAAAAAAGAGAAAACCATAACAGAGTGTTTGAGTATTTTTCTCCATATATCACACGAGGTTTTATTTAACGCGAATGAACTTTGAGCCCTTAGATCATAAGGATAAAGAATTTTTCGTTGCGTCCCTGCAAAATCTATAAATGCTAGATTCACCAAAATGCTTATAGTTAGTGCAACAGTGATTTATAATATTCATAAAAATTTTCAGCTCAATTGAATAAGGCGTTTAGATGCTATCGCTGGTCTCATAGGACATAAAGATTAAGAATTTTTCTTTGTGTCCCTGTAGAAAAACTGTAAGTGCTAGATTCACCAAAATCTATACAGTTGGTTCAAATGTGACCTACAACATGTGTACAAATTCTTTGCTGAGATTAATAAGGCGTTTAGACGCTATCACACTTTTAAAAATTTGGCAAAGAATTTTTCTTTGTGTCCCTGTAAAAAAACTATAAGTGCTAGATTCTCCAAAATCTATACAGATTGAGTATCTGTGACCTATAATATGTGTATAAAGTTTTTGCTCAATTGAATAAGGCGTTTAGATGCTATCGCACTTTTAAGATTTTGGTCCCTTGGCCATAATGATAAAGAATTTTTCTTTGTGTCCCTGTAAAAAAACTATAAGTGCTAGATTCACCAAAATCTATAGGGTTCGTACTATGGTGACTTACAATATACTTACCAACTTTCAGCTTATTCGAACAAAGCGTTTAGACGCTAGCGTGTTCACTCACAGACATACACACATACATACACACATACATACACACATACATACACACACACATACATACATCATCGTAAAAATAGTGAAAACGGACTCGTTGGACCTCGAAACGTATAGAAACATCAAAATCTCGAATTCGGATTTTTGACATGATTACAATACTTTCCTCACTATAGTGTTCGGAAAGTAAAAATTAAAGCTCAATATTCTTTTGTATCGCTTATGTATTATGCAACTGCAGCCTTATAAATAATTTCTAAAATAAAAAAATACATTTGGCGTACAGTGTTATTATATAGGATCATAAGAAAAGTTAAGTCTAGTTGATAAATGTTCTTCCCCTATATATATATATATATTTTTTTTTACAAATAGTTAATCGAACTTATTTTTAAAAATAAAGAAATAGATCGAAAAAAGAATGTAGGTACATCATCTACAAATAGACAGAGCAGTAAAAATTATTGATATTTATTTCTTAAATCTGTTATTTGGAGATAAACATTTCACTTATTTTTCATGTTCTGTTTAATGTCTAAAAAATAAATAAAATAAAGTCAGGTTAAAAACCTCAATTTTAAGGGTGTCTTTAAACATGCTACTAGGCAGAATTACATTTAACCCCCAAAAAATTATTGGTAAACAGGTTTCAATGTCAGTAAAAAAAGTACATAATAATATATTATTTATCTATGCAACATCTGCAGTGATTTGTAATTATGATATGCATTTTTTTACTCCAATCTTAGCTTATTTTGAGTTGTAATGTGTTTCTGTTTCTATTAATAATGTCATCAGTTGATACAAATCATCAGAGCAGCGCTCTGCAATCCTCTAATGTCATTCGAAGAAGAAATTTTCGTGACTGATGCATCAAGATGTTGAAAGGGATAGTTACCATCACGATTTCTAAAGGTTGAAGTCTTTTAAAGTAGCATATTTTTTCTACTCTTTATTCTCTCTGAAATAATTCTAAGTATGGAAATATGTTTCAGTATTTAATAATCTAAAATCTTATAGGTTATATTATTATAATTGCCCTATTTAATAGCTATAACAATTTAAATGTCCCATTTTTAATATGTGGCATTTGCATGAAAGGGAGGTTTTTCCTTTTTAACAGTTTTCAACAAACTTCCAAAGTGTTTATGAACTAAAATAAGTTGTGAACTAAAATAAGTAATAATTAATTCACCAATAATCATAATGTCTTAATCATAACAGATTGGCCTTTGGATGAGATTGCTTAAGAATAAAAATGTAACTCAACTAAGTAAAAATTGAAAGTTAAACCGGACATTTTCTGTTTTACCTAATAGTAAATCACTTTTTTCACGTAAGATGGCGCTTGCTCATGCTACGTTGATAGTTAAAAATAAACTGACATTTAAAAAGATTAACGTTAAAATTAAAAATTAAAAATCACCTTTTTAATATTGTTATAAGCTTTTAAAGATTAATGACTATCAATTAATGCATTCAATTAATATTTCAGTAGCACCTAAATCGATTAATCGTTTCTATACTTTTAATCTTTTCTTTTTACTAATGTTCGTTTGGCAACCTGTTTAATTCTAATATCTACGTATGTATCGTTAACATGTGGATTGCTTAAATTACTTATTCTTTGTTTCAATTCTGGTTTGTGTTATTGATTAATTTAATTTCCTTTTTTATTTTGTTTTGTTGCAAGATAGAGACTTGAGCTGTATGTTGCTTGAATTAGCTATACAGTGTTCCGAAATATTGCATACACTGATAGAAATGCAAGTTTCCTGATGAGAGAACATTTCTATTTTTCAGCATTTAAAATTTCAATTTTCAGTTCATGAATTTCCTTTTTTATTTATTTATTTCCTTTTTTTTAATTTTCCTTTTAACGGAACTCTTTGGTAATTTTTAACCTTTCTCTTTTCTCTAAAATGTTGACAGTTAATATTTCATAGTTTTTGCAAATTATCTCATCGTTAGGCTTATGTGTTATGTTAGTGTGATTTCTCTTCTGCGTAAGTACTTTCACATGTTTTTACTAATCATTGGTACTCATATTAAATTATTACTATGACAATTTTTATTCGAAATAAATCTAAATTTAATTTTATGTTGGTATTTTTATCTACCTTTTGTCTGCTGAGTGTTACAATGGTAACCATTCAAATTATATGTATATATATATATATATGATAGAAAAGCTGTAGATTTTATTCCGTTCATTGGATGCGCAGTACCAACATACATATATTGTAAAAAAAAATTGTAATATGTTGGCCAATATTACACTATTGGTCAAACATTGTTGACCAAACATTAACTATTTTTCATTAACTGATGCATCAGAAGTTAAACTATTGTAAAACATTATCACATCTAATATTTAAAAACATTTCTTAATGGAAGTTTAGTTTAACTTGTTGCGAGATTTTTATATTGATACAAAAATATTGACATTATTTTTAAACATTCTATATAATTAGTATGTAGAAAAATATTTATGGTAAACATAACATTTAAAAGAAAAATTTAATGATCATGAAAAATTGAAGCTAAATCTAGTACACTATCTACGAACAATTATTTTGACACTTTCGAATGTAGACGCTTTGTTAAATATCTTGAAAAGTTCATTAGGAATCATCTTGAAAGTTTGGTAGTGTGAAGAACATATTATACTTCATATATTTCAGCAACAGTTGTGTCCTAAAGAGGAAAAGGAGACCAGTAAAAAATTAAATTAAAAAAAGAAAATGTTTTTACATGTAAAAAGTATCCTGTAAAAATTACCCTGTAAAAAGTAAAGTTTTAAATGCATTTTGGCTGTATTGTGTGATTATGAAGATTATTCTCGCTATCTGTCTAAATTTTTATGAGGCTACCACATATTTTCATGGAGATATAACTTTTTTTTAACTAACAAAGACAAAAAAATACACTTTTTTTATTTATAACACGTAGGGTATTAGACCCAGTGCAAAGATATTTTTAGAAAATTTGGCCTACTGCATTAGACTCAGTATACTGCACTCAGAATTCAAAAATATTCAATATCTTACGAAATATGAGCATTTTTACTAAATCATTTTTAACTATGCATGCGATAGCTTTTAAAAATATATATATATACTTTTATAATTTAATAGCCAAAACTGTTGGGCAACTGATATGAAAACCCCAAACAAACTCCAGGTAAACTCAAAAAGTTATGAAAGATAGAATAAACAGAATTTCAGTTCTTTCAAAATAAAAGCTAAACTATAAGGTGTTTTACTCACTCTTTTATTTTGATTCAATCAATGCCCAGTGGTAATACAGTGTTCGTCGATTGTAAATATATACTGATAAAACCTCTAATATCTTCCTTTTTTTTTTTTCAGAAGAACTGAAATTCTGTTTATTCTATCACTCATAATTTTTTGAATTTACACGACGTTTGTTTGGGGTTTTCATATAAGTTACTCAATACTTTTGGATTCTTAAATTATGAAAATGAAATTTTTAAAAACTAGCTCATGTGTAGTTAAAAATTATTTACTAAATATGCTCATATTTCGTAAATTATTTAACATTTTTGTATTCTAATTGCAGTGCGCTGTGTCTAATGTAGTATGCCAAATTTCCTATAAATTACTTTACACTGGGTCTAATACCCTACGTGTTATAATTTAAAAAAATGTTATATTTCTTGAATATATGTGGTAGCCTCATAAAAATTTATACAGATAATGAGAAAAATCCTCATAGTCACATGCTAGAGCCAGAACGTATTTAAAGGATAACTTTTTACAGGGTGATCCAAAATATTTTTTTTTTAATTTTTCACTTGTCCCCTTTTCCTCTTCAGGGCACAACTTTTGCTGAAATGTATGAGGTATAACATGGTCTTTACACTAACAAAGTTTCAAAATGATTCCTAAAGAACTTTTCTAGATATCAGGGATGGAACACGGGCGCAGTATTCATACCGGAATCTGTTGAAGAAATTTATCTACCTATAATATCGTTGATTTAAGAGGTAGAAAATTTTCTTACATTGATAGTGGTATGAATTCTGCGCCCGTGTTCCATCCCTGAGATATTTAACAAAACATCTAAATTCGAAAATGTCCAAATACTTATTGATATATAGTGTATATTGTGGCCATCTCAAAAATTTCTTTTATATTTTCTGACGCAAATTTCCGTAGTTTTTACCAAAACAGACACCAAATGCAGTTAACATTGTATAAACAAAAATAAATGAATAAATAAAAGAAAGAGAAAGAGTTAAATAAGCACCTTTTTACTTCCAATACCCGGCTACCGTAGGTAATGGAAGTATTGTAATCGGTCCGAAAATTCGATATCGAATTTTCACCTGATTTACATGTTTTAAGGTCTCCTGAGTACAAAAAAGTAGTTTTTGGCAATTGGTCAGTGTGTGTGTACGTATGATTGTATGTATGTGTGTGGGGAATCTTCTGACTATCATATCTCCTAAACTAATAAAGATAGAACTACGAAACTTCTGAATTGAGACAGATCTAGTGTACAGATGAATTTTTCAAATTTTGGTGAAACTTGGAAAACCGGAAGTGAGACATCGGAAACCGGAAGTGGTACCGTGAGTCTGTATCTTAAAAACGGCTCTAACGATTTTCTTCTAATTTGCTATATACTTTATTAGATGTCCTTTCGAATGATATAGTTGGTTAGTTCAGGAAAATTAGGTAGGCGTCCTGTATAAATAGCTCAATTTTCAAGCCTCGCAAGTGCGTTCATTTAAAAACGACTGCACGGATTTTTTTTTCAAACTTGCCATATTAACTGCCTTTTAAATATCCTTTTGTGTGTAATTATTCTTTTCCGGTCAATAATTGAGCACGCCAAGTTTTGGCAAAATTTGGTATATCAAAAACGGCTATAACGATTTTCTTGAAAACTGTTACATAAATCCATTTTATATATCTTTTCTTAGGTATTCGTGGTTATTAAAGGAAAATTAACAGTCATCCTGATTAGGTAGATCAGTTTTAGATGTCGGAAATTAATGTTTCGAAAAATGACTAAACCGATTTTTTTCTTCTTACTATTTTTAAAATCGCTATGTAAATCTATTTTATATATCTTTACATGTGTATAAGCTTTCTCTTACCAGAAAAATTTTAGGTGTCCAATTTGTTAGGTCAATTTTATGTCTTCTGATCATATTATCTCCAAAAAATGCATATAATACATGTAATAGTAAGTAATGTAATGAAAGTTGTGTGGTTTTTTTCACACCAGATTTTTTATGAAACAAATCAATAAGTTTGTTTCAAATTATCACCGATACGTGGTTTAGCCATTCGTTTTAAAGGTATTAACGAGTTATTTGAGAACTCATGTTGAGAATTTATACCACTGAGCGAGGAACTTCTCTCCAGAAGGAGAGAGGGGGGAGGGGCGATGGTTTTACTATATGCAAATATTTTATCCTTGTTGGTTATTACTATAAAATATAAAGGTTTTCAATTAACAATAATTGACCAAAATTAATCCGAAATGTGTAAGTTTCTTCGGAATTTCATCTTATACTACCACATTAAAAATTATGAAAAGACCAGACAACAATGTCCGCTTGAAGCTTCATTTATTTATTGAAATTTTTTAGAAATTAATAGTTTAAAATTTCCTTCGAATATTTCTAAAGCCTGCACATAATAAGTATAGGAAGATTTTATGAGACAAATAAAGAATATGATAAAAATAAAAAAATGTTTCATGATGAACATCACCTATCACATTTTATAGTGAAATAATCCATGCAATTTTTGATTCGATGATAAAATATTATATTACAGCTTATTGGTATACATATTTTATTTTATATTATATTTTATTTATTTATTTATTTTTGTGAAAAGTTACACTTTATTTTTACAAAGTTCATATGATCAGCATTTTCCCCCTGAGTCCTTCACGACTTTTCATAAGCAATAAATTTCTTAATAAATTAACAGTAATATTTTTCCTCAAAAATTGTTTCTTAAAATTAGTGGTGGATGACTCAGGGAAAAATAGCAGCGAACAAATTCTGTTATAATAGCGTTCTTCAGCTGCCTATGATAATTTTTACGCTATTTAGCGAAAGGCATATCTGTTATTGAAAATAAATAAAAAGATAAACAATAAAAGAAAGAGATAGATGTAGAAAGGGTTTAATAGTGTTTCAGCACATGAATGCAAGTAATAAATCATTCTTATTTATGCATTTTACATTTATTTGGTTTATTTTTCGTATTATTTTTTTCCCTTAAAATTATCACGCACGTAGATACACGTTAAATCTTAAAACTTATGTAAATGGCTCGATGCTTGATCTCTGATCCTTTTCACCGGTAAAGAGATTTCGACAAGGCCACCCAGGGTATGATATATAGAGGGTAATATGACAGGGTAAACTTGATATCATTAGCATATGCATGAACAATCATTTAAGTATAAAAATTTAAAAATTTTCAACATACTATATTATTATTATTATATATATATATATTTGATTTGCTAAAATTAACTCTAAGAATTATTCATATTGGGATATTCTCCATAAAATAGAATAGGTTATTTAAACTGAAAAATAAAATTTTAAATATTGCTAATATATTGACGAATTTTACAAATAATAAAACTTATTTAAAAAAAAAAAAAATGAAATTATAAAATTTGAAACATAAAATAAAATAAATAATTGTTACAAAAGTTAAATATGTATATATATATATATATATATATATATACACACACACACAACAATTTAAATATTTCTAAAAAACTTCAAAAAAATCCAATCTAATTCACAGCTTATTATAAATTTTTCTAATCAAATATTTAATAACATTAATATTTCATCCATTATTAATGATAAATCTTGCATGTTTCCAATGAAAGATATCCATATTTCTCGCTCTTTTAAATATCCTATTACACTTGTTCGCTTGCTTTTAAACTATAATTCAGTCTCTAAGTCTAATTTATCTTCTGATGTGACTTGTAGTTGTGATAATCCCTCTTATGTAAAATATGTTGACAGGGACCATGGACATATAATAACTGGTAATCTTATTAATGACTCTAAATTATTAATGACTCTAATTTAAGAAATTTATGGATTATGGCACTAAATATCGACTCCCTTCAAAAACTAATATTTCACAGGTTCTACAACAGTTATCATATAATATTGATTTGTTTATTTATAAAATCTCCATCTCTTATAATAAACCTATTGAATATTTTAATCAATGGAAATTTTTAGTAATTTTAAAATTTAAAGCTGAATTAATCCAACATCGATCAAAAATCACACATTACAATAAATCAAATCTCATTAACTCTATTAAAGAATTGCAACAAAACTTTGTTATTACTTCTGTTGATAAATCTCCTAATAATTATGCTATAATCTGTAAACACTATTATCTTTCTCTTCTCAATAAATCCATATCTTCGAGTTCTAACTTTCCTCCTACCATTTATGACATTAAAATTAATAACCGAAAAATTCATTGCTTTTATAAATTACTAAAACTTCCATTTAATAATTTTAAATATCCATATATTGTACTTATTCCAAAATTTCACAAAACTCCTATTACATTTAGAACTGTCACAGTTGGTTGTAATACATACAATAATAATGCTAACAAAATTCTCCTTGAAATTCTCAAACAAATCTATGACTTAATTAGTAAATCAAAAAATTTCTATTGCCTTAAAAATAGCTATCAATTCAAAGCTAAAGTCTTATCGATGAACAATGTCACTGATATTATGACATATAATTTTTCTGACCTGTTTAATAATACTAATTTAACAGATGTTCATCAAATCCTCTTTAATCTTTTTGAGAGATTTAAAAGTCAAATACCTTTACCTAAATACTTTTCTGTAATATCATTTAAGACACTTTTAAATTTTATTATTCATAATAATTACATTCTACATAATAATAAAATTTATATTCAAAAGGTCGGTATTCCACAAGGAGGAAATAGCTCGAGTTTGTTAGCTGACTTATACCTTTACCATTATGAACAAGGATTGTCTAATGATAATGTCTATTTTTACCGGCACATTGATAATATTATAATTTTTTATGTCAATAATTTTTCCTCTAATTACATCAAATTAGAATATCCTCCTCACCTTACTTTAACTTATAATCTCCTTAACAACAACTGTATTAGTTTCTTAGATTTAAAACTTAAACTTGAAGGAAGTAAAATTTATACTGATCTATATGACAAAAGACAAGATTTTTGTTTCAAAGTAAATTTATTTACACATTTTCATTCTTGTCTTCATATATATATTTACAGAAATATCATTCTCAATCACCTCTTTCGCATACATAATCTTTGTTCATTTAGGTATAAAAAAAAAAAAAAAAAAAAAAAAAAAAAATATATCACCCACATAATTAATGCTGCTACAAAAATGGGTTATCCCCCCAAAAATATTTATTCAATAGTATGTCATAAAATGTCTCTGTATAACTTAAAAAAAAAAAAAAAAAAACAAGAAAGAAAAATCATGCAGTACGCATTGATTTGTAACACTTTCCAACTGTACGTAATTGTTGTACCGAATAAATTTAACATTCTTTGCCTACGTTATCACGCAATGGACAGAAGGACTGAAAAATATACAGATAGACTAATTGATATTAAAATTACTCTTAGGCATTTTGGAAAGTGTTAAAAAGGCTTAACACAAAAGAAAATGCAGCCATTAGATTATAATTACAGACTTGATCTCTCTGAAAATTTTAGTGTAGCCCTGTAAATCAGAAAGTTAATCATATCATATTCTATACAAAACATTATTTTAAAATATTAACAATACATTTCAATATTTTTATGATTTTTACAGTAGAAAGATTTTTAAATATAACTTACAAAAATTCTGTCCTAAAACGTAATGCATTGGCTTTTTTTTTTTTTTTTTTTGTTGTTGTTGTCCCTGTAAACAAACTAGTTATACAGGACCTATTAATGTCATTTTAAAAGGGGAACATTCTATAGGAAAATATTTATAAACATAACACTCATAGAACACAATGCTTTCGAATGCTTTTGGGTGTCCCTGTACACAAACCGGAAGAGATATTCACTCCATTTTCAATATGGAAAATCCGATAATGAACTTCAATAAAATATATCAGTTTCGAGAAATTCCATAAATATTTACAGAAGTTAGAGCGCGGGCAGACAGACAGACAGACAGATGGACAGATACACAAACTGAAATCATATTCACACTTAAAAATTTTAGAAAGTGTTAAAAACGCTTAATGTAAACAAAAGCACAATTCTAGCAATTTTTTATTAATAGCTCTTAATATAAATGGATATTTTTGTGTCACCCTGTAAATCTAATGCTAATCATGCTATATTCTATGCAAAGCATTTTTTTGTGCATATAAATAACATATTTCAATATCCTAAAACTTCGTGGAAAGTAAAGTAATTAAAATTTGATTAATAGAAATATCTCTCATAGAACGCAATGCTTTGGAATACTTTTAAGTGTCCCTGTACATAAATCGGCGGTGGTATTTCCTCCATTTTATACAGGAAACATCGAATAGTGAACTTGAATAACATATTTCAATTTAATTGAGATATGTCTACAGTAAAGGTATGAAAATACGAGGTGTGGCTATTAAATAACGAGACTATTGCTGCTACAGATGTACTACATATGCACCAAATCCGAACGACCGACAGCTGTGCAGCGTAAAGCCTTCTCTTTCGATTGCAGTGTCTCCCGTGTTTGTAGAGAAATCAGTCTGGCCGTAACCTTCGTTTGTGTAAGAGGTGTTTGTTTCGTTTTTCCGAAAAAGTCATAAGTGTAAAAGTAGACCAACGAATTATCGTGGAATTTCACGCGAAACTTGGTAAAACCGCTAGTGAAACTTATCTTTTATTAAAACAAGTTTATGGCGATGGATGTTTATCACGTGTGCGAGTTTATGAGTGATTCTACCGTTTCCAAGATGGCTGAGAAGACTTTGGAGATGATGACCGAAATTCAAAGCGATGATGATCCTTTTGTTCCACATTCATGATATTGTGTACTTTCACTGGGTTCCTGAATGTCGAACTATTAATCAACATTACTATCTTGAGGTGCTTGCTCAACTCCGTGAAGGGGTAAAGAAAAAACGACCCGAATAGTGGAAGAACAAGTCATGGGTTCTCCATGAAGACAACGCGTCGGCTCACACGTCATTGTCTATCAAGACGTTTCTAGCCAAATACAACATCCCAGTTTTAGACCATCCGCCTTATTCGCCTGACCTGGCGCCATGTGACTTTTATCCGTTCACCAAAGTTAAATCTGCATTAAAAGAACAAGATTTGAGTCAGTTAAAGCTGTGAAAGGAAAAGCGGCACGCCTCATGCAGGAGCTCCCAGGACAAGACTTCCAGCACTGTTTCGAACAATGTAAAATTCGCATGGAGCGTTGTAGGGATAGAGGAGGGGTGCATATTGAAGGTGATAATAACTAAGTATGTATAAGTTTAAAATAAAATGTTTTACAGCAATAGTCTCGTTATTTAATAGCCACACCTCGTATGGTTTATAGAAATACCTCTCATTGAACACAATGCTTTGAAATACTTTCGGGGGTCCCTGTACACAAACCAGTAGAGGTATAAACTCCATTTTCAATAGGGAACATCCGATAGTGAACTTCAATAACATATATCAGTTTCATGAAAAATTCCATAAATATTTAAGGGAGTTGGAGCTAGGACAGACAGACAGACAGACGGACAGGCAGATACACAAAACTCAAATCATATTCACACTTAAAAAATGTTAGAAAGCGTTAAAAACGCTTAACGTAAACGAAAGTACAATTCTAGCAATTTTTTATTAATAGCTCTTAATGTAACAGGATATTTTTGTGCCACCCTGTAAATCTAATGCTAATCATGCTATATTCTGTACAAAGCATTCTTTTGTGCATAATAAATAACATATTTCAATTTCCAAAAACTTCGTGGAAAGTAATGTTATTAAAAGTTGATTTATAGAAATATCTCTCTTAGAACGCAATGCTTTGGAATACTTTTGAGTGTCCCTGTACACAAACCGATGGTGGTATTTCCTCCATTTTATACAGGAAACATCGAATAGTGTACTTGAATAACATATTTCAATTTAATTGAGATATGTCTACAGTAAAGGTATGAAAATATGGTTTATAGAAATACCTCTCATTGAACACAATGCTTTGAAATACTTTCGGGGGTCCCTGTACACAAACCAGTAGAGGTATAAACTCCATTTTCAATAGGGAACATCCGATAGTGAACTTCAATAACATATATCAGTTTCATGAAAAATTCCATAAATATTTAAGGGAGTTGGAGCTAGGACAGACAGACAGGCAGACAGACAGACGGACAGGCAGATACACAAAACTCAAATCATATTCACACTTAAAAAATGTTAGAAAGTGTTAAAAACGCTTAACGTAAACGAAAGTACAATTCTAGCAATTTTTTATTAATAGCTCTTAATGTAACAGGATATTTTTGTGCCACCCTGTAAATCTAATGCTAATCATGCTATATTCTGTACAAAGCATTCTTTTGTGCATAATAAATAACATATTTCAATTTCCAAAAACTTCGTGGAAAGTAATGTTATTAAAAGTTGATTTATAGAAATATCTCTCTTAGAACGCAATGCTTTGGAATACTTTTGAGTGTCCCTGTACACAAACCGATGGTGGTATTTCCTGCATTTTATACAGGAAACATCCAATAGTGTACTTGAATAACATATTTCAATTTCATTAAGATATGTCTACAGTAAAGGTATGAAAATATGGGTTATAGAAATACCTCTCATAGAACACAATGCTTTGAAATACTTTCGGTTGTCCCTTTACACAAACCAGTAGCCGTATAAACTCCATTTTCAATAGGGAAAGTCCGATAGTGAACTTGAATAACATATTTCAATTTCATTAAGATATGTCTACAGTAAAGGTATGATGATATGGTTTATAGAAATACCTCTCATAGAACACAGTGCTTTGAAATACTCTCGGGTGTCCCTGTACACAAACCAGTAGAGGTATAAACTCCATTTTCAATAGGGAACGTCCGATAGTGAACTTGAATAACATATATCAGTTTCAAGAAATTCCATAAATATTTACGGGAGTTAGAGCGCGGAAAGACAGACAGACGGGCAGACAAACCGAAGTCATAAACACTTTTCAACCTTGTTGGAAAGAGTTAAAAACCTATTTAAGGTATTAAAAAATTATATAAAAAAAAGGTAGATGGGTGAGCAGATGTTTAATTAAGGAGGAAGGGTGGTGGTGTATGGCTGGTTGGTTGAGAGGGTTTATTGTTGAATTAAATAAAAAGAAATAGAAGGGATTATTGCTATTGCAAGATACGTTATTATTTTTTTTCTGGTTAATATTGTGAATTGTGAACTCTTTATACGTTAGATTTAATTCAGTGCAATTTGGCTATTAGTGGCTTCCAACATTTAATTTGTATAAAATATCCAATTAATAATAATAATAAATAATAACAATAATCAAAAACAAATAAAATAAAAACTTTAATAAATGAAGATTGCCTTGTATTGCTTATCCTTACATGTGTGCTTTTGGGGATTATTGTTGGTGTTTGAGTCTTTTTACAATTTAACATTTAATTTTTGTTATTAACATTAAGATTAAAATTAATTATTTCAAGTTTAACATTATTAAGTTCGAAACTAATTAATTAAGATCAAAACTAATTAATTAAATGGTGCCACAAATCCACTTAAATCATTAAATAAAATATCTTCTATCAGTAATACACCTAATAGCAATTGCTTGTTTAATCCTAAAATAATTTAACTGACTATTAATGTTTATCTAGCTTCACGATAGATGGCGCTTGCTAACTGATGTGTTAATGTTTGCTGTCATTAATTTCCTTTCCATGAATGTTTCTAAGTTATTTGATTTACGTAAAATTAAAATTTAACTAATTTAATATACAATTACGAATTGAATTTTCTCGTTAATGAAAATGCTCAGTTGTTAATTCTTTATCGATTAATCGAAGTTTGCAAGGAATTTATTTTTAATTTCATTATTATGATGGCAACAACTTATTCTTCGTGTTGTGTGATAGCTTTAATTGTGGTTTCTCTGATTTTTTTACATTTTTCTCTCTCGTTTCCTTGATGATTTGATTTAATATTTTATTTCATTTATCATTCAAAATGGTTTTGCTGTTCGATTGGAGCATGAACAATATATTTTTGCTATTGTTAGCTATATTATTTCACGAAATCTTGCAGCTTTCGAAGCTTTAATGAAGTACATGCTCCCTGATGAGATAATATTTCTATTTTTAAACATTTTTTATTCCAATTATTATTCCATTTTTATTCCAATTATTATTCCTGAGGTCCTTTACCTTTTTTCATGCTTTTTAACTGAAACCTTAATTCCTGAATCACTTTTAATACATTTAATGAGATCCTTCATCAATTTTCTCCGTCATTATGTTTAATGGTCCTTTTTTACTCAAGTGGGCGTAAGCAATTTGAATTGGTTTTGTCTCTTATTGAATCTAAATGTAAATCGCAACATTTCTGTGCTATTTTTTTAATTATTATTATTATTATATCTATCATTCATATATATATATATATATATATATATATATATATATATATATATATATATGAAGAAATTAAGGTAATTTCAAAAGTTTTTTTTTTTTCTTTTTTTTCCAGATAAGTAAGATAATATTATTAAATCTGCCTCACAGTCAAAACATCAAAATAAGTATTATTTTATAAAAGAACCTTAAAATTATTTATTTATTTATTTATTTATTGTAATGTTTATGCATACTACTTATTTTTGCATACTTTCTACTTATTTTAGTAACATTTTTTTATTCAAAAATAACAAGTACGATAGAATAATCAGCTCTCTGGGATTTAAAAACATATTTCTTGGGATTTTTTCTTTTTTTTTTTTTTTTTGTCTAGAGGGAAAGGAGTAGGATATTTTCGCAAATGTAATCCCTGTGCGTTGTCTTGGGAATTACAGAGAAATATTTCGGTTAAGTATAGCAAATGCAATCTGCAATAGATATTTTCTAAATAAAGCTTTCTTTCACATCCAGTTCATTATTTTAACAAACAATTTTATTTTCTTCTTTAGACATAAAAAGAAAATGTTAGATTATTCAAAATTTTTGATTTCCGGTTTTCGATGGTTTTGCAAACGTTAAAATATCCTGAACAGGATTGGGCCATTTTTCGGAAGCATCTGTATGCTTTACCAATATTTTGTGAGAACTGTATATCACGAAAAATGTACAGGATGTCAGGAAACTTTGTATTTAGTTGGATCCCGATATAAAATGGTGCTGATTATATTTTGGCGTATATAGCCCTACAGGCAGGGCTGCAAAAAAGCCGGCCTTAAAAAAAAAAAAAAAACAGACTGGCTGGCTTTTACTAAAAAAAAACCCGACCTTTTTCAATAAATGCTGGCCTTTATTGGCTTTTTTATCTAAAGTTTTCCTATGCTTTTAATACATTATATAATTTACGTTACTAATGTAATTTTGTTTTCATATGTTTGTGATTTACAATTCTATTTATTAAGTGATTTTACTTTTATTTCATTTAATTTTTTTTTATTATAGTAATAATATAATTATAGAAATGTGCCACTTTTATATTAACATTTTTTATAACAAAATTGAGAAAAAAATTATTTTTAATAAAATCCGTTTTTTTTTTTTTTATTCGGTCTTTTTTAAATTGTTTAAATTTTTTGGTTTGCACCTGTAGGCAGCCCTGCATGCAGTTGGCATTGTTATACTGCCATATCCCTCACTTTTGGAAGGGTATATTTCAGTTTGTAGAGTGTATATTATGCACCAAATTTTAGATGTAGGATGGTTTATCATCATAAACTATGTCGATTTAATTTGTGTACATATCGGACTACAGGGAGAGTTACTGTGCTGCAGTTTTTCCTATTTACGGCAAAGCAACATCTTTGCTTCTATAATGTAACTGCGCAATGAACTTAAGATGGCCGAGAGAAAAAACTACGCTGAAGCAGTTTGAGTTTATATCAACTGATAGATGGAGTTGTTATGCAGCATTTTTCAGGTTTTACGTGATTTTTCGAAATTTACTATATTAGAATGATGTAGAAGAAAATTTTTTGATAGACACAACAAAATAATTTTTGCGTTCTTTCAAGCACGACACAATACTCTAGTTTTACTGTTAATGCAATGCTTATAAAAATACATATAATTAACAGTTTTTACTAATATTCAGAAGGTTTCTGTAAAAGATCCGTATTAGATCTGTTGATGTAAAAAAACTGATCCAGATCAGGATACGGATATTTTTTTCTTGCTGATGCGAATCCAGATTCGAATAAGGATCTTTATTTTCGCAAGGATATCCGTGGATACGGATACGGATATGGAGCTCTGGCACATGTCTAGTATGTATACAAGTGAGTATTACCAAAAATTGTGATTACTGTATCTGAAGAAATATTGAACTATGACTTATTAACTTTAAACTTTATATTTAATGAAATTTTGGCCAATAATATAGGTCATAAGATTTATGTATATCGACATAAATAATGATGAGTGTATCTCAGCATCTATTGTAGTTAATACTACAAATTTAATGTTTACGTTTTTTATCTATAATAATAAAAGAAAAGCTTTGTCTGTCTGTCCGTCCGTCTGTTCTTTTATACGTTCAGCCCCTATTGAACGCAGAAATACAAAAATTGACATACGGATGCTCAGGAGTCTTCACGAGAGGCTCCTGAAAACAGAATTTAAAAATTTTAATTAGTTTCGGAGATATTAATTAAAACGTTGACCCATGTCGATGGAAAAATGATCAAAAATCCTTATTGCTTAAAAAGAGGCATTCTAGCAGCAGACGATTTTAACGGCTGTCTCGAACGGAAACAAAACATGTGGAAGTCACTAATGTCACATGATCTTGAACTGGGGTTAAAAATTGCAAATTTCAAAGTGCTTAAAATTTTCTTTTTCGCACACAACACTTAATATACAACCTATTCAGCACAAAACCAACCTGCAGTTAAAATTTCATCAATTTTCATTAATAAACAAAGCAGTTACATTTTAATTGTAAATTAAATTTTATTCTAACACATAATCTATCTTTCAATAGACGACAGGAGTTTCCATAGCAACAAAATACATTTGAAGGAACTAAAAAAATACTTTTTCTTTTTCTTTTTACTTCCATTACCCGACTACCGTGGTATATATAGGTTTTGGGGACCTAAAAAATGTTTATTTTTCTTTTTATTTCCATTAACCGACTACCGTAGATAATGGAATTAGAGATTTCACGTGATTTACATGTTTTAGAATGTCCCGATTAAGTTTTCTTTTGTATCTCAGCTACTAATTAAAATAATTTCATAAGTAACACATTATTTGAAAGCTTTGTTGATTTGGAATTGAACAGTAGATTACAGAATTTTCTACCGCCAGATATTTTAAAATTTCAATATTTCAAATTCTAATTAAATTATTTTTAATACATCATTCGAAAGATATTTTAAAGTACTTTTATATTATCGAAAGTGGGATTCGAGATTTCACCTGATTTACACGTTTTGAGGTCACCTGAATCGGTTATCTTTTGTATCTTAGCTACTAATTAAAATGATTTCATAAGTAATACATCATTTGAAAGCTTTGTTGATTTGGAATTGAACAGTAGATTACAGAAATTTCTACTGCCAGATGGCGCTGTAATATTTTAAAATTGCAATATTTCAAATACTAATTATGATTAAATTATTTTTAATACATCATTCGAAAGATATTTTAAAGTACTTTTATATTATCGAAAGTGGGGCTTTGTTGATTTGAAATACATCATTCGAAAGATATTTTAAAGTACTTTTATATTATCGAAAGTGAAATTCGAGATTTCACCCGATTTACACGTTTTGAGGTCTTCTGATTAGGTTTTCTTTTGTATCTCAGCTACTAATTAAAATAATTTCATAAGTAATACATCATTTGAAAGCTTTGTTGATTTGGAATTGAACAGTAGATTACAGAAATTTCTACCGCCAGATGGCGCTGCAATATTTTAAAATTGCAATATTTCAAATTCTAATTAAATTATTTTTAATACAGCATTCGAGAGATATTTTAAAGCACTTTTATATTATCGAAAGTGGGATGCGAGATTTCACCTGATTTACACGTTTTGAGGTCTCCTGAATCGGTTATCTTTTGTATATCAGCTACTAATTAAAATGATTTCATAAGTAATACATCATTTGAAAGCTTTGTTGATTTGGAATTGAACAGTAGATTACAGAAATTTCTACCGCCAGATGGCGCTGCAATATTTTAAAATTGCAATATTTCAAATTCTAATTAAATTATTTTTAATACAGCATTCGAGAGATATTTTAAAGTATTTTTATATTATCGAAAGTGGGATGCGAGATTTCACCTGATTTACACGTTTTGAGGTCTCCTGAATCGGTTATCTTTTGTATATCAGCTACTAATTAAAATGATTTCATAAGTAATACATCATTTGAAAGCTTTGTTGATTTGGAATGGAACAGTAGATTACAGAAATTTCTACCGCCAGATGGCGCTGTAATATTTTAAAATTGCAATATTTCAAATACTAATTATGATTAAATTATTTTTAATACATCATTCGAAAGATATTTTAAAGTACTTTTATATTATCGAAAGTGGGATTCGAGATTTCACCTGATTTACGCGTTTTGAGGTCTCATGAATCGGTTATCTTTTGTATCTCAGCTACTAATTAAAATGATTTCATAAGTAATACATCATTTGAAAGCTTTGTTGATTTGGAATGAAACAGTAGATTACAGAAATTTCTACCGCCAGATGGAACTGTAATATTTTAAAATTCCAATATTTTAAATTCTAATTATGATTAAATTTTCTTTAATACATCATTCGAAAGATATTTTAAAGTACTTTTATATAATCGAAAGTGAAATTCGAGATTTCACCCGATTTACACGTTTTGAGGTGTCCTGATTAGGTTTTCTTTTGTATCTCAACTACTAATTAAAATAATTTCATAAGTAATACATCATTTGAAGGTTTGTTGATCTGGAATGGAACAATAGATTACAGAAATTTCTACCACCAGATAGCGCTGTAATATTTTTAAATTTCAATATTTCAAATTCTAATTATGATTAAATTATTTCTAATACATCATTCGAAAGATATTTTAAAGTTCTTTTATTTTATCGAAAGTGGAATTCGAGATTTCACCTGATTTACAATCTTAAGGTGTCCTGATCAGGTTTTCTTTTGCATCTCAGCTAATTGAGTTAGACCGTTCAAAATTGGTATATGTAAGTTAATTAGGAGGGGCTGGAAGGGTGGGGAAGGAATAGGCGCGCGCAGCTCGCACGAGACTGCGGTGCCGAAGGCAGTGGGGACCCGGTCCGACATTTTACCTGATGAGAAATGATTTTTTAAATTTTCTTTTCTTAAGAAAAAAAGTTTGATTTCAGAAGGAATATGTGCGAGCATCACACGTATATCTTAACACGTGCGCGCGCAGCGCGCATGGGTTTGGGACCCGTTGCGAGTTTTTACCGGATGATAAAAGATTTTTTTTTATTTTATTTTCCTAATAATAAAAGTTTGAGTTGAGAAGGAATATGCGCGACAGCGCACGTATATCCTCAGCGCGCATGGGTCTGCGCTGCCGAAGGCAGTGGGGTCCCGGTGTGAGTTTTTATCCGATGCTAAATGATATATGTTTTAATTCCTTTTCTTAAGAATGAAAGTTTATGAGTAATAACATGGAATTTTGAGAAGTCATAAGGATGGTGAAGGAATACGGGTGCGCAGCGCACGTGTCTATGTTGCGGATGGCAGTGGGGACCCGGTGCAACATTTTTCCCGATCAGAAATTTTTTCTCTCTTTTTTTATCACATGATAAAAATTAATGCAATTTTGAGAATTCATTAATTATTGTGATTCATTTAAAAATAGTGACCAGCGAAGCGGGCGTAGCCTGCTAGTAATAAATAAATAAAATAAAACCAATTTTGGATTTCTCATCTAAATTTTTAGTGTAAAATTTAAGTAAAATATCACTGCTCGGCATGAAAATTGCCTCTGACACCATTTCTGCATATTCTTATGTAAAATGTCCTCCTGAATCCGAATAGGACGCCCATTTTGCCCTATCACTCACCGTTTTTTAGGAACGGCCCCCTATTTCTATCATTTTTCGGTGATCTTATGGCTATAAATTTGATTTTTAAGAGGGGGGAGTATTATTTTAACCGTTAAATATCTTGTGAAAGGCTACAGAGTTGGAAAATTCTAAAACATGGACATTTGCGACAAGGAATTTTTATTTATTTTATTTTATTTTTTTTTTTTTTATGAGGGGGAGGGGGATTTGCCACTGAAATTATGCATTACATATCTTATATTTTTTTAATCTATTATTAATGTTATTTTTTAAACTTTATATTTTTTTGTTTTTAGGTGTTAAATTAATTATTTTTCATTCTTCAAATCAAATTCATGGTCATAAAATTATCGAACAGGGAAAGAAATTGAGGGAGGGGGTGGTGTATCTAGAAAACGATGGGTGACTGGGCAAAATGGGAGTCATAGTCGGATTAAGGAAGTCATTTTACATAATAATCAGTAAAAAATGGTATCAGATCTCTTTTTTTTTTTTTTTTTTGTAGAGCAGTGTATTTAATTATTTGCGACTAACCGTATTTCAGACTCTGTGACATAGAAGCACACTTTAGGAAAATTTGTGCGGGCCGCTAATAAAAGAACGTTGGTATGCCATTTGTGATGAACAATAAAGAAATTTATCAGATTATGTTAAGTTTAAATGGAAATGGCTTTTATTTAATACACGTAAAACAGGGGAATTGACTTTGCTATTTTAATTCTGTACTGATAAGTATAAAGGATTTAAGTCCAAAAATGTCGATTTTGAGTTAAGTACATAGTCAGACTCAGAAAAAAATTCTCTATCGATTGGTATAAAGGATTTAATTCTATGTCATTTAGTCTTTGAGAAAATCCATTGGTAAAAAAAGGACCAATTTAGAAATTTACCATTCATGTATGGTATAAAATATTTAATTCAATTTTTCCCGTTATTAAATGAAGGTTGACAAACACTGAATGGTATAAAGGGTAAAAATCAACGAAATACCTTTTCCCTAATCCATTCTTCTGATTTGTTTTTAGCTAGTTAAACTTTATTTTTCGTCTCCTGAAAAATCAAGAATATGGACTTAAATCCTTTATACTTATCACTACAGAATTATTAGCGTGAAAATTAAGAAAGTGTTATGATGCGCGTATTATACTACCAGATGTATATTTGCAAAGATTTAGTATAATCTCAAATTACGTTTCAGTGTAATTCATGGTCAGTGAAATTAAATAACAAATTTTATGGTATATAAATAAAAAGTTTGTAAAAAGAAACACATTTCAGATCTTCTTTGAAAACATAAAATACATGAAATACAAAATTAAAATACATAGGGGAAAAAAAAGTATTTTTTAATGATTTTTTTAACCAATTCACAAACAATTGAGTTATTGAAATTTGAAGTTAATTATGAAATTTCAAAGCTATTAAAACTAATTCTTTTGAAGACTAAGATCCATGAGAATATTCCAATTCCAGACAAAGCAACTTTTAGTGAAATTCACTCAGTAGACCGTGACTTTTCAATCACAGATCCAGTCAGTAAAGTGATACTTCTTGGATTCGCTTACTTGGTGTTGAGTGACAACGACATGGACAAGTGAACATTTTTGCTTGTGGAAAGTCACATGGAGTGAGAAATACGTACAACCATGTTAACAATTTGCTAAACTATTTTGAACTGACAAAAATCTTGCTAAACTAGTATGTTGTGGCCATCACAAAACTTTCTTCTACATTTTCCTATTCAAGTTCACGCAGTAACAATTATTTATTAAAATTATTTTCCAGGATGAATATAGACGATTTTCATCTCAGAAAAATTTAATACAAAATGTTAAAAAAAAAAAAAAAAAAAAAAAAACGAAAAGTTTGTGTCATATAGTCTAGCGATTGGATTATCTTACATTATGCCGATGGCAGGATCATATTTTACCGAGTCTTTGAAAACAGCCGTTAGACCAATATATTAAATGTAATTCAGAGTATTGGAAGATTAAATTGTTCTATAGGTGTTTGTTTATACAATCAATCTTATGTCATTTATTTGTACTGTTGGCAGCAAAATTATTGAAGCACACATTCACATTGTTCATTTTTTTTTCTGAGTTTGATCGCTAATTTTTATAATCAAATTACTTTTTCATAAACATCATAAGACTAAGATCACGATTCGACAAATATTTACTTAACGAAACAGTATTAAGTGCACATCTTTTAAATGGGAATTATTGCTAGTGCTTCAGTAATTTTGCTGCCGATTGTAGTATATAGCACCATGTAATTTGTCAACAACGTGAATAACATTGCGCAGACAAATAACATCCGTTTATGACGTATTTTTTCCAAAATGTTATATCACAAGGAGCATTTGTATCTGCATACATTTAGATGCATGACTGGCAGTTTAACTTACTACCTTAGCCATTCAGTTTCTTGTGGACTGTCTTAACCCGACACTTTCCAATTCATAATTCCAAACGGCATTATTTACGTGAATCAACAAACCTGCAATATATATTTCTTATACCTTACAGCTGAAAACGTATTAGCAACTCGTTCATATCATTAGGTACATTTGAGTTCATTAGTTGTTACGCGAGCTAAAAGTTCACTAATGATGCTTTACATGAGTATCCTAATACTTTGAAAAACATGCAACATGAAAAATCCAAGTACGTTAAAAATTTACTTTTTCAAAAGGTGAATATCCTATTACAAAATATTACTTCTTTTCGTTGCCGTGAAAGGGGAAAAAAAAAAAAAAAAAAAAAAAAGGCTTATCAAAATTTTGCAACGTATAATTTTTGTTTATAAAGAAGCAGCTGGATTGAAAAAAAAAAGAGAAAAATAAAAGATTTATCAGTTGATAAAATATTCATTGTAGGATATAATTAGTTTATTTAATCGACTTTGTTTAAAATAATAGTTTTTTAATCTTTAAAAAACGTTTTCATTATCAGGAGGATACATGGAGTTGCAAAACAGTATATTAATGTTTAGTGCTCAACAAAAGTTACATTTCACAAAGTATTATAATGTCCAATATAGTAAGAAATTCGAGCATGCTAAAAATTTGCTCAGTAGCAACAGATTCTAATTTTCTTTTTATTATTCAGTTCAGGTAATGTTTAGGCATAAATATTTCTTTTCCTTTCCCTTACTATGTTAAACAGAAAGCCAAATAGCTTTATAGTTTTAGAATTAATGAAAACTTTGCTTTCAACTTTTTCAAGCTTTTTTTTTTTTTTCCTTACATGGACAAATTAATTTGGCATCTTTAAACGAACAGTATTCGCTACAGGAAGATTTATATGAAATTAAACACAAAAATAATCAGAAAAATACCTTATCTGAGCATTTACATTTTAAGGTGACCTTTCCGGAAAGAGAAATCTTACCATATTAACTATTTGTTTAGCTGTAATAAATTTTACTGCATGAATTTTGTCTTTCATAATGATAGAATAGACACACAACTCTTTAAATTTCTAATGCATGTATATAAAAAAAAATAACAATAAAATAATAATAATAATAATCCAGATAAAAGACGATTTCTTCATTAAATCAGCAATGTAACCCACTTTTCTGGAAACAAAATATCTTGCATGCCTTTTGCATGTTTATACATAGCTGCCAACATTTTAATTTATTCTGGGGTATTTTTAGCTCTGCTTTTATTTAGCGCTACTTTATTTATAGAAAATTTTTCTGCAATATATGACTTCGATAAAATAAGAATATATATATATATATATATATGTTTTAGGCAGCTATGACTTAGATTATTCTTAATAAAACTTATTTCAGTATTCTGAAACTTATCGATTTAACCCGTTAGTAGTCGGTAGTTGATTGATTCGTCGCCCATTCCTTTAGTGTTTATTCAACAGCCACCAAAAATTTTTAGAAATGGCATTTGATATACGTAATCGACGATTATTCCAGTCGATTCGCCTTTTATGTATATCAAATGCCACTTCTAAATATTTTTGGTGGCTGTTGAATAGACACTGAAAGGATGGGCGGGAAATCGACCAACTAGCGACTACTAACGGGTTAAATAAATGCCTATTTTCTCATTTATCTAAAAAAGTCGGGTATTTTGTAAAAGTATAGAGACTAAATGTACTAATTACATATAACTTTTTTATTTACCTGACATTTAATAAGAATTCGACGTAAAAATATAAGTTTAATAGAAAATTTTGTTCTCACTGCGTTTTGAGCTTGAATCTCACGATAAAATATAAATACGTAGACTGTTCTGTTGGATGAGTATGGATGATATCTTTCTTTATATTCAAATAAATAAAACATTCCATAATATTTCACTCTTTTGATACAGAACAGATTTAATTTCTGATAATTCTGATTCAACACCGATTTCACAAACATTCATATAGATAGTTTTAACGTATTCTTTCTTATCTTTATAATCTTGGCCTACCAGAATATTTACTGAAAGCAATCCTTCACGGCTGAAACGAACAAGTAAAACATTTATAGAAAGAAAAATCTCATTACTGTTCTTTAAACGTGACAGTTTCTTAAGGGTAATTTGAAATTCAAAACAGTAGGGTAAATTTAGATATTAAATAAAGAAAAAAAAAAAGATCACGTAACTTATTTGATGTATGGGAATACATTAATATTACGCTACAATACTTCGAAACTTGTTTTACTTATAGCGTTTGTGCGTTGTCCATCAATATATTTCTTAGAACAAGATTGAAATCGAGAAATGAGGTCATTTTAGGGGTTTTGAATTTTGTTGTCAGGAAAACTGTGTACTGTATACGTAAATCACGTGAGCTAACAAGAGAAGTAACATTTTGTAATCTGTCTTTAAAATAAATTACTTACTTGTTATTTACCGAGTCATGGTTTTAAAGGCGTTCTTTAAATGTAATAGGTTAAAACAACCGTGTTACAATTTTATTATTTAACTGCCTACTGTGATGTATCGCTTTTCTGATGAATTGATATTCAGAACTTTTCGACGCCTGCTTGTTGGAATAAGGTAGACTTCAGATCACGATACACATCAGGATAAATCAGATTAAGAAATGAATGTATGACTGAAAGTTGTTGTACACATCCGAGTTAAGCGAAAATGGTTCATGAGATTGTTTTCACGGTTCACATAATAAATTTTATTTTATTTATTATTATTTTTTTTAAATAGCAAGTTAGGTCGTCAACAATGACTGCAAAGATAGGACACATACACTGTTGAAAATATTGTACTAGGATAAACGAAAACTTAGTACTAAAGTAGCAGCAACAATAATATAGTGAAACCTTCTACCATTATTTGGTACTTGGTTAAACCAAAACTTGGTACTAAAGTAACAGCAACAATAACATAGTGAAACATTCTACCGTGATTTCTTGCTTGGAGGAACCAAAACTTGGTACTACAGTAACTTTCACCCTGTTTGTTTTTTTTTTTTTTAACAAGAAGAGCCAAATGGTGGCAGTAGGTTTCACCATATTATGGTTACAGTTACTGTAGTCATAAATTTTGATTCAACCTAGTATATAAAATTGTGACAGTTTACGTCAATGAAATTAAGAAAAAATTACAAAATAATTACAAAATAATTACCAAGAAGTGTCTATTGGCTTCTATATATATATATATATATATATTCTTTACATGTTAAAAAAGTTGATAATACTGTTATTTTTTAAAGTTTTTGGATAAAAAATTTACTTACTATATAATGTTTGCAGTCACTCACTGAGAAACAAATGAAGTAATTAGTCACAGAATTGGTAAAGATTTCCCAAATTCCATGATAATACAAGGATCTATTTTAGTAAAGATTAAATTCATACAATATGTATGCAACTATGCATCGATGTTAAAAACACGCAAATATATATTAAGCAGAATTATAAATCAAAATGATATATGTTACCAGAAACAGCTGCTGTTCCAAATCTATCAGATGAAAGGAAAGAACAAAGAAATATTTTCACGTAGATATGCTATAAAAACTACGAAAACTGATTTACGTATAATCGCATACAATTATTTATTTGGAAATGGGATTAGACAAAACTTTAGAACAATGGACAATGAATAAATTTAATTGCGAAAAAAGTATACAGTCATTATAAACACAGAAATAGATATTACTTCGCAAAATACTTCATTTCTTCATCACATTCTACGTTAAAAAATGAAATGTAAATTTAGCGGGATAACAGCGTTAGAGCAAACTCCACTGAATGCACCCAAACGATAATGGGACTTAATTGCAAATTGTTTCAACTAAAACTAGGAAGTGAACTTAAGTCTCTCACATCTTTCACGCATCGAGATTTTTTTTTTTTTTTTCTCTATGCCTGTTAATCCTTCGTTCTTATCTTGGGAATGCTTAATAAAAAGAAAGAAAGATTTATCTCAAAATAGCAAAGAGTATGTACAATATTTTTAAATCAACAAGAACTTCATAAAAATATCGACTGCAGAGTCAGTTTCGAAAGTGTTGCATAGTTATTAAAAATTGTATAATTTAGAAGCATAAATTCTCTAAAATGGTAATGTAATATGAAAATTAAAGGGTTGAGAGATGTTAAATCATTACAACTGTTCATGACAATGTAAAACTCGTATTGAAAAGAAAATTCTGTCCGATCTCCATTTAACTAAGTCTTTAAATTAAAAAAAAAAAAAAATCATTCTCTGGAAAATACGTTAAATAGAGATCCACTTTTTATACTACTTTCAACTATATAGATAAATTTTAATTCATACGCACTAAAAATCATGTAAAATTGTATTAAATTATACTGTTTTATCAATATGTACATACATACATATATGCACACATATACAGACACACATGTATATAGAATAAAACAAATTTAAGTCAAAATATACATTCATAATTACTTCATTAGCATATGCATCCTTCCTTTTAATTATCTGAAAAATATGTTAATTTTGTATGGATTTTTTTTAATGCTTCTTTTAAAGATACATAATATGCGTCGCATCGTTACAAAGTTGTAATACTTTTTCCAGAAGTGTTTATATCAAATTTTAATTCAATTGTTTCATAAAATGAAATATAATAGCAGGTGCATTTTACCTATTTATTATTATTATTATTTTTTTTTTTAAACATAACGACCATTTGAATTTTTATTTTTATTGTAATCTTTTGCTGTGTACTGTTTTTATTCTTTACACTGTCCAGATTATCTGATTCAATTAGTGTTTCAGTTTCACAGCACACACACACACACATATACATATTACTTGTAAAGAATAAAGTTCATTAATTAGACAATACTCTTCCCCATTTTGAAGTTATTTCAAAAGGCAATTCTTAAAATAAACTTACTTTGGAAAACAAAATCATAAAATTGAAAAATTGGCAAAATAGAGACTTGTTAGAGATCGTACTGTATTTCAAAAAGAAAATCAAATATTTACATTGATAGACAACCTGATTAATATCATCAGATATTGAAATTATAGCTTATAGAATATTAATCAATCATTTGACTTATTTATTCAATCATTTATTCTTAACAATGCAATAAATGGGATAACTTAACGTAAAGTAAAGTTTCATGCAATTAAAACGCATTGCTTTGTAAATAAAAATTCAGATACTGATGTTGCTTTTATTTAAGCTTTATATGTACCTACTGAAGACTACACATTTACTGAAGACTACATATGAAATTGAGATTTGCGTTATGCGAGTGTTCTTTTTCTTTTTTCTAATTGTTAAAAACAAGTTTTTAACATTTAAACAAGTTTAATTATTTAACTAACGACCTTGTTGGAACACATATTTGTCCAATGACTAAAAGCATTCGAAACACATGTAAACAGAAACAATATTAGAAATAAAGAAAGAAATCTAATGACAATCATAATTTCCTAATTTTATTAGCAATAAAAAGTATTTTCAATTTTATGTTAACAAACAATTGTATTTAATATCATTAAATAAAACTCAAAAATTAATCAAAATAACTAGCAAGAAAGGTCTCCATAGGCTCATACGCAAAAAATTTTGAAAAAGTTACAGAATACTCTCCTAACGAGGTTACGTATGAATTAAAAAAAAAAAAAAACGGCTAAATTACAATGTATCATCCAAAAAAATAAAAGAAAATGTCCGATTCTTGGCTATTTATCGCTTGTTGGCGACACAATGAAAATTGATGCAACACAATTTTTGGATAAATACTCATTTCAGAAAAACGTTTTAAATTCTCTTCATACTAAACTAGTTTAAGAGTTTAAATTTCAGTATAGATTATACATAAATATTAAAAATGTACAACTTTTTTTTTTTTTTTTTTTTTTTTTTTTTTAAATATAATAATTTATTTTTTATAATACTGATTAGATAAAATTTATCAAAAAACTTTTTAACCCTACGTATTAAATTAATTTAAATAGGTTTAACTTAAAAAAATGCATTTGTATAACTGCAGATTTTGAACCATGCACCTTTTGTTAAATTATTCAAACTTTAAACCGAATTTTCATGAAAAATTATGACCAATTGAAATTTTTAAGCTCTTAATGAATTTTAATAATAATCATAGATTAGAAGGGGGAGTAAAACGGATCTTCGGATTAGCAAAAATGCACAAAACAAATTTATTTGTATGAGCATACATCATTTTTCGAGGTCTCTAGATGAAATATTAACTCTAGATCGTCTTTTTTATTCAAGCAGAAGCTGAAGCTCGTAATGTTCAAGCACCGCTTTAGGAATGTTATTGTAATATGATTGCCTTTTGACCTGTGAGTACTACACCCAGATAAATTCCTGCGATCACAAATTGCATAAGAGCTACTGGCTATTGACCTGGGAGAAGGAAGTAAGCAATTGATGATAAAGTAGTAAATTATTATAAGAAATATATGTTGTGTTTACTTTTCCTAAAGAAAACATTAGATGTAGGCTTTTAAAGACAAGATTTCTTTTTCTCGTATAGGTTCCTTTTGTGATAGGATAAAATTTTCGATGAGGTAATGGAATTAATCCTTTATACATATTCTATTCTAGGATGAATCAATTCCTGGCTCTAACAAAAAAAGAAAAAAAAAAAAAAAAAAAAAAAAAGTCAATTTGTCCCCTATTTTAAAATACCTCAATCCTCAGTCTGAAAATCAATATCCGTAAAATATTTCCGTACCAAATGTTAAACACATATATTTGCTTCATTTATGTTATAGTTGTTTGTAATGTTTGTTTTAAAGCATCTACAAAAACTTTTATAAGAGGAATAATTGTTTTCTAAGTTTTCAAATACTAGATACTAATTTTTAGATAGATGTATTTTCAAAAAATGAACAACTTTCGCATGAAATGATAAAAAAAATGGAAACTAAACTTACTTTATTTCAAGTAATATTTATGTATTTTTTCAGATATAATGGACCTTTCTTTCAAAGCATTTTATTATTTTAAATAATGTTATTTTTCTCTTTCTTTCCTCCTTTTTTTTTTTTTTTTTTTTTTCCATTTCCAGAAGAAATATAGGTCAAACGTACCACTAGCGAATTTAAATTCTAAAATCAATCTTTCTAATTCTTTTATAGGTTCGAACAATATGGTGGTGTAATCCTCTACTATTATTATCTTCAACTATAATTTTTTTCAGCCAGCAGTTTTAAAATAACACAAGTTTAATTGGAAAAAAAAAGGAAAAGAAAAAGAAAAGAAATAAAGATATAAAAAAGAAATGCGCTTTCTCTCATTTTACTGTTTTTTCTCGCAGTTTTGAATATATTATTATTATTATTATTTTCTATCATTATTTTCCATTATTTTTTCTATTATTATTACTACTAGCAAACCCATGCGAAACTTTCGCACTTTTTTCTTTCCTTATTTACCTTTAAAATTTGAAACTCATAAATAATATACCAATTTCACCACCTAATTGAAATTTTAATTTACCAGAAGCCAAATTATGGAACAACTTGCAAGTTGGTCCACGACACTATTTGGCAATTTTCTTTCGGTGATTACGGCGAAATGCAATTTTTCCAGAAATGTAGTTGCCGTGGGTTCCAAACGTAAACAAATGTTGCAAAGAATCCAGAACGACATTGTTATCGTTCAAAACGGCGCAAAAATAAAATCGCCAAATAGGGTTGTGGACCAACCTGCAAGTTGTACCCAAATTATTATTATAACCAAATAAATATTGTGCAACATTGAAACCAGAATCATACAAAGAAATTTTCAAAATGAAATTCATGGTTGACGACCCGGTTTTTATACTTCAACAGGCAGTGCAGTTTTAGTGAACCCCCCCCCCCCATACGTCTTTTAAATTTTATCGCCAAGAGTGCGATAACATCTTATTTATTTTGACATATTTTTTTGTTAAAAAAAAAAAAAAAAAAAAAAAAAAAAAAAAATCCTATTTTGATTATACTTTTTATGATTGCGTTTTTTAGTCAATTTATGATAATAATTCATATTCTGTGTATATCTTTAAAATATTGCTAAGTTTATCATGACGCTTGCAAAGATTCTGAAGAAGCAACTTTTAAAAATATCCCATAAAATCACGTCATTATACAAATGTCGTCATGTTTTCTTATTTGTTCATTGCGCTGAGTCCGCGTGCTTAAATATTGTTCATTTTTAAATATTATTTTTTATTCTCGCGTATTTTTTTAATTTTACCCAGTTTCACCACTATCGTATCGTTTCGACAAAAATGAATTGTAATTGGTCCACGTTAGAGAAATATTATATAGATTATTATTATTATTATTATTTTCTTTTCTTTTTTTTTTTTGATTTGCCCCAGCTTATTTTTAACTGATGTGTCCTTTGCTTTCATATGGCCAAAATAATTGTGCAAAATTGGTTTATTGTGATATTTTTAAAATTTTTGTATTCACATATAATAGCTTTATGAATGTCTACTCCTGGTACTACAAAATGTCATCATAATCAGTAGTGGATAGTACTTTCAACTACTAGCTAATTTGACTGTTACAGCTAAATCCAGTAGTGGAAAAGCTCAATATTCTTCCAAATTCGGATTATGAGACGAATATCAGTTCATTTTATTCAAAATTTGATCGGAAAGGTTCAATTTATACATAACAGGTTACATTTTTCAAAAATTTTTAAGGAGAATTATCTTTTTTTTTTTTTTTTTTTTTTTTTTCTGAAGTGACCTGCAGAATTATGCAAATATCTGAAGAAACAGAATGCTAGAATTTTTCAATTAAAAAAAAAAGTGCTTCAGTTAGCATTTTTCGTAGTACAGTCAGGATAAAAAAGAGTTAACTGAAGAAGCGAAACACTAGTTATAATTACAGTCTCTAAAATTAAAAAGAGAGGATAAAAAATAGGCAGAAAATGCTTAAAGTCTTAATCACATGGTGTAGTTACACTAACTACATAATAATTTTATATAATGTAAAATTAAACTATTAGCAAAAAATTATAGGTGTAATATGTCATATAAATTGAAAAAAAAAAAGTTATTTCAACCATACAAATAATCAAGAACTAATATTTAGTAACGTGAATATTGATGAGACATTCTCATTCTGAACATCTGAATAACAAATTTAAATTATATATTATATATTATACATATACATATATATATTTGTGTGTGCATGTGTGAGTGTAAATTACCAAATAAAAAAGAAATGGATAATCAAATTTACATCTTTTTTTTTTTCCCATGCAAAAAGTTTTTTATTGTCTTTAACTCGAAATGCGAAATTGAATTTATTACTTTTTGAATTTCATTATAAATATTATGTAAAAATTCTCCAGTGTTGCATAACTTAAATGTTACAATTATTTGTAAAACGAGCTTTTATTTTATTAACAATGTTTCAGATAAAAAGAAAAATGAATGAAAATATGTATAAATTGAATATTACTGGATATCTTGTTAGTTTACGAATAAGTAATTCAAAGTTATATACTTATATATAATACTTATATAATTTTCGATGACTTTCATATTTGATTATATTAAAAATTACCTCAAGATTTTAGTTAATTTTACAGGCGTTTAGCCAGTATTCCAACTACACACATTTTATTGCCTTTCTGGTAACCATTTTTAAAGACTGGTAGAATATAGTATTACAAGAAAATATTCTTGTATGACAAACCAGAATCTTAATCAATATATTTAGGCAGGAATATAGCATGCCTATGCTGAACCAAAAAAATATTTTTCTATTTTTAACAAAAGTAAAGCCTTTTATTAACACGCTTTTATTAGCTTCACCTGTATGTATGTTTGTATGTATGTTTGTAACCGCTCTGGGAGCAGACAAAAGATCTATATTGTAAAAAAAGACAATACCTACGTGAGCGATGTGGTTGAGAGGTATAGCTCCGCGCTACGAACCTAAAGGTCCAGCGTTCGAGCCCAGTCAGGGGAGATTTTTTAAAAATGGCTTTTGTTTAATTCTACATTATTTTAATTAAAGATTTAAATGTATGTAAATATTATGGTGTGTCACTCGCACGATTTTCTCTTACCCTGCATTTTAATACTAAGATAGATATTTTGTACTTTTTAGTCCACATTTCTATGAAAGCGTGTTCTTTAATTTTTTAAAACCATAATATTATTTTATTATTATTTTTTACCACACAAGAAATAACTCGGTTCTACGCATCGCTGAGTATCACATGTATGAGCTGAGTATCAGCTGATTTAATCATTATTTACATATAATAAAAGACAATTATAAAATAAATACATAAAACATATGATTCCAAACATGGTTTAAAAAAAACGAAAGGTAAGACATACTTATAAAAAAGAAAAAATAAGTATGAATATTATGTATCTTTTAAAATACTTGAAAAGTCTCAATACTTTTAATCAAATCAGAAGGAATGGGTGGCCATGAGATAGCAAATCTCTTTAGTTCTAGAATGAGAACTTCTCTCAGATTTGTTTTTATTTGAAATGTCATTGTTTAGTCATTTTTGCAAATAAGGGCTTTTTTAACTTAAAAGTAAATTCTGAACTACTACGAACATCCGTGCCTGAACCGAGGTTCAAACAGGATTTATAACAATTGAACGCCAGAACGCTAACTACAGAAGTTCTCTCATAGAAATCTTTAATCTTTTGTCGTAAAGCAACAATTGTTCTTTACGGTTTTAATGTTTGAACTCTTATTACACAAATTGTAACTACGAAGATTAAGTTCTTTTAGATAGTTTCTAAAATTTTCGTATGCAGTGAGAAACTCTGCCATCAAAAAATGAGTTTTAAAATGGAGAAAGTTTTTCTAAAATTTATTGTTGGTAAAATTCTCTTTCACAAGCTTCCCTTTTCAAAACATTCAAAGTTCCATTTTCCAATGACTTTGATGAGAAACAAACTTTTCTTGTAACGTTATTTTTAATAGATATGCTTTTTTTTTTTTTTTTTTTTTTTTTTGAGATGTAAAACTCTTTGTATAATCTCCGGCCTTTTTCCGATAACATTGAGACAGAATTCCGGAGTTTTAGAAAATACTGACTTGTACGCATAATGTGAAAAGTAATAAAATGAATGTGTAATTCCAGCTTCCCTATTGGTATCATCCCCTAAAAACTAGTATGTTTTGGCCATCACAAGACTTCTTCCATATTTTCCAATACAAATTCACTCAGTACAAATTCAATTTAACAAAACACAATTTATTAAAGTTATTATTTATTAAAATTACCTACCATGACGAATGCTAGACAACTTCATCTTAGAGAATACTAACACTAAATATCCAAATAAAGACAGTTTTATTCTCTATAAATAACATATAAAAAAAATGCGTTTTCATAAATTTTATCTCCCAAATCAAGTTGAGATATAACCTTCCTGTTGTCGGGGAAAATTGCTGTATTGCAACGCCGTCTATTGGTCGAAATGCATCCATATCGAATCAGCACGATGTCTCATAATGGCCTTCTCACATATCATTTGTTTGTTATATGCAATAGAACCTGAGATATAGCCTTCTCTTAAATTGAGGAAATCTCTGTATAGCATCGCCACTTGTTGAGTGGTTGGCATCAAAAGATGATAGGCACTAACTTGGATCAAGGTGCATCTACAAATAAATTTATATGCTATTTTGTGCAGTAGTTCCTGAGATACAGTCACCCCATTTTTTTTTTCACACATATAAGCAGACAGAGATTTTCTAAAAATGGTCACATCATGTTCAGGACTTTCAAAACGTCTAAATCTATCGAAAACCATGTGTCGAAAATTTTTACGAATCCAATATTTTCTTCTATTGTAAGTAATAAATAAATAAATATAAGTCTTCAAAATATCGTTACAATAGCTTCACCATTGTAAGAGCCGAGAACAAAAATTCTTGATTAGACTCCTAGTGAAGCCCAATTAGTTTTCACAGAATAAATGAGTTTGCGGCCATGGTTTCATGTAAAATAAAATAAATTGTTTTTTGGTCTTACTATTTTTTATTAAGCGTTCTGGTTCTTTACCTAAAGCTTCTAATACCTAAATATTTTGAAAAAGAGGGGGGAAAAAAACTAAATTAAATAATATCTGTATTATTGACTGCATTTTTTATTTTTTTTTGTCTTTAAAATATGTTTATCTTTTTTATGTAAACACATATTTTAAAATACTTCGGACATATTTTGGCATAAAAAAATATTTTACAGTCAAATTCAAATTCATATATAAATTACTGCATATTGTAATTTCGCTCTGATAAATTTTACCATTACAGAATTATAAATTTCCGTGACACATTTCATATTTCTAATTATTGGAAGAAAACAGTTCATCAATTTAAACTCTTTAGGAAAACCGAGTATGATTTATCCTTCGTTATTATAAGAAGTAGATAGGAGAAAATTAAAATCGAAGCTGTAGGAGATTTTTCCAAATTAAAATATTATTGATAAACTTTTTTTCTTTTCAGATATTTTCGAATGTGTAAAATTATTACCTATATGTACATTTATATATATATATATATATATATATATATATATATATATATATGTAGTAATATATATTGCCCTAAATTAACTTAAAAATTCAATAGTAAAATGCATAAGAATTAGATATTTCATTATTCACTCTCTCTCTCTCTCATACACACACACACACATAGAACACATAAAAAAAACTGGATAAACAGCATTAAGAAATTGCCATTAAGAAACTAAATTTTCTAAAAGTAGGAAAAGAAGTGTCTGCGGACGAATAATTGCAATTCTAAATTATTATTATTATTTTTAAATATCAAAGGTAACATTTTTTATTTCCAAACGATAAACTTATTTGTTACCAATAGCAGCACTGACATTTATCTTGTTTTACTTTTTTTTTTTTTTTTTTTAATCATTAATAACATTTTAATTTCCCTGTGGAAAATGACGTAATAAGAGAAATTATTTGTAAAGTGGTAAATAGAGTATCTTTATAAACCGATGTTTTTAAGTAATAACTTCGTTAATTAAGATTATGCAAATTTTTAACTACCTGAAATATCATCTTTGGAGTATTCGGCACACATTGATATTATTCATGATATGGAGGACTTTGCCCTCTGAGAGAAGAGTGGTCGCAGACAAAAAAAAAAATTCAAAGCCAGTGGCAGTAACTTTTTTTTTAATATATAGAGATGAGTACCGCAAAATAACCTTCAGTTTCTATAGGAGAACGGTTCATAACAAAATTTCCACGTAATAAAAAGCAGTTGTTACAACATTAACGAGTATTTGGGAGGAAACTCTGAAACAGAATTTCCTCATAATGGAATGTGTGAAAAAAAAATATCGTAATGCAGTTTAAATTGCGCTCTGAGTGATTCCCTCTTCTGAAAAAGCAAAACCACGAAAGGTCATCGACTCAAAATACTAAACTCCACTTTTTTTTTCCTCACTAAACATCATTTTCAGATATTCCCAGGCTTCTGTTTATTTGTTACTTAAATTGGTGAGAGAATCTTAAAATTCTGTTACATTGTTTTATCCCAGTGGAGCGATAAATTTAACGGAAAAACAGAAAGCCAGAAATCATTTGAAAATCACGCAAAACAAACGGATCAGGAAATCCTTGCAATAGTAATTACAAAAACTATGCAATAATAAATATGTTTTAATTTTAAGTTTTAAAATTAATGAAGTATGTTGTCATAATCATAAAACTTCTATCTGAAAGCATTTAAGATGATTAAGTATGTTTAAATCTACACAAAGGTTGTTTCTATGAACAAAGAATATTTATTTATATTAACAATTAGGAAGAGCAGTCAAACAACTTAAAAAAAAAGAACATGTAATATTTGAGAAACTTATTATTTTCAATACAATTAGCAAACGATTTTTTTTTTTTTTCACTTACAAATGTATAACTATTATAAAACGCAGAGGCATTGAATACTATCATCTTACATTTTATCAAGAATCATGTTTTGAATATATAAAAACTCCAGTTGAATGTCATAAAAATTCAAAAAGATATTAGCGATACAATGAGCTGCATTTCATTTGGTTGCATAAGGAATATTTTAGAAATTATTTGTTTTTCATACATTGTAAGATGATTACACTAAAATACATAAAAAAAAAAAAAAAAAAAAAAAAAAGTTAAGTGCGCATATACGATATTAAATGTTGTTAAATTAGTAGCCATATCAGTTGGGGGAAATAATATTATATAAATTACAAAAGATTTATTTTACACAAATAATATTAATTACTTCCATTACATGTTGAAATGTTTTTATCATTCAGCTACTTTAAAAAATAAATCAAAACAAAGCCCATTACATCGTTGATGCCTTTTTAATTTTTCAGGATTTTTCGAATTTTCACCTAAGTTGTCCTATATGTTCGGCTGCCAAATGAGGAACTTAAAATGTGTTATTATTCATGTATGCACAGGTTTTAGTAATGAAAATCAATAAATTGATAAACATATCACCAAATTTGTAAAAATATTGGTTTCAGCTAAATTAGCTTAAATTGATAACTTTCTTTTTGTGAAACAATGAACTTTTTTTTTTTTTTTTTTTTTTTTTTTTTTTAACAGTTTATGATTTAAAGTTGAAAATTTAATTTTGAAGTTACTAAGCAGTAAGATTCTTTTAATTTCAGTGCCACTTTTTTTGCAAATTATTGCTATTATTAAGGACATTAAACACCCCTTTCTTAAATTATTTATATACATAAAAAATAATAATAATAAATAAAGGTAACTGATACGCTTTTACTCTTTTAACCCGTTAGCGCCCAGTGTCCTCATTTGAGGACAGCTAATAAAATGGCATGTATATTTTTTATAGTTTCTTCGAATGATTTCTGCTTTTTAATGACAGTTTATAGGGTCACTCTAAATGATCCCTGAAAGTTTCATGTGTCTACTATTAATTATTATTTCCTAATTTGGATAGTCATTTTATGATTTTTCATTCGTCGCACATATGTTTGCTTTTTGCGCAAGTATACTAACTTAAATCAAGTTGAATAATAATATATATTATAATACTTTACTTTCGAAATCTTTGTCAACATATAATAGGAAATTAATCTGTTATCTCAAAGATTTTCGATCTCAAAGTTTTCTCGCTGTAAGACTAAACGTCAATAAATGAGGCTAGGCTTTAAATTTAAAACTATCAGAAGAATTGTTTAAGTTAATATGTTTTACTGCCAGTTGTCTATATTAATTTAGAAGTGAAATAATCAGCTAATAATATTTTGCAAAATTAATTCAGGCTTTAACTGGTTAAAAATCTTTCTTTTTGAATAAATTTATACCAAATAAAAGAACCAAAAAACAAGCTAGTTGTATTCATATATAAACATTATCAGCTGTTTAAACGTGCATAAATAAAACTAAATATATATATATATATATATATATATATATATATATATATATATATATATATATATGTATATTTTGAGGCCAATTGCAAAATTACATGCTTTTCTTCCCCATTTATTGATAAAATATCATTTTATGCGTAATAGTCATCGATAACATTTACGAGTTTTTTTTTTTTTACCTTTACCTTTTCTTTACTTTTTCTTTTGTGGCTAAAAACTGTATTTTTTTCAGCCGATTGTCAATAAAATGGCAATTGTTCCACCACTAATCTCAAAGTTTGCATTTTTTTCCATGAAAGTTTATTTTTTTGTGCCTGATTCACGATATGCGAGATATTTTTGCGGCCGATTTCAGGATTGCGGGATCATTTCTCAGATATTTGAATGTATTTAATTGTCGAAATACACAAATTTCTTGTGGTTGATTAATGAAACCCATATTCAAGAATGTAACGACAGCAAAGAAAAACAGTGGCGGGATGCTTAAATATTTTAAGTCACATCTACTTTATATTTTATTTAGTTGCAATGTGGCGAGTGGATATTTCAGAGTTTAATAAGATTGTAATATCGTTCTCTCGTTTAAATGGAGCTAAGAGTCAAACAAAACAGGCAAATAATACTGGTATATAATAATACAATGCAGTTAAATTATTTTTTATCCCCTTCTTAACCCGTTAACGCCCGAATTAATTTTACAAAATATTATTAGCTGATTACTTCGCTTCTAAATTAATATAGACAACTGACAGTAAAATATATTAACTTAAATCATTCTTTTGATAGTTTTAAATTTAAAACCTATCCTCATTTATTGACGTTTGGTGTTCTAGCGAGAAAACTTCGAGATAACAGATTAATTTCCTATTATATTTTGACAAAGATCTCGAAAGTATTATAATATATATTATTATTCAACTTGATTTAAGTTAGTATGCCTGCGCAAAAAGGAAATATATGTGCGAGGGATGAAAAATCATAAAATGACTATCCAAATTATGAAATAATAATTAATAGTAGGCACATAAAACTTTCAGGGATCATTTAGAGTGACGCTATAAACTGTTACTAAAAAGCAGAAATCATTCCAAGAAAGCACAAAATATATACGTGCCATTTTATTAGCTGTCCTCAAATGAGGACACTGGGCGCTAACGGGTTAAACCAGAACGGAAAGATAAATTTTGAGAAAAAATACTTTGCTTAAAGTAATAAGTTACTACTGTATTAAATGGTTATTTACAATGACAATTTATATTTAAATGATAAAAACGAAGTTCTTGCAGAAAAAAAAAAAATAATTAATGAAATCTTTTGCTAAAATCTCGCATAATGGAGAATTTTACTGCGGAAGAGTTATAGGTGGAATGAGTAAGTCATTAACTTAAACTTTATTAAAATGTCAATTATGAATTTTTTAATTTGTGTTTTGACTTCTGAAGGACTCCAAAAAGACATTTTTCCGCTTTTCTGGAAAAAATAATTTTTGATTCTTTGCTAAAAATAACAGTCTATTTAAATATTAATGACATGAAAAAAAAAAAAAATAATAATAAAATAAATAAATAATAATAATAATAATGAGCCTCATTATAATTAAAGGGTTTATGAACCCTATATGTTGGTATTGTTCGTTAGGGAGAAAAAGAAAAAGCACATTTTTTTCTTTCTTTATTTTAGAAATAACTTCAAATATATATATATATATATATATATTGTATTTCGAAAAGTTTCAGCATATGCAAATATCATATCAATATATAGTTTTAGCTGCTTTGTCTTTTAATATTCAAAGTTACAAAATAATTAAAAATAATCTGGTGTGTCACTCACACGACTTTCTCTTACCCTGAAATTTAATACTATAAATACAGGTTGGAGATTAAGAGGTAAGATAACGAGTACTGTTATGTAAACCTATGTTAAACAATTCATATTAGGCTTCTGAAGAGTTTTATATGATAATTAGTTCTGTGTGAGGGGGGCTACCGCCCCCCTCAACCCCCCGTTTCATTAATGCACCTACATTTATATAGAATTTAATTCGGTTATTAAAAAATATTTCTCTTTTTAAAAAATAATTTATTAAAATTATTATTTAAAAAAAATTACTTTTATGATAAGGCAGACGATTTCCATATTATAGAAGTAGTTTAACACCAAATATCCAAAAAAAGTCCATTTTATTCTCAAAAAAAAAAAAAAAAAAAAAAAAAAAAAAGTACGATTTTTTTTCTTCGTTAAAAGTAAAAAAAATCGATAACTTTGTTTTAAATTATCGCAGATCGATGGTTCAACCATTCGTTTTAAAGGTATTTTCGAGCTCTTTTGAAAGATACCCATCATAAAAATTTACTCCCCTCGCGGGGGGACTTCCCCCCCAGGGGGGAAGGCGAGGCTCCTACATACACAAAAAAATTTTCCCAGTTAACTGTCTCTATTACAAAAAATATATATTTGTTTCATTTGGTTTAGTGCAGTCTATAGACGTTAAACTCTATTTTCCTGCAATTTCCCCCATAGACGTAATGTATTAGAATTCTCTTGATTGTCCCTGTACACGAACCATTTGCTTGATCTTAACGAAAAGCTTACTGTAGCATCCCTATATGATACACATTTTGAATACCAAGTTTGAACTTTCTGCCATAATTTGTTTTTGAGATATGCTGATAACAGACAGACACACAGACACACAGACACACACACACAGACACACAGACACACACACAGACACACAGACCATTTGCTAAAAACATGATTTTCGTATTCAGGGGACCTCAAAACGTGTAAATATAACAAAATCTCGCGTTCGAAAATTTGAGCCTAAAACAATACTTTCTCTACCTTATGGGTAAGAGAAAGTAAAAATTACTTAATTAATTAAATTATACTAGCTGGAACCCGTCGAATTCGACGATCATTTTATTGATCGTAATGTTTCAAAAAACGTCGCGTCATTATTTAAATGTATTTCAAGTTAAAACATCTAATATAATTTAAGACATTTCACTTAAAAAAAGAATGCCAGAAAAATGCTTATAAATAGAAATTCTATATATGACATCACTTTCTACAAAGTACAGTCAATGTGACGTCAAACTGGCTCCAAATAAACAGTTCCTATCTTTCATTTTCTATTTCGTTTAATACTAAGACTGCATGTTAGCTGACCCGTCCGGCGTTTCCCGGGCTCATGGTAATAACCTTAAATGAACCTTAAATTTGTATGGTTTTACATCTTTAACTCGTTTTTGTTTGAATTTCTATTTTTAAATAAAAGCATCGTGAAAAAATAATCAGCTGTAACAAAAAAATTACCTCGAACCGAACGAAACTCTGCCTTGTGACCCTGGTGCCTTCGGCAGCGCATAACATAAACATATTCCCAAAAATTAACCTGGAACCGAGCGAACCCGCCTGGCGTTGCCCGGGCCCATGATACCTTAAATGAACCTTAAATTTGTATGATTTTATACCTTTAACTCGATTTAGTTTGAATTTCTGTTTTTAAATGAAAGCATCACGAAAAAAAAAATAAGCTGTAACAAAAAAAAAAAAAAAAAAACCTCGAACCGAACGAAACTCTGCCTTGTGACCCCGGTGCCTGCGGCAGCGCATACGCCGGCCGCTAATAACATAAAAATATTCCCCAAAATTAACCTGGAACTGAACGAACCCGCCAGGTGTTGCCCGGGCCCATGATACCTTAAATGAACCTTAAATTTGCATGATCTTATACCTTTAACTCGATTTAGTTTGAATTCATGTTTTTAAATGAAAGCATCACGAAAAAAATAATCAGCTGTAACAAAATAATTACCTAGAACCAAACGAATTTCTGCCTTGTGACCCCGGTGTCTGCGGCAGCGCATACGCGGGCCGATAATAACATAAAAAAATTCTAAAAAATTAACCTGGAACCAAACGAACCCGCCCGGCAATGCCCGGGCCCATGATAATAACCTTAAATGAACCTACCAGGGTCCTGAGGTGCACGAATTGCCAATCCCTTGAACACACCTCCAGGCAATGCACACAAAAAACCTTCTGTTCTCAATGTGCAGCCACGCATAAAAATGATGGATGTGCAGAATCAGCGAACTGTATCAACTGCCAGAGGGCCAACCATTTAAGACTAAAAAATAATCAAGGGCCCCTTCCAACGGACCACCCGGCTTTCTCCTCGGTCTGTCCCCTATTCGCAGCTAAGTATCAAGACCGAAGGAAACTCCTAGATGACAAATATCCTCTCTCAGCTTTAGCCTCAAGGCAAGCTTCTTCGAGACAGGATAGACAAAACTCAAATTCCCGTTCAAGAAGACGCCGTTCTTCTCCCTCTAAATCTCCCCAGAGAGAAAATCCTTCAGGGCTCCCGTCTAAGGAAACGAAATCTTCATCCTCAAGAAATCGTCCAAAGTCTCGTAACAAGTCAACACATAAGCAAAAACAAGGACCCCCTTCTAACTCCAGAGCCCAATCTCCAACTTCATCTCGTCGCCTCAAACGCAACTTACCAAATCGACCCCGATATTATCAACATCCAGCTCAACGAGACTTTTATGAACAAGACTTTTACCTACCTTACCAAAATCCCTATGACTATGAACATTCTTACTCTTATCCTGAATATGACTTTCCTCCTTACCCAGCTTACTTAGCTTACCGAGGTCCAATGGATGAAGAGTATTCTCGCAGGTAACCAAGTTACCCATCTTTATCTAGTTTTAAACCTAAAAATTTTGTAAAATTCGCGTCAAAAAAAAAAAAAAAAAAAAAATCTCTTCATTAGAAGAATCAACCCCAGTCAGCATGCCAATTGTCGCGTGGGGCCGGCTGGGCCCGGCATGCAGACCAGGCTTGTTTTGTAAATTCCCATATCTATTCTTTATCATCGCCCCTTGTCGCGGGCAGACTCAAAGTTAACTGCTCTCCTGTTCAAACTTAATCAAGCGGCGCCCCGTGTCGCGGGTAGACTTGTGTCTGGCGCCGCTCTTGTAAATACCCATGCCCATTTGCATCGCCCCTTGTCGCGGGTTGGCTAAGCCAGGTGATGCATGATGTAATTTTTTTTTTTTTTCTTTTTTTTTTTTTTTTCTCAATAAATGTCGGAGCAGCTCACGTGGTTTTTCCTGGAAGCGCTCAACACCGCTCTTCGAGCGGTGAGCGGGGGCTGCTCCCTGTTCAACCTTAAATGAACCTTAAGTTTGTATGGTTTTATATCTTTAACTCGATTTTATTTGAATTTCTATTTTTAAATGAAAGCATCACACACACGCACAAAAAAAAAAAAAAAAAAAAAAAAGGAAAAAAAAACCTCAATCAGAACGGAACTCGGGCATAGTGACTAGGTGCCTGCGGCAGCGTATATACAGGCCGCTAATAACATGAAACAATTCTAAAAAATGAACCTTGAACCGAGCGAACCTCTGACTCTGACCTGTGGCTGCTGCACTGTATAGCAGGCATGCATGCTACGCACGCGTTGCAAAATCCACTTTCCTCCACCAGGGGGTGCAGTATGTTGTATACGAACATCACCAATCGCCTTGAATTTCCAAGACTTTTCAAATAAGGTGTCACTGGTGGTGTCAACTGCAAAATCCTTTAGTTGCACTTTCCACCGCCAGGGAACACAGCATGTTCTATACGAACAACACCAACGGTCAGGAAATACCAAGACCTTTAAAATAAGGTGTAACATGATAGGGTCTACTGTGAAATCACCTAGTTCCATTTTTAACCACCAGGGGCGCACTATATTGTATACAAACATCCCCAATCAACGTGAAATTTCAAGACCTCTATCACCAATCGCCTTGGATTTCCAAGACCTTTCAAATAAGGTGTCACATGGTGGTGTCAACTACAAAATACTTTAGTTGCACTTTCCACCGCCAGGGGGCGCAGTGTGTTCTGTACGAACATCACCAACGGTCAGGAAATACCAAGACCTTTAAAATAAGATATAACATGATAGGGTCTACTACAAAATCACCTAGTTCCATTTCTCACCACCAGGGGCGCACTATATTGTATACAAACATCCCCAATCAACATGAAATTTCAGGACCTCTATCACCAATCGCCTTGGATTTCCAAGACCTTTTAAATAAGGTGTCACATGGTGGTGTCAGCTGCAAAATACTTTAGTTGCACTTTCCACCGCCAGGGGGCGCAGTGTGTTCTGTACGAACATCACCAACGGTCAGGAAATACCAAGACCTTTAAAATAAGATGTAGCATGACAGGGTCTGCAGCAAAATCACCTAGTTCCATTTTTCACCACCAGGGGTCGCACTATATTGTATGCAAACATCCCCAGTCGACATGAAATTTCAAGACCTTTAAAATGAGGTGCTATATGCGTGGGTCTAGAACGGATTTCCCTCTCAAACTACTTTCCCCCCTTCCCCCCTCCAAATCTACTTTCCCCCTTTTTCCCCCTTTAAAATCGAAAATTCCAAATTCGCAGAAAGTGATTTTTTAGTATTCGACTCTAGTCCCCATATGTACAATTTCTTCACCGTGAAGTAATTTGAAGCTTAGTTAAGCTCGTAAACGTGTTTTTAACCCGGGGGGAAACCGTTCGACTTTTTTTTATTTTTCTCTTCTCATAGCACATCTACAGACCAAGACCTTTTTTTAGACACCTCAACCAAATTTTTACACCAAGTAGTTCTCTCAATATAGTGGAGACAGACAAAAACATGTTTCAAATTAATATATAGATTTTTACTAAAAAGAGTGGCATTTACAAATATGTAATTATTTCTTTTAATGTTTTAATAGAAGCGAAGCAAGAGGAAATATTTTACAACAATTTGTAATTGGTAACAGTGTTTCTCGAAGAAATATGTAAAATAAAAGAGAAAATTTTAAATTTTTGACTAATTGTTTCTCTGTAATCTTTATTTTAAGACATAGTTTTCTGATTTTTAATAAAAAAAATTGTATGACTGAAAGGTGCGTTATTATTATTATTATTTTTTTAAATAAAAATTTCATTGTTTTAATGTGTTCAAATAGATTTTGTTGCATAAGGTTATCTACTGTATAAATAAGATATATCTTCAGAAGAATTATTAGTAATAAAATATTCTATTTTATTTATTTACTAGCAGGCTTTGCCCGCTTCGCTAGACATTAAACTTAAATGAGTTGTCAAAATCCCATATCTTTATTAATAACCTAAGTTCTCGCTGTGATTGGTAGAGGTTTTCTCGCTCCCAATGTGAGGAGTCTGGGTCCCCACTGTCTTCGGCACAACTTACCCACTTCTTACTTCCCCACCCTCAGCGGGTGAGTTCGAAGTTTTGCAAAATCCCACTAATGTACATAATGCGTATACTTAATCAATATCCACACACCAAAATTCGCCATTCTAAGATAATTCAAAGCGAATTCAAACGGAAAAACGTGTTTTTGCACATGTTTATTGCCCTCCGACTCCGAGAAGGGGGGGGGGGATTTCGAATTTCGTGAAATGCAGTTACAATAAGTGCCGGATGCATACAAACAATTTACACACCAAATTTCGTGACCACAGAAGTCTTTAATAGACAGTATTATAAATAATTAAATACAAAAAGCACAGCTTAAGTATCGGAACCTTTTGGTGACATTAAATATTTTAAGCCATTTTTGCGATGAACTGAATTGACTATCTCAATTGTGCAATTAAAGATCTTGGCGAGAAACGTCCGAGCTACTTCGGTGCCGAATTCCAAATTTTGCCAAAGGGATCCAATACTAAAGCTGTTCCATATAGAATCTGGGTTGAAAACGGAAAAAGGGTAAAATAAATTAGAAATATCAGACCTATCTTTATAAATTTGATACCGAATGAAAGGGGCGATTTTGCTGAATCCAGGGGTTCAAACAGTTTTTCGATGCGAAATTAGATTTTTAAAAAATAACTAAAGTATGAAATTTAAGTGGCAACGGAAAAACGGATAAAGGGAAAAATAAATTAGAAATATCAGACCTATATTTATAAATTTGATACCGAATGAAAGGGGCGATTTTGCTGAATCCAGGGGTTCAAACAGTTTTTCGATGCGACAATTAGATTTTTAAAAAATAACTAAAGTATGAAATTTAAGTGGCAACGGAAAAACGGATAAAGGGAAAAATAAATTAGAAATATCAGACCTATCATTACAAATTCAGTACCAAATGAAAGAGGTGATTTTTCTGAATCCTGGGGTGTAAACAGTTTTTCGATACGACAATTAGATTTTTTAAAATTAACTAAAGTATGAAACTTAGATGGCAACACTTCATTTCAATCTTTTCATAATTTGTAGTGCGAATCACGCGAATACAAAAGTCTTTAACTTAAAAAATTATTTTTATATTTTATTTTTCCATTCAAAGCATTTTAGTGAAAAAATATTTATGGCGCATGCGCAGGCGTTTTTTACCCACAATTTAAACACTAATCATAATTTTGAAATTTTCTATAGATATAATTTCAAGTTGGGGGAAGACCTAAGTTTCTGTCAAGCGCCGTTGAATTCCGTCCAGCCGTTCTCGAGTGATCCCCGGACAAACGTGTTTTAGTCTTTTACCCCCTAGGGGGGGAACGGGGGGGAATTTCTGAAAAGTTGATAGATATAATTTTAAGTTGGGTGAAGACCTAAATTCCTGCCAAGCGCCGTTGAATTCCGCCCAGCCGTTCTCAAGTGATGCCCGGACAAAAAAAGCGACATTCGGACACGATGGCACTAACACAGACACACACACACACACACAGTGTGAAACGTGAAGATATCGCAAAATTTTTCGATTCCGACAAATTTACAGACAAAAGTCTGATTTTATTAATATAGATTTATTTATTTTATGTTATTTATTAAATGATATTAATTCTCAGAAATTTCAATTTTTTATGGTAGTTTAATCAAAGCAATGATAAACATTAATCATATGAAAACAAAATATAAATGTAACTTCTGATTTTGAAGATTGATTTACATTCTCTTACTTTAAAGATCAAACATCATTATGCCCCCTACGCATTCGGGTATCAGTTATTCATCAATGTTCCTTACTTTAATTGTGATATTAAAACATTCTTAAGAGTTAAAGAGTCACGAAAGCAAAAAAAGAATTTTATTCAAAACATAAATTAAGGACACGTTCACGCTGAACCAAGAAGGGAAACCTCGATTAAACAATCTAATATCTGAACTTTCAGTAAACTTTGAGTTAAAAGCAATACTGTTTTGGGAATAAACACAGTAAATAATATAGCTCACGCTATATATTTATTAAAAAAGAAAAATCATGCTATCCGCATTGGTTATGAAACATTTTATAATGAAATGATATCAGTACACACACACACAAAAAAAAAAAAAAAAAAAGTATTTCCAGATCAGACAAACTGCTATACTCATATCTGACAGTTATAACATCTAACTATATATTTTTAGAGACAAACACACTATATAGTCCTTATTTGAAAATGCCAATAAAAGTCGATATGCTAAGATTTGATGATTCAGATTTCGTAAAAGTTAATAAAATCCGTTCAGTTAAAGCATGTACAAAACTATCGAAAAACATTTTAAATGATCATGGATCATTATAATTTTGTGAATTTTCTTTGAGGTCCTGTATATGTAATCTAACAGTAATCTAACAGTATATTAAAATTTTATTTACAGTGTAAATACATGAAACAATTAAAAACGCTCTTTCAGTAGCTGCAATGCACTAAAAGATGGTGTATTTCATTTATTTTGTCCAGCAACAAGTATGATTGATGAATGTAATGCTCACAATAAAAAACATTCCAAAATTTGTTTTAGTTAAAAAATTTTGATGCGTTCAATCATACTCTTTTAGGCATTACCAGCTACATATCGTAATGTTTAAGATATTTTGTATAGTCCCATAAAAGAAAAAAAAGATATGTATGCTTATCGTTTTCTGTATGAAAACCATTTGGTTGCACATCTATAATTTGTGTTAATTTCGTTACGCTTGATTTAATTTAACAACATAAAAAATATTCTCAAAAATTTACTACCAACAGATCGAAATATAGTTATTTAATATTTATTTTTGGATCAGCTTAAAAACTGATAATAAATGATAACACAGTTGTAAATCGGAAAGATGCTGAATGAAATCTATTGATCCAGAGCAGTACAAGCATGCGAGGAGAATTAGAAAGAAAATAGACAAACAAAGGAAGTCATAAAAAATTGAATATCTCTAAACACTTCATTATTGCTTTGAACTGTTATTTAGGAAATATTTTTATTTTCTAAATGGAATAATATAGTTACCATTCTTTTCGCTCTGTTATTATCACTATTTTTCTATGCTTTGTTTAAAGACTGAATTTCGTAAGTTAACTAAGACAAAGGAAATTATTTTTAAAAAGTAATATTCAAAATGTCTAGAAGTTGACAACTATGAAATAATTCATTTGTTAAGTTCAAGACCATAACAATTATAAGTTTAAATACTGAATCTGATATCATTTTAGTGAAAATTTTCAACTTTGTCTATATAAAATTGCTTATTATTTCATAATATACGTATTCATAACATATTTTTAAAATATAAATCTAGAAGTAGAAGCATAGTTAGAATATAATAAAGAATATTGACTGACAAAAGAATTTTTCCCTGAATTCAGTAGAAACATATGTCAAAGATTAATACCTAACGAAAAATCACTAATCTAGTTTCTAGAGATGCATCTACATTCTTGATCCAAACATGAAAATCCATTATGTCCCACGCAATTACGTATCAGTTACATGTCCATTTTACTTTCGTTGTCGGATGCAAAACATTTTTAAGTGTTAAAGAATCACGATTCGGTGAAAAGTAAAAAAGAAAAAAAGAAGCTATAGAAAAAGGAAACACATGGCTCACTTAATATAGTCTATGACAATAGAAGGTTGGCATGGAAAACTATTAGGAATTTTTTTTTTTTGACAAAATCGCTACTCTTTCCGCTTTTATAAGCCTTAAATGAATCTCAGAAATGTACAAATATGTCAAAACAAAAATCCATGCTTTTTTCACTACAATAGTAATATGTTGAAATTATGTGTGATAAAGAAATTTTCTCTCATAAAAAATCGTCTGCTAAGAGATATTTTGCCAACGTAAGTGAAAGTAAATTAGGAAACGTATTTGTTGATATATGTTTGTGTCACTGTGTTTTATATCCATGGGAAATAATTCAGTGTTTCTATTTGCTAGTCTACTTTATATATATAAGAATTAAAGTATTTTAAAAACCATACACTATATTAGATTTAATTTAACTTTTACTGCGCAGTTCCAAATTACTACAAAAACTCAACAAACAATTCTTTACGTTAAACTTTTTAGTCTCAATGATTCTGGTTTTCTTTTGACTTTAACAAAATATGTACTTCTGATGTTTTTTAAAGAAATTTATTCAATTTTTATTTCATTATTTTCTATCTTTATTTTTCCAATACGAACTTTATTTGATTTCGTGTTAGTTATAAACTAAAAATAAATGTTATCTGACGGTATGAAGTTTGCTTTATTTTTATTTTATCATATATACTGCACCGTGATTAACTGTACTTTTAACAGCTATCTGGTTATTGAATTTTACATGTGACACTCTTTTTGCATGCAACATTTAGATGCTTATATCTTTACTGTTGTATAAGTGATTCTTATATGAAATCTTATTACATTTATTAGCGATATTGGTTTCCTAATTCTTATATATTTATCTCTTTTCGTGGTGAGTTCATTTTGAAATTAGCTATTGATATCTTTGAGACAGAAAAACATTCTTTTTGCATATTTGTGTTCTACCAGGCCCTTGATAACGTTAGAATGCAAATATGTATTTATCCATTTCCAATTTATTCCTTTTTATTTGATTTGGTGGTCTTTGCTTTCGATCAAATTAATTCTTTGAATACTGTTAATATTTAATAATCCTTAAATTTCACTCACTGATTATCTATCTATCTATCTATCTATCTATCTATATATATATATATATATATATATATATATATATATATATATATATATATATATATGATTTGTATAAATTATTACCATTGTAACACTCAGCAGACAAAAGATAGATGAAGATACCAACATAAAATTAAATTTTAATTGAGATTTATTTCGAATAAAACTTGTCATGGTAATAATTTAATTTGAGTACCAATGATTAGTAAAAACATGTTAAAGTACTTACGCAGAAGAGAAATGACGCTAACATAACACATAAGCCTAACGATGAGATAATTTGCAAAAACTATTAATTAATAGTAACAGTCAATATTTTAGAGAAAGGAGAAAAGATAAAATTACAAAAGAGTTCCGTTAAAAGGGAAAAAAAAAAAAAAAAGAGAAATTCATGAATTGAAAATTGGAATTTTAAATGCTGAAAAATAGAAATGTTCACTCATGAGGAAACTTGCATTTCTATCAGCATATGCATATATACATACATTTATCAAGTGATACTTATTACTAGCATTCTTTATTATTACCGCAAAAAGCACTTACTACAATATTTATGAGGTCCTTAAATTTACCTTATTCTTTAATATCAAATATCGTACTTTTACATTGTTTGTGTTGCACTTCTATTTTTGAAATAATAATAATAATAGTAATAGATTAATTAATTAATTAAAAATTTGTGAATAAAGGGGTATTCATAAAGAATAGTAATTAAATAACAGACTTAATATATATCTTTGACAGGAATATTTAACCTGGACATTAGTGTTGCCAACTTGAAGGGACTTTTTTATTTATTTATTACCATTAATTTTAAAGAGTGATGTTTGATACATAGATGTAGTAATAAGACATAGATTGATCATTGGGGAAAAAAAAATGATTCCTTTTTAATCGGAGAAAAGTTCACAATGTGGCCGTCTTTCTCCGAGTGAACACACACAGATAATTTAGAAAATAAAATTTATGAATAATTTATGTACTAAAAGTAAATTAAAAACTGCAGATACAATTTCAAATTCATTTTTCTTTTTCTTCCTTTTTCCTTCTTTTTCCTTCTTTTTTATTTTATTTTATTTTATTTTACTTTTTACTATATTTATTAATTTAGTTAATATTTAAAGTTAAATTCTTTTTATATACTAAAACTAACGTTCTTTACCTAAGAATTTTGAAAATTCTATATTACTTACTAATATAAAATCTTAAAAAGTATCAAACTTTAAGAAACGTATTCCATTAAAAATCAAAACAGTTTTTATTTCATAATGATAACAAAGCAACTGATTAGAAAAATTATATTGTTCATAATTTAGTCAAATATAATTTACTTTTAGGATAACTTATCCCATTTCTTTTCATAAATTTATTAGAAGAATTAAAAGACGCAATATTTAGACATTTTGAAAATTCATCAACATTCTATTCTATTCAATTGCCGAGTTTTAATGATTTCAATACCACTATATGGCTGATGCCAGAAAATGTTTTCGACATCAAAATTTTTTGCATGATAACAATGGGATGATAGATCTATGTAAATTACTATATCTATGGTTTGATATGTATGATAGACCATTAGGCAAACATTACAATTAAAATTTAGTGGTGAATATTGTATGTAAAAGTTCCTACGAGTTAGCAACACTGCTGGACGGGAAAAAAAAAAGGCAATTATTTCTATTTAAGAATTAGTGGTGGAAAACTTGAGGGGGGGTTATGGATCGTAAGATCCCTGCTAGAATAACCGGAGCGATCATTTTGACCGCAAAGTTAATGACCATTTCGGCCATTCTAATGTTAAATAATGAACAATTATAACCAAATATTTTTTCTGAACTATGGAGAATGTTTTTAGTAAGATAATATTTTATCTATTTGAAATTAAAGAATATCAGCAATACGTATATAAAATAGGCGATTTCGATAAACATTGAGTCAGATTGTAAATGATTAAATAATTAAAGTTATTTAAGAAATGATTAACTTAAATATGCATCGTAAAACTTCTGAATAAAACTCCAAAAATAATTTCGTTATTTCAATTGACCTTTATAATTATTTTTTAAAAACTTACTAACTTCTCATTGTAATTACTTATAAAAACCACAAATTTAGCTAAAATATTTCACACCAGATGCAATATATTTTTCTTAAATCAAAATATATGTGTCAGTACTGCTTTTACATGGTATATTTGTTATTATGTAGGTTTTTTTTTTTCTTTCTTTCTTTCTTTTAAATTAATGCAGGCACATTCAATATTCGATATAATTAGTAATCTACATATTTTTTCCTACGCAAAAATGTATATGTTTGCATAGCAATATTATTAGAGGTAATTTAAAGGGTTATGTTTTAAATACATAGCAGTATTTATTTTGTTTTATTATTATTATTTTTAGCGATAATATTTTCAGAATTGATGTTTGAGTTATAAATTTTAAAACTGAAATACATTAATCAATGTAATGTATGCAAATATATTAATGTCGAATGTATAGAAAATACTAATTGCATCAATGTTATTTACTTGTTAAGTTTAATATTCTCATTAATGCATAAATGTTTTACGTACAAATAAGATTTAAATTTAAAATTGTTCGTTGGAAAAGTATTTTTCGATATTTTTAGCGCAGTTTATCATGTCTCTTCTTCTTCTTCTTCTTACTTTTATTATTATCACTATTATAAAAAAGGAATAGTTTACGAATAAAAAAGTACTTTTATCTGAATGCAAGAAGAATGACTAAATAAATAAATAAATAAATAAATAAAAATTTTAAATTCCTTAAAATAATAATATCTGTCAAATTTATTTATTGTTAAACGTTTGCATTAGTATAAATAAAAAAATTTGTTAAACTGTCAAAGTAATAATATTAGTCAAGAAAAAGTCAAAATAAATTAATAGTAATAATTATATATATATACGTTTTTGCTGAGAACTTATTTTTATTTATTTATTTTTTTAACCTACAGTTGTTTAAATTAAAGATTGATTCTGTATATTGATATAATTTTCTTATAAACATTTTTCGAAAATACAAGAATATTTTTAAAATAGGGTCAGTTTTGTATCTGCAAAGATCTACGTATGGGTTTGCTCTCCAGTCCATCGTTATAATAGTAAACTTTCAGCATAGTTTTTTTTTTTTTTTTTTTTCCCGATTCACATTTTATTATCTTCGTACAACACTATAGTATGTGCAAAGCCTAACTTTGGCAGCAACTTAACCCGTTAGTAGTCGCTAGTTGGTCGATTTGCCGCCCATCCTTTAGTTTTTCCAGATTTTTTTATTCAATAGCCACCAAAAATTTTTAGAAGTGACATTTGATAAAATCCGAATAAAATCGATTTAACGTCGATCTCGTCACTTCTTAAAATTATTGGTGACAGTTAAATAAAAAGTTCGCAATCTGTAATAGGTGGCGCTGTCGATAGCGACTACTAACGGGTTAACTTTAGCCTTTAATTTTATAACTTATTACATCACGTTTTCCTCTTCTCCTTTTTTTTTTTTTTTTTTTTCTTTAATTTAATAAAATCAGATCTCCCTCCGTAGGTTTTGACTTGAACTATCAACAACTGTCGAATGAGTCTCGATATTAATCTTGATATTGATGCGGACAACTATATTTAATTCATGAATTCTATTTACATTTTGTTAGTATAACGCTATTGTTCACGGTATCTCTTTTAAAAGAAAATGAATGAAGATTATAGACTCTCCGTATCATATGTCGAAGTAAACGAGATCATATTAAAACTTGTTATCTCTAACATTCTTAGTTAAACACATATTTGTTATGTTCGTGAACTTGATAAACAACTTCCTTTATTTAGAACACACAGATGGGTGAATACTTAAACAACAGTATGAGGTATAAAAGCAATGATAGCTTTCAAAATGTTATCAATTTATTGATGCTCAGGTTGAACAACCCCTTTAGCTGTAAACTAACAATTTATCTTCTTTTTCATAATGCAAGCGCATCCAGTATTTCCACGCATTGAAGGCGGAATAATATATTGATGGCAAGCTGGGGGCGTGCAGTGCGGTCACTCCACTATACCGTCTACGGAAAAGGGATTGTAATCCAAAGCTTTTGGGGGTGTGGAGTGGAGAGACGAGAGTGGAAGGGGTGAAGGTTCCGTCCTTGGCCGTGGATGACTGATCCCGACATAGGAGTAATGGAACGGGCAACCGAGCATGATAAAGACGTAGTTAGGAGAAATCTTAAATGATGAATTTCGAAAATATTGTCTAAAGGAATAGATTTAATAATAGCGTTAAATGAATATTATAGTGTTCAATAGTTTCAGTCTGATGATTTATAGATCAAAGGTAGCAATAGAAGATGAACACTAATGAAAGCCTACTTCATTTCCTGATATAAATAGAATTTACGGATAAAAGTTATTTGTTATTACTTATCAATTTTCACAACAGAGTTATTCAATTAAGAATAACTAAATAAAAATAAAAATGAAGATAGGCATCCAAGAATGATAAGAATAAATTTAATAGACGATGAAGCAGATTAAATAGACGATGAAGCAGATTAATCATGATGTGAAGTGAATAAGGCTCCAGTATTTTCTCTTTGGTAATCTGTGGGCCGATTACGGGTTCACCTCGAAAGCAACTGAAAAGGTGCACTATAGGTGAGTGGGATCGGTTCTCGTTTTGGTCCTGGTGTATTCCGTCAGCACTCCTGGGTTCTAAAATTCTCCTGTGGCTATCCTTTTCTCATTTTGACGAAGACTTACAAACGGACTTCGTCTCAAGCATACAAATCTGATACATGGTTCAAAACCATAAAATATCAGAGTACTTATTAAATCATTATTTTTAATATACTTTTTTATACACTTTTAATAAATGGATACTATATGCACATGTGATTTAATCTGCCTTCACATTTTACATTGTGAAAATACAAAATAATTTTAAGTACGAAACTTACTTTTTATTCCTATAATAAAGAATAATGAAAACTAGACATTGAACATTAAAAACAAGTACTGGAGAAAAATCAAAAAAGTTGTAAATTTAAATTGAATGAAACTGACATATGAAAACTGGTGTAAAAGTATTTCCCATTTTATGTTTAGAGATTCATGAATTACAGAATACCAGACAATTTTAGGGACAACTAATGACATCTATTAATGAAATTTTACTTTATTTATTTACTAGCAGGCTACGCCCGCTTCGCTGGTTACTATATTTAAATGAATTTTCAAAAGAATTGATTAGTATTTATTTTTTACATCCAATCATAAATAAAAACTAAGAAATATATATTGAAATTCCTGAAAAATGAATCATAAAAGCAAATATTTAAAATTGAAAAAAATTAATTAAAAAATTCAAATTCGAAAAAATCTCGATGAGGTGCACACCTGCAGGATCTCAGGTACTTAACTACCAAGTTTTGTAGCTCTGCGTTCAGTAGTGTGAGCACCAGAGCGCAGACATACAGACACACACCGAGACACTTCTCATTATTTATATAGATTTGTTTATTTCTTTAACAATAAAAAATGCCCTTAAAAGAGAGGGATAGAGACAGGAAAAAAAATTGCATAGCTTAAAACGTATTAATACGTTTTAAGCTATGCAATTAAAAAAAAAAAAAAAAAAAAAACATTGAAATCGCTCTAGACCTCGTTTCAGGTAGCCGCTGCCTACGGCAGCTCTTTTTGCCGCCCGCACTGCATCGGGTCCAGATGACTGTATCTCAGCATCTATTATAAATTTTAGTTTTTGAACCCTGTGTTTTATAGCCCCCGTTATTTATACTATATTACGATTTGATTGAGACCAATATAATAAAATAAAATAAAAGTAGATTTTCTTTTAAAAGGAATTAAATCCATGAAAAACAAATAAATTTCAACCAGTTTAATCCTTCTACTGTATAAGCCCCCTCCCCTCAATAAATATTATGAATTAAAAAAAAAAAGGGGGGGATTTTTATTTTAATTTAAAATGAAAATAAAAAGTTGTTATACTATAAAAATTATACATAAACATAACAATTTATTTCTATTGCATTACCATTTGATTTTCAATATATATAATAAATAAATTAAAAAAAAAAAAAAAAAAAAAAAAGAGATTTCGCCTCCAAATGAATGTATTAAATAAAAAATAAATTGCGTAATAGCCGTTGCTAAGATACGCAGACAATGAAAGAATAAATTCATGAAAAATGAAACATAAAAGCCAATATTTAAAAAAAAAAAAAAAAAATTATATAAAAGTTTAAATTCGAAAAAAATCTCGATGAGGTGCACACGTACAGGGTCCCAGGTACCCGTCTACCAAATTTTGTAGCTCTGCGATTAGTAGTATGAGCACCAGAGCGCAGACACACACACAGACACTTCTCTTTATTTATATAGTCAACATAAATATAAGGCGATGTTGTTCAGACCTGGTGGCTTAAGAGACATTGCATAGGTACTAATAAACTACCGAGTTGCAATGAAAAGCGAGCTCTATGAAAAAAAAAAGTGTGTGAAGCCTTTTCCTTAAAAATTTTCGGAATTTTCCATTTAATAATATTAAGAAAATTGCGCTTTAATTTTAAACTAAACACATGTTTCTACTTGATAGTATTTATAAGTGAAATTTTGAAATATATTATCTTTAGATGGCACACATTTTTCATCATTAATTCTCCGTCATAAATAATTTTTTAATAATAATAATAATAATAATAAAATCGGAATATCTCTCAAATTCTCAGACAATTTTTGCTGAATATTAAATTGAGATAACTTTTTCGGTATTTCTTTTGCTGGTAACGGTAAAGATTGGCACCCTGGCCTTCAATTCTCAGGTGCCAGGTTCGAATTCTTGATTGTTCGTAGTGTTTAGGAATCCAGTTTAAATGTAGGTCCTGGTATATTGAGCCTCAATAAGTATAAAATAATCATAGAGCGACAACCCAAATCTTTTGCATTTCTTTTATAATGTTTATTTAGAAAGTTACAAGGGAGATATTTCTTTTTAATAAACAAGAAATGTTTCGTATTACATTGTATTAAAATGATTTTTATTAACTTTTTTAAATTATTGAGGTTGCCATTAAAATATTAGTCATTATTCATGTGAAAAAAAAGTTCTCATGTAAACAATAAAATTTGGGCGACTAAGTATTTTAAAGTTCATTTGCTTCATTTACTGAACCTTAACATCATTTTTGTAACTTCAGTATTTCACTATTAACATGTATTTATGGGGACAAGAGATGTTAAAATTAATTATTTTTGTTTTACATTTTATCGCTTCATAAATCGTATACTGCCGTGAAATTTAGCGTTTTTACGCAGATACAGCGTTTTAAAGGCTAAAATTGATTTTAGAGTCGGAAAAGCGTCTTTTATGGGGAAAACAATACAAAATAATGGCCAATTTCAAAATTTTCTGAGTCTTCAGTTATTTTACTAAGAACTTTGAGCTTGTAGCTGAACATATATGTCCCTTTATTTATTTATTTATTTTTTTTTATCTTAATTACAATATCAATTAAAAACAAAAAGTGTAAATCATAAAATTTTCATGTTCATGTTCATGTTTTTTTTTTTTTTTTTTTTTTTATGTGTGTGTGTGTGTGTCATATGGCTGAATTTAAATGTTTACAATAAAGACAATAATGTCTTGAATTCAAAATTAATGCCCAGTTCTGTATTAAATAAGCTAATTAGCACATTATATACAAAATTTTAAAAGGATTGGATGACAAGGAATACACAAGGAGCATTATGAACAATTGATTATTTTCGAAACTTAAGACCTAAGAAAAATAAGCTAGAAATTTATAATTTTTTACCAAATCTTGTAAATATCATTTGAAGAATTATGGAATTTTATAAGTATTATCTAACATTGCACATATTATAAAAACTATCTGTCTATTTTTAATTGCATCGATTTTGATAATTTCCATCATACCGCGTCTCCTTAACTAGGTATATTAGAATAAAAAAATTTTGAATTATTTACATATTTTTATAATGGCTGGATTTGTTTGCCTGTTATATGTTTTCAAGTGCCGTTAAAATATTTTTGATCAGCCACATAAAATTAACATTTTATCTCGGCAATACAATATTGAAAAGCTTTCACATTAAATAGTTAAGAATAATTTTCCTTACGTACAAGAACATGTTTCATTATGTATCAGATGACAATACTTGTACTAAACTGGCATATTAATGAAAAGATGGGATGGTAGCACCACCTGGTGATCGATAAATCCATGTAATCAGTACTAATTTAAGTAGAGGTTCAACTAAATATCAAACTTGGTTCCTTAGTTTACTACCTAGTTTTAAATTTTGTTCACTGGTTCGTGAGATACATCGTTTACAAAATTTATGATGCATACACACAGACAGACATTTTCTAAAAATGGTCAAAGGTTCAGGCCATCTCAAAACGTTTAAATCCACCGAAAAAACCAAAAGTTGAAAAATTTTCACGTTTTTAATACTTTCTTCTTATACATGTCAGTCAAACAGTCAAACAGTGTTTTCTCCAAAAAAAAAAAAAAAAAAAAGCGATTTTTAACATAACATAGTATGGTCTTAACAGTATAACTTAACATAACATAGTGTGTCTACATATCTCCCTAGTAACTAGTAATATATCTAAACAAACGATAATTAGGGTTTAAGTTTAGTTATTTTTTAATTTATTAGTTTTTGTGTTTTCTGAAAACCTGCATCCCAAGGATAAAAAATGGTTTGAATGTTTGCTCCTGATATATATAGAAGAAGCTAATAATAATCTTTTCTTCGGAATGCTAAAACAATGACTAAATCATGCGTATTACCGTTAACTATAACAATGCATGATTGCGTTACATGAGCTCAAATGAATAAGATTGGTTCCAACTTATTAGATACAGCTTAGCTTATATTCATTCATTCTTTAAATACATGACGGAAATTAGGAGAATGACAACATGTTTGTGCCCCGAGGCAGAAAATAAATACTCTCTTTAAACAATCACGTTAAAAAACTAAATAAATTTAAATAAGATCAGATGACAATAGGCAATTTATATGACCATCTTAAACTCGTTTGTTATAGATCATCTTTAGTCTAGAATTTCAATAGATTCATTAGCAGTTACATGCTTACAATTTCGGAAGAAGGAAATTAAATGTATATTATATTGTAACATGTTAATTTATTAATTACGCTCCTATTTTTAAAATACAGGCATATTCATTAAGGTAGAGATTTAAGCAACATAATTGTTATGCATGTTATACCATGTGTAGATAGTTTGTGGTTTATATTTTATATTATCTTTTATCTTTAACTATATTTTTCTATAATTGTGTCTAATATATATATATTTATACAAGAAAATTTATTGGCATGAAATTGACTTAACAATAAATTTATTTAAGTTTTTCAAATGTCCTTTTGTTTGTAATAAAGTATTGTTTTATGACAAAGTATTTTTACGGCGGGGTGCGTCCCCTATGTAGAAGTTTTAATTAATAAAAATTTAGTTAGTAAAGATCAAAATATTATTCACGTACCCATCCTTAAAAATACTTTAAATTATAACTATATAATGCAGCCAAAAAATTAACGCAGATAACAAGGAATGTTGAAAGAGATTAGGATTTACTAAAAAGATTTATGCAGAGTTATTGGCAGATCTTCATTAAGCAAGGCATTGAGTTTCCGGGAATCAATAGCAGCGACGAAATTTGATATCAATCCTTTTTTTGATTTCGTAAGAAAGGTAAGAGTTTTTGCTGGCGGGGTGACTTTTATAATACATAGTATTCTTTTTTATGAGATTCAAATAAAATTTACATATGTTTCTCAATACATCAAGTTTTCAACTTGCGTAATAAAAAAAAAAAATTCTATCTTTCGTTCATGCGCAGTATAAAAGAATATGCACTACAAATATTCATATCTCAGCAAAAATTACACATGTGCATTTTGTGTTTCGGAATAATGATTCTCTAATGATTTGTCATGTTTTCTGAAAATTTTGTAAAATGCTGTTGAAATCCATTCTTTTTATACGCAAAAAAAACTAAGCAAAAAAAGAAAAAATTGTTGAAATATATATATATATATATAAAGATAAAATTTAAATATAGGATGGAGTAAAATTTGAATTATTAAATATATAGAACTGGAACAAAGTTTTTATAAACCAATGCGCAAATGCAGCAAAAGGAAATATAAACTATAATAAATAAGCAAAATATTTAAAGCCAGATGAAAAATTTAATCCCAAAACAGATGAGGGCCTTCATCAGGGGAACTTCCCCATGTAGGGAAAGGAATATGAGAAGTTTCTGACGAAACGCAGGTAATTTAACTTAAACACGTTTCTAGCCCCCAACTTCTCACAGATGGAAGCAAGACCATACAGCAAACGAATTTTAATTAATAAAAAACATAAAAAGCAGTTAAATTCAGAAATGAAACACAAAATATAATACATCAATATAAAATACAAGAAAATAAATAATACAAGAATATATAAATATGAAAGGATAAAAAGAGGTAAGTTTTTAAATTATTATTTTATTATTTTAAATTAATAGTGAGCAATAATTTAAAGAAAATCCCATTAGAAAGTCTTAACTTAAAATTAATTCTAAAATTTCCCCTGTAAAGTAAGTTTTAGTACAAGGCGCAAGCATAACGCAAAAATCATAAAAGGGAACCAATTTTAAGAGAAGAAAGTGATGAATAAGTGCAACCTGCAGCTTTTTGTGGTTAGGAGCTGCATAGTAATTAATCCTAGAAATCTGGACCTCAGCTAAGCTGTCAATCATTAAGTTAATATCCAATAAGCATAGGAAGGAGTGGTGTGATTTCCCGCCTAAAATGCCAGTATTTAAGTGAAAACACGGGCAGAGGAGCTCTTCTCTTCTGGTGTGCTCTTGCTTAGTAAACTTACGTCAAATAACGGCCCGAGAGGGGTCACCTGATCGCATTCGGCTGCACTGCACTGCATCCATTTGCTCAACTCACAATCATGGACTGTACCTTATATGTTCCAGATGGATAAATAAAAACATGTGCTGCAAATTTGGAGTTATTACTGAGTGCCAGCCTCTTTCCTTCATAGCGATTATGTGACTCATGTAAGGGAATTCGTCACATTAAAATAAGTCGACAGGATGGAACACCTGCTATAGACCCCTCTCGGGGAAACATTAAATTAAATCTATATCAATAAAAGCAAACCTTTTCAATAGAAAGAAAAACAATAAACTAAATCCGCAGAAGGAAAGAAAATAATAAATTAAAGCTATATGAATAAAGGCAGCCTTTTTCAAAAGAAAAATATCATTCCTTATCTTTAATACCTAATGAAGAAAAGAAAATAAAGGAAGATATATTCATTCAATCAGGCAACATTAGCTTATTCAACAAAGACTAAATTGCATCTCAAAAAAGTGTGTCAGTTTCGTTTCTCTCTCTGCATTCGTCAAGGTCAGAGCCATGTGTTGATAAAAAGAAGGAAAACCAGAGCAGATGATTCTTCATTATCAAATGTGTTGGTTCATCAAGGTCAATGGCCTCATTCACTGGATGGAAAATTAAACAAAGATAACAGAATATAAACAGCTACAGACATAAAGTGGAAGTAGCAAATTTTTTTTATTTATTTTTCTTTTTTATTCCCGCACTGAAGGAAAGTGAGTTAATTATTTATTTATTTTAAAATAAAGAGAAACTTTAATAAAAAATAAAAAATAAAGTAATAATAATAATACAATAAGTATTTTTTAATGTGTGTTAATTACTATATTAAAAATGAGTATTTTTGCAGTTCTCCCATATTTAATAATGAATTTTTAGTATATTTAAGGAGTATATAAATTATTTTTGATTGTCCATTTTCTGAATAAGTATTTAAAAAAAAAAAAAAAAAAAAAAAAAAACTTTTTTTTGATATTTTCAAAGTTAAAGTGTATTATTTTCTGAAGTTTTATTTTTATTTGAAATTTGCATATTATTATGTTTAAGAGTTATCTAAAGTAGTGGTGGTTAATGTCTGCATAATTATTTTTAAAAATTGATATTTTCTCAAAGTTGTTATTTTTTTAATTTTTATTTGAAATTTGAATATTATTATATTTAAGGGTTATCTAAATTAGTTTTTGTTCTTAATGTTCTGTATAATTAATTTAAAAATTGATATTTTCACAAAGTTGTATTATTTTCTAAATTTTTATTTTTATTTGAAACTTGAATATATTTCATAAAAGTTGAATTTCTTGAAAAAAAAAAAAAATTGAATTTTCTAAATTTGAAGTTAAAAAATAGAAGTTAAGATGGCCAAGGACCCACCCGAAGATCCAGTGGTCCCTGAGAATACAGGTGGAGATAATTTAGGTGCCATTTCAGAGACGGAGCAGGGTAATTTAAGTGAATTAAATAACTCTTCCTCTTCTACAAACACACCGGTAAAAGAGGAAAATGTGCTTATTGAATTTTGCCCTGAAAATGGAATGTTATGGACGGCGTGGTTACCGTATTTTGACGCGTGGTGTCAGGAGAATGGAAAAGACGCAATTTGGAAGGTTAGGAACATACAGAGGTTTTTAAAAGGGAGAGCCCTAACAGTTTATGTTAATAATAGATTAAATATGATGCACTGGGAAGAAGTAGTAGAAATTTTTAATGAGCAATTTACTACACCTGGAGAGACCTCTTTAAATGATTTTTCAAGTATTGTATTCAAACAGGGTGACAATGTTATAGACTACTATCACAGAAAACTTCAAGTGGGACGAGCTTTAGGTCTAGAACCTAAATTCCTGTTGGACGGATTAACAGACGGATTGCCATTAACATTAAAAAAACTTGTGGTGGTTAATTTCCCGAAAAGCCTAAATGAATGGAGGGATTTGGTTCATCGCTTAGATAAATTGCAACTATCAGGAAAATCAGCTGACCCCCTCCCACCTAAGTCGCCTGATCAGTATCCAAAATATAACTATTCGCAAGTATTCAATAGGGTCCCTGTACAATACAACCCCCGTCCACAACCGTGGAGTTATCGATTTCCTAATGTAAATAGACCCCATATTGGATACTCTAATCAAAATCAACCCACTAGGACTCATGATAACCGACCCAATTTACGAGGGCCTAGACCCCAGCAGTCAAACGCAAATGCACGACTACATTTTCAAGGACCTTTACCTCCTTTTCCATGTAAATATTGTACTAAAATTAACATCCCTAACGCGTTTCATTGGCATACAGAATGCCCTTTCAAGCAGGAACAACCGACTCATACCACAGAAGAGTCCACAGTAGGAAACAGTACGACAGAAGGTAAAAATAACACATATTGACAGTTTGCCGCGACCGGTCGCATAATTCAAAAGAAGGGTACCCGAAGAAAGAATCAGCGAACAAGTCAAAGTGTTAAAAAACCAAGCTCGTACTCTAATCCTATTCCCATAATTTTCGATACAGGCAGCAGTTTAAGTATTCTTCCTCAGCATTTTGTTCAGAAATATCGACTTCCCACAAAAAATATCTCTCCAATAAATGTTGTACAAACACAAGGGATGTTGAAGATTACCAAAAAATGTTCCCTGTTATTACAAATAGGTAATATTACAAAAAATATTGATATGTTTATTTTGAATAATAACTTACCATATGCTCTCCTTAGCTTAGATCATTGTGGACTATTTGAATTAACTTTTGATTGTGCTAAAAAATGTGTAACACAAAATAACAATATTCTACCATTGTTAAAAAAATATACCACGTTGCTCTCAAACCTTACATTTAATTCCTGAAAGTGAAAATACAATTAGAAGTGAAAATGTTAATGTTCAATCAAATAATAAGGTAGAGAAGATAGAGTACACTCCTGCCACTGAAGAAAATCACGTAACTCCTCAGTCTGCTAGAGAAGGAAAACTTCCTACTTTATTATCAAAATATGTCAAAATTTTTGCTAAATCAAAATATGACGTTGGAAGAATTCGTATGGAACCCCAGAGAATTTATTTAACTTCTGATTTACCTATTTCACTCAGAGCATATAGAACTTCCCCTAAGGAAGAAGAAGAAATTAAAACCCAAATTCAAAATTTATTACAGGCAGGTATAATAAAAGAAAGTTGTTCCCCTTATTCGGCACCTGTAACCCTGGTGTATAAGAAGGAAGAAGGAAAAAAGAGTCGATTATGTGTTGACTTCCGTAAACGTAATTCGATAACAAAAACCGATGCTGAACCACTTCCCCGAATAGATACTTTATTAGATAAATTAGCTAAAGCAAAATTCTTTTCCACCCTCGACTTGGCAAGTGGATATTGGCACATTCCTATCCACCCAAGAGATACTGAAAACTTGGCCTTTGCTACAAATTTTGGATTATATGAATGGAAATACCTGCCCTTTGGCCTCAAGAATGCCCCCGCTATCTTCAATCGAACAATTAGAAGAATCTTAAATAAATACAAAATAGATTTTGCATGTAATTATTTTGATGATATTATTGTATTTTCACAGTCAGAAGAAGAACATTTCAAGCACTTAGAGCAACTTTTTGAAATCTGTGTTAAAGAAAACTTAAAATTAAAATTATCAAAATGTAATTTTGCCAAAACAAAAATTAATTTTCTAGGATATGAAATTACTAATGGACTTATTACACCTGATAATCCCAATATTGAGGTCATAAAAAATTTGAAACCGCCAAAAAATGTCAAGGAATTAAAGAGAGTTTTGGGATCCGTAAATGTCTATGCTAGATTTATTCCAAAATATGCAAAAACTAGAGCTCCATTAAATAATTTGCTAAAGAAAAATGTCCCCTATGTTTGGGACCAAAAATGCGAAAATTCCTTCCAAAAATTAAAAAATGCTCTAATAAGTAAACCTATTTTAAGACTCTATGATCCCAAAAGTCCCTGTCATTTATTTGTTGATGCCTCGAGTCATGGTGTGGGATGTGTTGTTAAGCAGGCAGATGAGAATGGCAATTTACATCCAGTAGCATATCATTCTAGAAACTTACGTAATTATGAAAAAAATTATGCCATTACTGAATTAGAATGTTTAGCAATCATTGATGCTTTAGATAAATTTTATCATTATTTGCACTGTCAAAAATTTGTCATACATACAGATCATGCGGCTCTCACTTGGCTAAAAAATGTTAAAAATTTAAGAGGAAGATTATTCCGCTGGTCCCTTAAACTTAGTATGTTTGACTACCAAATTCAATATCAAAAAGGTTCAACTAATATTGAAGCTGATATGTTATCCCGATTGCCTGTTTTAGAAAATGTGTCACACCATGTACCCCTCCTTGACTTAAATGAAATCAAAGACAATCAGAAAAAAGAAAATATAATTATTAATGGTAAGAAAATTATTGAAATTGATGATGTAAGTGTAATTAAAAAGAAAGGTTTGTATAAGATAATAGTCCCTATGTCATTAAGATTATCCCTACTAGAGAAAACCCACACTCAATTTGGACATCCTGGAATTTATAAAATGGTAAATTTAATTACACCCCAGTATTATTGGCCTAATATTAATAAAGATATTGAAAGTTTTGTGAAACATTGTCATATTTGTCAATTAAACAAAAAATGTAAACAAAAAAGATTTGGCTCGTTACAAGAAGTACCACCAACAGATAAACCTTTTGAATGTTTGTCTTTGGACACTGTTGGTGGACTTAATTATTCTAATTCTACAAAAAAGTATTTGCATTTGGTCGTGGACCATGCAACCCGTTATGTGTGGGGATTTCCATCAAAAAGCGTTACCACTGAAACTTATACAAACTTTTTAAAACAATTATTTCAAATTCAAGTGCCTAAAAAATTATTAACTGACAGAGATGCAGCATTCACTTCATCCCGTTTTAAAAAATTTCTTCGAAATTATTATGTTAAACACCTATTAACAAGTAGCCATCATCCCGAGTGCAACGTGAAAGTCGAGCGGCTCAATCAGACTATTGTTACACGTTTAAAGTGTAAAGTTAATTCTTCTTCAAACAAAATTCCCTGGACTAAATTACTTGAAGAAGTTTTAAATCAATATAACTCAACACCTCATTCAGTAACTCAGTTTCCACCTAAATATTTATTATTAGGAGAATTACCATATGACCCCTTATTGGCAAATAATAATTACTACCCTTCAGTTGATGAAGCTAGAAAAATAGCAAAAGAAAAAACAATACAATATCATAATAAAAACAAAGTCAGATACGATGCTCGATTTCTCCCAGTGGAATTTAAAGTTGGAGATGAAGTGATTTATGAGGAATTTCAATATCCAAACACGCGTAAATTGAGTTCACCTTATTCAGGCCCATATAAAATCTTAAGACAATTATCTAACGTTAATTTTGAGATAGACAAACCCAGCCTTCATTTTAAGAGAAATTCAGAAATTGTCCATTCATCTAAGTTAAGATACTATAATAATCCTAAAAATTTCAAATTAAATCATGAATAAATTAGTTAGGTATCAGCTTCCAGTCCCAAGTTTTTTTTAATTTTTGCTTTCCTATTTCCCCATACACGTTGGATGAGGATCCTAGCTGAGTTAAAGAAATCGGAGGGATGTCGGGAGACATATCTTCCTTTCTTTGACTCAGTGGCACTAGCGTGCCCTTAACTTTTCTTTTTTACAAATATACCTTTTTGGTTTATTTAAATTTTTTCTTAAATATCATGTAGATGGTTTTGTGAAATGAGGATCCTCCGCTCCTAAGCCCCCTTTCTATAAGCAGTCTGTTTTCTCATGGTCTCCTGATCTTCACCATTGTGATGTGTTCGGAGAACACGGGAAAACTGATTTGTTTTCCCTCTCTGTAGAAGCTAGCCAGTTTCCACCTTTATCCCAAATTACTTTTGGAAAGGCTTGACATTCTCAGAGTTTCAAGGGTTAATGTACCCACCATATAATTTTTGTGGAATGCCAAACATTTATAGCAGTCTGTAATACATTGAAAACAAATAATTACTCAGACAAAGTAATTAACTTGGTTTTAGGTGTAAATAAGTTGTAAAAATTTTTGCTGTTATTAATATTGTTATTGTTTGTATCTTTAGTAAGTATTTTTATCTAATTGTTTGACATTGTGTTTTACATTAACCAGGAAAAAGTGTCAATGATCTGAAATGATACAAATGTATTTATGGTGTCATTTTTTCAAATATATGGACAGTAGAGAAAACTGCAAGTTCCGTATATTACTTTTAAAAAATAGATTCCTTGCAGATGTGTAATATCATGTTCAACGTCATTATATTTTTATGTAATGTTAAAGACTCTGTGCAAAACCAAAAGGACTTCTGCGCCAAAGAAATGAACTATTTTTCTTACTGAGCAATTAAAAAACATATTTACAGGACCTTGTTATCATAGTTCATTACAAATGAACAAAAAACAATATAAGACTATAAGCTTTACCAACTAGTTGGGAACAAGAAATTTCTGCTTTAAGATAATATTGTATAAGAGTGCTACATTATGTTTTATTTTATATTTTTATATTACTCCTAGAACACTATTGTATGTATAGGGTTCAGCACGTGGAATGTGCAGTTCTACAGAAGAAAAAAAAAATCGATAAACGGGACTAAATTAATAATTAAAGGGAAAATATACGCACTTCTCCTTCTACACAATAAGACAGACCATCTTTTCTTGGACTATCTGCCACCTCGGAATGAGTTCCCATGGACTTGCAGGCAAGCCCAGGGGAACGTTGTCTTGGAGGGGGGGCATATGAAAGGATAAAGAGAGGTAAGTTTTTAAATTATTATTTTATTATTTTAAATTAATAGTGAGCAATAATTTAAAGAAAATCCCATTAGAAAGTCTTAACTTAAAATTAATTCTAAAATTTCCCCTGTAAAGTAAGTTTTAGTACAAGGCGCAATCATAACGCAAAAATCATAAAAGGGAACCAATTTTAAGAGAAGAAAGTGATGAATAAGTGCAACCTGCAGCTTTTTGTGGTTAGGAGCTGCATAGTAATTAATCCTAGAAATCTGGACCTCAGCTAAGCTGTCAATCATTAAGTTAATATCCAATAAGCATAGGAAGGAGTGGTGTGATTTCCCGCCTAAAATGCCAGTATTTAAGTGAAAACACGGGCAGAGGAGCTCTTCTCTTCTGGTGTGCTCTTGCTTAGTAAACTTACGTCAAATAACGGCCCGAGATGGGTCACCTGATCGCATTCGGCTGCACTGCACTGCATCCATTTGCTCAACTCACAATCATGGACTGTACCTTATATGTTCCAGATGGATAAATAAAAACATGTGCTGCAAATTTGGAGTTATTACTGAGTGCCAGCCTCTTTCCTTCATAGCGATTATGTGACTCAAGTAAGGGAATTCGTCACATTAAAATACATACATGGACAAACTGGAATAATCATTAGAAAATGGACAATTGAAAATCACCCCCATTATAAATATAGAACCCTCTTCAGCTAGTAGGAGCACTTACCAGTAATTAAATGTCGCCCAAAATGGAACAAACCTTAAGTGGGATTGTCATCAAGAATACTGAAATGTTTATTGATTAAAATAACAGGATAGCAGTTAACAGTTAGTATGTTTTTGAGATTTTTCATAGCCAGATTCAGGTCTAAATTGTTATTGCAAATCATTTTAATTCTGTTTATTTGGGCGTTTTTCAGAAATGTTTCCAGCGTTTCGTCAGAAACTTCTCATATTCCTTTCTCTTCATGGGGGATCTCCCCTGATGAAGGCCCTCATGTGTTTTGGGATTAAATTTTTCATCTGGCTTTAATTATTTTGCTTATATATATATATATATATAATCGTGCAATTTCCATAAGAAAGCAACAAATATTGCACATAGTACAGTCGGTAACAAAAGTATCCGAACACTAGCAAAAATTCCTATATAAAAAGAGTAGAGTTAATACTGTTTTGTTAAATCAATCCTTGTCAAATCATGTTCTTAGTCTAAAAACATGATTCGACAAGGATTTATTTAACAAAACAATATTAACTCTACTTTTTTTATATAGGAATTTTTCCTAGTGTTCGGATACTTATGTTATCGACTGTATGTGAAAATATGTGTCAAAGTTACAAGATATTTCCAGCATTTTACATTACAAGTAATCCAAAATATTTGCGTTTTTCTTCAATTCGTGGTTGGTTCCTTAATTGAACGCATGACTAATTCGATAGTGGAAAATATGAGTTTTGAAATATTTTTTACATGTCTAAAGGTCAAGGTCAATTTGCTCAGTATTTTTTTAGAAAATAGAAAAAAATATGACTGTAAAATATAATGTAATATATTTTTATATATAACTGTATATTTTAATTTAAATCTAAATTTCATCTTTTTTTTTTTTTTTTTTTTTTTTTTTTTTTCCCCAAATAAACAACAGGGAAATTACACGACAAAAATGTATGCCTTTTAATGATATTCGTAAAAACTTAATTTATCATATTGCAATTAAACATGTAATTATACGTTGCAAAGTGATATTTCGTAGATTATGTTTGTGAAGATATATATTTTGAAACTAAGCTCTTATTTTAGAACAAAGGGCGATAATATATTTTAAAGACTATAATATTAGATAATAATTTATTAATATGAATTCTAGTTAAAAATACGTGATTAAAATTGTTTTCAATCACACACGTATATAAGTAATTTAAACTCTCCCCGAAGATTTAAGACCCCTGAAACCACAAACACCAATATTGTGATACCGAAAATCACATATTCAAAATTATGTGTTATCTCTTAAATTTATTTCAATTCCCATTTTTATAAAGAGCGATTCTAAAATATTTATAGCATTGAAAATCAAGTCTTGCAGTTTCTCAGCTGGCGAAATATCTAATTGAATCTCTCTCTGTTTCTTGTAATAAATAAATAAATAAAAATGATCAGAGACAAATCTTAAGCTGGGATAGCTCTTCTTTCTTCTCAATAAAATAAAATAGAATGAGTTTTGCTGGCGTTGTCATTTGTAGCAGCAAAGAACATATGTGCTCTTTGAAAAGAAAGTTATGTAGTTCCTATCGGCTCAGAGATTTATGATACCATAAATAAGTATAAACATCTATAGTGAATAAAATTCCTGAGGTTAGGTTTATAACGTACATCTTTCAACGATATTTTTGGCTAAAATTAAGGTTGCCAATACATTTAAAAAATTTACATTGTTTACAACGTAACCGAAAAACTGGGTGTTGCTCTTGGTTACTTTGAGATTTAGGTTTGGCGATCATATTGTGGTTTCTGATGAGAAGTAACTGAGTCAAGCTTTATAATCACTTTTTCTTCGACTTCTCAGATGTAAGGACTCTTCGCATATTTCACTGTACGCCCCGTGTCCCCGTCCTCTTTCTTTAAAAATAACTTTTTATTGTGATTTTTTTTTTTTTTTAAATGATTTCTTAGTTACTTTTTAATTACATAATTTTTGTCAAGAATTAGAGTAAATAAAATATGTGAAACCAATCTTTGTTATTCCTTTATCAACGCAACTGCGGCCACTTTCGTGAATGGATATTCAGTGTTTCTCATTATGTTTTGGTAGTATATATCTTCATCAATAAACTAACTTATTAATCAAAAATTATATCTTCGTCTAAACAATATATCTAAACAGACCAACAAACAACATAACAAAAACATATATATATAATGTAATTTTTTTACTTTTTAGTCCTAGTTTATCGTCATACATTTATAAATAGTAATAATACATGCGTATAAAATAAATTTATAAATATGTAATTCTGAATCATTTCATAAAATGTATTTTATGTATAATTAATGGAACGCTATAATAAAGTAGCTGACAAAATTTTCTAAAGTAAACTGAATGCAATTACTTTATTATTCGCTGTTTAAGGATTAACCCTTTAACGGACACTAAATATTTTCTTTTCAAAATTGCTAAACTAATTTCAAAAATACTATTATACATTTAATTCATCAACTGTAAGAATACATAAAAAAAAACTTTAATTTTCACGAAAATGTTTGGTTTGAAATATTTATACGTTAACCCTGTTTAAATTCATATAATAATCTATTTAATACTAACTTTGAAATGAATATTATAGATTGAAAAAACTCTCAACAGTTATTTCAGATTAAAATAATAGCACGGCGATCATCAAGTGAAGAATTCAGGCACGAGCGCTTCATCAAAGCAACGAGCCCCACTCGCTCCTACTAAGAGATTTAAAATGCCTTTAGCATATGGCTTTATTGCATCATTTGTTAAATGTCGGACTAATGCTGCTGTCTACCGGTCTGAAAAGGAATAAAAATATTTAAAAATCGATTAAAACAACGAAAAATTATTGAAATTTTATTGCATAAAAAAAGTATAATTATTTATAAATATTTGATTTTAGAGCGAAACCAATGAACGGTAAAGGAATAATTAAATGCGCAAACCGCTATTGTATAGTAGACGTTTTCCTCTTAAATTCATTAATTGAAATCTTAATAGCTATTGTTAAAAAATTATATTAATGGACTTTTCCGTTCGTTTGGATGCCGTTCTAATGCAACCCGATGAAGATGAAAAGAAAACGCTGTCAGAAAAACCAAAACCGTTAAGTGTATCATTCTCGCACGATAATTCCTATTTGTAGAGAAATTCAACGCTTGTAATCAGTGAAACTGAATGAACATGTTCACGGTTGACAAGGAAGTTGCAGAACACAATGGATTACATAATTTGCCGCCAGAAATGATCCCTCCTTAATTCCCATGAAATTTCCCAAAATTCGTTAAACGCATGCTTTTCTCAGCTCGAATCCTGGTCTGAGTCCGTAATATCACGCCATTTTTAGAGTCTCGTGAGAGCAGATTTGAAATTCCAGAGACCTATACATTCGATGATCAGAAATCGATACGTTAAATGCCGTTTAGGTATGAAGACAATTCCATAAGAATAGCTTTTCCTGGTCTTTACCAATCCGTGCAGCACACAACGTGACAACTCTATTAAAGGGTAGTGAGGCATTCTGCCATTTTCGTGCTAAATTTTGACCTATTCCCGCATAAAATATTGCTTTAATTTTATTGGAGGAAATATAAAAGATTGTTTTTGGTCAGAACATAAAATAAGTAGTTTCTTAAGACCATTAACATTAGTATCCTAGATTTAACACAGAGATAAATTTCATTAACATGCATGTCAGGCATCTTCAAAAGTCTACAGAACTTTGAAGGTTTAGAATTCATATCTCATTGGTCAATAAATAACGCATTTTGTCAGATAATTCAAATTTTTAAGCGTACTTATTTATAGAAACTTTTTGTTGAAATTGGATTTTGTTATCGTGTCTTCGTGTCACGCAAAAAAAAAAAAAAAAAAACAAGGTGCCCCCACTTAAAAAAAAATGTAAGCAATTAATTTCGTCTCTAGTTGGCCCCAGTTGGTTAGGGCGTCATGTTGACAACACGAGAGTCGTAAGTTCGATTCTTGAAGGGATAAGGTATTAACATTTGCAGCCAATTAATGTAAAAGGTGTCAATTGATAAAAGAAAATTTTCCATTGTCTACTCAATATCCTAAGAATTTTTGAAGAGATTTTTTTTTAGAAGCTTTTTATTGAAATTGAATTTTGTCATCGCGTCTTCGTTTCACGCTAAAAAACAAGGTACCTCCACTTTAAAGAAAATATAAGCAATTAATTTCGTTTCTAGTTGGTTCAGTTGGTTAGAGCTTCATGTTGATAATGCAATGGGCGCGCATTCGATCCTCGAAGGACCGATGTGTGGTAAATTTTGCAGATAATTAATAGAAAAGGTGTCAATTGATAAATTTTTACTTGTCTACACAGTACCTGAGGATTTTTTTAAGAAACTCTTTTTTAGTTATTAAAAAGTGCAAAATAAAAATTTAAGTATACATATATTTTAGAAACTTTTTATTGAAATTGGATTTTCCTAATCGTGTCTTTGTGTTGTGCTGAAGAACAAGGCGCATTCCCGTTTAATGCCAATGCAAGCGCTTTTTCCGTCATTCGTTAGCTCAGTTGGTTAGAGCATCGTATTTTGATAACGCGATGGTCGTGAGTTCTATTCTCGAAGGCCGATGTGTTACTTTGTTGCAGATAATTAATGGAAAAGGTGTTCATTGATAAAAGAAAAACTTTTATTTTCTACATGGTATCCTCAGAAATTTTCATTAGTTTTTTAAGAAGCATTATTTTAGATACTTAAACATACAAAATAAAAATTTAAGTTAAAAAAAAAAAAAATGGAAGCTTCTTATTGTGGAGTTCTAAAAATCATAAAGTAAAAATTTATTTTTATATGCTATTTAAAAAAAAAAAAAAAGTTTCAACAATAAGAAAATTTTAAAGAGAAATATAGATATTGCACTTTTGCAAGAGAAGTTAAAAATCTCTCCATATATAAAGGGCTAAGAGATTTCCTTGGTCTCTGTTTGTCTATGTGTTGACGCAGTTGCCACCAAATTTTCATACTTTAGTTAATTTTTAAAAAATCTAATTGTCCGATCGATAGGCTGTTTAAGCCGACGGATTCAGAAAAATCGCAGCTTTCATTTCGCACCTTATTTGTAACGAAGTTTTGATTAGATTTTTTAAAATTAATTAAAATATGAAAATAATAAACTGGTAATTGCTTTAAAACTGGGCATTTAAATTTTTCATTCTTGCAAAAAAAAAAAAAAAAAAAAAAAAAAATACGAGTTATTATTTTTATTATTATTTTCAGCATAAAATGAAATATGCTTTCACGCGAAATATAAAAAGTTATTAAATATTAAATTTGCTCATGCATATGAAAAAATGAATATATGAAAATGAAGTAAAAATCAACCATAACCTTTTTTAATATACCTCAATTCTAGATTTTTTTTTTACTTTCTCGTACCCATAAGGTAGAGAAAGTATTGTTTTTGGGTCACATTTTCGAACGCGAGTTTTTGTTATATTTACATGTTCAGAGGTCCTCTGAATATGAAAATCATGTTTTTAGTAAATGGTCTGTGTGTATGTCTGTGTTTCTGTGTGTGTGTCTGTCTGTTATCAGCATATCTCAAAACAAATTATGGCAGAAAGTTCAAACTTTGTATTCTAAATCTGTATCATATAAGGATGCTATACTAAACTTTTCGTTAAGATCAAGCAAATGGTTCGTGTACAGGGACACTCAAAAGTATTCAAATACATTACGTCTATGGGGGAAATTGCAGGTAAGTAGAGTTTAATATCTATAGACTGCAATAAACCAAATGAAACGAATATATATTTTTTGTAATAGAGATAGTCAACAGCGGAAAAAAATTGTGCATATAGAAGCCTCGCCTCCCCCCCTCGACGGGAGTAAATTTTCATGATGGGTATCTCTCAAAAGAGCTCGCCAATACCTTTAAAACGAATGGTTGAACCATCGATCTGCGATAATTTAAAACAAAGTTATCGATTTTTTTTTTTACTTTTAACGAAAAAAAAAAAAAAAAAAAAAAAAAAAAAATAGTTTTTTTTTTTTTTAATTGAAAATAAAATGGACTTTTTTTTTGGATATTTAGTGTTATACTACTTCTCTAATATGGAAATCGTCTGCATTATCATAAAAGATAATTTTTTTTTAATAATAATTTTAATAAATTATTTTTTAAAAACAGAATTATTTTTTAATAGCCGAATTAAATTCTATATAAATGTAGGTGCATTAATGACACGGGGGGTTGAGGGGGGTGGTAGCCCCCCTCACACAGAACTAATTATCATATAAAACTCTTCCGAAGCCTAATTGGAATTGTTTAACACAGGTTTACATAACAGTACTCGTTATCTTACCTATTAATCTGCAACCTATATTTATTGTATTAAATTTCAGGGTAAGAGAAAGTCGTGTGAGTGACACACCAGATTATTTTCTTTTTTGTTTTGTTTAAAAAGTATATTTTTGGTAATGATGAACCGCGCTTGGCATGAAAGCAAATTCAGCATTATATTAAAGAGCTTTTCTTATTGATAATCCTGGGTAATTTTTTTAATTTTGATGCTGAAGTAGATCGGACATTTTTCGCCAAGGACTCTAATTTAAGGAAAGCCACTTTAAGCCAAGAGGCGCATAAAAAATATAAATAAAATATAAAATACTGAAAAACAGAAAACAAAGAAAAGGAAAGGAAAAAGAAAAGAAAAGAAAGAAACAGAAAAAATAATCTTATGAATTATATATTTTTGTCTAAACTGGCAATAAAAATTCAAAAGTTGCCAAAGGGAACTATATTAAGGCCGCTACTATATTCTGAATTTTATTTCATAGCATTTTTCAAAGATATACCTCAACTTTATATATATATATACATATATATATAGATATATTTATATATATATATATATATATATATATATATTAGCTCGGATGAATCACGCCTGGCATAAAAGCTAATTCAGCATTATATTAAAGGTATTATTAAAGGGTATATATTAAAGGTACTTATTGATAATATTGGACAAAGTTTTAAATTTTGATGCTGAAGCAGATCGGACATTTTGCGCCTAGAACAGCTACTTAAAGCCAAGTAGCGAATCAAAAATATAACTAAATTATAAAATATTGAAAAAAAAGAAAGAAATAGAAAGAAATAGGAACAAAAATCGCATAAATTATATGTTGGTCTAAAACTGCGACAAAAATTCAAAAGTCGCCAAGGGGAGCTATATTAAGGTTGTACCATGATCAGGTTTAGATATTAATTAATTTATTTATTTTTCTATATACCAACTACTATTAACTAAGCATGAAGTATGTATAACCAAATAATAATAATAATAATAATAATTGTCTCATGCGATAGACGCAGCCAATCATAGCATATTGTAATATTATATTTGGCTTGAAATTGCTGTCATTTTATGGTTTATCGATTAAATCAAATAAATATAGGAAATAACTTGAAAGCAAATATTATGTGCATCACGCATAATGTTGTTCGTATGTAACTGTGATTCAAATATAAAAGAATTGCTTCAAATTTTTCGATACTGTCCGTATCGAAACGGTCATATATGATAATCACCCTAATGAAAGTTCAAGGGTAAACCATTGTCGCAACGGAGACTGCGAGGATGAACAAGTCGTGCCGAAGGCAGCGGAAACCCAAAGCGAGCTTTTGAGCGATTTCAGAATTTTTTTTTTTTTTTCTTTTTTTCATAAAGCTATATAGAAAAGAGTTTCCTTTAAACATAGTGACCAGCGAAGCGGGCAAAGCCTGCTAGTATATATATATATAGAAAGCTATATAGAAAAGAGTTTCCTTTAAATATAGTGACCTGCGAAGCGGGCAAACCCTTCGTTGATTCACTATCTTCACTGATTTCATGAATTTAAAATTGGTTTTCATTAACAAACTTTGATCTATTGGCACGCACACAGCATCAGGCCGAGTTTTTTACATTTCGAGTTTGAAATTTTTCCCACATTTGGAATTCGGTTCATTCCCGAACCGGGTCTTTTCTAGTCTTAAATATTCAAAATATTTTTAAAAAGCATTCGAGAACAATATTCTTTTTTACTTTCCAAACACTATAGTGAGGAAAGTATTGTAATCATGTCAAAAATCCGAATTCGAGATTTTGATGTTTCTATACGTTTCGAGGTCCCCTGAGTTCGTTTTCACTATTTTTACGAGGATGTATGTATGTGTGTGTGTATGTCTGTGAGTGAACACGCTAGCGTATAAACGCTTTATTCGAATAAGCTGAAAGTTGGTACGTATATTGTAAGTCACCATAGTACGAACCCTATAGATTTTGGTGAATCTAGCACTTATAGTTTTTTTTACAGGGACACAAAGAAAAATTCTTTATCATTATGGTCTATGGGACCAAAATCTGAAAAGTGCGATAGCATCTAAACGCCCTCTTCAATTGACCAAAAAATTTATACACATATTATAAGTCACAGTTACTCAATCTGTATAGAGTTCGGAGAATCTGGGACTTACAGTTTTTTTACAGGGGCACAAAGAAAATTCTTTATCATTATGGCCTATGGGGCCAAATTTTTAAAAGTGCGATAGCGTCTAAATGCTTATATCATCTGAACAAAAAATTTGTACACATGTTATAGGTCACAGTTGCACGAACTGTATAGTGTTTGGTGAATTTAGCACTTACAGTTTTTTTACAGGGACACAAAGAAAAATTCTTTATCATTATGGCCTGTGGGACCAAATTTTTACTTTCTTCTATATTCAGTAGAAGAAAGTACTGGATTCGTAAAAATTTTCGACCTCAGGTTTTTGATGGATTTACACGTTTTGAGAGCTGTAGAACACGATTTGACCATTTTTAGAAAATGTCTGTCTGTTTGTCTGTCAGTCTCTGCGTGGGTGTGACAAACTTTTGTGGCAACTGTATCTCAGGAACTACTTCACAGAATTTCATACAAATTGGTATGTAGTTGCACTTTGACATAAATTAGTGCCTATCAACTTTTGCTAAAAGTTGTCTTACAGGTTGCGTTGCCATCCCGCTTTTTCTAAATTTTTAACATGGTGGTATAGTAGAAAATTTTGTATAAATGTGCATAAAGAAAATTATTTTTTAATAATCATTATGAAATTTACCAGAATTATTTATAATAGAGATAGTCAACTGGGGAAAAATTTTTGTATGTGTAGGAGCCCCTCGAGGGGAGTAAATTTTCATAATGTGTAGCTTTCAAAAGAGCTCGCCAGTACCTTTAAAACGAATGGTTGAACCATAGATCTGCGATAATTTAAAATGAAATTATTGATTTTTTTAAATGTAATATTGACAATAAAATTGATTTTTTTTGGATATTTAGTGTTATACTACTTCTCTAATATGTAAATCATCTGCATTATCATGGAAGATAATTTTTTTAAATAATAATTTTAATAAATTATTTTTACTGAGTGAATTTGTATAGGAAAATATAGAAGAAAGTCATGTGGTGGCCACAACATACTAGTTAAAAATGCGATAGCCTCTAAGCGCCTTATTCAATTGAGCTGAAAATCTATATGAATATTATAAATAACTGTTGCGCTAACTATAAGCATTTTGGTGAATCTAGCATTTATAGGTTTTTTACAGGGACACAACGAAAATTCTTTATCATTATGATCTATGGGCTCAAAGTTCAGTAGCGTTAACTAAAACATCGTGTAATATATGGAGAAAAATACTCAAACACTTTATTATGGTTTTATCTCTTTTGTTTGTTTAACAACTCCTCTTTCTTTACTATCTAGAAAACTGTTAATTACTCAATGTTCGGAAAGTCAAGTGGAGTCACTCCAGATTTTTTTTTTTATATGTATTTGGTACATTTTTTTTTTCTTCATGTTTTATGATTATTGATTAGAGTGTCATATTGATAGCACGATGGTTGTTGGTTCGATCCTCCAAGGGCCGATGAGTTAATTTTTGGAGATAATTAATAGAAAATGTGTCAATTGATTAAAATAAATAAATAAATAGATAAATCTTTCAATATCTACATTGTATCATAAGAATTTTTGATTTTTTCTTTTTTAGAAGCTTTTTTCTTGTAACTAAAAAACAAAAAATAAAAATTTAAGTAAAAAAAAAAAGATTTTTTAACAGTAGAAGCTTTTTATTGTGAAGCCCTAAAAAGCGTAAAATAAAATTTTATTCTTGCAAAGACATGCTATGAAAAAATGAAAGTTTCAACACTAAGAAAATTCTAGAGAAAGATATTTCACTTTTGCTAACGATGAAATACTTTAAATATTCAAATATGTAAAAAAAAACTTTTGAGACCTTTGAAATTTATGGCTTAACGAATATTTACACACACACACACACACACACACACACACAAAAAAAAAAAAAAAAAAAAAAAAAAGAAGAAGAATATGGTCTCGAATACTTTTTAAATTATTTTAAATCTTTAAAAAAATTCATTTCTTGCAAAAGTGAAATATCTATCTTTCTCTAGAATTTTCTTTGTGTTGAAACTTCCGATTCTTCACAGCATGTCTTTGCAAGAAAGTTTTATTTTACGCTTTTTAGGGCTTTACAGAAAAAAGCTTTTACTGTTGAAAAATGTCTTTGTACTGCGTAATGCCTATTTCTTTTTTCTGTTAGACTTCACTCTAGCTTTCATTATGTAAGAAAAATCATTATCTTTATACTTGCTTCTGTGTACAGAAAAAAAAAAAAAGTTTTGTGTTTATAAATATTTAAGCTTCTATTTTAATTTTGTATTTACGCATTCACACAATAATGCCCATGATTTCACAACTCATTGTTATTATTTTTATTATTATTTTGTAAATGTCTAAAGTGCAACCACGTTTCCCGTGCCTAGCATAAAGGACGGTTAGGACTATTCTAATGGCCATATCATACGAGAGATTTTCACGCAACATTTTACTAAACACAGCAGCATATGGGAAGATTCAAGGTCAGCGGATAATCAAAATTTTCAACAGTCTTCCAGAAAAGTAGACCATGTGTTTAGTAAAAAGCGGAGCGAAACCTCTCGTGCCATACGACATTATGGCTTTAAAGGATGCCAAATTGACCAACAGGTTGCAATTTGGTAAACATCTTGTCAATGGATGTTTCTTTATCGCTTATTTTCTCTAGACCACAAAAGTTATCACCATTATTTTAATGGCCGTATCACACGAGAGATTTCTCTCAACATTTTATTAAACACAACATGATCAAATTTTCAAAACGACGGTCGATAAAGTTGATTACCCACTGGCCTTGAATCTTCCTCATTCGCTACCGTGTTGTGTTCAGTAAATTGTTGCGCATTTATCTCTCGTGTGATATACCCATTGAACTCATTGAATTAGCACATGCACAGAAGCTTCCATAGTCGTAAGAAACGTGGTTCAAGAATACTTGTCTACACGTTATGAATTTTTTATGGTCAATATAACTGAAGAGTTGTAATGCCCAGATTTAAAAAAATGTTATATCTTAAAATACGATTCACATTAATTGGAAGTAACATACATCTCCGATAAACCGTCGAAAACTCATTATCAACCGGACTCCACTAAATAAACTGTATATCGGCTGAAAGTTCGTTTGAAACTCTATAAAATAATTCTTAATAGTACAAATATGATCAACATTCCCGCTCCCCCTAAATAATAATAATAAAAATAAAACTAAAATAATATCATGTTTAGGGGATTGTAAAATAGATTGATAAAATAAATAAGTAACATTAATAAATAACATAAAAAATCTACAATATCGTCTCTCATAATTAAATTTTTTTTTTTTTTTGACAAATAAGTATTTTAAACGCCACTTTGAAGAATCCGACCTCCGATTAGACCTCTCACAAATAAAATAAAAAAATTTTAACTCACAAAATAAGAATATACAAAAACTAAGTGACGTTATAAATCTCTCTCTCTCTCTCTCTCTCTCTCTCTTTTTTTTTTTTTTTTTTTTTTTTTTTTTGTCTCAGAGTTACGTAATTTTGCATACGGCACTGATATGTATCAATATTATATATATTAAAGTTTTCACAATTATTTAAATTTAATTACATAAAATTCAAAATTTAAACAACAAAATTACATAATGTTCTATTTTAACGATTTTTTAATTTGTCCACCTCGAATTTACATTATCATCATAGTTTAATAATATAATCTAAACATGTTTGGGCATTATTTTCTGAACTGACTTATAAGAGAACTTTAAAAAATAAAAGAAATAAAATAAAATAAATGCTTGAATGTTAAAAATTTGTGTGAGATTTTAGCATTCGAATGTAAAATACTTTTTTAAAAAGTAACTTATCAACCAATCCACAAAATAATACTAAAGTATATTAGCAGAATGCATTGCTAAATTATAATAATACAAAATCAAGGGCAAAAATTAAAGACTAGTAAACAGGAACATTTTAAAAATTTTCAAAAAAATTTAAATCTTAAATTTTATTTCATCAAATTTAAATTGTTAAAAAAAAAAAATACTATACATAATACAGTTGTACTTTAATACATATGTACGTATACAAATTTTAATAATTCTAAGACATTAATTTATACAGCCAACTCATAATGCCCAAAATCCCTTTAAGTAGTTCAAAACAAATTTGAAAAATATGGGCTGCCTGACGCAATTCAAGAAGTTGTAGAAATTAGAAAGAATTATATTGCATAATTGTCTAAGAAGAATAATTAAATTTAAAGAAATATAAATAAATAAATGTTCTAAAATTAAAGTTTCAACTATTTAAAATAAATATTAAATTTCTCAGCAGTTAAGTATTTAAGCAGTTAAATGCGATCTTTACAAGATAGATTTCTTATTATTTTACTTATTTATATAAAAACAATAAACTCAAATTTCTCTCTGCAATACAAAAGAAAACTTAATATACTTTTTAGTATATTTAAATACACATTTTGAAACTAATTTTGTTCATTTTATTGCAGTGTCATTTAAAATTAGAGGGGAAAAAAAAGAAAGAAAAAGTAGAAACAAAAAAAAAAAAAAAAAAAGAAGAAGAAGAAGAAGAAAGAACGAGTGGAAAATAAGCATGTTTGTGAAAATACACTTTAAATTAACCATGAAAAAATATTACCTTTTTAAATTTATAAACATTAGTACTACATTTAAAACGGTATTTGAATTAAATTCCTTAATAAAAGAGAAAAAAGAGGTTTTTTTTTTTCGGGGGGAGGGGGGATCTTAAATCCTTACAGTAAATATGCATTCTTTTTTTCTTCTTCTTCCTGTGTGAGCGAAAAGTTAAGGATTATTTATTAGTGCAGTTATCCAAAGCATAATTTCATGGTTTAAAAATAATACTTAAATATTTTCTATATGAATTTTTAGAAAGCTGTCAACCATTTCGAAAATTATTATTAATAATATTACTATATTATTTTTTTAATACACAATATACATACATAAAAAATTAATCACATCACTATTTTGTTAAGAAACTTTAATTTTTTATACATAAAACTTCAGAAAGCTTTTTATAGAATGAAATATGTTAATTGAATTATTATTATTATTATATTTTTTTAATTTTTAGATTTGTATTTAAAAATAAATAAATAAATAAATAAAATATCCTCTCACTTGGCGGTAATTCTGACTACTTTCAGAAAAATTTAGAATCATGCGAGTAAAGTTAGGTAGTGGTGAAATGGTTTTAAAAAAGAAAGTTTGAAGAATATTTAAATGACCTTAAAAATTACATTAAATGATTACGTTTAAACATAAAAATATTTTTTAAAAATTAACTTACCGATGAATTCACAAAGTAATACCCAAATATATTTAGAATATACTGCTAAACTATAAAAATGTAAAATCGAAGGGGAAAAAAATAAAATTACTTAGCAAGGAACATTTAAAAAAAAAAAAAAAAAAATTAAGAATTTGAATTTTTTTTATTAAATTTAAATACGTTTTCGAGAAATTATTTATATATAATATAAAATTCATAACATTCGTTATTTCCTTAAAATAAAGGGAAAAAATTATCGGGTTGACAAAGCCGAAGAATTTTCTTCCAAAAATAAGATAAAGTAAAATAAAACAAAATTCTGTTCTCAGCAGAATTTAATTTTGGATGAATTTTATTGTATATTTTGGGGCTTTCATCTTTGTTCAAGATATATTATATATATATATATATATATATATCCAAGAAATAGTTTCCTCGTCTTAATAAATATGTCTTTTACGACTTTTAAACTAGTGCCAAAAACATCATATGATTAAATAAATAAATAAATAAATAAAATTGCATTTTTTTTCTGAAACCCATAAAAAACTCAAACTTTTGTTGGCAGATATCTGAATTAATACCATATTTTTACTCAATTTGTATTTATAAAACAATTAAATTTTCCAAATGTTTATAAATTACATCATTTTCAGTCATTCGATGTAATTATTCTATATAATTTAATATAACCAGCAAACCCGTGCGAAATATTCGCACTTTATTTCTTTTCTTATTTACCTTTAAAATTTGAAACTCATAAATGCTATACAAATTTCACCACCTAACTAAAATTTTAATTTACCAGAAGCCAAATTATTAATAAACCAAATTAATATTGTACAATAGTGAAACCAAAATCATTCAAAGAAAGGTTTCCAAATAAAATTCATGGTTCACGACCCAATTTTCATACTTCCACATGCAGTACAATTTTAATATAGGACTCCCACGACGACTTTTAAATTTTTGTCGTCATGTTGGCGATGACTTTTTATTAATTTCATTATTATTATTTTTTTTTTTTATAAAAAAAAATAAAAAAATCCTATTTTGATTATATTTTTTATGATTGTGTTTTTTAGTCAATTTATGACACAAAAGTTCATATTCTGTATACTATCTTTAAAATATTGCTAGGTTTAAAATGACGCTTGCAAAGATTCTAAAAAACCAACTGTTAAAAATACATTTTTTTCGTAAAATAATCTCATCGGACAAATGTCGTCATTTTTTCTTGATAGTTCATTGAGCTAAGTCCGCGTGCTTAAATATTGTTCCTGTATAAATATTATTTTTTATCCTCGCGTATCGTATCGTTTCGACAAAAAATAATTTAAACTCGTCCACGTTAGAGAAATATTATATAGATAGTCATGGTTTGGTTTTATGTGCATAAAGCATTAAAAATAAATACGTAAATAAAATAAATCTGATTTTTTACCCGTAAAATATGAATTTACATTCCATAGCAATAGTTACTGTGTTGATTTCTTAAAATTTCTTTTTTACGTTTTCTCGCTTTTTTTTTTTTTTTTTTTTTTTTTTTGAAACATTACACAGGCGGTTGGGAAAAAAAATATAAAAAAAGAAATAATAATATAATAAAGAAAAATTACATTTATTTCTTACGTCCACAATTGCAGAAACATTTAAAAGTAAAAAATGAATAAAATAAACTTAATAGCTTTCTTCTCTATGACTTATTTTGAAAATTATTTCAAATGAAAAGGAAAAAAATAAACTTATTTGAAACACTCATGAATGTTTATTCTTGAAAATTAATATACTCTTTGTATTTGTGATAGATGTAGGTACTTCTATTTATATATTTGTGATACTGATATTAAATGCAATTTTAAAATTTAATTACTTCAAAAAACAAGGAGTTAACTGTTCCGGTCATGAGTTCATTTTCAAATACAAACAATCAAAAAACTGTTCAACATTAGGGACCCTCGATAGAGAGAGACTGGACATTGGCGCGCCGGCTTTTTGACGAAATTCATTTTAGTGCCAGTTGCTCCATTGTTTATCATTTCGCTGAGAAGAAATTTTAATTATTTTACATCAGAATCGAAAAAGAACTTATTTATTACATTTTTACTTTATTCGGAGATAAATTGCTTTAATTTTGGAATACTTTTAAAAGATAAAAATGCATGATTATTTATTTTATATAATGCTTTAAATATACTTTGAATTATCTTATTGCATGCTGTTTTACGTATTTATTTCCTAACATATGAGATAATTACATTATTTATTTGCTAGCTATTAGTTTTTAAGTTCTGTTGCGCAATATATTTAATATGTTAGATCTAAATGTATTTTTCTGGTATATTTTAAAATACATATTTAAAATAACTATATAAAAATATATTTTTTGGTTTTTTGCTAGTACGCAAAATGTATCAGATTTCTTAAAAAAAATTAATGAAAATAAAGAAAATAAGGTGTATATTATTTGCTAACATATGAAATATTAATTTGTTTTAAATAATAATTGCCATAATAAATTTTATAAATAATATTTAAATAAGTAATTATTTTTATTTACATAATATCTAAAAAAAAAACTAAAAAAAAATCAATGAAATAAGCAAATGAAAATGAAATAAATAAAAACATTTTTTAATTTCTAAAGATAGTTAATATTTTTACAAATTATTATTAATAAAAATTTTATTTTTAATATTTAACTAAGTGATTATTATTAATAATGCGTAATTGAAATAAATAAAATGTGTATTTTTAGCTTGTAAAAATATTACGTAAATATTTTTATAAAATAATAAAAAATAATTTCTGTTCTTCTGCCGTAGTTTTACATTTATTCATAAATTACTTGACAAAAGCTAAGATTACCATATTTTTGTTAAAAATTTTCTAACTTTTCATACATAGAATGTATGTGAAATCTTATTATGACCTCAGAAAAAATAAGGTAGAATTACTTTCACTAAGGTACAATTGCTTTCACAATCAACGTATTTTTATTAATATAGAAATATATAACAAAAAATTCCTCTGTTTTCCGATAGAAATTGAAAAAGTAACCATGTCGAAGGTTAAAACAAAATTCGTTTTGCTTCAAATTCCTTTTCTCTAAGACGAAAAAATTACATATTTATATTCTGCATTACTTTCTGCACAAATTTAGCACAATTTACTTTCATTTATGTTATATAGTAAAGCGTCAATCGCGAAGAAAAAAGCATTACGTTCTACGGGGATCGCTCCGAATTGGCACTAAAATGGCCGACTTTCGGTCAATGTCCAGTCTCTCTATATATAGGGGTCCCTATTCAACATTAGGGACCCTATATAGAGAGAGACTGGACATTGGCGCGCCGGCTTTTTGACGAAATACTCCATTTTAGTGCCAGTTGCTCCATTGCTTATCATTACGCTGAGAAGAAATTTCGATTATTTTACGTTATAATCGAAAAAGAACTTATTTATTACATTTTTACTTTGTTGGGAGATAAATAGTTTTAATTTTGGAATACTTTTAAAAGATAAAAATGCATAATTATTTATTTTATATCATGCTTTAAATACTCTGAATTCTCTTATTGTATGCTGTTTTACGTATTTATTTCCAAAATATGAGATTAATTACACCATTTATTTGCTAGCTATTAGTTTTTAAGTACTGTTTTGCAATATATTTATTATGTTAGATCTCAATGTATTTTTCTGATATATTTTTAAATACATATTTAAAATAACTATATAAAAAGATATTTTTTGATTATTTGCTAGTACGCAAAATGTATCAGATTTCTTAAAATAAATTGATAAAAATTAAGAAAATAAAATGTATATTATTTGCTAGCATATGAAATATAAATTTCTTTTAAATAATAATTGCCATAATAAATTTTATAAATAATATTTAAATAACTTATTTTTATTTACATAATATTTTCAAAAACTAAAATAAATAAATAAATAAAAAATCAATGAAATAAGCAAATGTAAATAAAATAGATAAAAACATTTTTTTAATTTCTAAAGATATTAGTTAATATTTTTACAAACTATTATTAATTAAATTTTTATTTTTAATATTTAATTAAGTTATTTTTATTAATAATGCGTAATTGAAATAAATAAAATATGTATTTTTTGATTGCAATTTTTTATTATTTGCTAGTATGCAAAATGTATCAGATTTCTTAAAATAAATTGTTAAAAAAAACACAGAAAATAAGGTGTATATTATTTGCTAGCATATGAAATATAAATTTCTTTTAAATAATAATTGCCATAATAAATTTTATAAATAATATTTAAATAAGTTATTATTTTTATTTACATAATATTTTAAAAAACTAAAAAAAGAAAAAAAAAAAAAAAAAAAAATCAAAAAATTAATGAAATAAGCAAATGTAAATAAAACAATTAAAAATATTTTTTTATTTCTAAAGATATTAGTTAATATTTTTACAAATTATTATTAATAAAATTTTTATTTTCTATATTTAATTAAGTCATTTTTATTAATAATGCGTAATTGAAATAAATAAAATATGTATTTTTAGCTTGTAAAAATATTACGTAAATAGTTTTATAAAATAATAAAAAATAATTTCTGTTCTTCTGCCGTAGTTTTACATTTACTCATGAATTACTTAACAAAAACTAAGATTACCATATATTTGTTAAAAATATTTCTAACTTTTTATATATATAGAATGTATGTCCTCAGAAAAAATAAGGTAGAATTACTTTCACTATCAACGTCAACAAAAAATTTCTCTGTTCTCCGATCGGAGTTAAAAAAGTAACCATGTCGAAGGTTAAAACAAAATTCGTTTTTCTTAAAATTCTTTTTTTCTAAGACGAAAAAAATTACATATTTATATTCTGCATTACTTTCTGCACAAATTTAGTACAATTTTCTTTCTTTTATGTTGTATAGTAAAGCGTCATTCGCGAAGAAAAAAGCATTACGTTCTATGGGGATCGCTCCGAATTGGCACTAATATGGCCGACTTTCGGTCAATGTCCAGTCTCTCTCTATATAGGGTCCCTAGTATGCTATAGGGACCCTATATATAGAGAGACTGGACATTGGCGCGCCGGCTTTTTGACGAAATTCTCCATTTTAGTGCCAGTTGCTCCATTGCTTGTCATTACGCTGAGAAGAAATTTCGATTATTTTACGTCATAATCGAAAAAGAACTTATTTATTACATTTTTACTTTGTTGGAAGATAAATTGCTTTAATTTTAGAATACTTTTAAAAGATAAAAATGCATAATTATTCACTTTATATCATGCTTTAAATACTTTGAATTCTCTTATTGTGTGCTGTTTTACGTATTTATTTCCTAAATATGAGATTAATTACATTATTTATTTTCTAGCTATTAGTTTTTAAGTACTGTTTTGCAATATATTTAATATGTTAGATCTCAATGTATTTTTCTGATATATTTTAAAATACATATTTAAAATAACTATATAAAAAGATATTTTTTAATTATTTACTAGTACACAAAATGTATCAGATTTCTTAAAATAAATTGATAAAAATAAAGAAAATAAGGTGTATATTATTTGTTAGCATATGAAATATAAATTTCTTTTAAATAATAATTGCCATAATAAATTTTATAAATAATATTTAAATAAGTTATTATTTTTATTTACATAATATTTTTAAAAACTAAACAAATAAATAAAAATCAGTGAAATAAGCAAATGTAAATAAAATAAATAAAAACATTTTTTTAATTTCTAAAGACATTAGTTAATATTTTTACAAATTATTATTAATTAAATTTTTATTTTTAATATTTAATTAAGTCATTATTATTAATAATGCGTAATTGAAATAAATAAAATATGTATTTTTAGCTTGCAATTTTTTGATTATTTGGTAGTACGCAAAATGTATCAGATTTCTTAAATAAATTGTTAAAAAAAAAAAAACAGAAAATAACGTTTATATTATTTGCTAGCATATGAAATATAAATTTCTTTTAAATAATAATTGCCATAATAAATTTTATAAATAATATTTAAATAAGTTATTATTTTTATTTACATAATATTTAAAAAAAAAAAAACTAAAAATTAAAAAATCAATGAAATAAGCAAATATAAATAAAATAATTAAAAACATTTTTTAATTTCTAAAGATATTAGTTAATATTTTTACAAATTATTATTAATTAAATTTTTATTTTTAATATTTAATTAAGTCATTATTATTAATAATGCGTAATTGAAATAAATAAAATATGTATTTTTAGCTTGCAATTTTTTGATTATTTGCTAGTACGCAAAATGTATCAGATTTCTTAAATAAATTGTTAAAAAAAAAAAAAAAAACAGAAAATAACGTTTATATTCTTTGCTAGCATATGAAATATAAATTTCTTTTAAATAATAACTGCCATAATAAATTTTATAAATAATACTTAAATAAGTTATTATTTTTATTTACATAATATTAAAAAAAAAAAAAAAAAAAAAAAAAAAAAACTAAAAACTAAAAATTAAAAAATCAATGAAATAAGCAAATATAAATAAAATAATTAAAAACATTTTTTAATTTCTAAAGATATTAGTTAATATTTTTACAAATTATTATTACTTAAATTTTTATTTTTAATATTTAATTAAGTCATTATTATTAATAATGCGTAATTGAAATAAATAAAATATGTATTTTTTTAGCTTGTAAAAATATTACGTAAATATTTTTTATAAAATAATAAAAAATAATTTCTGTTCTAGTTTCTAGTTTTACTCATGAATTACTTGACAAAAACTAAGATTACCATATATTTGTTAAAAATTTTTTTAATTTTTTATATATAGAATGTATGTCCTCAGAAAAAATAAGGTAGAATTACTTTCACTAAGGTAGAATTACTTTCACAATCAACGTATTTTGCTTAATATAGAAATATACAACAAAAATTCCTCTGTTTTCCGATCGGAGTTGAAAAAGTAATCATGTCGAAGGTTAAAACAAAATTCGTTTTTCTTAAAATTCTTTTTTTTTTTTTAAGACGAAAAAATTACATATTTATATTCTGCATTACTTTCTGCACAAATTTAGTACAGTTTTCTTTCATTTATGTTGTATAGTAAAGCGTGAATCGCGAAGAAAAAAGCATTACGTTCTACGGTGATCGCTCCGAATTGGCACTAAGATGGCCGACTTTCGGTCAATGTCCAGTCTCTCTCTATATAGGGTCCCTATTCAACATAAAAGAAGAGCGCCACCTGGAGGATTTTAAGAAAAGAATCCAATGTTGGGACAATGAACTGTATCCGAAAATGAAAATTTACCAACTGTAAATTATTTATAATTCTAAATCACGAAACTATTTTAAAGCAATTTTCTAAAGAAATTAAGCATAAATAATTGTTAAGTAATTATTATTATTATTATTATTATTATTATTATTATTATTATTGTTTTTCAATTTTCAAGCGATTTACCTATGAAAATTTTTATTTTTAAACTAATTTAATTTGAAATAGATTATTATATTTAAAAGTTGCAAAATTACCGCAAAGAATTTTTTATATAAAAATGCATAAATAGTAATATTTTATCTCACAATTAAATAATGTGTTAATATGTGCTTATATTACAGTTTACGGACAGTTTACATTACAGTTTAGCGGGAAAGTGTGTGTAATGTACCCAGAATACCATGTACTTTATGTAATATTTATAGATGCTGGATAAAATATAGCAACTAAAAAAAAAGTCAATAAAAATATAAACTAAAAATTTATGAGAATTGGGATTAAGTGTAGTAAGAAACCAGACCAAAACAGGAAAACGTATATTTATACATAATTAAAAAAAAAAAAAAAAAAAAAAAAAAAAAGGGTCATTTTAATACGTATAAATTTACAAATATTTCAATACATATTACAATACAAAATAAAATTATAAAAATGTTTTCAAAATCGATATTTATACAGATTAACAAAATTAACGGCTAGATGAAATAATACATATCTCAAGCATTACCACTGACCTTAGAAATGCAAGGCAGGAAAGCAACTACTCAGAAATTTAGCAAGCGAGGAATTCAAAACGAGAACTGTGCTGTGGCAAAGCGGAATATAGTTATCTTACTTATAGTTTTTTAGTACTTTTTCGAATGAATTAAAATTATTCCTATTAATACTATGTATCCTTATATTCAACCTTAAATTCATTCTAAAATCTTCTCTGACGTATCACATTAGCATTTTATTTTACTTTAATTATTATTATTATTATTATTTTATAATCAAGAAAGGTTTCCGAAGAAAGGCAAAAAATTATTTTAAAAAGAATAAATTGTATAAAAATGCATTCAAATTATCACATTTTCACTTTTAAAAACTAAATTATCTATGACTTTTCTTTGATTACATGAATTTTTCATATTATTCTCTAGGTCCTTTGTATTATTAAATTTTAATGCTTTTAAATAAATGTATCTTTAAATTAGAGTTGTTATTTTATTAATGTTATTTTTATTCAACTAATCTTAAAATTAAAATAAGCAAATGAAATTATTTAATTTATTTAATGTTTTCAAATTTTTAAGATATTACGACTGATTTGATATTAGATTAATAAATACACAAATATGTTTCGAATTATTTTGAGAATCATGTTATAAATTGTAGATCCAGAGTTTAGATATAAAGTATATTTAACATAATTTTAAACATAACAAAGTGCTAAAATACATATAACTAGTTCATTTATATGTGTATTAATTTTTATATTGCGTAAATGTACTGTAAAATATTAGGAAAAAAAAAAAAAAGAGTATTTTATTGGTTTGAAATGGCCGTAATATAAATAGTATTTTAATATACTAAATAAATAAAATTAGTGCCACAATGCAAATAAAGATATATTTCATTACAATTATATAAATTTCTAAGATAGTAATATGTATATATATTAATCATTATTACAAAACTAATAACACATTAATTTGAAAATTGCTCATATTTATTTCATAAAATGTTTGAATAGACAAAAAAAAAAAAAAAAAAAAAAATCGAAATGGATTATTTAAAAGTACTCTTTATTTACTCATTCTCATTAATACAAAAAATCAAATAATCGATTAATCACAAAAACTTTTACTTAAGCAACCTTGCCCGAGGTAAAAGTAATGATGCGTATATTGCGTGTAACATTAATGAGATATATTCAGAGAAAAAAAAATTCTAATTATTGTTTGTGGTAGGATGGTGACCGCAAATTAGACAAATCTTTATATTGCTTATGATTTCCTTTTCACTTATAACATAAAATAATAATAACTCAAAAAGTTCACTGAAAATACAATTATTAACTTTGTTTGAAAGTTTAATTGTATTTTACATAAACAGGTGTATTTTTTAAGAAGTTATAAGTTTTAGAGGATTTATCTAAGAAATGATAAATAAATGTATACATTTGTTAAAAACTAGTTGTTTCTATTCAATATTTCTCGAATATTACTTTATTATTTATTTGCTTATTTTATTTTCTTTGAATTAATTTTTTTGTCAGAATTATTTTACTGTTTAGCTGACAACAAAATAAAAATAACACATATAGAACTCCATTAAAGCCAAAAAACGCACTACTTATTCATCATATATACTAAGTAACTCTACATCGAACGAAAAAATATGGATATCATCTATATACAACAAATTAATCTTTAAACGGAGGAGGGTTTTCAAAAATTTTGAACAAATTATATTTTATTTACCATATCAAGAGAAAACAAATATGTGCTATTGTGATTCTCTGAAATTTTGATCTAAAAAACAAGTAGCAGGTATACCATATCCATTTTGTTCTCATATCACGTTTGTAAAATCTTGAATTTGATACTGTAATTGTTCCAGGATGACACCGTTCTCACATGTAACTGATATATCTTCGAAATGGTTATCTTCAGTGCATGTAATGTAGACGTTTGAAAGGATTAAGCCGATTATCCTAAAAGCTCTTAATTTAATCGGGTTTCAAATTATAAAAGTGAAATCTTTATTATAAGGAATGAAAAAAACTACTATGTTGTGATTTTCTTCTATATTTTCTTATACAAATTCACTTAGTAGAAATAATTAATTAAAATTATTATTTTAGAAATATAACACTAAATATAGAATGAAAATCAATACGTTTCGTCCCCACCCGCATTTTTTTTTTTTTTTTTTTTTTTGTAAAGGACAGAAAACGACAGCTTTATTTTAAGTTATCACAGATCGATGGTTAAATCATTCGTTTTAAAGGTATTGACGAACTCTTTTGAAAGATACTTATAATAAAAATTTGCCTTCTTCGGGAGTGGGGGGGGGGGGGGTGATTCTTCTACGTGTATAAACAAATTTACCACCATGTTAAAAATTATAAAAAGCGAGAGGGCAATGCAATCTGCTGAACGCTTTCACCAAAAGTTAATAGGTACTAACTTATGTCAAGGTGCAACTACCTATCAGTTTGAATGAAATTCTGTGCTGTAGTTTCTGAGATACAGTTGCCACAAAATTTAGTCACACACACATAGAGACAGATATTTTCAAAAAATGATCAAATTGTGTTCTAGAGCTCTCAAAAAGTGTAAATCCATCGAAAAACCGAGGTCAAAAATTTTTACGTAACCAATACTTTCTTCAATTGAATATAGAATAAAGTAAAATATTCTATAATAAAAGTGATTTTCAGTGAACATTTTCAAAAATTAATTTATATGCTTGTATATATATATAGTTATACTATATCTCTTATATATAGTTTGAATGAATTAATTTTGTTACATTAATTATAGCATCGTGTTATATGTTATACATTTTTACTCCATGGGGAGGAGTCTTTCTAAGATGTCCTAGTCCGTATTCACGGGAGTTTTGGAAAAAAAAAAAAAAAAAAAAAAATATGAAACTCCAAATGATTAGGCGTATGAGCGCGACCTGGGTTCTGGCACTTTCTCTGCACCAATTTAGAGAGAAAAACTTTTGGAACCTGTTGGGACTAAAATGCAGAAAAACGATGTGGAAATGTCTTTTAATTGTTAAAACTGCAAACGTGTTTATGTATTAAATAATAATTCATTTTTAACTGAGATTTAAAAATGATTTATAATTTAATAATTTGTTACTAATAAATTAAAAGAACTTATATAAAACAAGTACCGATTTTTTAAAATTTCTTTATGATTTTTTTTATGTTAATATTAACTAATTTTTATTATAGTAAAAGGTATGGAAAATTATACACCAACAGGTAACTCTTCTGGTAAAATATTCTTTAAATGAATTTATAACTACTTTAATATTTTTATACCTTTTATATTGAAGAATATTACGAGAAATATTTTAATAATATTCTTAATACCGGAATTATGTGTTTTATTTAATTATTTTGGTATTAAAAGTTTCTTTTTGTACACAATTTTGCATATAGCCATAAAATTAGTATTTTACCATATTCCAAACCAGAAAGTTTTATCAGCTTCATACAAACCTTGTATATTCGAATATATATTATATATATATATATATATATATATATATATATATACCGTAAAATACCGAAAAAGTGGATCCTCTCGATTAACCTCCTCCCCCCCCCCCTCTCCTGCCTGCTTTTCACATGACTTTTGTTTGTTCTCAAAATACTGAATAAGCGCTTTCTTCCGCCGTTCTTACAAATATATTTATATAAATTTTTAAAAATTATAATAAACTATTTGCTTTAGATATAACTTCCTAATATATTTTTAAAATATATTGAAAAAAAGAAAAGAAAAAAAGAAAAAGAATGATTTTCCCAATAATTAGTTAATATATTTTATTTTTATTTATTTATTTATTTTTTAACAATAATTATTATGCTTTCGAAAATATGCTTCATTAAAAATATTAAATTTTTTTGTTCTATTAAGTAATATGTATCGTAATATTTACGCTTTCAATAAAATATTAATCATTCATAAATGATTCAAATATATTCACTAATATATGTTCATAAAATTCCCTTTTTGATATATTTTGACCAAATATAAATATACTTTTAAAGTTAATTTCTCCACCAAAATTTCAAGCAATATCAGAGTGACTCTATTTACTAGAGAATGCAAAATATCTTCATACTTACTACTTGACAATATACTGGTCATTCATCCGGAACTATGCACAATAATGCGATGCAGTATCGGAAAACTTACTTCAAAGCTTTCTATGCAATTTTTTTTAACAGTTCATAACAATAAAAATGTCCTATTTATGAAATTTATGTAGGTATTTCTTTATTTGGAAATTTTACTGTATATCACCACTTCAGTAGCGAAAAGATGCCATTTGAGCTATTTTTATCTTACAAATTCCTTTTAATGATTCGAAATAATTTCAAAGCATCACCATTGTGAAAATTTACCGATAATCTTCCTCACTTTTTATTATTTGTTTGCTATTTTCCCTCTTATAATTTACATAAAGATCAGAAAAATGCAGCAATTGCAATAAGTTTTGCTTTCCAGAAATTTCCATATTTTATAAAAAGGCATAGTCGGATAAAATTAACATTCCTCTTATCATTTTCTTAATCCAATCATTAAATAGATCAAAGAATATCGTTACACGGAGAAGAGAAATCCCTACCTTAATCAGAGAGAAACCGGCGCAATCCGAAAGAATCCACAACTTGGTACGGCACCTGTTGCGCCTCAGCCTTCAACTCGGGCGTCCTTGGAAGAAGAGAGGGAAGAGCAGACACTTCCGAACTCGGGTGTAGCTAAAGACGGACTGAAATCCCTTCCTCTGTCAAGTTCAATGCCATCGAAGCGGTAAGACTTCACTTAGAAGAGGGAATGTCACTACGCGTAGATCGTGATGGGCAGTTTTTAACTCAGGGAGATCTCTCAAATCTCTCTGAAATTGGCTGGGTTTTCTTTAGTAAGTTTGTAAAGAGAAAATTGTAGAATTTAATTATTTTCAGATAAAAAAAACTTGGACACACGCATTAGTAATTCTCTTACATTTTTAAACGTTTTTAAAAATTTCTTGAGCAGTGCACTCATATTAGAATAAGAAGGAAAAAAAAAAGGGGGGGGGGGAAGGAAGGAGATATCTTATTTACTTAATTTTTCAGCAAAATTATACATTTGTTTGTTTATTTTTATTTATTTATTTATTTCTTAAATGCAAAATGCACGTTACATAAAAGAAAAAAAAAAAAAGTATATTAACATATGTAAACCGATTTATTTTGTTTTATTTATTTATTATTTTAATACTTCGAAAAAGGAAAAAACCGCAAATATATATTTGTATCTCTTAGAGTAGAGCGGTCTCTCCCAATATATATATAGTAATATAATAATAATTTAATATTAGCAGTGCAAACATTTGAAATTTAATTTCAGTATTCAAACAATTATTCTGATCAAAAACGAAGACCACCCAAATCAAACCAAAAAATAAATAAAGTGAAATCTAAATGAATTGTAGCAAATTGGAATGAGAAAAAAGCAACATTTGCATTCTAACGTTATCAAGGGCCTGGTAGAATGCAAATATGCTAAAAAATGGATGTTTTTCTGTCACAAAGAAAGCAAAAGCTAAGAATTTCTTTGTTCTCAGGCCCGAAACACCCATTGTAAGTAAAACCAGATAAAACGAGGATAATATATATTGAATAATAGGAATAAAAAAGTTCAGTATATTAAACGAAATTGAAAAAAATAAAATAAAAATTGAATTTATAATAAAAAAATATATCATAATAAATATAAAAAATTGAATTAATATAAATATAACTATATACATACATGTATATTGTGACAAACTTGTAGAATGAAAGAAAACGGATGACGAAAGTGTCACCATAATCCGCAAGAACAAAGCAAATAAATAAATATAATGAAAAATAACCAGTAGCAATTTTAATGAAGATATAAAAAATAATAACCTGTAATAATTTTAATAAAAACATGGGAAAAATTAATCAGTAAAAAATTTAATAAATCTACAAAAAATATATAAATATATATAAAAAAAAGAAAAAGAAAAAAGAAAGGAAGGAAGAACCTTACTGGAATATTATCCCCCAAAACCTCTCAAACAAATAATGATGTCTATCCATAACGTACCTTAACAAAAAGATCTGATTTAAAAATTGAGTAAGAAATTACACATAGAAATAATCAAAAGTATCTATCCATATCAGACTTCATATATATGTATATATATATATATATATTACAACACATTTCAACTTAGAGGAGAACATTCACAACACACTTATATTTTGATAAATATAAAATTGAAAAAGAAAATGGAATGTAACCTTATAATTTGATTTTATTTTTTCAACTAAAAAATAAACTTTATATTACCCTCCAGTTATAGACACCCAAACACGAAAAGAATTCGTAATTTGTAATGCTTATTTGATTTATTTTTAAATTTCAAAACTGAAATAATACTTGTTAGTAACAAATTTTCTTAAAATAAACCTACGTCTGGGAACTTTAAGTGTTGCGGTGCACTTAATACGAAACATAAAATGAAGAGCAGAAAAATATCTTATTTCTTGTGTATTTCATTTCACAAATACATCATATTATAGATGTAGGATTAAAATACATAATATCATTCTAAAACAGTCGGAATAGTTTTAAAATATCGATTTTGATATTGGTAAGTACATATTCGAAATTTAATACTTTTTAACATGAGAAAAATAGATCAAAAGCGTGTATAAGTATGCATTGTATGGTGATTATTTTCATAGAAAAAATGTCGCACAAGTTTTAAAATATCACTTAAAATAATAATAAACTAAATACAATTACTTATTGCACCTAGATTGTACAGTATTATCAAATCTGAATTTTATACAAACAGTTTACCTTTAATCTCATCAATAGTTTGGAACAAATATATATATTTTTTCTTTTCTTTTCCTTTTCCCTTTTTTTTTTTTTTTTTTTTTTTTTTTGAGGTAATTAACAGAAGAAGTGACGTTACAATTCTAACAATGTATTACGAAGCGGACAATAAAATTGTAATCATCATTTAAAAAGACCAATATACAAAGAAAAGATAATTCAAAAGAAAAAATATATAAAATGACATTCTCATGTAAACATATCAATTTGTTACGTATGTCTTAGCAAGTTTAATTTGAAACTAGTATGTTGTGGCCACCACAAGACTTTCTTCTATATTTACCTATACATATTCAATCAGTAACAATATTTAAAAAAAAAAAAAAAAAAAACAGTACGATTTTTTTTCATTTTTTTTTTTTTTTTTTTTTTTTTGTTAAAAGTAAAAAAAATCGATAACTTTGTTTTAAATTATCACAGATTTATAGTTCAACCATTCGTTTTAAAGGTATTGACGAGACCTTTCGAAAGATACCCATCTTGAAAATTTATCCCCCCCGGCCAGGGGGGGGGGAAGCGATGCCCCCCCATGCAGAAAATTTTTTTCCTAGTTACATACTACTATTATCAATAATTCATATTAATTTTACAATCACAAGTTTAAAACAACTCTTATTATGCACATTTATACGAATTTTTGTCCTATGCTGCCATGTTAAAAATTTAGATAAAATGCTATCACAGCGCCACCTGTTGAGCTATTGATCCCCAAACATAATCAGCACCAGTTAATGTCGGGGACAAACTAAATACCAAGTTTGGTTAAGTTTCGTTAAAAAAAAAAAAAAAAAAAAAAAAATTAAAATTGCGATTTTTGAAGTGAAAACTTCTTTAGGCGCGTTGAGCACTTTTGGGTGAAGAAAAATCTTTGAAATTCCGTCATCGTCAGCTGACGCTTTCCATTTGAAGTGAAAACTTTTGGGTGAACAAAAATCATTGAATTCGCGTCATCGAAACGTTTTCCATCCTTGTATGATACAAATAATGTATCATACAATTAACTTGCTAATGTGAAGTATTAGTAATTATATACTGTATATTGTTTTAAAATCTGGTGCGGCTCTACACGACTTCTCTCATCTCCGAGCACTGTCTCTATTGCAGTTAGACCTCACAAAACCGTGAGAAAGCCCAAAGCTGCCATTTTTCTCAAGTTTTTACAATCTGGTGCGGCTCTACACGACTTCTCTCATCTCCGGACACTGTCTCTTAAAGATTGCAGCCGGAAACGTTGCAGTTAGACCTCACAAAACCGTGAGAAAGGCAAAAGCCGCAAATTTTCTCACGTTTTTACAATCTGGTGCGGCTCTACACGACTTCACTCATCTCCGGACACAGTCTCTTAAAGATTGCAGCCGAAAACGTTGCATTTAGACTTCACAGAACCATGAGAAAGACCAGAGCCGCCATTTTTCTCACGTTTTTAAAATCTGGTGCGGCTCTACACGACTTCTCTCATTTCCGGACACTGTCTCTTATAGATTGCAGCCGGAAACGTTGCAGTTAGACCCCACAAAACCGTGATAAAGGCCAAAGCCGCCATTTCTCTCACGTTTTTACAATCTGGTGCGGCTCTACACGACTTCTCTCATTTTCGGACACTGTCTCTATTCCAGTTAGACCTCACAAAACCGTGAGAAAGGCCAAAGCCGCCATTTTTCTCACGTTTTTACAATCTGGTGCGGCTTTACACGACTTCTCTCATCTCCGGCCACAGTCTCTTAAAGATTGCAGCCGGAAACGTTGCAGTTAGACTTCACAGAACCGTGATAAAGGCCAAAGCCGCCATTTCTCTTACGTTTTTACAATCTGGTGCGGCTCTACACGACTTCTCTCATTTCCGGACACTGTCTCTATTCCAGTAAGACCTCACAAAACCGTGAGAAAGGCCAAAGCCGCCATTTTTCTCACGTTTTTACAATCTGGTGCGGCTTTACGCGACTTCTCTCATCTCCGGCCACAGTCTCTTAAAGATTGCAGCTGGAAACGTTGCAGTTAGACTTCACAGAACCGTGATAAAGGCCAAAGCCGCCATTTTTCTCACGTTTTTACAATCTGGTGCGGCTCTACACGACTTCTCTCATCTCCGGACACTGTCTCTATTGCAGTTAGCTCATTAAATAAAACTGTAATATAATTTTTGTAGTAGTAGTTTATATTAATGAATTAAAAACACTTCATTTAAAAGTATTTCCTACACAATGAAATATTTCCTGACGATTCAAGAAATACACACGTAATTGTCCACGTTTTCACTTCTGTCGGCACTCCCGAAGTGCAACTTTTTTTTTCTAAGTTTTGTTTTGTTAAAAGTAAAAAAAAATCGATAACTTTGGTTTAAATTATCACAGATTTATGGTTCAACCATTCGTTTTAAAGGTATTGACGAGACCTTTCGAAAGATACCCATCTTGAAACTTTGCCTCCCCGGGTGGGTACTTCCCCCCCGGTGGGGGGAGAACTGATGCCCCCACATGCACAAAATTTTTTTCCTAGATAACTACTACTATTATCAACCTGATCTTTCGAAAGATACCCATTGTGAAAATTTACCCCCCCTGGGGGGTATTTCCCCCCTAGGGGGGAGGAAGCGATGCCCCCCCATGCAAAAAATTTTTTTCCTAGTTACATACTACTATTATCAATAATTCATATTAATTTTACAATCACAAGTTTAAAACAACTCTAATTATGCACATTTATACGAATTTTTGTCCTATGCTGCCATATGTTAAAAATTTAGATAAAATGCTATCACAGCGCCACCTGTTGAGCTATTGATCCCCAAACATAATCAGCACCAGTTTATGTCGGGGACCAACTAAATACCAAGTTTGGTTAAATTTCGTTAAAAAAAAGAAAAAAAAAAAAATGCGATTTTTTTGTTTTTTTTTGTTAAAAGTAAAAAAAATCGATAACTTTGTTTTAAATTATCACAGATTTATGGTTCAACCATTCGTTTTAAAGGTATTGACGAGACCTTTCGAAAGATACCCATCTTGAAACTTTGCCCCCCCGGGTGGGTACTTCCCCCCCAGGGGGGGGGGAACCGATGCCCCCACATGCACAAAAATTTTTTTATTACTATTATCAACGAGGGGGGGGGGAACCGATGCCCCCACATGCACAAAAATTTTTTCCCAGTTAACTATTACTATTATCAACGAGACCTTTCGAAAGATACCCATCTTGAAAATTTACTTCCCCGGGGGGTACTACCCCCCAGGGGGGGGGGAACCGATGCCCCCACATGCACAAAATTTTTTTCCTAGTTAACTACTACTATTATCAATAATTCATATTAATTTTACAATCACAAGTGTAAAATAACTCTCTTTATGCCCATTTATACGGAATTTTGTCCTATGCTGCCATGTTAAAAATTTGCATAAAATGCGATCACAACGCCACCTATTGAGCGATTGATCCCAAAATCTAATCAGCACCAGTTTATGTCAGGGTGCAACTAAATACCAAGTTTGGTTAAATTTCATTCATTGGTTCGTGAGATACAGCGTCCACAAAAAAAATGATACAGACAGACAGACAAACAGACGTTTTCTAAAAACTATTAATTCGTAATCTAGACATCCCAAAACATGTAAATCCATCAAAAAACGGAGGTCGAAAATTTTCGCGAATTCAATACTTTCTCTATATTACATATAGAAGAAAGTAAAAAGATAATTTTTTCATATTTTACATAATAATGGCATTCTAATTTAGTTAGCATTTTATTACTTTCGATTATTCTTTTATTTCTTTTATTTATAGTGGTTACGTTTAGTTAAATAGTGACAACAACCTCAAAACGCATACAATCAATTAGGATGTAATACATAGTTGAATTAATGAATTGTGATGTGTTTTTGAATTTTTTAACTCATTATGATGTAAAAAAGAATGTAATTATTTTTGAAATATTATGTAAAACGATATTAAATAATTTTTATTTTTAAGTATGAACTGCTAGGCGGGCAAAAGACATCAGTTCATATAATTATTGCATTATTCGTATAATTATTTTCAGTGTCAGGAGAATTTAAATAAAAATAAATATATAAATATTTTTCCTGTTTCGAAAGCATAATATTAAATATATAACCATTGAATGTATAACTTTCTTATAATAGTAAATTTTTATATTTTATCGCAACCGATTTTTATACTACTGTTTTTACTTTCTTGTGTTATTCAATAGAAGAAAGTAATGGATTCGTAAAATATTTTCCACTTGATTTTGATTTATTCACAGATATCCAGAACATGATTTGACTCTTTTTTAGAAAATATCTGTCTGAGCGCGAAAAAGTTTCGTGGTAGCTCCAGCTCAAGCCTTAATGCACATAATTTCATATAAATCTACAGGTAGTTGCACATGTAAATTTATATGAAAAAATTTTTATGACAAAAATTTGTGCCTATGAGATTTTATTGAAATCCTCCAATAAGTAGCGTTGCCATCCCGTTTTATCCTCATTTTCAACATAGCAGTGGATATGGTGATTATTTTTATAGAAAAAAATGTCAGAATATTTTCATAGAAAAAATTTCGTTTAAATGCATACAGTGAGAATTATTTTTAACGTGCCATTGGGAAATTAATATAAATATCTATATATATATATAATAGGAAAAGTCAAATAGAAAATGAATTTTGCATATGCAAGAGCATCGCTCCCTCCCTTGACTATGGAGGGGGAGGGGGAGATTTCCGTAGAAGGTGTAAATTTCCAGCGTTAGTACTTTTTAAAAATCTTCAATACATTTGAAATGAATGGTACAACCATAGATCTATGATAATTTGAAACAAAGTTATCATTTTTCTTAAAAAATATATATATTGATATAGATATAGATATAGATATATATAGATAGATATTGTTCAAGGGATATTAGATGTTATTCTCTTTCGAAATTAGTATTACATTGCTGTGAGATGAAAGCCCTCTGGATTCACTATGAAAAATAATTTTAATAAATAACTTCTGCTGGGTTAATTTCATAGGAAAATACAGAAGGGAGTTTTTTGATGACCACAACATACTTGTTTTGAGTATATATCCATGAAAATATTAATGTTTTACACGTGAAAAAACAAAATTAATATCATCAGAATTCCTCTTAACGATTTTCAGTTTTCTTAATAAACATCACTTTGAAAGCTGGAACTTCAATATTTTACTCTCCCAGAACACATTAAAGGATCACGACTATCTCTATATTTCTCGTGTCTCAGCAATAACAACTTCATCGCTTTAATGTCTTAAAAAAAATACGATTTACGAAGGAGTTTAATGTCTCTGTTTTCAGCATATAAAATCTAAAAATGTAATTTTGTGTACGAGACTATTAATAAAAGAAGCATGAAACAAGGTTATCTAATGGCTCTTCCAAAGTATTAGATTAGAACAAACTACGGACTATTTTAAAAAATTCGTTTGTTTAATTTTGATTTTTAGAGTGTTCTATAACAAAGAAGGCAGATCCGAAGAATAAAACAAGATTAAAGTGTTTAATTTCATTGCATGTTTCTCAATTTTTGTGCATGTTCCTTCAATATATTTCAAAGCTTTTTCAAACTCTTAAACTTGGGAATGGGTGTTTTATGCTTATATTTCTTAACATAATCACACACACATATGAAATTATAGAAGGAGGGCAACATCCTGAAATTTGGAATTTCAAGCGATTCTATTATATCATAAACTTACAATGTTAAATCAACATGTAATAAAAGTTATTTATAGGATTTTTAATATATTTCATTAGCTTCCTATCATACTATAGGTATGGAGAACTTAGGTGATCATGAAATTTTTTGACTCATTTATATGTTTTCAGATGGGAGGTATACGAAAATAACAAAAGTTATATGATGTCCGCCTGTAGGATACCAGTTTGAGAGATTAGATTGCTTTAGAGAGATTGCTTCTTCTTTTAAAAAGACATTACCCAGGTCTGCAACCAAAAAACTATATAGATCTTTTTTTTCTTCTTTATAATGTTTTTCTTAATAAAGCAGAAAAAAAATATAGTTAAAAAATTCCACCCCTTCATTTTTTTATTTATTTATTTATTTATTTTTTTCCAAACTGATACTTTTAGTTGAATTTTGCGTGAAAACCTGAAATTTGATTTCCTACTGTTAATTATAAAAATCATATTCAATAGTAATTTCTTACTTTGAAACAATACTTAGAAGTAAAAAAAAAAAAAAAAAAAAAATCTAAAAAATAATTCAAAAAGTAATGTAAGAGGGATAGGTGCAGTGCAAGGGGTGAAAGCGAAAACAAGTTTAAAAAGGCATAAAAAAAAAAAAGAAGAAGAAGAAGAAGAAGAAAAGGTTTCACAAGCAAAAAAGTGAACACAGAATGTTAAATATATCATGAAGGAATTGTTTGTTCAATTAGGAGAAAGGATATGTTGAATTGAAAAACAAAAAATAAAATTCCCAATTTAGTAAGTTACTTTTTTGTATTGCAAACCCCTATTATTTTGCAAAATACCTTGCATAAAGGTCAGAAATGGAGGTGAATTTGTATAGATAATCAGCGACAAATTTTACGAAACATAAATATTCCGAAAAACATTTCATGCAGCTGATTTTTGTATTTATTTTTTACATACCTTTGTTATTATCATTTAATGAATTAAGTTATAAGTATTAAAATAAAAAAAAATGCAAAGAATAAAGGAAAAAAAAAATAATTACATTTTGATTTTCTTTTCAAGTCAAGAAAGCAAACAATAAGGTTAAGTTACCGGTCCAGAAGAGAATTTTATAAATTATCATAAAAAGGCACCCATGAATTTTTCCGAAAACAATTCTATGACTAAAAATAAACTTTATTTTAGTTTAGATAGCCTTCGACTGGGTGGAAATTAAAAACATTAAAAAATATATGTAAAAATCATTTAGTACCACACTTTAGAGAGCAGTGCTTTAGAATAGATCCTCTTGCCGACTTACATTTTTGTTATCAATTTTTAGAGATGAATTTCTTGTTAAAAAAAAATCTTGTACCTTGTTTGATTATGTTTCCTATTATTGCATATTTTAGGCAATTTATCGCAATACTTTACATTCTAACGTATGGCTACGTTTCAAATGGCTCTTGCCAAAATAAAGATAATTTTTAAAAATTATTACATAATTTTATTATTTAAATTAATACGAATTTTTAAAAATTATTACATTATACATATTAAAAACAGATAATTTACATGAATTAAATTATCTGCTATATATAATGTTTCATATATATATATATATAGCAACATAATATTTTATAATTATTTCTATTTCTATTAAGTAGCTAGATTTAGAATACTATCACGATTGGGAAAAGAAAGTCTGTAGCGAAAATTTTCGAGCAGCTGCGGTGTCAAAGTTTGAAAATCGCCTAGAGAGTTTTATACTAAAGCTGTTTGTTCCTTCAGTGTTGTATAGGAAATATCATGACAAAATATCTTGAATAGAATGAATCAAAGTAAAAGAGATCGACATCAATAAAATTAAGTAGCAAATCTAGATATGATAAATGTACCTCTGTGCGAGAAGGATGTCCCACTGGCTGATATTTCATTCTCCAAATGATTCATGAGTTAAAAATTGTTTACATAACATATATTTTATTTTTCAAAACCGTCTCTAATTCCCCAAATTTTTAACATTTTTTAAATTATTTTATTCATTCCTCCAAATCAAGAATAAAAATTTATTTCCTTTATCTCAATAAATTGTTTTAGCAATAGCATCAGTTTCAAGCATTAGTTTGGGGAAATTTGGGCTTTTATTACCTTATATATTTATGCTTATTTTCTAAAAGCGTATAATTATAATATGCAAATTTATACTTATTGATTAAGTTATATCATTTTCAATTATTTAGTTTTAGTATTAGTAGTTTTTAACTATAAATATTACATATAACTTTTTTAAATAAAAGTGGCTGTTTTATTTTATTTTATTTATTTATTTTACAGTATCACATAGAAGTTTGTTTATAATTTCTTACTTCAGATAATAAAAGTAAAGTTAAAATACATCTAAAAAGGAGCTTTATTTTTACTTTTAAAAAAAACTTAAACTTTTTATAAATGAGAAGGTGCGCTTTTCTTTTGAGCATATAATTTGAGTATAATAGTAATAACTAGTATCGCTCTGTGGTCGAAACTCGATCACTTTTTTGCAAAGCAAAACAAAGCAAAGTAATTGCTTTCTCCGAAAGGGAATTAAATTACAACACAGCTGCGCCATTTGTTTGTCGATATGCACTCAAACTGAATCAGCAGAATTTTATTTAACATATTTCTCTGAAATTGGTACACTGTAGATGTTGAACTATTCTTGAAATGAGAGGAAATCGCAACGTGGAAGCCCCTCCTGTTGGACGACATAGCCCAAAAGCTAATCGACATCAATTCAAACCAAGGTCCAACCAAATATCAAGTTTGGTTAAGTTAAATCCATTGGTTCATAAAGTACAGTATTCTAACTCAAGAAGCCAGATATTTTCTAAAAATGGTCGAATTGAGATCAGGAAATCTCAAAACGTGTAACTTTATCGAAAACCAAAAATCTAAAATTTTCCTGAATCTTATACTTTCTTCTTATTTATGCAGAGGATAGATTAATAAATTCACTTTTTTAAAAAATAAGTAGCCAATTTCAGTTAACTGAAATGCAATTTCATGTAAATTCATCGAAAACCGGAAATCGAAATCTTTTCCGCATCTTCTACTTCCTTATTGTGCATGCAGAAACTAGTAATAAACACACTTTTTAAAAAATAAGCAGTCAATTTCAGTTAATTGAAGTGCAAGGAAATCTCAAAACGCGTAAATTCATCGAAAACTGGAAATCGAAAAATTTTCTGTATCTTCTACTTTCTTTTTATACATGCAGAAGCTAGTAATAAATCCACTTTTTAAAAAATAAGCAGTCAATTTCAGTTAATTGAAGTGCAAGGAAATCTCAAAACGTGTAAATTCCTCGAAAACTGAAAATCGAAAATTTTTCTGTGTCTTCTACTTTTTTTTTTTATACATGCAGAAGCTAGTACATAATAAAATAAGTAGTCAATTTCAAATAAATGAAATGCAAGGAAATCTCAAAACGTGCAAATTCATCAAAAACTGGAAATCAAAAGTTTTTCTAAATCTTATGCTTTCTTCTTATATAAGCAAAGGATAGAATAATAAATCCACTTTTTTAAAAATAAGTAATTAATTTCAATGTAATTAAATGCCAAGAAATCTTAAAACCTGTAAATTCATCGAAAACCAGAAATCAAAAATTTTTCCGTATCTTCTTCTTGCTTCTTATACACGCAGAAGCTAATAAATCAACATTTTTTTAAATAAGTAGTCAACTTCAGTTAACTGAAATGCAATGAAATCTCAAAACGTATAAATTCATTGAAAACCGGAAATTGAAATTTCTTCTGTACCTTCTACTTTCCTTTTATACATGCAGAAACTAGTAATAAAATAAGTAGTCTAATAAGTAGTCGTGCAAATTAATCGAAAATCGGAAATCAAAAGTTTTTTTTTCTAAATTTTATACTTTCTTCTTATATATGTAGAAGATGTCCATAAAAAAAAAAAAAAAAAAAAAAAAAAAAAAAAATAATAATAATAATAATAATAATAATACGTAGTCAATTTCAGTTGAAATGCATTATGTTTTAGTTTAAAAATACGTCTTTAAATTAGAGCTTAAGGGCCCGCTTCACTCACCGCCGTCGGAAGCCGAAGCTAATGTTATTCTACGGGAAATTTTTCTTAACAAATAACTTATTAACTAATGCATATTTTTAAATTCTGCTTTCACATTCTGAAAATTCCCAGCTGTTAAATTGACGGACCTTTTTTAAAAAAATATTTTTTAACTTTTTATATTTTATTTTGAAGCTGCAAAATACGAATTTTCAATATGTGAAATTTTTTCATTTTGCAATTTCAAAATAAAATATTAAAAATTAAAAAAAATACATTTTTAAAAAAGGTCTGTCAATTTAATAGTTGGGAATTTTCTGAATGTGAAAACAGAATTTAAAAATATGTATTAGTTAATAAGTTATTTGTAAAGAAAATTTCCCCATAGAATAACATTGGCTCGGGCTTCCGGCGACGGTAAGTGAAGAGGGCCGTTAAGTAGATCCTCCCCATCCCCCCCCCCCCAAAAAAAAAAAAAAAAAAAAATGTTCAATAGCAAACTGCTTTCACTCGAATTTCTTCCACTGTAATTAAAGGATGTTGTCTCTTAGATTGAAAAATCTGCAGTCTAGAGTATAGTCGTTACATCTATACAAATTATCGTGTCTATGGTTTTATTTGAGTTTTAATCATGTTTTAATATTCTATCCGCGATTGTAATGAAATGCTCGCCCTCTGGTGGGCTAAGGTGAAATTACAATAAACATGATTTAATTCGAATTCCATACAGCCGCCATTGCTTGCCGATATTTAGTTTCACATATATTTATTGAATAAAAATGAATAAATACGGTAAAAAAGATAACACATACTGTTGTGTGCTACAATCTAACTCCAAAGGATCAAGAAATCCAGAATTGAGCTTCCATTTATTTCCAAATGACAAATTTAAAATTTCAGTTGCTTCGGCTAATGGAAGTAAAGAATTAATCAGATGATTTGAAATTAATATTTGTTCAACTTCAGTTAAAAATCTACTTCCGATCGAACTTTGAATAAACTGAAGTATTTTTTCCAAAAGCAATCAATTTTCCATGATGTAATGGCGGAGAAATTATAGTACGAATATTAAGTAGAATAACAAAGAACACTAATGGAACACACCTGGCTATAATGTTTACTAACAACTGCAGCGTTGAGAAAGCGCCATCTATCGATCATTACAATCGCGGATAGTTTTAAGCTAGAAATACGCAAGCGAAGTGATGACGTCACTGGCCGTTCGTGGATGCAAGAAAAATATTTCCTATGTTAAACGCCCGTTGGATTTTTTTTTTTGTAAAAAAATATTAAAAATCGAGGAAAATTATTTCTCGATTTTAATCCCCATATTTAGGCATAGATATGTATTAGTTATCATGTGCATGCGTTAGATTAAGTTGTTTTTATTGTAAATTGACAAATGTGATTTTTTAATTTCAAAACTCTAGGGGGGGGGGGGGGAATGGCAAACTTCCATATTCGATTGAAAACACAAACATTTCATTTCAAAAATGATATTTACACAATAAATATCCAACTAATATACTAATTAAAACGAAAATGATAAATATTCTATCATAATTTGAAGTCAAATTTGTTTTCAAATGTCTAAACAAAGTATCTGATATAAGATACTAATATGTTGCGGCGGAATAGATTTGATATCGGTCATCCTTAGCAGAAAAAAAAATACCGCCAAATTATTTGGCGAACATAATTTAATACCTTTCAAAAATCATGGTTATTTTAACAACTTATATTAAGAGAGTAATGAATAATATGAAACAATATTTCGTACAATACATATTACGAAAATATATATCTGGCATGTATATTTTCGTATTACGTTTTTGATCGCCAAATACAAAAACGCCAAGGACAGAGCTTTGAAATGTAAAATTAAAATTTTATCAATTTGACAGCAAAATAACTCAATCAAACACATGCACATGACAACTAATGCATATATATATATTCAAATAAGGGGATTAAAAACGGGAAATAATTTTCCTCGATTTTTAATAATTTTTTACAAAAAATCCAATGGGTGATTAACATAGGAAATCATTTTCTTGCATCCACGGACGGTCAGTGACGTCACACTTTGCTTGCGTATTGCCAAATTTGACAACTTTCTACTTTAAGAATTTTTTAATACAAAAAAATACATGTGAAAAAATGCGTAAAAAATAAAAGTATTTTTAAATATCTTCTTGACATTGTAAGAAAATAATTTTTGTATTCTGCAAATGTGGCTAATCATACTTTTCGAATGATACCACTTTGAACTCTCTATTCCCATAATTAATATGTTAAAAGTGTACCACAAATTTCATGTTTGCCTATTAATTTATAAATAATAATTCACCTCCCAAAGTAGTTGTTTAAAAGATGATACTCTTTGATGCATTATATAGTATTTCATAAATTAATTAGAACATTAGAACTAGCAAACCCTTGCGAAATTTTCGCAGTTTCTATCTTTCTTTTTCTTTTTTTACTTATCTTTAAAATTCGAAACTTGTAAGTCTTATACCAATTTCACCACCCAATATGATATTAATTTTCATACATCCCCAGGTAGGATAGCTTTAGTATAGGTCCCCTATGACGACTTTTAATTTTTCGAAAGGGAAGGTTTTTTGCCATGTGAGATAGAAAGTAAAAAGGTGACTTTTAATTCTTAGTTAACTTTAAACGAAAAATTGTGTAGTTTTTCGTTTATTATTTATTTAATTATTTATCTAGTATTTAAAACACTATAAGTTAAAATGAAAATACGTCAAATCAAACATTAACATGTAAAATAAATATCTTAAGAATAATATAAAATGAAATTCATTTTCACTCACCATTCATAAACTAAATCTATTTTTGATATGATATATTATCTATTACTTTGACTTTTCATTGAGGAATCTCACTTTAAATAAAAAATTTATACGTGAAATTCAAATTCCTTCCAGCTATTGGCAGGAATAAAAACTTAATAAAACATAAAATAATTATCAATATCACTAATGTTTTCGAATATATTCCATCCAACAGAAAAATATGATAAGTCGTCTGGCAGCTACAGTTGCCATTAATAAAAAATAAATAAATGTTCTATGAAACTATTTCTAAAATACCAAACTCATTATTAATTCTTTCACGTATATAGTACGATTATCACGGGAATATAAACATGATCATCCTTATTCTTAAATATTGTAGCATAAATAAGAAATAATATCCTAAAGATATTGTTAAAAATTTGTAATCAAATGATAATTTTTTTTTTTTTTTTTTTTTCGCGTTGCTATTAATTGTCGCATGCTTTTGCGCATGGCAACAAAATAAATTAATGATTAACTTAACCAACGAGATATATAAATTAGAGTGCTGATTCAATGGATGAAGGATTAACTTTCCGTGGTTCAAGATGAATCACGTGATATGCTCGAATAGGTTGCTGTATTTGGCCCTTTATCGCTATTTTGGCATTTAAAATATCAGTTCGACAAATTATCATTATTATTAGGTAACATGACAGTCCTATGACCGAAATAAATTGTTTTTAAAATAATTTTACACATATTTCACATTTTAATATATAATAAAATACCTTTCTTTTCATCGTTTCTCAACAAACTTTAAAAGTGTTTATAAAACAAAATTTAAACTTTTAAAGAGCTAAATTTAACAAGAAATAATAATTTTTCAACTATTTTTAAGCATTTTATCGGTTAAAGTTCAACTACACGAAATAAAAAAGAAGTAAAATCAAAATCAAAATGGTTTAGAACAAAAGAATATTAAACTACGTAAAGTAAACAAAAACATTGAAACTGTTGCCATAGAAATGTACTGAAAATGAGCTGTTACCAAGGAAACCACCGAATACGCATGTGCAAGGAAAGCATGTCACATGACTCATCTTGGACCTTCTCAAGGGTTACCATTTATCACTCTACTTTATATATCTCGTTGAACTTAACCAACGAGATATATAAAGTAGAGTGATAAATGGTAACCCTTGAGAAGGTCCAAGATGAGTCATGTGATATGCTTTCCTTGCACATGCGTATTCGGTGGTTCCCATGGTAACAGCTCATTTTCAGTACATTTCTATGGCAACGGTTTCAATGTTTTTGTTTACTTTACGTAGTTTAATATTCTTTTGTTCTAAACCATTTTGATTTTGATTTTACTTCTTTTTTATTTCGTGTAGTTGAACTTTAACCGACAAAATGCTTAAAAATAGTTGAAAAATTATTATTTGTTGTTAAATTTAGCTCTTTAAAAGTTTAAATTTTGTTTTATAAACACTTTTAAAGTTTGTTGAGAAACGATGAAAAGAAAGGTATTTTATTATTTATTAAAATGTGAAATATGTGTAAAATTATTTTAAAAGCAATTTATTTCGGTCATAGGACTGTCATGTTACCTAATAATAATAATAATTTGTCGAACTGATATTTTAAATGCCAAAATAGCGATAAAGGGCCAAACACAGCAACCTATTCGAGCATGTCATGTGATTCATCTTGAACCACGGAAAGCTAATCCTTCATCCATTGAATCAGCACTCTAATTTATATATCTCGTTGAACTTAACGAACTCAACTATCCCAATCATACAGTTAAGTGAACGTGTTTGATAAAAAACTTATTAAAGCAGGAAAATTCTTCCCCTTTAAACCAACGAGATATATAAAGTAGAGTAAATAGAGAATAATGGTAAATAGAGATAAATGGTAACCAAAGCACGTACAATAGTAAGCAGCTCAACTCCTATGGAAATAGATGTCCTCCCAATGTCGGCCATTACGGGCGGCAAATGTAAACAAACGATGTCTCACTTTATGGTTACCGGAAAAATTTTGGCGCAGCGACTTGGCGTATTCGGTTAAAGAAATCTATGCAACCCTACAGTGTTGTGTTTTGCAGCGGGATGTTTAGAAGATAGAAGAATATATTATATTGGCTCTCGCTAGTTTGGTTCGGAATTCTAAAAAAAAAAAAAACGATTAAAAGATAAGTATTTCTGTTTATTTTGAACTTTTTTTTTTTTCAATTTATGCTGTTTATATAATTTTTTTCAGTGCTGATTTACTTTTCTTCTTTTTAGAACAATATTTTGGCTCTCGCTATTTCAGCTTCGAATTCGAAGAACAGTACGATGAAAAGCTAAGTATATTCGATTATTTTACACTTGTTTTTATTTAACGTTACACTATTCTTATGTAAACTTTAACTGCTAATTTACTTTGCTTTTTTTCAGGATCAGTTTTTGATTTAAGTAAGAATGTTTTTGAGAAAAAACGAATGTTTTCTGTCTTCTCTGTACTTCGTCGTCTCCACTATTGCTGTGTTTTCGTAAAGGCCTGAAAAGGTGAGTGCTTTTTATAAGCTTAAAGAAGGTTTTATTGTATAAATAATAATTTGATTAATAAAAAGTACGATTTCATTTTAATCACTGTCAATAAAGAAAATGTTAATTACATTAGTTATGTACAGTTTGCAAATGCAACAAAGTAAATCTGTTGTTGACTATCATTGCAGTGTTATATATTGGATATTGAGAGTAATATATATATATATATATATATATAAAGTTATTTCATGCTATACCCAAAATCTTTAAAAAGAAAAACAAAATTCTGAGTTAGGTTCAGTAAATAATGTTGTCAGTTAAAAATGAAGAATAAAACTTAACCCCAAAACACCCTACTACTCCCTTTAAAGAGACTATTCAATACTAGTTTTCCATGATCAGCATGATAGACAAATACACAGACAATTGTAATTTTAAAAATAATTTATGATGTTTACTTGTCATTATGTACTTAAACATAGAAATATTTTATTTTACTTAACATTTCTAATCTAGGTAAAATAACAATAAATATAAATTAAATGTTTTTAACAAATTATGTCAATAAGACTTTTCAGGGCATAGCTTTTATTTAATATTTTACTTACAATATCAACTTGTTATTTATTTTATTTTTTATCCAGGGGTTTTAAAAATTAAATTTATGTTTAATGATTTGATAATTTTGTAAACATATTAATTAATTGATAATTGGAATTGTAGATGAAAAAAGTACAAAATTAAATTTTACTTCCAATCCAAATATATATATATATTTATATTTTTTTATCACAAAAGTAATGCATATAGTAATGTGTGTATATACTGTATATATATTTATAACCAATTTGGTAAACATGCAAAAACTTTAACAGAAATAATAAAAATCTCAAGTGACTCCACTCGACTTTCTGAGCATAAATAATTCACTGTTTTTAAATAAAGTAAGAGAAGTCGTTAAGAGAAAATTATTAAAGCTATTTAATTAGTTTTCCCAAATAGCATGTTGCTTAATGGAATGTTATGTATCTAAATTCTTTTGTACGTCTCTGGAAATGAAATATTGGTACTAGATTCACCAAAATCGATACAGTTCATGTGACATAAACCTATAACATGTATATAAATTTAAAGCTCAATTGAATGAGGCATAAAAATGCCTCAGACAGTGCTTAAAATAATTTGAGACCATAGGCCATAATGTTAAAGAAATTTTGTTGTGTCTGTAAAATATATAAAGTGCAAAATTCACCAAAATAAATTTTACAGTTTGTTCGACGGTGACCTATACAATTTATATAAATTTTCAGTTAAATCGAATAAGGTATTCAGACGCTATCACACTTTAAGTAATTTGAGCTCATAAACCATAACGATAAATAATTTTTCTTTGTGTCCTTGTAAAAAAGTATGAGCTAGATTCTCCAAGAAGTGTATACTGGTGCTACAGTAACCTATAACATACTTACCAACTTTTAGCTCATTCAAGCAAAGTGTTTAGATGATATCATGTTCACTCATGTGCATACATATACGTACATCATCATAAAAATTGCAAAAATGAACTCATGGGAGTTCAAAACATATAGCTATACCAACATCTCAAATTTTTATCATTATTACAAAATTACAATACTTTCCTTACGTATGTATGTTCAGAAAGTTAAAAACTGCAGGAAAGAAATGTAAACCATTTAATTTTATTATGCTTAATAACAAGTTTTAAAAGATATTTATGACTATGAGAGATTAAATGACAACGTAACTGAAAGCACTGGGGGAAAGGGGGGGGATTAAAATTGAAATTATTAAATATCACTTTTCCATCCACTCTGTGAAAAAGGCAAATATATTTATTTATTTTTTAAATATTGTCAATTTTGATGATTTTATGTCTATTTTGAAATATATAAATTGATTATGTACGTACATTAATAAAGGATTTTATATATTTATATATGGAAAGAATAAAGACAATTTTTAATTTACAATTCGCAAATAATTAATTGTGGACAAAAGTGAATAAAATGGTATTTTATCCGCGACGATTTTTAACCAGGGTTTTTTTTCTAGTGGTTTGAATGTTCCAAAGAAATTCAGAAGTAAATAAGATTATCTGAATTTATATTATGAAGAGTGAATTTTAATGAAACCTTTTCAAGCAATAGTGACTGGTTAGTTTATAAGATAAAACTAATAATTATAACATAAACTAAGCTTAAACTGTTTTGCATCGTTATAAAAAACCATCGCACAGCTGGCGGTTAAAATAAAAAATAATAAGTACAAAATTAAAGTAATAAATACAAAATTTTGAATAAACACCATAAAATGCAAAAACTCGCAACAATTGTTTTGGGTCAAAAGAAGACATAACCCTTCGTAAGGCGAATAAAATAGGCAAACAAAGCAGTAACCTTTCTTTTTATGGTGTTTATTCAAAATTTTGTACTGATTATTTTACATGGTGTGTAGTTATCAAATACTGTTAATAAAAAATTAGTGGGTTATAACTGAAGTAAATTAGTTCCAGCTGCTGCAGTATTTTTTACAGTTAAAATTCAGTATCTTGTAATTTGTACTAATGTTTCACAAAAATCTTTAAATTTGTCAATCTGTTAAATAAAGTGACAGCGTAGTTAAAATTTAATTACACACTTACAGTACTTGGATAAAACCAGAACTAAGCTTGTATTTTTACTTTTTTTTTTTCTCTCTTTTTACGAAAACTAATTTAATTATCTCTTATTTGATTTATGCTAATTTAAACTTATATCAGGGCAACGATACAAGCACAGCTTATATTACAGTATTTTGTTGTGAGACTCAAACACTGTCACTATTTCTTGGAAATAGTAAAATTGTAATTTTAGTTGATGAACAATTTCTGTTATCTTTTCACATATTTTTTTTCTTTTCTTTCTAGGAAGTTCACAGTGTAAAGTAGCTCATTTGAAGTTAATTTATGTAAGCTTTATTTGAGACTGGTTGTAAATAATATTATGAATATTTTTCTTGTAATTAATACTGTAAGTATTTTAATGTGAACATTTTTATTGTAATTAATATTCTAAGTACTTTTATTGTAAATAAAATCTTTTTTCATTTGAACAATTTCATTTGATGCTTTCTACATTTAAAGGTGAAAACAGGTTCTCAGATTTCTACATAATCTTCATTTTTAATTTTTAAAAAAGAAAAAGAAGGGGGGGGGGGGAGTTAAATATGAAATTTTTTGCAAAATGAATTACATGATTTTTACACATGTTAATATGTAAGGAGAATTCAACTATGAAAAAATAACTTATTTCGTCAAAAATTTGCAGAAAACAAAAATAGTTGGTGCATTGAAAGTGTTAGCATCATTTTAATAATTATAAATAAAAATTATTTCATTACATAAACTACAAAAGGTTAAGAAGAAGAGTGTCTGAGGTGAGATGAATATATTTTTTATTTTTTTTTTATCTTTAAAAAAAGTTGTTTAAAAGTAATAAATATGCTTTGAAATCAAATATTGTTAATTGTAAAATTTCCCAATAATTTTTTGTGATGAAATAACACCACAGCTCCTCATCAGGTGAAGAAAAAGAAATACAACATTAAAAAGATAATTTTCTTTAAAAAACTACATAAGACTAAAGAGAAAAGTAATTAGTATCTGTAATAGTTAAAAGTAATAAATTTGATAATCCAATACCTTAAAATGGAAAAATTCACAATAATTGTTTTGAGTTGAAGCAATGTTACAATGCTTCATATAGTATAAAAAGTAGGTTCAAATATAGCAACAAAAGAAAAAAAGGAAGAAGAAATATACAAATTACACACGACTTAAGACAAGAGTGATTAAGGTGAGTATAGTTAAAAATATGTTAAAGAAACTAATGTAGTAACATAATTGGAAAAAAGACATAAAGCCTGATGTGTGTGTGTAATAATACATATATATTAGAAAAAAACCCAAATGGATTAGGTGTTTTTTTTTTTTCCCACATATTTCTCCACATAGAACCTGAAAAAAAAAAAAGAATTATTTTATTTATTTATTATTATTATTATTTTTTTTTTTTTTTTAAGAAAATGTGGTCTTTTTTTTTTTTTTTTTTTTTTTTCTGGAAGTTTTTAAAGGATAAAAGGGAAAGGGTTCTTTCAGATTTTTTTTTTTTTTTTTTTTTAAGAATTATATGAGAGTACCTATAGGATGTTTTAAAATTAAACATTTATTTTTCTTCTGGCTATATGTTTACATATTTTTGAATAACTTTAATTTTTAAGAGATAGCTAAAATTTTTATTCAAAACTTTAAAAATTTTAGTACTTTCATATTAACTGTATGCCAGTGATTAATGATCATTATGAATTGAAATGAAATGACCAATGAATTAGTTTGGTCAAATTATTTAAAAGTGTCATTCAGTGTTTATAGAAATCTATATTTATTGTATCGAAACCTGCGTCATCGTATAACGATCTTTATTAATATCCATTCATGTCAGACAGTTAAGAATTATTACATGAAAAGTTAAATGAAAAATTGATATCCATAAAATTAAGCAGCAAATCTGTATAAGTTAAATGTATCAAAGCTGATGAAGTGGTAGCCTAGTTGATGGGGCATTTCTGTCTCTGACTGGAAAACGGTCATCAACAGAGTTCATAGCTCTAAACATTAATGTACCATGTTCTATAGTAAATATATCTTAGAACAAATATATCATGGGGAACACAGCAGATATCTATTATACTAGCTAGTTTTTGGTTGTAACATTATTGCCCTAAGCATCTGAATATAATGAGTATTCTTACAAATGTAAGATTTGGCAACACTCAAAATAAATCTCATTTTGCATGTAAACTGTTTATTTTATAAGTAATTAGCAAAACAAACTATTTTATTTAATACTCAAAATCAATTAAGTTTCAATACCTTAGTATTTTAATTTATTTTATCAAATTCTTACAAAAGTGAACTAGTTTGTAAAGGTGGAATCTGCTCAGTTCTCCATTATGTATTTATCATAAATTTTTAATACAAAGCATACTACAGTCATGTTAAGAGAATTTTGATTGTTTGAAAGCAGTGACAGAGTGAAATGCCCCATCTATTACGCTACCCGCAGTTTAATTCAATATATTTATATAATCCTAATTTTTTAATTGATTTTAAACCGAAAAGTGAGTAAAATTGAGGGGGTTTTAGAAAAAAAAAACCCATAGGGTACAACCCAGCCAAATCTTAAAATTTCACAATTGCTTCAGTTTAAAGTTACAACACAAGCACAACCCTTTATCAGATGAAAAAATGTCTATAAATCAAGATGCACTTTTTAAAAGATCAACCAGAGCATGTTCTTGATTTTTATTTCCTATGTCTTTTGTAATCTTTTAAATGAAAACTTTTTTTTTTCCTAAAAGAAAACAGAATTACATTGCATTAGTTAGAAAAAGCTAAAAGAATAGAATGATTAATGTGTGTAAAAATTAGAAATTATGTATATAATTAGATATGAGGAGAAAAAATTCAAATAATGTTTGATCTTTCGGATACAATATTTCAGAATACCCAAAAAACTAATAAATTAAAAAATAACTAAACTTAAACCCTAATTATCATTTGTTTAGATGTATTGCTAGTTACTAGGCACATATGTAAACATATCTTGAAAGGCATGTTGACATAATATTTTATGTTCAGTAAAATGTTTATGTTAAGTAAAATCACTAAATCATATACATTTCTTTTTCTTTTTCAATTTTTTTATTATTATTATTATTTATTTATTTATTTATTGAGAAAACAATGTTTGAGTGTTTGCTCCTCATATCAGGAAAATTGAAAAAAAAAAAAAAAGTATTTAAAATTCTCTCTCTCACTACGTATATGTATTAATTAAGGGATAGTCTGTGTTAAGAAAAAGTAACTTCACTCAATAACTAGTATGTTGTGGCCACAACATGACTTTCTTCTATATTTTCCTATACAAATTCACTCAGTAAAAATAATTTGTTAAAATTATTATTTAAAAAGAATTATCTTACATGATAATGCAGGCGATTTCCATATTAGAGAAGAAGAATAACACTAAATATTTTAAAAAAAAAAGTCCATTTTATTCTCAATAAAAAAAAAAAAAAAAAAAAAAAAAAAGGATTCTTTTTTTTTCTTAATTTTTTTTTCAATTACGATTATTTTCTGGGTTTTTTTTTCGTTAAAAGTAAAAAAAAATCGATTACTTTGTTTTAAATTATCACATATTTATTGTTCAACCATTCGTTTTAAAGGTATTGACGAGACCTTTCGAAAGATACCCATCTTTGAAATTTACCCTACCCCGTGGTGTACTTCCCCCCAGGGGGGGGGGAAAGCGATGCCTCCAAATGCACAATTTTTTTTTCCTAATTAGCTACTACTATCATTAATAATTCGTATTAATTTTACAATCACAGGTTAAGAATAACTCTCATTATGTACATTTATACGAAATTTTGTCCTATACTCCAATGTTAAAAATTTAGAAAAAATACTATCACAGCGCCTCCTATTGTGCGATTGATCCCCAAATCTAATCAGCACCAGTTTATGGCAGGGGCCAACTAAATACAGAGTTTGGTTAGTTTTTTTTTTTTTTTTTTTTTTTTTAAATTACGATTTTTTTGTTTTGTTTTTCGTAAAAAGTTAAAAAAAATCGATAACTTTTTTTTAAATTATCACAGATTTATAGTTCAACCATTCGTTTTAAAGGTATTGACGAGACCTTTCGAAAGATACCCATCTTGAAAATTTACTCCCCTCGAGTAAATTTTCAAGATGGGTATTACCCCCCAGGGGGGTTGACGAGGCTCCTACACATACAAAAAATTTTTCCCAGTTGACTATCTCTATTATAAATAATACTTGTAAATTTCATAATGATTACTAAAAAATAATTCTCTTTATGCACATTTATACAAAATTTTGTCCTATATCACCATGTTAAAAATTTGGAAAAAGTGGGATGGCAACTCAACCTGTAAGGCAATTTTTGCCAAAAGTTGATAGGCACTAATTTATGTCAAGGTGCAACTACATACCAATTTGTATGAAATTATGTGGAGTAGTTCCTGAGATACAGTTGCCACAAAATTTTGTCACACACACACACACACACAGAGACAGACAGACATTTTCTAAAAATGGTCAAATCGTGTTCTACAGCTCTCAAAACGTGTAAATCCATCAAAAACCCGAGGTCGAAAATTTTTACGAATCCAATACTTTCTTCTATTGAATATAGAAGAAAGTAAAAACTACACTTGGTTAATTCTAAACATTCTTGGCTACTGTATTAAAAAGAGAGAGAATAATCCATAACTGAAAAAAGTAGATAAAAAGATTCTGTTCCAAGCTACATGACAGATGTAGGTGGTGTTCATTAAAAAAAAAAAAAAAAAAATCAGCGAATAAGTATGACCTTATCAAAAGATAAAACTCAGCCTACCGTCTCTGCATCTCATCTTTTTATGTTTATGACATTTTTTAATATGTTATACAATATAATAATTAGAGTTGAATAGTGATTTTTGTCGAGTACCAAATAGTCAGTATTTGGGCCAAATACTTAAATTTCAATGTAAATATTTTTCACACACCAAAACAGCTTAATTATTTTTATCATTTCTTGCATATGAAAAACAATACAATGTGCATTAAAAGTATCAGCGTAAATCTGAAGCAATAAAAGAAATTTTCAAATCAAAATCAGAATATCATAATTATTATTTGTTTAAATCTTTGATTTTTTTTTTTTTTTTTTTCCCGCATATAAAATCTCAAATATATGTAAATTGACTAAAACAGCCAGATTCATTAAATAAGAATAAATTTCAAAAATTGATCTAATTTATATGAAAACTTGCACTTGTGAGTGTATCAGGGGTCATTCTAGAGTCTGTAAAACTGGGTTTGTTAAAGGACCTTTTGCAAAATTCTATATCCTGATGAAGGGCCTTTCACAAAACTTTTTATCCTGAAAAAGGAGTCTTCACATTTTTTTTAATCCATAAACAAAGATTCTCTACATTTTTTTTTTTATCTCTTGAAAACAGACCTTTGATAAATATCATATTTCAAAAACTACAAGAACAAGCCTACACATACATATAGTATATGTTTGTGAGTTTATTATGTTTTTAAAAACTCAAATAATATAATTCTTTTGTTACTTTAAAAATATCTTACAGAAAAAGTTCTATGTGAATTTTTTTTTTTTTTTTTTTTTTTTTGACAAGTCATGAAATAACTAAATAAATTATTGTTCTGTAATTTTTCTAATTCAAATGCATTATTCATAAAACTGTTGATAATAAAATAATAAAAAACAGTTGCACTTCGGGAGTGCCGACAGAAGTGAAAACGTGAACAATTACGTGTGTATTTCTTGAATCGCCAGGAAATATTTTATTGTGTGGGAAATACTTTTAAATGAAGTGTTTTTTTATTCATTAATATAAACTACTACTACAAAAATTATATTACAATTTTATTTAATGCGCTAACTGCAATAGAAACAGTGTCCGGAGATGATAGAAGTCGTGTAGAGCCGCACCAGATTGTAAAAACGTGAGAAAAATGGTGGCTTTGGCCTTTTTCACGGTTTTGTGAGGTCTAATTGCAATAGAGACAGTGTCCGCAGATGAGAGAAGTCGTGTAGAGCCGCACCAGATTGTAAAAACACGAGAAAAATGGCGGCTTTGGCCTTTCTCACGGTTTTATGAGGTCTAACTGCAACGTTTCCGGCTGCAATCTTTAAGATATAGTGGCCGGAGATGACAGAAGTCGTGTGAAACTGCACCAGATTGTAAAAACGTGAGAAAAATGGCGGCTTTGGCCTTTCTCACGGTTTTGTGAGGTCTAACTGGAATAAAGACAGTTTCAGGAGATGAGGGAAGTCGTGTAGAGCCGCACCAGATTGTAAAAACGTGAGAAAAATGGAGGCTTTTGCCATTATCACGGTTCTGTGAGGTCTAACTGCAACGTTTCTGGCTGCAATCTTTAAGAGACAGTGACCGGAGATGAGGGAAGTCGTGTAGAGCCACACCCGATTGTAAAAACTTGAGAAAAGTGGCGGCTTTGGCCTTTCTCACTGTTTTGTGAGGTCTAACTGCAATAGAGACAGTGTCCGGAGAGGAGAGAAGTTGTGTAGAGCCGCACCAGATTGTAAAAAACGTGAGAAAAATTGCGGCTTTGGCCTTTCTTACGGTTTTGTAAGGTCTAACTGCAACGTTTCCGGCTGCAATCTTTAAGACACAGTGTCCGGAGATGAGAGAAGTCGTGTAGAGCCGCACCAGATTGTAAAAACGTGATAAAAATGGCAGCTTTGGGCTTTCTCACGGTTTAGTGAGGTCTAACTGCAATAGAGACAGTACCCGGAGATGAGAGAAGTCGTGTAGAGCCGCACCAGATTTTAAAACAATATACAGTATATAATTATTAACACTTCACAATAGCACGTTAATTGTATGATACATTATTTGTATCATTCAAGGATGGAAAGCGTTTGCTGACGATGATGCGAGTTCAATGATTTTTGTTCACCCAAAAGTTTTCACTTCAAATGGAAAGCGTTAGCTGACGATGACGGGAGCTCAATGATTTTTGTTCACCCAAAAGTGCTCAACGCGCCTAAAGAAGTTTTCACTTGAATAATAATAATTTTATATGACAAAAAATATTTTTACCAATTTTAATATTTTAACTTAATTTTAAATTTAATTCCACTATTTGGTCGCCTAATATAGGCATATTTGGCCGAACCGAATATTCGGTGAAATTCTGGTAATAGTAATATTTTATTATAATGTTCAAAATCAGAAATATTTAAGGTAAAGAGATCAGTGATCTCTTAAAATCTGCACCAGTGGTCGTCATCTTCACAAAAGACATGTTAAAACATTTAATTAACATCTATGAATTTAAAACAGCCGGCACAAGAATCCCTAAAACCGGAGAATCTAGCTTGTACGGATTCAAATCTATAGATTGCCATAGATGTTAACTAACGGTTATTTTAAAATGTATTTTGTGAGGGTGACAAACACTGGTGCAGATTTTAAGGGTGACAAGCACTGGTGTCTATACCTTATAACACTTTTACAGATACATGAATTACATTTAATGCTTTTTAAAATTAGCTAAACACTAAGTATGTGTTATTTTTAAAAATATTCCATTTGAAAACGGAAACTCATCTAAAACTGATTCATTCTTATTAAATCTACTAAAAGTTTTCATGTATTTCAAATATTCTAATATGTTTTTAAATGGCGTTAATTCATAATTTTGCATTTAAAAACCATCATACTAAACAATCTTTCTATCAAAGCAAGCTTTTTTTCTTCCGTCTCACACAACAAGCAACAAGAAACCGAGATCCGAGAAAAACAACAAACAAAATTGGCGATTAAATCTTGGCAATTTAAGAAAAAGCTAACTTGCCAAATGTGGTACACGTTTTGGCTGAATCGCAATCCTTTCCATCGATTGTTTTTATTTGCCGCCCGACCGCTAATAGCAATTGGCGCTGCAGTAAGCGGACATTATTTTGTATTATGCTGTGCCGCTTAATATTGTACTCGCTTTGATGGTAACCCTTAAAAAGGTCCAAGATGAGTCATGTGACATGCTCTCCTTGCGCATGCGTATTCGGTGGTTTCCTTGGTAACAGCTCATTTTCAGTACATTTCTATGGCAACGGTTTCAATGTTTTTGTTTACTTTACGTAGTTTAATATTCTTTTGTTCTAAGCCATTTTGATTTTGATTTTACTTCTTTTTTATTTCGTGCAGTTGAACTTTAACCGACAAAATGCTTAAAAATAGTTGAAAAATTATTATTTGTTGTTAAATTTAGCTCTTTAAAAGTTTAAATTTTCTTTTATAAACACTTTTAAACTTTGTTGAGAAACGATGAAAAAAATATTTATTAAAATGTGAAACATGTGTAAAATTATTTCAAAAGCAATTTATTTCAGTCATAGGACTGTCATGTTACCTAATAATGATGATAATTTGTCGAACTGATATTTTAAATGCTAAAATAGCGATAAAAGGCCAAACACAGCAACCTATTGGAGCATGTCACGTGATTCATCTTGAACCACGGAAAGCTAATCCTTCATCCATTGAATCAGCACTCTAATTTATATATCTCGTTGCTTTAAACATGCTTAAGATTTTTTTTTTTTTTTTTAATGCGGAAATTATATTTACATTTTCCTAAGATCTAAGAATAAGCTCGCCATATGCTAAAAATGAATCACGATTAAAAAATTTTCTTGAGAATAAATCTTCACTCATGCATGCGCAATACAGTCGGTTTTGCAAAACGTTTTGTTTATAGATCATTTGCATTTTAAAAGTTGAAGAATAAAGATGTTTTTCTCTTATATGTCATTCTTTATTGATAATTGCTTGTTAAAAGCTTTTTTAATGCTAAAAATAAGAATGAACAATTTAAAATAACATTTATAAATGTTTAGAATATCAGTTGTAGATTATTCTTATCATTAGTTATTTTTATTATAATTCGCATTTGTTTATACATTTTTACTTTTTTCTTTAAAAGAAGAAGGCAAAAAAAAAAAAAAGCTGTATACTTGTTAGTTATTACTAGTTACATTTTTATACCCAAACTTTTTTGTAAAAAAAAAACATTGACCTAACAACAGCCATAGGTTCCATCAGGTATAAACGAATTCTAAACCTGTTTTATCTATTTCTCTTTGTTTCGTAACTTAACAAAAGTAGAGATAAAAAGCATGTTATCTAGCAGATCCAAGTCGTAGGGCCTCGTGAAGTCACCTGGCATTAATCTACCCCCACTATCACCTAGTCGTATGTATATTTTAATCACATCAATTATCCGACTATCGATGATAATGGAAGTATTGTATTCGGCCAAAAATTTCGACATTAGTTTTCCCATGATTTACATGTTTTAAGGTCTCCTGAGTTCCTAAGTCCAATAGCTTATGCTTTGAATATTTACCAGCCTGTGGTGTGTGTATATGTGTATATAGAATCTCTTGATTATCTGACTATCATATCGCAAGAAAAAAAAAAAAAAAATTACAATTGAAGCAGATCTAGTGTACAGATCAATTAGTTGAGTTTTGGTGAAAATCTGAAAATCTGAAATGAAATATAGAAATTAGAAAGTGAAATAAAAAGTCGCTATCTCAAAAACAATTTTAACAATTTCCTTTAAATTTGGTAGGTAAATCGCCTGTTTAGGTGCCTTTTCTATTTCCATAAAAATTCTATCTAGTTCTGACCTAAAAGTTCAAAATATATAAAATTCAATGCACTATATTTAAATAAAATCCCTCAAACCGCCGTTATTTATAAAATTGAATAAATCAATCTCAATGTTTCTTTAAAAAAAAAAAAAAAAAAAAAAAATTTACATTTATTGAACAATTCGTAATAAAAATTAATTCGACAATTTCTCCATGAAGTCTAGATGATTAAAAGAAAAAACAAAAGTGTTAATATATGCAGATGATTGTTTAAATACTATTACAGCATTTTTTTTTTTTTTTTTTTTTTTTCCAACGTATTCATATTATTTTAATAACAAAAATTTTTCTTTCTTTAAAATAAATTGTAGATATTTATTCATATATATAAAAGAAATCTATTTTAATGTGAAAGAAAAATTTGTACTTAATTTTAAAAAATTAACTTTCCCCTTTCCACCAGAGAAAGCATAGTCTGAGTGCAACAAACTCACATAAAAACAGGAAACAGTCGTTATCAAATATTAGAAAACTTAAACGGTTAACAAACATACAAAACTTAACCAAACAATCTGATTTACACCGGGCTTACTGAAAATCTGGTTAGATGCTAGTGAAATTCAGTTACTTAACTTTTTGAAGATCATAATATAATACAACGTCCATCTGGTAAACGATTAGAGACGAACGATTAGAGATTCGATCTTCTGTTACTAGATGACAGGTTCAAATCCTGTATGTTCGTTATGATTGGGAATGTATTTTCAAACTTATATTCCGACCTAATAAGCCTTGACGTGCAAAAAAAAAAAAAAAAAAATCTGGAGTGACTCCACTCGACTTTCCGAAGATTGAGTAATTAACAGTTTTGTAGATAAAGTAAAGAAAGAGGAGTTGTTAAACAAACAAAAGAGAGAAAACCATAATAGAGTGTTTGAGTATTTTTCTCCATCTATTACACGATGTTTTATTTAACGCTACTGAACTTTGAGCCCATAGATCATAATGATAAAGAATTTTTCGTTGTGTCCCTGTAAAAACCTATAAATGCTAGATTCACCAAAATGCTTATAGTTAGTGCAACAATGATTTATAATACTCATATAAATTTTCAGCTCAATTCAATAAGGCGTTTAGATGCTATCGTACTTAGTCCCATAGGCCATAATGATAAAGAATTTTTCTTTGTGTCCCTGTAAAAAAACTGTAAGTGCTAGATTCACCAAAATCTATACAGTTAGTTCAACTGTGATCTATAACATGTGTAAAATTTTTTTGCTCAGATTAATAAGGCGTTTAAACGCTATCACACTTTTAAAAATTTGGCCCCATAGGCATAATGATAAAGAATTTTTCTTTGTGCCCTGTAAAAAAACTATAAGTGCTAGATTCTCCAAAATCTATACAGATTGAGTATTTGTGACCTATAATATGTGTATAAATTTTTTGCTCAATTGAATAAGGCGTTTAGATGCTATCGCACTTTTAAGATTTTGCTCCCATAGGCCATAATGATAAAGAATTTTTCTTTGTGTCCCTGTAAAAAAACTATAAGTGCTAGATTCACCAAAATCTATAGGGTTCGTACTATGGTGACTTACAATATGCGTACCAACTTTCAGGTTAATCGAACAAAGCGTTTAGACGCTAGCGTGTTCACTCACAGACATACACACATACATACACACATACACACATACACACACACACACATACATCATCGTAAAAATAGTGAAAACGGACTCAGGGGACCTCAAAACGTATAGAAACATCAAAATCTCGAATTCGGATTTTTGACATGATTACAATACTTTCCTCACTATAGTGTTCGGAAAGTAAAAAAATGATCGTAGAGTGAAATTTCAAATCCACAATACCGGAAAAGTCATATATATATATATATATATATTTAAGGCCATTTTTTAATACCTGTTGTATTCGAATCTTTATAAAACTATCCTTTTTAAACTTTGTCTATTTCGTGCGCATTTTTTGTTTCTCTATATTAAAAAAAAAAAATTACTGTCGCTGGTGTCATTTTTTTTTTTCGACCGCGTTTCCTTGCGAACAGCAGTGTCTTTATAACATTTCTTGCTTTTGTCTTGTGTAGTCTGTCAGGAGCAGAAGTCAGAGACTGTAGTTGTTCGATGTCGCGGAACATACATGTGTGCAGGCCCGTGCTGGCCAGGGGGGACAGGGGGATTTGTCCCCCTGCGCCCTCTGTCTGAGACTTTCTTGGCGCCCTCAGTCAATTAAAAAAATATGTCATAAAATTGAGTCATTCTGCACAAAAAATCAATGTGTTTTAAAAAATATAGAAAGGTCAGTTCTTATCTTTTTTTATAATAAGAAAAACTGTCGATTTCTATGGAATTACGATTAATACATATAAACATTTGCAAGAACAATTTCCTCAATTTTTGCCTGTATAGGCTGAAGAATACAAAGTAGGAGCCTTTTTTCATTCTTATCAGGATGAGGAGAGTGGAGTGTTAGTAAAATAAAGTGTCCAGGGTATTTAATATCCCCTTATATCGTTCTGAGAATTTTCATTCTCATGCTGGGTAGAATCAGAGGCAGTAAAAATCCCCCCGCATTTTTCTTGTAAAAGTAAAACAGGTGCAAATCATTCGAATAACATTTATAAATGATCAGCCAGTCATTACGTAGGCACCCTCCTAGTATAGGAAAATGTAAAGGAAATGAACTTTGAGAAAATGCCTCTAGAAGATAAATTGCATGAAAACTGGAAACACAGAGTATGAGTGCAAAGCTATAATTGAGAAAAAGTCGGTGAAAGAAAGGTATTTTATTCTAATAATTTCACTAATGTTACATTCTAATATGGGAGTACATAGGTCGCAGAAAAGAAGTGGTTATTTTATTCCAATAAATTCTTTGAGAGGGGCACGAAAGCAGTGTAAAGGCCGCCAATGCTCATAATTTAACTAACTTTCTTTTCTTTTAATTATTTTGCTTATTTATATATTCACCTTCTTATTACACGATCCTAAAATTAAAAGATAGCTCCAAATTCCCTTGAAAAAAGCAAAATTCTAGCAAAAATTCCTATATAAAAAAAGTATAAAAATAGCGTTCCTATATAAAAAAAAAAAAAAAAGGTATAATAGAGTTCATACAGTTTTGTTAAATAAATCCTTGTCGAATCATGTTCTTAGTCAGTCTAAAAACAGGATTCGACAAGAATTTTTTTAACCGTATGAAGTGTACTTTTTTTTATATAGGAATTTTCGCTAGTGCTTGAACACTTTTGTTACCGACTGTACATTACATATAGATATTTAACTTTAATATTATATTACAGTAAGGGACTACGCAACACGACCAGTACAATGATCGGTGAGAAGAAAGACTGGATTTCATTTTAATAATTACATTGAGAATGATACAAAAACAATGTTAAGAGGAGACTAAAAACACACGTAATTTAAATGTAAAATATTTTATAATTGTGATTATTCATATATTAAAGATTCTTGTAGCATTATTGTAAGGGACTCAAGGACCAATATACAGCAGCATGTGAAAGAGGGGGGACACAGGGCATCTGTCTTTGCAAAAATATACCTGGGTACAATATCAGTTTTAAAGAGGTCGTCTGGCACACCAAAATATTTCTTATGCTTTCCTTAAAAAAACAATAATAATAATTTTTTACTTATACATATGACACAGTGCAAAAAATGCATGAAGAATGATAATTTAGACGCATTCTTTTCTAATCATTTCAATATGCCAAGCGCCATATCAGTGTCATAACACCATTAAATGTCTTTAATTTAACTATAAAAAATTGTATAGATTTGATTGATTATTTAAACAGTTATTATGAAATTAGTTGGCCCACAAGGGCTCGCTTCGGGCTGACAAGGTAAAGGAATAACTTCTTTTTCTTTACTAATTATTTCACAGGTGTCATAGCAGTATAAAAGTTGGCTATAAAAGCTCCATAATTTTTATATATTTATAATATTTTCATTCAAGCTTCTATAATTTTTCTTATTAATATGTTCAATCTTGTCAAAATTAGGCTTTTGTGGGGTGGATTTTATTGTGAGGGGAGCTTTTATCCATGACTCAAATTTTTAACTCCCTCCTTTTTATATTTAGAGCCCAGGAAATGCAGTGAGGAATAAGCTCATAAATGGAAGGTGCATGGCTCAAAACCAGCTCGCGGTCATTGGTCTCGATGTACAGAATTTTCTGTGATTTTCTCCAGAAGATACACTATATTTTTAAACGCTTTCCAACAGAGTTGAAAATTGCTTATGGCTTCAGTATATTTCTTGTCAGTCTGCCTGTCCACGCTCTTTTTTCTGTAAATATTTATGGAATGCTTAAAACTGGTATATATTCTCAGGTTCACAATGACATGTCCATTATTGAAAATGGTATTAATAACACTGTTTGTGGACAAGGGCTCACAAAAGTATTGCAATACATTGCTTTCTATAAGAGGCATTTTTAAAGCCCGTTTTTATACCTTTACACTGCACAAAGTATAACGTAGTTAACATGCATTATAATATATATATATACATATAAAAAAGCAAGTTTTGCAATAGAATTCGTTATGATTAGTGTTAATTTTTGTTTTACAGGGCCACTCAAAATAACCAGATGCATTGTAAAATATAAGTGGATATGGCTTGAAGGGTATTTAATTTGTTTTATATGGCAGAGATGAAACACTGGCACAGAATTCATACCCCTAATAATAAAACGAAAATTCCTACTTTTTAAATTGACGATATTATAGGTAGAAAAATTTCTTAAACAAAAACCAGTATGAGTTCTGCACCAGTGTTCCACACTATTCATATGGTTTTTAAGAACACTTTCTAACAAACTTAGAAAATGTTTGTCTGTCTGTCTGCGATCTAACTTATGGTAAAATTAAAGACATGACTAACATTTCTGATAAAGGCATGAATTCTTTTATTATAATTTTTAAAAAGAAAATTAGAAATTATTTTAATAATTACATTTTTATTGTTAATGATTATATAAAAGTATGATACTATTTAAAAATACATGATATGACTGATCAATCCATAACTTAAAAAAAATCAAGAAATATTAAGAAACACAATTAATAAAGTTTATACAAAGTTCTTAAGAAATTTAAAATGTTTTTCTGTCAAATTTAATCCCCCCCCCCCTCTCCCTCCAAGTTAATTGTATTGAATTGTTGTTGATTCGTTTTCTACTGATTTCTCTGAATAGTAGTTTTTCAAAACACATTTTAAGTATGCAGTTGCCAAAATTTCTCGCTGTTTACATTAATTTATAATTCATAAAAAAATAGATTTAAATATTTCTTTTTTATGATAAAAAATTAGTCATTCACTGAGTTTCATTCAAAGTATTATTATTATTAATATTTTATGTGTAAGCAGAAATAAAAACTGATTAATTAATATATATATATATCCAAAAAATAAACTTTTTTTCTTTAATGCCATATCATTAATAAATGAAAGTGCCTTCATTCTATAGATTTAAGATAGAGAAAAGTGAAATCTGACTGATGAATAATCACAATATATTTTATTAATTTAAAGTAAATAAATTCATTATTCTAATTTTAACTTACAAATTAAATTAAAATATTTTGCTTGATTATTTTTCATTTAAAAATTTATAATTAGAAATCAATGTACGCAAAATAACAGAAAACTAACTTCGGGAAAAATTTACCTAAAAAATAATATAAATTAAAATTAAGTTTTAAAAGCGATAACTGTTCTTTCGATTACTCAGCCATTTTAAACAATGCGAAAATATTTCTTTTATTATGTAGAGCAATACTTCTTACTAAACCAAAATTAGTTGCATTCTTATAAAAAGAAAACTAGCCATAGTTCTTTAACTATCTCCTTGAAGGACTATCTAAAGGTCTTTAAATATTTCATCCGTATTTATTATTATTGTTATCGTAAAATTAAGTTGGGAAAAATTATTTTTATGTTTTGATTGCTACATGAACTCCACATGAAAAAACTTAAATATTTAATTTTCTTTTCCTTATTAAGAGCCTACAGCTAAAAAAAATACCAAAGTTAAATTTTTGTATTTTTAAACTAAAAAATAAAATATTGAATATTAAAAAAAAAAAAAAAAAAAAAAAATTATATAGAAATCGCATTCAACGGATGCAAATATTCTGAATGTGAAAACGGAATTTAAAAAAATGTATTAGATGTTGAGTAATTCTATAAACTTTCCCATAAGAATAATATTGGCTTGGGATGTCGGCAAAGACAGGTAGTGCAGGGCCTTAATCCTATAAAAGTCGTAATGTATTAAATTAAAAATAATAATAAATAGAAAGAAAAAAAATAGTAATGTAAAATAAATATAGCAGTCGTTTTTCAAAGTCAGTCTAACAATATAAATATCTGACGTCACACTGAAAACACCTGCATGCATAATTATGCCTCAGCATAGAAGGCGCCCTTGTGACACCCCTGTCCACCGCCCTCTAAGGTACCCAGCACGGGCCTGCATGTGTGGCCTGACTGATGTATCGTCAATTTAGTTATATTCTGTTCTTTTATTGCGAAAAAGATGTAAATATGTAAATAGAAATTTATATAGTTATTGTAATTGTGCTTCATTTTAATTAAAGTATTAAGTAATGGGATTCCAGATGTCGTTCTTAAATGTTCTATCGTGGAATTCTATTATAGTACAAAAGCATACGGGAAATCATGCACATATTGTAAGAAATTAAGTATTAAAAATATAATGGAAAGGTACTGGAAATTAAATCTTTTGTAAACGTATAAGAAAAAGTAAACGGAGACGTTAAAAAATCTATTTATATAATTTAAATGTCTAATATTATTGTAGTTTATTATTGGTATGAGTGTATTAAGGATTTATATTATTTTTTCTGAAGTGGAAATATTCATTTATTATTTTTATTGAGAAATAAACTATTAAAAAATATAAATATGGAATAAAGATTAAGAATCTCATTTATCTGTTTTCAACTAAAAACTATTGTAAACTTTTTGAGACTTTGGATAAACATTTAAATAGATTTACATAATTTTTTTTACAGCGTATCTTGATTCAGTATTGGTGCTTTTCGCTTAACGCTGCTTTAAGGCTATATCTAAGCTTCAGTGACATAAAATCGCATCAAACTTGATACGCAATATAATTATTAAGCTAAACCACACTGTTCAAAATTTCAACAGAAAACTCTGTGTAATCTATTATCTCAAGTCTTACGTAAAATTACAGAAAAAAATAAAGAGAGATGTTAAAAAACTTATTTTATACATTCGTTTTAATAACTAATATTAATTTAATTAATTATTATTGAGAATATATTTCGGACTTAGAATGCTTTTTCTAAAGTAGAAACAGTCATTTTTAATTCTAATTAAAAAAATTAAATAATACAGTTAGGTAAAAATATAGAATAAAGATTGAGAATCTCGATTATTCAAATTTAACTAAGAATTACTGTATGTTTACAGAGACTCTGGATAAATATTTACATTAAATTTACAAAAATTTTTAACAGTGCATGGAGATATAATTTTGGTTTACATCAATTGACATGAAATTTTACTATTCCATTCTTTTCTGGATTAACGTTAGAGCTGTTTTTCAAGTTATGTTGTGTTCGAATAAAAGGAATTCATATCTAATAACCATAATACTCAAAATAATTAAACTTTTCCTAATTAGATATATTCGTATAATATAAAAAAATTTCTTGGTGTTCACTGTATAAGGCAAAGAAGTTAGTTCAGTCAACATTACTAGAATTCCGTGTAACATGTTTTACTTTGTGAATATGATAATATTTTAATTTTTTGAAACTTGAATTTAATTTTCTAAAAAGTATGTTAACATAACTGTAAAATTGAGTCATAAAGTATGAAAGATCTTTATAAAGTCCCAATACTTAAGATGAAATACAACCAAGTATTTTCTTTCCTTTTCTTTTTTTAGTACGACAGGACAATTGCTTTTAATCAATGATTTTAGCGTTGCGGAAATTTGCAATAGTCTACCTTAAATCAAGCATATAGTTATAATATTTGACGTTTTAATTCGCTATACAAAGGTACACCAGTGAAGTTTGTGTCGTCGCAGACTCCATCTTAAATAACTATTAGGTAACTAAATAGATAAATCAGAGCACGAGACTTGGAAGTAAATTCAAATAAAGCTTTTATTAGTGCTTAAGATCAGAGAGGAATAATTTGACCGAACTCAATTAAATAATTGAATAATCTAATAAATTAGAGAAATATAAAGAAATGGCCTCACCCAGGCGAAATAGTAGAAGCTTAATGAAGACTGCTCTCTGTCTATCACTAAACTGTGCTTGCACAAGAACTGTTGTCAGGATTCCCTTGGCGCGACAAATTCTTCACTCAAATCTTACTCTATCCTACAACACCACAAATCTCTGCTATCTCTTAATACTCGCATAAGAACCATTCTCCTCTACACCAGATAAGTGCTAGCATAAGAACTATTCTCCTCTACACCACACAAACACCAAAGATACCTTCATATTTATCCTTAACTCAATCGACTCTAATCTCTTCATTTAACTAAACTTTAAAGCCTCTTCGTATTTACTAGCACTTCGGGACTTACTTCCTCCGTTGCAGCTCTATGTTGACGCAAAACCATTCCAACCTAATCTGAAACTTCGCCGACTGTTGGCGTCGAAGCATTCCAAAGTCCCATCTATTGCGTCACCGGGAGTAGCTGGATCTAGCTCAATTTTAAAACTGTGGTGACCTTCCATGGTCTCAACCTTACACACCGTTTAACCGATCGGTACGAAAATTGCTATACTTATTAATCAGGAGAAAATCATAGCTAACAATGTACTTTTTACTTCAATCGGATAATTCCTTCAAAAGATATGAAATAAAAAACCCATTTTAACTTTGAAATTATTTAAAAGGAAAAACAAGTTGATGCCAATAGGTAAATAAATAAATATAAGTATTAATTTTGTCTTTCAGACATAAAACGAAATATAGTAATTTTTATGTCAAAAGAAGAAAAAAAATGAACTTGTAAAAATTTTCTTTAATTTAAATTGAGAGACAATACAATTTTTTCAACGCTTTTTGAATATATTTACACTAAAAAATATATATAAATAAAGAAAAGTCTTTCCTCTTTTCTCCTCTCATATCAAGATAAAGAATATTTGAAATAAAATTGATAAAAATCGTGGTAAAAATGGAACAACTTTAATTATATGCTCCCTTGACGAAATTGGAAATTTGACACCGAAATAGCTCAGACGTTTCCAAGACCCTTAATTACGCCATTGCGATAGCTCACAGTAAAAAAAAAAAGTCCTGTTTGCTGAAGTTTGCTGCCAGAAATTTTCTGTAATTCAGAAAAATACGTTCTATTAACGAATTTTTCCGTTGGTAGAACATATTTTTCTAAATTACAGAAAATTTCTGGCAGCAAACTGCAGCAAACAGGACTTTTTTTGAACAGTGTATTTTAATTCACTGTTAAAATGGCAACAAAAATTTAAAAGTCGCCAAGGGAGTTTTATACTAAAGATGTAGTAAAGAAATTCTACGAAATGAATATAGTAACCGTTGTTAAGGAACGGAACACAGGCATGTTTTTAAATGGAAGAATAGACTAAAAAAGTCCTACTAAATCAAATTCTGTTTTGTGCAGAATTTTATACCTATTACATAAATTATTATTATTACTATTACTATTATTATTATTATTATTATTATTGTCTATGAGTTAATTGCAAATTTTTTTTGTAAATTTTACATGTGTGATTTATTTTTATTTTCGAAAATTAGCGGAGATTGGAGACTAATTGAATGGAAATTAATTCATCTGAAAGAAATTAAAAGAATTCTACACGAAGATTTTTTGTATGTATATGTAAAGAACGCATTAACGCAATAAAGGGTAACTGTTACTGAGAATAAATACAGAGAGGCATAGAGATACCTAAAAAGAATGTTCTCCCATTATATTATATTCTTATCTATAAAGTACGTTGCTATAATGAGATAACGGAGAAGTATCTAAAGAAAAGTTAATGTACTTGAACGAAAGTCAGGAATTGATCGGTTTGGAGAATAATGCAAAAACTGGTTGATTTAATGAACTGGGAAAGTTTTTCTTCCCTTTACATAAAAAAAAAAAAAAGTAAAGTGAAGAAAGAGAAAAGATCTGCATAAAAATATCTTGTTATGACATATCTGCATATTTGTTCTTGGGGTCAATTCCATTAGACTGTGATTATTTTATTTTATTTATTTAAATTTTAATCCAAGCTTATTTTAAATTCTATGATATCTACAACGCATGTTTGTTATTTTTTAATGTATGAACGAAGAAGTTTCATAATTTTTATTTTTATCTATATTTAAAATAACATACTTTCTTATTTTTAGTACCTTAAACTTAACATTCTATCTAGTTTCAATCATTATCTTGCAATTGTACGCAAATGTATTAATTCCCCATCATACTGTAGGCATGGGGAACTTAGGTAATCGTGAAAATTTTCGACCTCGGTTTTTTTTATTTTTTACACGTTTTCAGGTGTGAGGAATCAGAAAATGACAAAATTTGTATGGTATCCTCTGTAGTGTGTCTGTTAGTTTGTTAGTCCGTTAGTGTGTTAGTATGTTAGTATGTGTACACAATATCTCAAGTACAAATAGTTGCAGAGAAGTCAAATTAGTTTTAAAATATTACTTTCGACACTGGCAAGAACCGTATTCATTTGCTACATTCGAATTAAAAAACTTCATAAATTATTAGAAAGTTACGATTTTCTTAACATGGGAGAATAGGGCAAAATTTCACTTATACGTGTATTAAATGGAAAACGTTTACTGTAAAAATGTCAGACCAGTTTTAAAATATTAGTTTTGATGTCAGAATGAACATCGTTAACTATAAACGTGCAACTTTGAAAATTTCGCAAGTTATTGGGAATTTACGAATTTCCTAACATGGCAGAATAGGGCAAAATTTCACATAAACGTCAATTTTCAGGGATATTTTCATCGTAAAGATGTCAGACCACTTTTGAAATATTATTTAGGATACCAGCATGAATATTATTGACTATGAATTTTACATAAACGTGAATGTTGAGGGATATTTTCATCTTAAAGATGTCAAACCGCTTTTGAAATATTATTTAGGATACTGGCATGAAGATAATTTCTGCTACCAAATGCGCCATTTTTAAACAGGGACAAATTTGAACTGTTGAAAAAATTGTAAACAATTAAGCAAAAAATAATTTTATTTCCAGACTCCCTTTTAGTTTTGAATGAAAACAGATATAAATAAACCCTTTTGTCTTTTATTTTCAAGTTTGTTATGCATTTTGATACATATTACAATATTGTTAATTTTTAAATTCTATTTTCTAATTTTTTTTCAGATTTCAGAATAACGACTGTAAACTGAAGAAGCTGAGCTCGACTACTCCGACAATCATTTTGTCTCGACAAAATATTTTCGTAATTGAAAGAATCAAAACATTTTGACATCAGACATGCTACCAGTTATTTAAAGAAATCACGAATTCATAAATAATTCAACAGAATACCCTTTATAAAAATATTTAGTACTCTATTTTTATTTATTTTTTAATACTGCATAGAAGAAGAATATTTAACATTTGAATTTTCAAAACTGAAAGCCCTATTGTTTAAATTAAATCACTATTTTTTATATCTCTTTATATACAAGCATTAAAAAGATAGAAAAGAAACAAATAATCCATTGAAATTGCTCAAAACTTGGCTTTAGAACCCCGTTGCCTTTTGCTGTATCGTTGCTTTCTGCTGCAGCTTAATAAGTTCAATTCTTTCTATAATATTACAATTTCATTTCGATAGTAACAACAAATTAAAAATGATAAATATTTACATGCCACCGATCGAGCACTATTCAGGGCAAGGAATCGCCAACTCACATGCCACCGATCGAGCACTTGTTGAAGAATAATGGGAACTGGAGGCTCTTTCAACCACAGCAATAGTGACTTCTTCGAAAATTTTGGGCCGCGGTAGCCCAGTCGGTAGAGCGCCGGCCTCCTAATTGCGGATTCGCTACACAAGCCGGCCAAAGACCGTCGTGTACACTAATGGTGGCTGGTGCACATAAAATATGTCGTGACCCCAATGTCCTCCTGATTCCCATCAAAAAGTATACCTCTGGGGGTCAGTGAAGCGGGAGAGCCATCCCTTCCGTGGAGGATCAAAATTGCGATGGCATGTCTCCGGATCATCACTTGGGGTGAGTCCCAGACCGTCGCCAATTGCCCATCTGCGCAGCACTAGTGCTACGTAAAACCCAATCAACCCAACTCTTCGAAAATTTCATTCGCTACCGGTTTCCGCCCTCTTCTGGCAGTACACCCAAGTCTCCATTTCCTAATCATCTTCTTCAAAACATTCTTCTACATGAGCCCTTTTCTCAATCCCTTTAAAAAATGATATACACGCAGTACAGCTTAGTTGTTGCTACCGTTCTGATAAAACAGTTTTACCAGTAACGCTCGAACTTTCTTCTGTAAGGGCATAATTAACAATGACATACGTACGAAGAATGGTTTTCTGGATCTGACTGCAACTCTCTTTATAGGTTTGAATTTGCATAAGAAAGCTTTGAAAAAGGCCTGGTGGTCAAAATTTGAACTACTTTTTTATTGCAGAAATCGTTTCCCCATGGTCAATATATCGTACATACCAAATTTCATCAAAATCCGGTAGGCAGAACGGGTTCTAGTGGGGTCTGAATAGGGTCACTTTAATTATAATCATCCTGTATACCTTCTTTGGATAGAATTTATTATTCTTATTTCTTTAGGAGCATATAAAGCTATGACAGATATTGAGTCCTTTCATCAAGAAAATATTTGCCAAATTTCATTAGATTTTTTTTTTTCTTTTTTTGGAGTACATAAAAGGATGACAGAGAAACTCTCCTGTTTCTGAGGGGAAAAAAATCAAATTGTTTGGAAATCAGACGAAAAAACAAACAAATAAAGAAAAAGATAAAAATTGCTTAATTAAATGTTTGTATTAATACATCATGGAATTTAGTAAGTCATCATTTACACCGATTGAATTCCTTTGTAGAATTGATGAAGTAAGCCATATTTTGAACGCTCTTAACAGTTAAGTCAATAAAATCGATTTAAATTTATAACAGCAGCACACAAGAGATTGGCTTATTTTATGTTTAAAGCTGAATATACGCAAGCGAAGTGATGACGTCACTGGCCATCCGTCGATGCTAGAAAAAGATTTCCTGTGTTAATCGCCCATTGGATTTTTTGTAAAAAATTATTAAAAGTCGAGGAAAATTATTTCCCTAATTTACTCCCCATATTTGGTTATATACATGTATTAGTTATCGAGTACATGCGTTAGATTGAGTTGTTTTTGCTGTAAAATTCATAAAATTTGAATTTTAAATTTCAAAACTCTAGGAAAAAAAAAAAAAAAAAAAAAGGCAAACTTCCATATTTGATTGAAAACATAAACATTTCATTTCAAAGGATGATATCTACACAATAAATATCCAACTACTTAATTTACTAATTAAAAGGAAAATGATAAATATTCTATCATAATTTGAAGTCAAATTTGTTTTCAAATGTCTAAATAAAGTGCCTGATATAAGATACTCATATATTGAAGCGGAATAGATTTCATATGTGTCATCTTTGGCGGAAAAAAAATATCGCTAAATTATCTGGCGAACATATTTAATTCCTTTAAAAAATCATGGTTATTTTAACACCTTATATTGTGAGAGTAATGAATAATCTGAAGCAATATTTCGTACAATACATATTACTAAAATATACACCTGGCATGTATATTTTCGTGTTACGTGTTTGATTGCCAAATGCAAAACACGCCAAGGATGACAGAGTTTTGAAATTTAAAATTTAAATTTTGTCAATTTGACAGTAAAATAACTCAATCTAACACATGCATACGATAACTAATACATATCTATACCCAAATATGGGAATTAAAATGAGGAAATAATTTTCCTCGATTTTTAATAGTTTTTTACAAAAAATCCAATGGGCGATTAACATAAGAAAACTTTTTCTTGCATCCACGAACGGTCAGTGACGTCACACTTCGCTTGCGTATACAGTGAGTAATCATATATTAGTTTTTTTTTTTCTTTGTTTTGGTGATAATTTTTCTGTTTTTTGAAGAAATGAGAAATGAAATGGCTTTGAACTTCAGACATGCAAAGAACGTTCTAAAACTCATGCTGTACATCAGTGATATGTTACAGGTGCAATTAGGGGACCAATAACAAATATAAAAATAACAAAAATACTTTGGATTACTTTGTATCTTGATAAGCTACAGATGAATTGTAACTTCAACATATCACTTCAATAATCATTTACAATATTTGTCTGCTTTTTTTTTTTTTTTTTTTTTTTTTGTAGGCGTACCATGGCTATTTAGATAGATTAAAAAAAAAAAAAAAATCTAGAATTATAATTTTTTAACAAGTGTTTTTCCTTAACAAGAAAGGAGTTGATCAAAATTTTGCAAAAATCTGCAGAAAAAATGAAAAAAACTGTAGGAAAACAATATTCTGAGGCATAAAATGTTTACGTTTGATTTTCGTTAAAATGTGAGTATTTGTAGTTTTTATTATTATTATTATTATTATTAGATTTTTTACTGCGTGAAATATAACATTTCTTTTATCATATAAGTTCAAAGGTAGATATCAAGAGAAACTTATGTCAGAAGCTCATTTAAATGGAATGAATACGTATTAAGAAAAGTTTCGTAAAAAGAAGGAGCTAAATTTTATGTTTCTCTAACAGTTGCGAACTCCGAAGGGGTTTTTCATAAAATTGATTTTTTAAAGTCTGGTTGAAATAATTGGATCGCTAAATTAAATACGAATATGTGAAAAAAAAAAAAAAAAAAAAAACCTTATGAACTTTTAATTCTAATATAATTTTATTTATTAATTAAGAATTATGAGTTTATAAGGGTTTTTCCATAAAAATGATTTTTTGCTTGTGACTGAAATAAATAGACCTCCAAATTAAATACTTGGTATATGAGAAATCCTTTGCTGGTTTGTGTCTTTAAAATTATAAAAAAAAAAAAAAAAATTCAACTCAATCATTTAATGATAATTTTCTTAATTTTCACTCTATTCAAATGAACCTATGCATAAGTTAGTCAATACATCTAACTTTCAACCGTAATGAAAAAGTGCTATATTTTGTGAAAGCACGGTAAAAATTATATGCCACAAATACTATATATTAGCGAAAATTAAAAGTATGCATTTGATGATTTATAACAATGTTTATCTACTATTTTGTTAATTTTTCTGCAAGTTTTGTAAAATTTTGTAGAAATCTATTCTTGTTATAAGCTATTTATTTTTATAAGCTATATATTGTTATAAGTTTTATATCTGTTTAAATATTTGTGATATTCTTACAAAATAGCTTATGAATATTGTATGTAGGTTAAATCACGTGTTAAAGTCAAAAGTCATTTCTGGCTTTTTATAACACAGGGTAATCTAAGCATTTTTGTTTCTCTTTCAATTTATCGCTAGTCTCTTAATCGCACTCCTGTATAAATTGTAGGTTAAATCACGTGTTAAAGTCAAAAGTCATTTCTGGCTTTTTATAACACAGGGTAATCTAAGCATTTTTGTTTCTCTTTCAATTTATCGCTAGTCTCTTAATCGCACTCCTGTCTAAATTGTTACTGAAAAATGTGAGCCTAAAAATGTTCTTTGCGTGGTTCATCTTTTATATATATATATATATATATATATATATATATAGCAATATATAAATGCAGAAATATATAAACAAATGAATGAAATTAAATGTAGAAATATAAATACACAAATGAATGAAATTATACCCCAAAAAACACTGAGATCTTCATCAGGGAGGCCCCTCAGTGTAGGGGTGAATGAGAAGTTTCTGAAAGGACAGTAGCTATAAGCTAATAACTATCCTTAGCCCCCAACTTCTCACCAAACAGAAAACCACCAATAACTGAAGAGAAATCAAACATACATATATTTTATAAAATTATCAAATTGTAAAAGTTACAAAATTACATCAATTCATTTAAAAATATATACAATACAAAAGAGAATTACCGAAGGTAAACAAGAAAGTATAAAAAGAAATAAAAATTACAACCTTTCAACTGGAACACAAACTATCTTCGGCCAACGGGGCTACTCGTTGGTACTTCAATATCGCCCTTAAATGAGGAAGTAGAACCAACCGAGACAGGAAAACTCTGAAAAGTCACAGTTAAAAATTGTGACGGGAAACAGTTAATTTGCAAGGTATTTTTTAAGTCTTCAAGAGCATATTTTAAATCTTCTTCATTATTGCAAATAGAATGAATTCTTTTAAGCTGTGCGAACATAATATTTTTTAAAACTTTTCTACTTATATTTGAAAACCAATTAGTAAGACTATTTACTTTAAAATTAAAATCCTTTCTTTTATCATATAATCCAATTAGCCATTTATCTTCATTTCTCTTTATATTTAAATCTAGGAAAGAGATTTTATCGGTATCTGTACGGTTCAAAACCAATTCCTTAGGATATATTTTTTTAGAGATATTTTCGAAACAATTACAGTTAAAAACAATTAAATCATCTATATATCTAAAGAAAGTAATATTTATAAAATTTTTTTCGAAAAAATATAAAAATAAATTTGCGAAAGCACTCGAAAAACTCGTTCCCATTGGGATCCCCTTCCAGAATTCTTCACATCACATTTCGAGAACATTTTTTAACAAAAAGCATGTGTTTGTAAATTATATCTGAAAAGAAATATATGTATATATATATATACATATATTTAATTTAAAACTCGAAGTTTGGATTTAATAGTGTGGAATTCTTAGATTGTTATAAAAAATATTGCTGTGCTCTAGACCAGGGTACGAAATTTCCGGTCGCCAGCTCGCCATTGGCGAGTAGAAATTTTACTTTGGCGAGTAAAATTTCGGTCTAAATGTAGATAGAATTCTTTCAGTGTACGGTGCTACCAAAAACAAATTATCGATTTAAAAACGTAAAATTATGCTAATCTTAGGTAGGGGGACCAGACATCCTCTTTTTAAAAGGACAGTCTTCTTTTTCAACGCTCTGCCATCTTAAACGGAAAAAAATATTAAAAAACTAAAAAGTTCTCTTTTTTATGATTTTCGTCCTCTGTCCTCTTTTTCAAAGGAAAAGGATTTAGTCATTAATTTCAAAAAATTCACAAAACTTGGAAGCTCAGTCGGCTGTTGGCTGTGTCGAACTGTGAACACTAATTTTTTCTGCGTTAGGTTAACAAAAGAACAACTTTCTAATAAACTTGCCAAAGAATATTATAGTTTATGTCCATTCAGATGCTTTGAATCACAAAGAAATAAAAGTATTCCCTATATTTGTATGGTTTTTTGATCCAGATCACGGAATCGCTATTGAATTTTCATGAAATCATTAAGAAAGTGGTGCTCCGGTTGGTACGCGGTGGGTTGACGTGTGTTCTCACTTTTGCATGAATAATATTCCTCATAAAAATAAGCCCACCAGTGATCGAAAGATTCTGTCCTCAAAACTGGTATACGTGAGGCGCTGGATTCGATACCCGGTCGTGATCGTTGGCTTAACCGTTAGGAGTTTTCCGTGGTTTTCTCCGAAACTAGCGTAAGTATGGGCTAGGACTTCTTAGAAAGACCCCACGGAGGACTCTATTACTCAAGCCTAGAGCCCTAGTGCAAACAATTGGCCTTAATGATAACACTGCCACCACCTCACAAAAATATGCAAAAGTTAGTTGAATTCATTTTATCTCTTCCTGACAAAAACGCTCCCACAAAGCGACTGTTCAATTAACAAAATGTAGATATGTGAAAAAAATCCCCTTTATATACCTACTTTAAAAACTTATTAACTACTAAGACTAATTTAGGTTATACTTGTGAGAACTTTTATAAATTGTTGATAAAGAATGACTGTTCGTTAAAACAAATCGTTTCATCTGCCGAATATAAATCTTATTTTTTCGATTGCCAATTTTATTTTTTCTTTTACGATTATAGTTTCAATAAAAAAATGTGTCTACTAACATTTTATGTAACTGCATAAAAGTACCAAAAAAAAAAAAAAAAAGTTTTGTGTATGGCAAAAAATAATAATTAATAATAATAATAAAAAAAAAATCTATAATATCCAGTGACACCTATAAAAATTAGGGATTTTTCCTCTCGTATCATTATTAATTTAAATTAAGGTGTACAGATCCAAATTCATCATTTGAGATTAAAATTTTTTTCACGATTTGTGTAAAGTAGCTTTTGAATCGGTTTTTATAATCATTTTCATTCAATTTTGTGTCCTCTAAAATTACCTCTTTTTCAAAATTGAATGTCTTCTATTTTCTTATAAAATAAAAGACAATGTGTAATTTCTTCTCTTTTTCCAATAAAAATTCTGGTCACCTTATACGTAAAAAATAGTGTAAGTCATATTTTGTAGCGAGTAACTTTTTTTTCAGCAAGTGTAATCTAAGTTAAATGTCAGGCCCTGCTCTAGACTATCCAGGGCAAAACTAAATTAATAATAGTTATTTCCTGATAATGCAGCAGAAATAAAATAATCAGAAAAATAAAGATTTTGTTATTATTGGATGCCAGTTTGAAATGAAATAAAAAAAATTCTAGACTTACGATATTTGTTGTAAAAAACGAATCCAAATACTTAGTCTTAAACTTCCAAAAATCAGATTCAGTTCATTTTAGAGCGAGGCCTTATATTGACATCTCATTGTGTATTACACAAATTACATATACTGTAAGGGTTTAATATTTTATTGATCTTTAAATGTAAAAATTAAAGAAATAACGCAATTAAAACAAAAAATATTATATTATCTGTGTGTTGTACAAATTCCGTAACTGAAAATAGAAAAAAGTACACTACTAAACGTCATATTGATATGGATTTTTGAAGAATCTCACAACAAATCGTCTTGATGTAGGTTGGTGTAGATTTCAGTACGGGTAACGCTCTTATGACTTCTTTCTATAATTCTAAAGGGGAGTTAACGTAAGTGGATAATTGGTACTCAGATTCTATTTACTGTCACAGTGGAAGTAAAGCACTATCATTTTACTACTAGCCAGTATATGTATAAGTGCACCATGAATTGAAAATTCAGAACGTTTGAAAATGTCATGAAGCAAAAACCTCTGTTTTCATTTTTCTGATTGGTGAGTAAATTTTTTCATTGTGCATTTTTTTTTGCTCCGGTAAATCTGTAGATCAAATTAAGGTAATAATTATGGCGGTGTTCGAAAGAATAATTAACTGTTGTTGCATGCATATACAACAGTCTTCTTTTGCTGATGTTTGAAATTCTATAGTATCCATCTTAGGTTGGTTATCCCTGTAGGACTAGTTGGCATAGTTAAGTATGGGGTCTGTTGGCATAGCTATAACATAGCTATAGCATACCTTCACTTACCTCAATGATAATTCAAAGGCTGAAAAAACTCTTCAAGATGAAGAGTTTTCCCTCTCATTTTCTTACCAAATCCATAATGAGGATTTTCATTCGACAGTTTCCGCGAATCCCGGAGATCCTCAAAAAAGATGACAAAAGGTTACATAAAATAAGAGCAACAACGAATATTCCATAAAATTAGGGGTCTTCTGGCTACTCTGAATACAAAATAAATTACTTTATTTTGGTTAGATATCAGTGCCATCAGTACTTTAGGAAAATTGACAAAAACGATGGCAATGAGATTGGCATATACACTATTGTCGAAAAGGGGAAAAAACATAGAGAACCAGATGAGCATTCTTCAATTATGTACGACTAAAGTAAATTTTAGCAAAATTTAAACCCATATGTTCAAATAAACGAGCGCGCAACTCCTATATTCGTTGTTGATTTCAAACATTGAGCTAATTCTATCTTAATAGCTATAGGTAACTATAATAATTTATTTTTCTTATTTTCATTATTTGTATATACATTTAGACAGAAATTTTGGGCTAAATGTTATTAAAGCGAGAGTTTTTCCTTAAAAATTTCTGTGTTCTGCCTAAGTGTCCTTATCCCTATCACGCACTGTGAGGTCTCCTCTACGGGTATGCAAACTAGCCCCACACCCGAGGTAGTTGTAATACTTAAAAGCATGCTAGGAAAAGTATTTTTTGAGTTATTTAAATACGTATTTAATTCATGAATCATACATGTTTTTGTAGTCAAAGAGTTAAGCTTTTCGATTCTTTCGTCAGATTTTCTTTCTTTGAGTATCAAACACAAAAATTAGAAAAATCGAATAATTGAATCTATACCAACTAGCCCCGGTCTTCACTATTTCAGTGTGGCATCTACATCAAACTCAATATCTGAACATCTTACAACGGAAAACAGACTTCTCCCATTGGGTACAATCTTATGAAAAAAAAAATATATATCTGTATATATATATAAATTACGTGTCACGATGTTTGTCCGGGGTAAACTCCTAAACTAAGGAACCGATTTTAATGAAATTTTGCACACTGTGTGCAGTTTGGTCCAACTTGAGAGTTAGGATAGTTTTTATCTCAATTTATTGTCACAATATTGTTTTATTGCAATTATTTGTTAATTATAGACCTTTATTAAAGTTGCTCCAAAATATCTGTGAGTTCCATAAGTTTAATTGTTGCCAAAAAGAAAAAAATACGAGTTCATTTTCTTTCGACATAAAAGTAAATACATTTAATCAAACGTGAACGTTAAAAAATTATAAAAAGTTAAATTATACATCTCACGAAAATTGACGTCATAATCAATTTAAAGATTTTATTCTCATTGATAAAGTATGTAGTTATACACAAGCGAAGTGTGACGTCACTGACAGTCTGTGAAATCAAGAAAAAGATTTCTTATGTTAATGGTCCATTGTATTTTTTGTAAAAAAATATTAAAAACGAGGAAAATTATTTCCGGATTTTAATCCCCATATTTTTGTATAGATATGTATTATTTATTATGTGCATACGTTAGACTGAGTTATTTTGCTGTTAAATTGACAAAATTTTAATTTTAAATTTCAAAGCTCTGTCGTCCTTGGAGTTTTTCGTATTTGGCGATCAAAAACGTAACACGAAAATATACAAGCTAGATGTATATTTTCGTAATATGTATTGTGTGAAATATTGTTTCATATTATTCATTACTCTCTTAATATAAGTTGTTAAATTAACCATGATTTTTGAAAGGAATTAAATGTGTGCGCCAGATAATTTGGCGATATTATTTTTTTTCCGCCAAGGATGATAGATATGAAATTTATTCCGATGCAACATGTTAATATCTTATATCAGATACATTATGTATATGCTACAATTTATTTCACGTGACACGTGTGTTAAAAATGTATTTACGACATAACCTTGCTTTTTCAATTTTTGTTGCATTATTCTAATCTGTATCACTTCGTTTTCTTTAAGAAATTTGTGATCTATACATAACGTTCTAAATAAAAAGTAACCATTTCAATATTTTAAAACTTATTTAAAAGTCTGTTTTATTTAACATTAAATTTTAAAACTTAATTTAAAACTTATTTAAAAGTCTGGAAGAGTTTAGGACTGTTTATTTGTTTTGTAACGCTAATCTATATGATCGATGTTAGAAACTTTAATTAATTATTTCTCTTATTTTTCTTTACTTTTTCTTTAATACTCTCTAAAATTTCTGGAGTGAGAATCTCTCTCCTTAAAAAAGTGACCCCTATTTTGACACCAATTAAGGTGAGAAAACAATATAATCGCTCTGGAAAATGTGACACTTCTCACTTTTTGTGAAAGAGTGACGTATAGTTACTCTGTCACAAAGAGTGAGGTCGTCATCTATTGCAAGATGAAACTTTTGTAGAGTGAGAAATTGCTGGCGCCATCTGGTTATCATATTTCGAAAGAAATATGAAGGACTATTTCCGGACGATCTCATGTATGTATTTGTTTAACAGAACGTATTGAAGATTTTTGAAGAATAAAAAAAAGAAAATAATTATGTTAAAAGATAGTTTGGTAAATAATTTTTTCTATACGATTGACAAAATCGAAGCAATATTATTAATGGAGAATCGAAAATCACAAGAAACATAACGAAATTAGTCTTAGAAAGTAAATAGTTTTATTTAGAAATATATAAGGTATAAGAGAAAATATCAATGCAAATATTTAATGCACAACGCCTTAAAATCTGTAACAGTTTATATTTTTATTATATTTATTGACAGCTAACACATGTGAAATATTCAAAAATTTGGCTATAATATTTTACTTATTTTACTAATAACAGCAAGTTTTATACTTCTGAACAGGCGACTTATTCAGGAAACTCTGTAGATTTGTATGCGAACAGTTATTTTTTTATTTTTATTTTTTTTTAAACATGTACACTTGAGTAACTTCTTTTCCGCATAAGCTACTTTAAATGACTGCCTGTCATAAAGATTTTTTTTCAAGTATACAGCTTTTAAAATAATTCTAATTTTAGCAATTTCAAAATAATTTAAATTTTAAAATATCCTTTAGAATTCTTTAATTTTATATTGTTCATAAATGAAGTAAAAATTTAAAAATATGATTGATCACGTATGAGAATGACTTAATAATGTAAATTAAGCAGCTTGTATATGTGCTCAGTGGTTCAGTGGATAAGATACTCGCTTGCTACGGGAACGGCCTGGGTTCGATTCCCGACAGATCCAAACTGTGCATGCTTTGCACCGTTGAATTGGAGTCGATTCGCAAGGTGAAATGAAACAACATCGTCTAGTGTACACAATTTTTTAAGGGAAAAAAAACTGTCATATTCTTTAAATTGTTCTGAATAATCTCACTCTTAATAAAGAGTGAGAAATCTCACTCTTTCGAAAAGAGACTTTTCACTCTTTAGAGGTTGGCTCCATTTTGGCATGTTCAAAGAGTGATATACCACTCTTTGAGAGTGAGATCTCACTCTTCATATTTTAGAGAGTAACTTACCAATTTAACGTTCCTGATTAAATTTGTGATTTATATATGTATTTTGCATTAAATTTTCACTCATATTTATTGCTGAAAATGCGATCTTAAAATCTTGCAATTTTCTTATCTTAATACTCAATGCTTTCCTTCTTGATTAACTTGAATTTACTATTAAAATTTTAACATACTCAGAATCTTCTCACCACTTCGTTAAAATATATTAATCTTTTCAGTAATATATTAATCAGTATATCCCCACAACGATATTTGACAATTTTTTGTTGGCGATTATGGCTAAATCATAAATCTATAAATGATAAATGATAATCTAAATCATAAATCAAAAACATAAAATAATAAATCCAAAATAAACAACATATAGGCTGCCATATTATATCACAAACAGTCCAGAGCGACATCGTTATCGTTCAAAACGGCGCCAAAGAAAAGCTGTGGGGATATACTGATACTGAAGTTATAATTATCCGAATATAATTACTGAAGTTATATTATAAGTTATAGTTGTGGGTAACAACAGTAGTATTTCCCCACACCTGGATTTGGCGATTATGGCTAAATCATAAATCTAAAAATCATAAATGATAAAATCATAAGCTAAATCATAAATCTAAAATAAAAGCATGCAGGTTACCGTATTTTATTGCAAAGAATCCAGAACGACTTAGTTCGTTCAAAAAGGCGCAAAAAAAAAAAAAAAAAAAAAAAAAAAAAAAATCGCCAAATCCAGTTGTGGGGAAATACTATATACCTTATCAAATTATCAACGTATTACTTAGCCGCAGCAACGCGTGGCCGGGTCTGCTAGTATATATATATCAGTACAAAAACCCTTAACGGGTTAAAAGTTTGTGACGCAGCTACTTCATCGCTATAAGAATTTGAAGTATGGGTCTTAAAAATAATGATATCAAATTTTAAGTGACGCTTTACTATTAGTTAAAATATACATAGATTTTCTTATTTGATCATTTGCTTTTTTCTTTTATTTATATTTACAATGCAAACATAATATTTTTAACTTCAAGATAAGACAAATATATAAAATATACTCACTGATGATTTTCATTTGCACTTCAATTTCAAAATAACAGTTTCAAAAGGAATGATATAAAAATTCCAGTGACACCTCGGTGTCATTTTAAACGATTTGTCTTTAGATTCCATTAAAATTACCTTTGCTTTGTCTAATAAAGTATATTTACAGATTGAAACAGTGCTTTTAATTTTCAAATATACTGTCAAATAATCACACTTTCACTGAGTTTGCATTATAAATTGAAATTATTTATTTCAATAAATTGATTTGTCTTTTGCGTCACGCTATCCAAAACTGCAAGTGAAATTTGTACAAATGTTTTCTTTGCATCACACTATCTCTTTGCCCAAATTTTCACTTAGTTGGATACTATGATACAAAGTAACATTTACATAAATTTTACTTGCAGTTTTGGATAGCGTGACGCAAAAGACAAATCAATTTATTGAAATAAATAATTTCAATTTATAATGCAAACTCAGTGAAAGTGTGATTATTTGACAGTATATTTGAAAATTAAAAGCACTGTTTCAATCTGTAAATATACTTTATTAGACAAAGCAAAGGTAATTTTAATGGAATCTAAAGACAAATCGTTTAAAATGACACCGAGGTGTCACTGGAATTTTTATATCATTCCTTTTGAAACTGTTATTTTGAAATTGAAGTGCAAATGAAAATCATCAGTGAGTATATTTTATATATTTGTCTTATCTTGAAGTTAAAAATATTATGTTTGCATTGTAAATATAAATAAAAGAAAAAAGCAAATGATCAAATAAGAAAATCTATGTATATTTTAACTAATAGTAAAGCGTCACTTAAAATTTGATATCATTATTTTTAAGACCCATACTTCAAATTCTTATAGCGATGAAGTAGCTGCGTCACAAACTTTTAACCCGTTAAGGGTTTTTGTACTGATATCATTACTTTTTAGAGGTTATTGATCAAAAAATTAAAACAAGTCCTTCCGGCTCATAGGAAGGTTAGGTTGATTTATCTTTTCTTATGAAGTCGCCACCATTTTTTTCAAAATGGCAGCTACATTTTATTAATCAATTTCGTGGATTTATTGAGGGCTATGTATATATGGAGTTTTAAGCAAATCGGTTCAAAAGTTATTGTGATAATTTTCAAGTGGTCACTATTTAGAAACAAAAGGACAGAGTGACTGAAATGCCCAGTGAACTTATCAAAGATACTTGAATGATATGTCAACTGTGCAAATATGATTCGAACTGATTCAGTATTAGAAAAGTTATTGTAATAAAAAAAATTTAAGTGGCCGCCACTTGGAAACAAAATGGTGGAGCAAGTTGCCTAGCAAACTTATCCAAGATATTTGAATTGTAAGTTCACTTCCCAACTTTGATTTGAACCAGTTTAGTATTCTAAAAGTTATTGTGGTGGCACATTTTCATATACCAGCCTGATTTCAAGTGGCTGCAACTTGGAAACAATGTTGGAACAAAATTCATCCAAGATATTTGTGTGATAAGTTCAATGTCCAACTTGAACTGATTCAGTATTTCAAAAGTTATTCTGATGATAAATTTACAAGTGGTATCCTGATTTGAAATGGCCGTACTTAAGATATTGGTCATTTTGTTAAAAATGACAGATAAAATTCATTAATAAATACTTGATTGAGACTTTTATGTGGTCAATGTAAACATCAAAATTCAAGCAAATTATAGTCTTAACTAAGCTTTTTCAATGTAGATTTGAAATTTTCATGTAGCTGCCACTTGAAAACAAACAGCAGAGCAACTTAGTTAACGAACTCATCAAAGATATTTGTAAGATAAGTTAGCTGTATAACTTTGGTTCAATTCAATTTTGAGTATTATGTCGAGAGTTATCGTAATCACAAAATTTCCATTATATATACAAAAAAATCCAATTTATACATCTTTTAAATTTATACGTGCTTTTAGTGAAGTCCTGATTCATTCCTATTCATAAAAATATCTTTGTTTATAAGTTACACAATATTAGTTATGTCTTTTCACTTTTCTAATACTTACAAAATTTCTTGACCGGTCATTCTTATAACCATTCTAAATATAAATTTTGATGAGTATGTGAACTTTGATATCAATATCATGACTTTGAAGCTATTCACAATCTATTAACTAATTAAAAACAAATTGTTTAATGCTAATTTAAGTGATAATGATGTGGGATGTGAAGAAGTTATTCTTAAGAGAGGACAATACCTAATCTTGGCAACAGCTATGGCCTATGTTATGGGAAGATTTATTTTCATAATTACTCAGTACCAAATGTATTTTTTAAATTCCGTTTCCACTCTCAGAAAATTCACAACCATTAAATTGGTACTCATTTTCGAAGATATTGGTTTTTTAAAAAATGTATATATTTTTTTAGTTCAAAAATGCGAATTTTCACACAAATTGCTTTTTTTAACCACAAAATGAAATACTAAAAATTTAAAAAATCAATTTTTGGAAAATGGGTACTAATTTAACGATTTTGAATTTTCTGAATATGAAAATGGTTTTTAAAAAATGTGCTTGCTAACGATAATCTGTTTTAAAATTTATTTTCAATTTCATTTTGAGCACTGAAAGAGTGCTTGACAGAAGTGCAGTAACTGGAATAAACTAAATTTAATAAATAATATCAGGGTTGGCAGGTTTTTGACGGTTTAAACCACAGTTTAAACTGCCACGTCAAAAACCTTAAATTTGACACTTTTTGGTATATTTTAACAATGAAGTAGTCATATTTAGGGAAATAAAAAACTAATAAAAAAGTGCTTAGTTTATAAGCCTCCCATGGTTAAAAATAATTCTTAGAAGTGTATTATCTGTTTCTTATGAGTGCTAATGATTTCTATTTAAGTATAAAAAACAGATATTTATTATCTTTACAAAACACAAAAATTCAAATATAGGAATTTGTATATTCTAAGGTTAACCACTTATTGCCTTTTAAGTTATAAAAATTTTATAAAGTCTTATTAATAAAAAAAAAAAAAAAAGTTCTATTAAATTATATACTGATTGATAATTAAAAGATACCGTAAGTTACCTCAATGAATGAAATTACTGTGCTATTAAATAATGCATTATGTTCTTTCATTTTGGGTTATAGTCAATAGCTTGTTTTAATGTTGTACGATTAAAACTTAGAGGTATTGCATGACTTGTTGAACTAAATTTTAATATGAATTACATAATGCAATTCTATTTTTAATTAAAGAGATGATGGACAGTATATATCTCTTTTAAATTACTGCCATAAAGGTATGAAAATTTGCATTTATATGCATTGAAATTTAATATTATATTAAAATTTCAAGTGGAGTCACTCCAGTTTTTTTTTTTTTTTTTTTTTTTTTTTAATATTGCTAAAAATTTCATTGAAATTTCAGCATTTAACATAATTTTAAAAATAATTATAAGATAGAAAAAAAACTTTTTTATATGTAGTGATGTGGGTTGGAAAATTTTCTTTTTTGGAAAATTTTCTACCATGTTTTTCCGGAAAATTTTCCAACCAAAAAAACAATTTTTTTAGTAAATCTTTTGCATGATATATTTAAATTTTCTTTTAATTGTCATAGTAATGCTATATACAGTGTGAAAAACAAAAGTTTCTGATTAAAGTCATCATTTTGAAAGTTACCAGATATATGTTTTGAGCAACTTGAATGAGAAATAGGTTATTTATTATAATACAAGAGATCTATGGTTGCTAATCAGAATTTTAAATGTCTATTCAATAAGTTTGTAAGAACATAATTATAAAGCATTTGGCAACATAACAAAAAAAGAATATATTGATAAATTAATGCACTACTATACTGCTGAGCATGTGTATCTATTTTTCAAAATATTCATTTGGTAAATGATGATACGACGATGTTTTTCAAACTCAGGCAGCAATTCTCTTAAGTCACCTTATTTATGGTCTCTGATTCTGAGAGTGACTCAGAAAGTTACGACATTGTCATAATCTTCGTTAAAAATTCAATAATAATATAATAATTAAAAAAAAAAAAATGTTTTTTTATGCAAGCAACAGGAAATACAATTAATTGCCTAAATATAAACAGCAATATTTTGATTAAAATTTAAGGAAATCAAATAGATAAAATGAATCACATCATATCTTGTAATTGGAGGTTTAGTTGAAATAACTCAATATTTCTTTATTTGCTTAAAATATCCAAAATTGAATTGTACTTGAAAAATCTCATAAAGGTGTTACATTTAAAGTTAAATAATAACAACAATAATAATAATAATAAAATCTCAAACTTCCAGATTAATTTTTTTGAATAGAGGATTACATCCATTATCCAATACCACCAACTATTAAAAAATATGATTTTGTGTTCATAAACTGTGCTTAAAAATAGAAGAAATCGAAAAAAGTAAAAATCAAAAGAATTTTGAAGAAATGAACCCTTTAATGGTCTGAGCCATACTTTATTAATTACCTTGTACAGTCGGCAGCAAAATTATTGATGCGCTAGCAATAATTTCTATTTAAAAGATGTACACCTAATACAATTTTGTTAAGTAAATATTTATCGAGTCATGATCTTAGTCTTATACTGTTTATAAAAAAAATTAAGTTCATGATAAAAATTAGCAATCAAACTAAAGAAAAATAAAAATATGAATGTGTGTTTCAATAATTTAGCAGCCAAACCTCACATTATTCTAAAAAGAAATTCATTATGATAATTACCTCTTTTTTTTTTTTTTTTAATTCTGTTTAGTTTTAGAATATTCACAATTAGTGCTGCACCGAGTTGCACTTTGGCCGAGTACCGAGTACTCGGCCTTTTACTACTCGACTGAGTACCGAAGAAAGAATAATTGATGTATATCAGTGGCGTATTCTCTGGGTATGCTAGGCATGCGCCGCATACCCGCTAAAAACTGTCCAAACTTCAAACATATTTTGATTAAAAAAAGAAAGAAAGAATAATAATTTAAAAGCTAATTTTATTAATCACTCGCTACCATCCATTCATTAGCCGTCATTTAATTTTCGAAAACTATTCTGAAAGAAAATGCCTTCTGTTACATAAGATAATTCTTGGAAAACATCGTTTCCTGACCGGTTACTCCGTAAGGCATGCTACTTTTCTAAAGCATACCTTTGGATAGGGATTTTTTGTTGTGTGAGGAAATATTCATTGCACTAATTTTCCCACACAAGGGGATTTCCGCTCTTTAAAGGATCCAAGTTATGCTATTCATCGAGAGCATGTCCTGTAGTTTTCCCGTACTGCTAAAGTATTAGGGATTTTCATTTTCTTATCTTCCGTAAAAGTCAGTGAGAACTAGTTTTTCCATTTTGTCCATATACTCAAAGACAAGAATGACTGAATAGATTGACGATGTTGTCAGTTCAAAAATATTATTGATAAAGTAAAATTTAATGCTTTATTTTACAATAATGTAATAAAAAAAAAAAAAAAAAAAAAACCCTTTAACAAAGAGAAAAAACTGAATTTATTTATAAATGATCATTCAACAATAAAATGAAATTTGCATAATTTTCTGAAAAAATATCTCTTATTTTATGAGACAGGAAAGTTACTGCTTTTTTTTTTTTTTTTTTTTTTTTTTTTACCTAAACAACTCATACCAAACGAAAACTTCCGAAAGAAATAAAATTATGATCAAAATTTTACTTATGTTGTCTCTCTACATGAGTAAAGGGTTGGTTGGTTGCCGTTTAGTGGCGCAAGGTCCACAATGGGACATACTGCGCCAAACAAAGGTATAAAAATAAACACTAGCTTCTGGATGGGTTTTACCCATCCAGATGGTCAGTAAACAACACAATAAAAGTTAAACAATAGGTAAAATAATAAAATATAAAAGACATTTAAAAAAGTAAAAGAGAACAACACACATAATGTATAAAAAAAAATGATGTAAAAAGTTATGTACAGTGTATATGATAAAAACAGAAGTAAAATTATATGAACAGTGTGTATAATAAGATGAACAGTGTAAAATATAAAATCATATGTAGTGATAAAATCCAGCATCTTTTAAAAAATTTGTCAAATGATGATGTGGATTGATACCCAAAAGGTTTGTCAGACATGGTGATGATGAATTAAAATATCTCTTATATAAATGTCTTAGGCAAGGGCAATCTGTGAGTACATGGCGAATGGTCAGTATATCATAGTGGCAGTTGGGACAAGTAGGCTGCTGCTGCCCAAGTAGTAAGTATTTATGAGTTAGTCTGGAATGGCCAATTCTCAGACGAGTTACAATAACATCATATTTTCTAGGACTGAGGGTACGCCAAATGGCAATCTGAGGCTTAATTTCTTGTAATTTGTTATTGTTTTGAGTGTTCCATTCCCTTTGCCATATATTTCTGAGAAAGTTTCTAAGTGTATGCTTAACGTCATCATAAGGAACAGGGCTGTTTAAGAAAATTGATGCCTGCCTTGCGGCTTTGTCTGCTGCTTCATTGCCCTTGATGCCTACATGTCCAGGTACCCAACAGAATAAAATGTCGAATCCCTTTTTCTTAAGGTCGTTATAAGTTTTCAGAATCGAGATAAAAGATGGGTTGCAAGAAATAGATGAAAGTGAGTCGAGAACACTCTTCGAGTCTGTGTAAATTATGAAATTTCTACTTTGATGAGATGAAATAATGTTAAGAGCAACCTCAACGGCAAAAAACTCTGCAGAGAAGATGGAGAACGAGTTAGGGAGTTGATAGCTATAAGTGGTGTTACCAATGACAACACCACAGCCGACTTTATTACTAGTCTTGGAGCCGTCAGTAAATATTTCGACATAGTTCTTATAATGAGAGCGATGAGAGGCATAAAGGGCATGAAAAATAGAAGCATCTGTATTAGATTTGTCAAATCCATTAAATGGGTTAAGAGAAGAAATGACCTGGAAGTTCCAAGGTGTCATGTTTATAAGAGATCGAGAACGGACTTTGGTATGAATATGAGAGGTGCCAGCAAGAAAGTTCTTAATTCTAACAGCAAAATGAGGGATGCAAGATGGGCGATTCACATAAAGATTATGATCGTTACTATTTAAATGAGAATGAAGTGGATGATTAGGGTGAGAAAGGATGCGATAGTACAATTCAAGTGAAAGTTTTTGTCTAATATCAGTGAGAGAAGGCTCCACACAGTCAGCATATAAACTAAGAACTGGAGTCGTGCGGAAAGCACCTGAGCAAATTCTGAGTGCACTATGATGTGTTGTGTCAAGTTTTCTAATATAAGAGTGAGGGGCTGAACCATAAACCAGACATGCATAATCAAGTTTGGAGCGAATAGTAGCACGATAAATTTTGAGTAAAGATGGGCGGTCTGCTCCCCAAGAAGTATTAGAAAGCACTTTTAAAATATTAAGTGCTCTGTCACATTTAGTTCTCAAGTGCAAAATATGTGGCATAAAGTTCAGTTTTCTGTCGAAAATAACACCCAGAAATCGAGCAGTATCAACAACTGAAATTGGCCTGTTGTTTATTAAAATCTCTGGATCAGGATGAAGACCTCGTTTACGACAAAAATGCATACATTGTGTTTTGTCAGTAGAAAATTTAAAACCATTTTTATTTGTCCAATTAATTATGTTTTTTATAGCAAGTTGTAATTGACGTTCTATGAAACGCATGTCATTTCCCTGGCAAGAAATTTGCAGGTCGTCTACATATAAACTCCCATGGACACTTGGAGGCAATTGTTTAAGAATATTGTTTATTTTTAAAGAAAAAAGTGTAACGCTCAGAACACTGCCTTGAGGCACACCTTCCTCTTGAAAATAAAAATCTGAATAAACTGATCCTATACGAATTTGGAATCGTCTGACTCTTAAAAAATTTTGTATGAAAATGGGGAGATTTCCTCTAAAGTCCAAATTAAAAAGATCTTTTAAAATACCATATCGCCATCTCTTGTCATAAGCTTTTTCTATATCGAAAAAAATTGACACCAAATGGTTACGTCTCACATTAGCTTTGCGGATATTTGTCTCTAATAATAAAATATTGTCAACCGTAGAACGGCCTCGTCGGAAACCACTTTGCCATGGAGAAATCAAATTATTTTTTTCAAGAATAAAAACCAATCTAGTATTTACCATTTTTTCTAGTAGTTTACATAGACAGCTTGTAAGAGCAATGGGCCTGTAATTCTTTGGGTCAGTAGCATCTTTACCTGGTTTAGAAAAAGGAATAACAATAGCATCGTGCCAAGCAACAGGGAAAATACTTTCAGTCCAGATCCTATTGTAAAGATGGAGGAGATTTTCAAGTGACAGTGTTGATAAATGTTTAATCATAATATAAGTAACACCATCGGGTCCAGGGGCAGAGTTACGGCAATTTTTTAAACTGTTCTTTAACTCATTTTCAGTAAAAGGACTATTGTACTCTGGTGAAGAACGGGAGTGAAAATTAATTGTTGAATGTTCAGAATTATGTTTATATGACAAAAAAGGTTCGGAGTAGGAATTAGAGCTGGATATGTCAGATAATGTTCTACCTATGGTGTTTGCTATATTTTTAGTTGAAGTTATAGTTTGGCCATTATAATTTAAAAAGGAAATACTTTGATTAGAATAAATTCCCATTGCTTTCTTGACACGATGCCAAAGTTGTTTGCTGCTTATATTGGAGGTAATGCTGGAAACATATTTAACCCAGGACTCTTTTTGTGATTTTCTGCGTATTCTTCGAGCATTTGCTCTTTCTTTCTTGAATGCAATGTAGTTGGCAGTGGTTGGGTACCGCCTAAAAATCCCCCACGCTTTTTGTTGCTTTCTTTTTGCAGCATTACATTCTTCATTCCACCAGGGCTTTGAGTGTTTATTGTGGCAGCCAGAAGATTTTGGAATAGAAATGTTAGCAGAGTTTATGATACAATTAGTCACGTCAGTAACAGCCTTGTTAATATCACCTCCAATCATGTCATGCGTAATTACAGCATTAGTAGTGAAGGCAGCCCAATCGGCCCTGTCATAAATATAATGCGGGTTTCCAGGTGGATGTTCATTAAAATTATAAAAAGATAAAAATAGAGGAAAATGATCACTATTATGTAGATTGTTACTTATGAAGAAATTAAAATATGGATACAGAGTGGGTGAACAAATGGCTAGGTCTATTGCATGGAATGTTCTAGAAGGTTCATGAAAGTATGTGTTGTCACCATTATTTAGAATACATAAATTATTATCTGTGACAAAATCCTCAATAACCTGACCACGCTGATTAGTGTCAGGACTACCCCAAAGTGGATTGTGCCCATTAAAGTCACCAAGAAAGACAAAAGGAGTTGGCAACTGCAAAACAAGGTTATTGAGATCATGAGGGCTGAGAGTCATATTTGGGGGTACATAGATATTGCAAACAGTGACAAGCATGTGAATATGGACCTGGACTGCTACAGCTTGGATATTAGTATTTAAAGAAATATTACTGTGAGGTACATTATTAGAAATAAGAAGAGCTACACCACCTGTAGCCCTGTCAGAATGAATAAAGTCTTTTCTAAAACAATTATAGCCACGAATTTTTACATTATCATTTTGTCTTAAGTAGGTCTCTTGAAAGGCAAAGCAAATGGGTCGATGATCAGAAATTATCTCTCTGATTTCATCTCGTTTATTTGTAAAACCTCGGCAATTCCATGAAATGAAATTAGTCATTATGATTTTTTTTGTTTTAGATTAAAACATCCACGTCATTATCCTCTGATGCGGTAGACATACCTTCCCCATCAGAAGGATGAAGGCTTATTAAGTCTTGTTGTTTAGTAAGATTTATTTTTTTTGTTTTGTTTGTAATTGGAGTGGGCAATTTAGCAATTCTCTTTTTCTTAAGGATATGGGGACGCAAGGGTGAATTAGCATTTTTTAGGGAGACTGAGGAATGTCCCCTGTCAGACAGAACAGTTTTTGGTACTGGTGGAGATTTTTTAGAATTTGTTGGTTTAGATAAAGAAGACTGTGTGGAGGTAGATGTCTGACTTGGTTTGGTTTTTAGATTTGAGGAATTGATTTGAAGTGTTTCCATTGGAGTAGTATTAGAAGACTGTGTGGAATTTGAAGCCTGAATAGGCTTAGGTTGCATTTTTGGAGAATTACTTAAAACAGTTTCAACCGGAGAGCTGGTAATGTTTAGAGAGACGGTTTGTGTAGCTATTGTTCTAGAAGTTTTTTTGGTGGAAGTAGCAGCAGCATATGATTTTCCAATAATAGGTGTTCTCGATTCAACAATTTTTTTAGCTTCATAATATGAAATGTTTTCTTTTGTTCTTATAGTCTGAATCTCTTTTTCACTTTTCCACTTCTCACAGGATTTAGAGTATGCTGGATGGTCTTTTTTACAATTTATGCAGCAGACTGGTTCGTCACAGTTTTGACTATCATGGCCCACTGCACTGCAGCGAGCACATGTGAGATTTCCACGGCAGGCGGCTTTGGAGTGGCCAAAGCGTTGACAATTGAAACAACGTAAAGGGTTTGGGATGTATGGTCTTATTTTACATTCTAGATAACCTGCTTTAATTGAGCGTGGGAGACATGAGTAAAGGGAATTGTCTGTCTCTCCCTGTGTGTATGCGTGCACTCTGGACAGTTTCACAAATAAAAATTTAGATACCATTATTTTAATATAGTATTTTTTTTAAACAGGTAAAATGAATATCAACGATTCATGAAGTGAAAATTTTCAATATAAAATAATGGTATCAAAATTTCCTTTTGTAAGAACTTGACTCTGAAGCTAAGGTCTTTGATTACAGAGCTACAAAATGTGACAAAGGTATAGCTTGGATACTGCAAATGCGCACTTCATCGATATTTATTTATTTATTTTTTTAAATTTTGAATCAGAATATCTCCTCCCCCCGCTCCCATCTCCTCATTTTTTTCCTTTTCCTAAATTTTATTCAAATTGCCTGGTTTTTATTTTTAATCGTCTCCATTCCTTAGCAATGGTTACTAGCTTATTATAGTTACTACATAGCAACGCTTTCTCTGTCTGATGATGCCTTTTAAAAAGCGAAGCTATCGTCAGATTTTTATTTTAATTGAACAAAATAAGATATTTTATTTCAATAGTTGCCTCTTCAAAACCATTTTTTTATTTGGAAAATTAAAAATTTCTTTTAAAGGGAAAAACGTTTATCATTTTTTAATTTTTTTTTTCTTCTTTTCTTCTGGTATCAAATGTCAATATAATAAAAATAATTAAACTTGTTACATTTTTAACTTTATTAAAATGTTGAACAATCAAGTTCATGTATAAGAACTATTTATGGTCCGAGTTAAAGCCCTATCACAAGCACTGGGGACCCGGATCCGACATTGGAAGAAAGTCACTGCCATATTTTGCGTGACTTTAATGAATTTATATATACATGTATAAAATGATGTATAAAAAATTAGTCATTCAATTTCTTTGAAAAAAGCATGCAAAGCCTACTGGTTCTTCAATAAATTACAATAAGTGGCATTTAAATAAATGCTGTCAAGATAAATTCGATAAAATACGTGTGTAAAATTATATTTATGGTTTGAAGAAATTGGAAATTTACGTACTTAAATTACAAGAAATGATAACGAATTTAGAAGTAGTGCTCTTTCCACAGCTGGCATCAGAGCATGCCCAGTTTCAAATATCACGCTACGCCACTGATGTATATATGAAGAATTTTTCACATGTTGAAATTGAAAATAGGCCTTTTGAACACAAAATTAAGTTAAATGGCAAACAGCATGTTTTCATGAAATGTTCCAGAACTTTTGTATTGTAGTGTATACTATACACAATTAGGTTCATTGTTATATTTGATACGTCCAGCTTAGTGGATTATTAAAACCATAATAATTGATAATTTCATTCTTTATTATATAGTCTTTCTCAGATGCGAATCATTCTTAGATAATTCTTAGAGAATATAAGTTCCTATATACTCAGGCATATTTAAGATGTATGAAATGAGAATATTAAAATAAATATTTTATCATTTCAAACATGATAGACTTCATTAATCTTCAAATTCTAGAAGAGTAAAAAAAAATAGGTGTTTTGGGCCATAATTTGCAAAACAACAAATTTGATTATTAAAATATATTTTTAATAATATTTCAGGGTATTTATATTTTTCATAATTATTTTTTAAATTAAAAATCAATCTTTTCTTACAGTTTTAAAAGCGTCTTACTTTTATTTGCACAAATATGTAACTAATGTTTTATCTACTATTTTAGTATTTATTATATAAGGGTTCTTTCTTCTAAAATATTTTATTTTTGTCTATTTTATAAATACAATTTTATGCATTTATACTTAAAATAATAATAATAATAAATTAATCAAAAAATAAAAACTTACTTAAAACAGAACAAACAGTAGAAAAAAGTTTTTAATTATCTGCTGGTAAACTGATTTTTGAAATAAGTCAAATACCATGTAACTAACAATGTAAGATTTTTTTTAAGATGATAAAAACTAGCATTTTGTAAATCATAAATAAAATGTTTATTATGACAAAATAGATTTTTTAAAATCTGATCAAAAGTTAGGAATAAAAAATGATGCCTGAAGGTGATTTCATGCTATTTTAGGAAGCTTACGGTTTCCATTTTCATATAACCAGTGTCCGATTTTATATAATACAAGTCAATGTTTATATAGGTATACAAAGGTGAATAAATAATGTTAAACTATCACTTATTCGGATACAGCCTATCGCTGTTTATCTGGTATTTTAAGAACAAACAAAATGTGAAAAGCAGAAAGGGGGAGGGGGGGGGGAATTAAATAGAGTAAAGGCACTTTTACGATATATATATATATATATAGATAGATAGATACAGTGAAACCCCAATCTATCGTTCACGCATCCATCGTTTTCCGCATTGTTTTATTAATTCCTTTTCTTAAGAATGAAAGTTTATGAGAAATAACATGGAATTTTGAGAAATCATAAGGGTGGTGAAGGAATACACGAGCGCAGCACTCATATATATGCATTCGTTTGCACGCATTGTGCACGGGTCCACGCTGCCAAAGGCAGTGGGGACCCGATGTGACATTTTTCTTGATTAGAATTTTTTTTTTCTCTTTTTTTATCACATGATAAAAATTAATGCAATTTTGAGAATTCATTAATTATAGTGATTCATTTAAAAATAGTGACCAGCGAAGCGGGCGTAGCCTGCTAGTGTATAATAAAATATTTTTAAAAAGCAACATACATGAAGATGCACATTCAATTTGGCAGATATGTGATCAATTTACAGCTTTTGTAAGAGTGACAAATAATTAATACTAATAATAATAAAACAAAAATTCAATATTTGGTAAATTTTATCATGCAGATTTTCACAAAATTTTAAATGCAATATGCAATTTTACAAGAGAGAATTTTTTTTTACTTATTTATTTAATAATCTATGAATATTTACAAATATTACACATTCTACTTATAAAACTAAATGTGATGTTATAAAGTATTTTTGGAAAGCTAATAAATTAAGAGGCACACTAAATTTGGCAGATATTTGATCAGTTTAATCTTTCAATGCTTAATATAACAGTGACAAATAATCAATACAGATATTTACAAAACAAAAATAATATTTAATATCTGGAAATTTTTCTCATACAATTTTTCACAAGATTTTCTATGCAATTGCAAAAGTGAGAATAATTTGCTTTTGAAATAGAAAACAGAAAGAGATATCATAACTGAAGAGAGATTTCACTGCTTTTTTGTAACAATTGGCTGCTTTTTTATAACAATTGTATATAATAAATACATATTTTATTCAAAATACTAAATAACAATTTAATCAATGTAATCTTTTGAAAATCAGTGTATATGAAGATGCATGTATTGAACTTTGACAGATCAGTTTATTACTTTTATAACTGTGACGAGTAATAATAAATAAATATTTACAAGCAAAAACTAGAAATGTAGAAACCTTTCTCCCACAATTTTTCACATAGATTTCAATGTAAATTTCATATGAAGGATTTTTCTCTTAATATTATAAATCAACATAAAAAGTTGCACATTATCTTGAATTGATATTTGATGAAGTCATTTTTAATTTAAAAAAAAAAAAAAAAAAATTAATGCAGTACACTCCCAGAATGAATATCTGTAAATAAATATATTTTATTTTTTTAAGGCAAATTAAGAGTAGGTAATAAATGCAGTAAAAATATAAAGTTTATATCTGCAAATTAAAATTTACCCCACAAATCCAAATTATAAAATGAAGTATAAAAATATTTAATGCAATATATAGACTTTTATTATAAATTTACAGTTTTATTATAATTGAGAAATATAGATATAACTCACTTTTTTTATGCTTAGAATTTTTTCTTGATTTTTATAGTCATTATTATTATTATTATTATTATTTTTGTTCAAACAAAAATATTGTTGCTTAAAAAAAAAAAAATTACTTAGGGTAAGGTGGGGTAGTGGGACCCCTTATCGGCATAATTTGACTTTAGCTGAACATAGCACCGGTTGTAATAGGCCTATCAACTTTTTTTTTTTTTTTTTTGGTAGTTCAAGACCTATTATAAGAGTGGACAGAGCATTCTATTATTAAAGGAATATAAGAAAAGGTGCAAAGATGAAACCACGTTACTGTTGAAAAAGGTTACCATTTTTGGCATTTATCGCGTTATTGGCGATTTTTTGTTCTGAACATAAATATTATTATTATTATTAAAAGATACAGCAAGAAAAACTTGCGTAAAATGAAACAGCTGCTGAAATTTATTTTTACCTTGTTATTAACACTCTCCAAAAAGTTCAAAAGCGTTTATAACTTTGTTTTGTCTATACTCGCTTTAACTCTCATAAACAGTGTCTGAAATTAGCAGTCATTAGTTGTCAAATATGACTAAATTATTGCATTTGACAACTATAAAATTATTTCCAGTCATCAAATTTAACGCCTAGCTTTTCTTTTAAAGACTTATTTTTGTTTAACTTTGAAAGGTCCAAGTCCATATCATATTTTCCCCCCTACCGCACAGGGACTATGTCGTTTAGACACCTGGGCATTTCCAGCATATTTCACCCCCACCCCCCTTACAGAGATAAAAAAGAAAAAGTTTCCTTTAATCCCTTTTAATCTTATCTATTTTTAAAACTGCAATTTGCAACGCTCTCGCCACACATGCATACAAATAACCTATGGAACCAACACATTTATCTGTGTGCACATACTGATGTAATGTGTAAGAAAAATACTAGTGCTGCACCAAGTAGCACTTTGGCCGAGTAGCCGAATACCGAGTACTCAGCCTTTTACTACTCGGCCGAGTACCGAGTAGTTGTAAGAAATAATAATTGATGCATATATGAAGAAATTTGCACATCTTAAAATTAAAAAAAAGGCTTTTGAACATAAAATTTAGTTAAATGGTAAACAGCATGCTTTCATGCAGAACTTTTGTAGTGTACATACATAATTAGGTTCATTGCTATATTTTGATTCTTTCAGCATAGTGGATTACTAAAACCATAACTGATAACTTTACTCTTAACATCTTTTTTAGATGCGAAATTATCATACTCAGATAATTCTTAGAGAATATAAAAGTTACTAGTCACTAAGGCTTAATTTAAGATACATGAAATTCACATATGAAAGGGTAACATTAAAATATTTTATAATTTCAAACATGATAGGCTTCATTAATCTTCAGATCGTAGAAATGTAAAATGACAGGTGGTTTTGGGAACAACAGATTTGTTAATGAAAATAAGTTTTAAATAACGTTTTAGTGTATTTACCCTTTTTTATATATAACGTAAAATGCCATAAAAGCCTTTATTTGGTTAAATGCCCCCTCCCTACTCTTTTTTATTATTATTATTTTTTTGTTCTTAAAATACTAAATAAACGCAACTTTTGCTCAACGGTAGACTGTATCCGAATAGGTGATAGTTTTTTATGTTATTTTATAGTATAAAATTCAAAATCAATCTTTTCTTACCAATTTGAAAGTGTGTTAGTTTTATTTGCACAAATGTATAACGAAAATTTTGTGTTAATATTACAAAGAGGTTCTTTTTTTCCTAAAATATTTTATTTTTGTCTGATTTATAGATACAATTTCATGTACTAAGCATTTATAAAATAATGCATATTGATATTACATGATAGTTATAATTAAAAGCTCAGATCATGAATCATCTCTATACTAAGTTTGGTAACAGCCCATTTTAACTGCAGAAAGCTGTTATAGCAAAAATTTTAATTATAATGACTCTGTATTTATATTTTCATATTTTTTTAGTTCAGTTGTAAAATAAATATCTCTCATTAACACATTTCTATCAATAATGCATAAAAATAGTGAAATTTCCACAACTACTCAGTATTGGCCGAATACATAGCCTAAATTTGGCCAAGTAAGCCGAGTGCCGAGTATATACCAAGTACTCGGTACAGCTCTAAAAAATACATATAATATATTAAACTGTGTTCCAGAAATTTTGACGTGTAGTTCAGAAAATATTGTTTTACTCATAATCACTCTATTAGTCATGTTAAAAGCGAATTTCAGATATTGCAACTAGAAATTTCAATTTGCCGCCTAAAATATTTACAGCAGGCATCATATGACGCCTTTCCTTTCCTTCCCAATTTCTATCACTGCTCATAAATAATCATGGACATTTTTGAAATGATATAAAGTATAATATATTCAAACTAATTCAATTTAGAGAATTAAGTATAGCAATTATAAACATTTTATAAAAATAATTACTTAAAAAGAACGAAATAATAAAATATTAAAAAGAATCTTACCTGTGAAAATCCTTGTTTTACATAATTTCTAGGGCTTTTAATATCTAATTACAATTTCTTGGTATAAAATTCTTTTTACATTCAAAACAATATAACTTTTAAAGAGAAATAAAAATTTTAAAAATAATTTTCAAAGAAAACGGAAAAATATCGCCTGCTTAATAAAAAGCAGAGTTTAGAGCATGGCGAGTAAATTTCAATATTGGCCAGTTTGGCGTCCTGTAGATCAAAAGTCACATGACCTTTTTTATGAGTTATCTTTGCCACTAAAAAAGGCTGCCATTGTCCCGTCCACTCTTATAATAGGTCTATGGGTTCATTCTCTCATATGTTGTTACTGTACCCATGGCAACCTTGAAACAAATTGGCAAATGATGAATTAAAAAAGAAATGTGGAACAGCTTTATTATTAGGCACATACTGCTGTTGCCGATGTACAGCTCACTGGATGAATCGATACTCTGAATCATTACAAAACTTAAAAAATACATTTTAAGAAAATAAATTATTTTTTCACTCAGGTGCTTGTTTTGAAATTCACTGAAATTAATTAAGCATATTTTTAAGATTAATAAAACAAACATATAAAACAGTAATAGAAATTTGAGTTACTTCACCACAAAAAAAATTTCGAACGGCTTTCAATCTTTAGCACATAAAATTCACTGTTGATCCCAGTGGCAGAACATTTTGTAGCTGTCTGCAACAGGCTTTTAAAATTTCATAATCTGTCTGCAAAATTTGTGTGTAATCAGGGGAGAAAATGGCTTACATTCAAAAAGCCTGAAAGCTGATTGGAGGGGGGGCTTAACATCAGTAGGGATCTCGTGCAACAATACACGAATACAATTTTACTGCAGAACAATATAGTATAAACAATTGTGTGTATTCATTCAATTCATCTCATTCAATTATATATTTTATAGCAATGTTTGACACAACACAATATAAATAATTATAAATAATAAAAGTATTAGTTGTAGTTTTGATACAGAATTTTTTTTTTTAAGTGAATTGTTATTCGAAAGTTGCAGACAAATTTTTTTATCAGTGCGGACAAAAACTGTCCACAAGCCGTTTTTCTGTGTCCGCGACTATGTCGCCGTGTTTCTGCCACTGGGCTGTTGATAATGACAAGCACATAATATTCAGCGGAAATAATGATGTTAAATATATAACTCGAATATTTTCTACAATTTTTTAAAATTACAGGCTTGCATGAAATTTTGTGCTGCAGTGGTCAGTATCCCGATATTAAACCCAAAAAAACATCACTGGATACCCCTAATTTGTAGCGCATGAATCAGAAAATGTATAAAAATCTGTACTGCAGCAGTCAGGATCCCGATATTAAAAAAAAAAAAAAAAAAAAAATCACTGGATACCCCTAATTTGTAGCGCATGAATCAGAAAATGCATGAAAATCTGTACTGCATCAATTACTAACACGCACTATTTTTTCCCTAAATACTAATTCCATTTATTTAAAAATAATAATAAAATACACTTGAAAAACTAATTTTTAAATCTTAAAAACACGTTAAAAAAAAATCATTCAGCTGAGACGCATTACGATAAACACACATGAGCTTTCGGCACAAAGAAAAACAAAGTTCCGATACAAAAAGGTTACTATTAAAAAGTATCGATCTCGATATACTAAATCGGGATTAAATTACGTGATTTTGGTCAAAGCTGAGAAAAATGTACCTTTCTTTATCATTGGGGTTAAGTTTTCCAACTCCAGACAAAACATAGCGACATTCGTTTTATGCCGGGTATCGGTCTAAAAGACCACATTTTCCCATGGAAAGTTGTTGAAATCCCTCTAATTAGAAAACAAAGCAAACTAGCTGACTAGTACTTTTTTCTTCACTGTTTGTTTTAAAACAAAAGAAACTATCTGATTTTGCATCCACATATCAAATTTTGCTTGATTGCCATCTCATCTATTAAAGATGACGAGAATTTTTCGAAGCTATTTAGATTGTTCGATTCTTTCATCAGTCTTTCTTTTATTAAATTAGTAACACCAAGTTCACCACTAAAGGGACGCAGGTATCTCTGCAATGTTGTTTTTGCTGGCTAAGTTAATTGCTTTTCACGAGCAAAATAATATCCTTTTGGTGAGCAGGAATTCCATTTTTTCAAGTGAGTAATGATGCTTGTTAGTCTCATAATAAGTGAGTTTTGTCTTTAATTTTTTTAATTCTGCACGCGATTTTTCTATTTGTGCATTTTGTTCCACAGTCTGCTTTTCAAAAGTCTCACTGCATCTTTTTTTCTACTTAAAACATTTCCAATGAAGCTTTTATTTCTTGCTGAACAGACTGAGGCATATTATCATAATCACAAAATGAGTCCGAAGAAATTTGGCTAGAACTGTCTGCAGACGAATCTTCACGCTTCCTTTCAATACATGGCTTTTGAAGGCACATATCTTCTACTTTCTCCCGCACTAAACTTCCTCTACTCACGTTGGTTGGCTGACCAACGTGAATGCAGTCAATAAATTTTTGCTATGAAGAAAATATTTTTAATTTTAAAATTTCCCATTTCATCAAAAAAGTATTTAGATAATATTTAAAATTTGATGAAATGGGAAATTTTAAAATTAAAAATATTTTCTTCATAGCAAAAATTTATTGACTGCATTCACGTTGGTCAGCCAACCAACGTGAGCAACTGAAGCCTTGCAAGCAAGAAGTAATAACTGCATCATGGCCTTTTTAGCCGAAGAAACACATGTAATTGGCGTAGTAATATAGTTCCATATTTAAAGCGATTTATATAAAAAAAAAGAGTTTTCCTGGAAAAAACGGAAACGTTACTAGATTCAGAAAGATTTTATTAACAACATATATTAATTATATGAAAATCCTTCGAGCCGTTTTAGAGATATTTTTCAGAATTTCAGTCCATTACTCCAATCGTTTTCCCATTTTGGCTTTAAATTGAGATTCAGATCTCAAAACATATTGCATGTAGAAATGTAAAATTTTCAGGATAGATTAAGACCGAAGATAAAAGACTATTTTGAAAAGAACAGAACAAAATACGGCATATTTGCTGAGATATTAAGTGTCGGCTTTTACAGATCTCTTTGATGTCAAACTAGCCGTATATAAGAGTTCGCAGCGTTGAGTTTGGGCTTCCGCTTGCGTCACTCGAAAAACTGTCGTTTTTCATGATTACATCCATTATCCAATACTACCACTATTATTATTTTGTGTTCAAAAGTTATGCCTAAAAAAAATTAAAAATCAACAAAATTTTGATGAAATGCACACAACCTTACATGGTCTGAGAAATGCTTTGCCAATCGAGTTTTCTCTGCCAACGGCAGCCAAATCCCATGTTATTGGAGAAATTTATGAGAATTACTCATTATCAAATGATTTTTTTTTTTTTTTTTTCCAATTCTGCATTTACATTAAAAAAATTCATAAACTTCAAATTTGTTCTTGTTTTTCAAAATCAGTTTTTGATTTAATTTTTAATGTTTCCCTTTGTATTTATGAAGTGCAAAAAAAGCACTTTGTTCATTTTTTTCCCTGCTTTATAGCTTAATGAAGTATTAAAAATTAAAGAAATAAATTTTGAGAAAAGTAAAAACAAATATAAGTATTCTGCATTTTTTTAGCTGAAAAAGTTTTCGCCTTCGCCTTATGGATCATCAAAATTGGGATGGCAAGTCTTCGGACCACCCTTAGGGGCGAGTCCCAAACTGTCGCCAATTGCTGATAGCATAGCACAAGTGCAACATAAAACTAAATCGACCTCTGTATTTTTTAATTATGAAAATAAAATTATTTAAAAAAACCATCGAGTCATTTTAACAACAATTTTTCCAATATAATTAAAGGGGATTCACCTGCTGTTAATACTATGTGGAGAGTCTCCGAGAGCTATCGAGTATTGAATGCACACAGATACCTTACTTATATTGATTACTCAACTATTATTCATGCATAACAGCAGAAAAACTCCTCTACAGGCTTATTTTATGCATTAAAATATAAAAATACCTTAAAATTTAACCATCAGTATTTTCATGCTTTGTATTTTTAGGTTAAATTTAGTGTATTTTATTGTTTGTGTCTGAAAAAGTTTATATTATTTTCTTTAATTCAATGCTTTTGTTTTAATCAATAAATATCTTCTTTTACAATGGATAAAAAGTTTGCAGAATTAAAATTATTCTGATGAGTAAAACTGTAAACATTTGAATCATCAATAAAATTTCTCAGATTCAAGTATGGTCTTAAAAACCCATAACGGGGTTCGCACTAGAAAAAAATATTGAGGAGTGAGATTCTCAAACTCTAATAAAAAAAATGCATAGGTATAAGGAAAATTAAACACTGAACTACACATAAGAATCGCATACATGAAATCAACTTGTAAATAAACATTGAGGCATTTGTAAAGCGGTCTAATATGAATGAAAGAAAAATTATAAATTGTAAACCAAAAAGCTTTGAATAGTAATAAACAAATTTCACTTATATTACTTACCTTTTTTTTTTTATTTTGGTAAGTTATGTTTTTATTTTCAGATCAGTATAAGCTTAATGTAGTTTTACATGCTATAGTGATACTTATATCTCCAGAAAAAGAATATTGCTTTAAATAGTTTACTATATAAAGTAATAATCTAAAAAGTTTAATATTTTTCATGTCTGCCAATAAATGACTTAAAATATATGCTTGTACAATATTCAAATTGATCTGGTTACAGTCTTCCTTTTTTGTTTTTCATTTGAAATTTAAAAAAAATTACCATCTGTGTATAACTCTTTAAAGACCTGATTAAAAACTTTTAAGTTTAAATGACAAATGAAAATCAAACATATCGAGGCGATTAGAATAATGTGTATATTCTATATCAAATGATATTCATCTTTTTCTAATATTTCTGGCATATTAGTATTTTGCTAAAGCTTTTCTTCTCATTCTAGTTTTTTGCTAAAGAAAATTTTTACTCAACTTAAACTTGCAATTCATTGTTTTAAGGCAATGATATTTTAGATGTTGATCAATGGTTAATCAAGACAGATGGAAACTACGCTATCCAAAATTATCGTTTGTAACAACAATTTTTATGTTACACAAGTTTGTTGAGAAAGCTCTGCCTATATTACCATAAAACAATGCAGTCACTATATATGTTTATATATTGCTTAATATTTTGAAACGCCGACTGATTAAAGATCCTCCGTTTCGTAACAATCTCTGGTATTTAAAAAATAAATAAATAAATAAACGTACTTTAAAGTTTTAACATAAAAATAACCGATGCAGAAACAATATATCTCAATATTCTCCGAAAAGTGCTGTTTTCAAAATAAAATAATAACAAGCGCAGGGATACAGCGTAAAGGTAAATAACTAGCATCTAGAGAACGCCGGATCTAGATGATGTACGCATGCGCTTCAAAGACCATGGACCATGGTATAAATTTGTGTGCATGCGTGATTTAAACTTTTTCGCTTTAAAACTTTTTTAATTTATTGTGAATAACGATGAAATAGAATATCTATAATTAAAAATTACTTCTTCTTATTTTAAATATTATCTAAATACTTTTTTGACGAAATGGGAAATTTTAAAATTAAAAATATTTTCTTCATAGCAAAAATTTATTGACTGCATTCACGTTGGTCAGCCAACCAACGTGAGCAACTGAAGCCTTGAAAGCAAGAAGTAATAACCGCATCACGTCCTTTTTAACCGAAGAAAAGCATGCAATTGGCGGAGTAATATAGTTCTATTTTTAAAATAACTTTTATAAAAAACAAGAGTTTTCCTGAAAAAAACGAAGACGTTACTAGATTCAGAAAGATTTTATTAACAACATATATTAATTATATGAAAATCCTTCGAGCCGTTTTAGAGATATTTTTCAGAATTTGAGTCCATTACTCCAACCGTTTTCCCATTTTGGCTTTAAATTGAGATTCAGATCTCAAAACATACTGCATGTAGAAATGTAAAAATTTCAGGATAGATTAAGACCGAAGATAAAAGACTATTTTGAAAAGATCAGAACAAAATATGGCATATTTGCTGAGATATTAAGTGTCGGCTTTTACAAATCTCTTTGAAGTCGAACTAGCCGTATATATGAGTTCGCAGCGTCAGTTTGGGCTTCCGCTTGCGTCACTCGAAAAACTGCCGTTTTTCATGATACTGTACAGTCGACAGCATAATTCTTCGAAAGCTGGCAATAATTTATATGTAAAAAAGGTACTCTTAGTACTGTTTTGTTAAATAAATCCTTGTCGAATCATGTTCTTAGACTGACTATAAACATGATTCGACAAGGATTTATTTAACAAAGCAGTATTAACTCTACCGTTTTTACTTTCTTCTATATGTAACATAGAGAAAGTATTGGATTCGCGAAAATTTTCGACCTCCGTTTTTTGACGGATCTACACGTTTTGGGATGTCCTGAACACGAATTGATAGTTTTTAAAAAATGTCTGTCTGTCTGTCTGTGTGTCTGTCTGTGTGTCTGTCTGTGAGTCTGTCTGTGTTTTAGTATTTTCACCGTATCTCACGAACCAATGAATGAAATTCAACCAAACTTGGTACATAGTTGGACCCTGGCGGGGCATTGTGCTGATTAGATTTGGGGATCAATAGCCCAGCAGGTGGCGCTGTGATCGCATTTTATGTAAATTTTTAACATGGCAGTATAGGAGAAATTTTCGTATTTTTCACCGTATCTCACGAACCGATGAATGAAATTCAACCAAACATGATAGATAGTTGGAACCTGACGGGGCATGGTGCTGATTAGATTTGGGGATCAATCGTCCAGCAGGTGGCGCTGTGATCGCAAAATTTCGTATTTTTCACCGTATCTCACGAACCGATGAATGAAATTGAACCAAACTTGGTGTATAGTTGGACTCTGACATGGAAAGGGTCTGATTAGATTTTGGGATCAATCGCCCAGCAGATGGCGCTGTGATCGCATTTTATGTAAACTTTTAACATGGCAGTTAGGACAAAATTTCGTATAAATGTACATAATGAGCGTTATTTTAAACTTGTGATTGTAAAATTAATATGAATTATTGATAATAGTAGTAGTTAACTACGAAAAAAAGTTTGTGTATGTGGGGGCACCGGTTCCACCCCCTGGGGGGAAGTACCCCCCCCCCGGTGGGGGTAAATTTTCAAGATGGGTATCTTTCGAAAGATCTCGTCAATACCTTTAAAACGAATGGTTGAACAATAAATCTGTGACAATTTGAAACAAAGTTATCGATTTTTTTACTTTTAACGAAAAAAAAAACAGAAAAAAAAAAATTTTTTTTTTTTTTTTTTTTTTTTTTTTAACGAAATTTAACCAAACTTGGTATTTAGTTGGTCCCCGACATAAAGTGGTGCTGATTACATTTGGGGATCAATAGCTCAACAGGTGGCGCTGTGATCGCATTTTTTCTAAGTTTTTAACATGGCAGTATAGGACAAAATTTCATATAAATGTACATAATGAGAGTTATTTTTAACTTGTGATTGTAAAATTAATATGAGTTATTGATAATAGTAATAGTTAACTAGGAAAAAATGTCTGTGCATGTGGGGGCATCGCTTCCCCCCCTGGGGGGGTACATTTTCAAGCTGGGTATCTTTCGACAGATCTCGTCAATACCTTTAAAACGAATGGTTGAACTATAAATCTGTGATAATTTAAAACAAAGTTATCGATTTTTTTTACTTTTAACAAAAAAAAAAAAAAATTGTCTTTTTTTTTTTTTTTTAATATTGTTACTGGTTGAATATGTATTACTTTTAACAAAAAAAAAAAAAAAAAAAAAAAAACTTAGAAAAAAAATCGTATTTTTTTTTTTTTTTTTAAATATTGTTACTGATTGAATATGTATATAGGAAAATATAGAAGAAAGTCTTGTGGTGGCCACAACATACTAGTTTATATAAGAATTATTTCTAGCGCTCGAATAATTTTGCTGCCGACTGTAGGATGCAATGTCCATGATAGTTATCTGTATATATAAAACTGCATCTGTGTCTGTCAATCTTTGAATCCGTTCTGCTCCCTTAGTTTCACTCCAAAGTTTAAACTATCGCCACGAAATATGATACAATTTTTAATGAGGACAAAATTTAACTAAAGCATTTTTTTTTTTTTTTTTTTTTTTTTTTTTTTTACTTTAGAGTTTTTTTTTTTTTTTTTTAATTATTATTGATAAAAATATGATTTTTCAGTTCGATTCCGTTGCTTTTTATTATCAATTGGTTTTCTTTTCAAAACAGCGAATGCTGCTTTTGAAACTTTCCAACAAGGTTGAAAGGTGTTAATGACTTCGGTTTCTCTGTCTGTCCGCACTGTAACTTCACTGAATATTAATGGAATTTTTTGAAACTGTCATATGTTATTCAAGCTCACTTTGGAATGTTTCCTGTTGAAAATAGTTTAGATACTACTATAAGTTTGTATGCAGGGACACCCAAAAGTATTTCAAAGCATTGTTTTCTATGAAAGGCATTTTTATAAACCCTATTTCAATACCTTTATTTTCTTAATGAAATTGAAATATGTTATTCAAGTTTACTATCGAATGTTCTCTATTAAAAGTGAAATAAATGCCATTACTGGTTTACGTACAGGGACATCCGAAAGTATTCCAAAGCATTACGTGTTCTATAAGAGGTATTACCATAATTTAATTATGGTATTACCATATTTACCATAATGTAAACCATATTTTAATTATTTTACTCTGCACAAATCTTAATGAAATTGAAATATGTTTTCATATACACAGAATAATGCTTTCTATGGTACAGTCGGTAACAAAAGTATTCGAACACTAACAAAAATTCCTATATAAAAAAGGTAGAGTTAATACTGTTTTGTTAAATAAATCTTTGTCAAATCATGTTCTTAGTCAGTCTAAGAACATGATTCAACAAGGATTTATTTAACAAAACTGTATTAACTCCACCTTTTTTTATAGGAATTTTTGCTAGTGTTCGGATACTTTTGTTATCAACTGTATATAGTATACAATTAGCAGTCAGATTTACAGGTCTGAATAAAAATATTCAGGTATATTGAGAACTATATGAATAAATAGCTAGATCTGCAGTCTATCTGTCCGCCTCCAGCGTCCTTAAATATTTTCAGAATTTCTTTAAAATGATATATGTTTTTCAAGCTCAGCATGGAATGTTCCCTATTTAAAAATGACGTTCATAAGCCCTGAATAACGGATTTGTGTACAATATTTGAAAATGCATTAAATATTAACGGACGCAGAAAAAATGTTTTGTTGAAACATTTTTTTATTTTTTTATTTATTTGAGATTATATTAACAACAACAACAACAAAAAAAAGTTTGGTTGATTTAGCAAATTGTTTTATTTGTTTCAAGAAAATATTTATTGTTTTATCAAAATAAATCAACCTTTTTATTTTTGTTGTTGATATAGCCCGAAACAAAATTTTGTTATTTAATAGAAACTTTTTTTTTCTGCATAGAGCAAATTTATTATTTTCTTGATTAAGATTTACAAAAGAAGAAGAAAATATAAAGGATTTGTCTGGCTGATGAAAAATATCATTGGTGCATGTAATGCCATCGCACTAATGTATTCTGCTAATCGCGAAGACGGATGTATTCCGATAATTGAAACATTTTTCGTAAAGCCGGATTCATAATGATCTTTTTTTTTTTTTTTTTTTTCCTTTCTTTTTGGGAATTTTCCGATTATAAAGAATATGTAATGTTGAACCCACTTGCAAGGGGATGTTTTATTTTATTAAAATAAAAGAATCTATGCATTTTTTTTAAATAATACTTTGAAAAAAGATCATTCTTATGTGGTAGGAAAGCATTTTACTTAAAGCTAAAGAAGTGCTTTATTCAAAGGTTTTGAAGCTAGAACACAAATCAGTCAGATGATCAGACGGAGAAAATTTTAATTTCTGGTAAAACTGTCTGAAGCACAAAATATTACTAATGTCGTTGCATCCTGATTTTCTTGAGACCTGTCCTAGGGATAGATCTTAGATCGTCACTAAGAGCCTACATGGCTGCTCTAGCGCGGCGTTAATACATCCAATAACTCACCCTGACATTCCAGTATAAAATAGATTAGAAAAGTGAAAAATTGCATAAATAACGATAGTTTTTTTTTTTTTTTTTTTTTAATTCTTTTTGAGATTCTTATATACACAGAAAATAACGATAACAATAAAAAATAAAAAATAATGGATTATTCAAAAAATTTTCATTACTGGTTTTTGAGATGTTTATATGCTTTCATATAATGAATACAATCCAACTTAAAAAAAGAAAAATGTCTGCCTTGACACAAAATTTTGAACCGAAGTTCTTATGCATAAAATTCAATAAAATTTTATACCTGAACTTTAAGGCGTCCTAAACGCGTTTTGAACCTTTTTGGAATAATGTGTATGTGTTTACATGCGAGAGGGGAAAAAAATGGGCTAGTTCTAGTTCAAAAAATATTGCTCAGATTTTCATGAAATTTTATATTTAGTTGCAACTTGACATCGATTCGTGTGTATCAACTTTTAGTACATTTTCCTGAACAGATGCGTTATCGTCTTTTTTCTTTTCTAATAGTTTTTACTGTAAAGAAAAAAAAAATTGTATGAATGAGGTGAGGACTATTTTTAACCAATCACTGTGAAATTAAAAATTTTTGTTGATAATAACAGTATCCAACTAGGATAGTATTTTTGTATAAGTAAGACAATCGCTTCTTTACCGGAGAGTAAATATTTAAATCAGTATTTTTCAAAAAAAATTTCTACGTTTTTAAAATGAGTGGTTGAACCATATATCTGTGATAACTGGAAACAAAGTTATCATCGGATTCTTTCATTAAGAAAAATATAAAAAGAAAATGCAATGCATTTCTTAAGATGTCATCTATAAAGTATAAAATGATCTTCTTTTTTTTTTTTTTTTTTTTTTTTTGACAGTAAGGGATATGTACATTGTTGTTCTGAGATGCATATTTGATAGAAGTACTAGTATTATATATTTTCAATAGTACTATAGTGCTTTGACTTACGGCAATTATATACTTTGATTATTATTGGCCAGAGTTCTTATCTTATAGCTCAACTTTGACACCTCGTTTCTCCGAAACTACTTGATATATATATATATAATTTGTTCAATAAAAGTCTCTTAACAATATCAGCTAATTGTTTCTGATCCAATCTCAAATTTCAAAATAAGAGGGGAAACTAGCCTTTGAAGAATCGTTATGTCGAGAATACAACTTACAGGTATGATTTTTTTTTTTTTTTTTTTTGTAAACCGTATGACTAATTCGGCTGATTTTTTTTTCTGATGATAAAAGATAGTTATAGGAAGATATTGTGTACTCTTCCTTTTTTATGTATTTATTTATTTATTTATTTTCCCTCACAATAATAAATCTCACGATATTATCACCATTTCTGTTATTTTAATTTTGCATAATTTTTTTCCAAATATGAAAAATTTTAATTTCAATATAATTTGATATTTTGAAAAATTTCCAATATAACATCTCCCTATAAGTATCTTTTATAACAAGTTAAAAATCAGTCGAATATGTCAAATTGTTTACAAGAAAATATATTCCTGATTTTTTTGCATTCTAATAACTATCTAATTCTAAATACTATCTATATAACAACTCCATAAAGGGTGAATTCCCTTGATACTTAAAATTTGAGATTGGAACAGAAATAATTAGCTGATATTATTAAGTAACATTTATTGAACAAATCCTCCAAAAAAAGTTCATCAGACTTCACCAAGTAGTTCGGGAGAAACGTTGCATCAAGATTGAGCGATAAAGAGCCTTGTCCATAAGGATCGTCAAAGTGCTACAAATGCTTAAGTGAACCTACAATAATATACAAAACATTGGGTGCCTGAATTTTGATTTTAATTGCATGAATTTTTATAGGAAAATACACTACGCGACACTGAAATTGCAACACCAAGAAGAAATGGCCAAAAAATTATGCACATTTCAAGGTAGACGCACCTCACCGAGTTATGTGAATGATCTAAAATGTGCAGCGCACGCTGAATAAGATATAAGGGAAGGAACCTGCAGAATGTTCAATTTTCGTGCCGTTATTTCTGCTTCATCGTAGACATTTTGTTCTTGTCTCAAAGGACGCATGTAATACCAGAGAATGCCAGGTCGTCGTCAACGGAGGCAGTTCCAGCAGACAGACGATTTTACGAAGGGCATGGTGATCAAATTGAGAAGAGCAGGTTGGTCCTTATGGCAAATGTCAGCTGACAGACACCTGGAAGCGTCCACATTGCACCGGCTGGGGCGAAAATGATTGGAAGAACAAAATATGGCAAGTTTGAGGGGTGCCATGTCGCCAGAGTGACGTCAGCACACGTAGATCGATGAATCCGCCGACAAACGGTAGCGGAATCGCAAGTCACTTCTACCTCCATTCTGCAGCATGTTCAAGACACCCTGGGTGTCCCCATATCGAGCAGAACCATCTGCCGTCGATTGGTTGCTAGTGGCCTGCACTCATCGCGTTCGTTGAAAAGACTACCATTGACACCTCTGAATAGACACCAACATCTGCAATGGTACCAGGACAGAACGCTGTGGACGACGGATTGGCGCAGGCTCGTGTTCTCAGATGAGTCACGCTTCTGTTTTTCCAGTGATAGTCGCCGAAAACAAGGGCGGCATCGACGTGGAGACAGGTCCAATCCGGCAGCAATTCGGGAAAGCCCCACCGCGCGACACCGTGGCATTATGGCTTGGGGCGCAACTGTGTACGATTCCAGGTCACCTCTAGTTCATATTCAGGACACTATGACGTCCAAACGATGCGTGAACGATGTGCTGCGGCCGGCGACACTCCCCTATCTTTAGGAGGTGCCCAATGACTTTTACCAACAAGATAACGCTTGAACGCACACTACTCGCATCAGCAAAGGTGTACAGATGCTTCCCTGGCCACCGTTTTCTCCTGATCTCTCACCAATCGAACGCATTTGGGATGAGATTGGGCGCCATTTGCAGACCTTGCCACTTCTGCGTTCAGAAGACGAACTGTGGCAAATGGCTGACAAAGGATGGAGAGCCATTCTTCAGGACGCCATCCTTACTCTCATTGACTCTGTACCTACATGTGTTGCTTCGTGCATTACCACCCACTGTGGTCCTTTAACCTACTGAGCCGACGCTGTTCTCGCTCTGTATTATGAACATCATTTCGAAATAAATATCACTTACTGTTCGTTGCTGTCTCTTTCTGTTTGCCGAGTTTCATCACTTTCTGGCCATTCCTTCTTTGTGTTGAATTTTCAATGTCACGTAGTGCATATAAGAGAGTTTTGTCGTAGCCACAACATGGTAGTTTATTACAAATAATTGTTTTACCTTTTGCATATATGTTAACATTTAAAAGAAAATAATTCTTTAAAATTGTACGATCACTTGGTACATATTATTTGATATTTCACTGTTAAATTTTACTTTCCGAACACTATAGTGAGGAAAATATTCCAATCATGTCAAAAATCCGAGTTTGAGATTTTGGTGTTTTTATACGTTTTGAGGTGCCCTGAATTCATATTTACTATTTTTACGATGATGTATGTGTGTATGTATGTGACTGAACATGATAGCGTCTAAACGCTTTGTTCAAATGAGCTGAAATTTGGTATGTATGTTATAGGCCCCCTTAGCACGAACTCTATTCATTTTGGTGAAACTAGAACTTATAGATTTTTTACAGAGACATAAAGAAAAATTCTTTATCATTATGTTCTACAGGCACAAATTTTGTCAAGTGATATAGTGTCTAAACGCCTTATTCGTTTGAGATGAAAACTTATACACATGTTATGAGCCATCGTCACACGAACTGTACAAATTTTGGTGGATCTAGCTTTTATAGTTTTTTTCAGATGCACAAAGAATATTTTTTATAATTATGGTCTATATGGGTCAAAATGCTTTTAACTACGATAGCGTCTAAACGCTTTTTTTTAATTGAGTTGAAAATTTACACACATTCTATAGGTCATTCTTACACGAAGTGCATAAATTTTGGTGAACCTAGCACGTATAGGTTTTTACTGAGACACAACGAAATATTCTTTATCATTATGGCCTACGGGCTGAAATTATTCGAAGTGCGATAGCGTCTAAATGCCTGATCAAAATAAGCTGAAAATTTATGTATGTGTTAAAGGTCACCGACGCATGAAGCATAAAGTTTCTAGTGAATCTAGAACCTATAGGATTTTACAGGGAGACAAAGAAAAATTCCTTATTATTAAGCTATGTGGGCTCAAATTATTTAAAGTGCGATTGCGCCTAATCTCATTATTTGAATAAATTGAAAATTCATACACATGTTACAGGTCACAGTTTCAGACACCATATACATTTTCGTGAATCTAATTCTTATAGTTTTTTAACAGGGACACAAAGATAAAATACTTTATTATTATGGCAACGAAATTTCAATTTTATAATTTGATAACATCTAAGGGAAAAAAAAAAAAAAATATATATATATATATATATATATGTATATATATATACATATATATATATTTATTTAAAATGAAAAATATCGATAAGTTTATTCTTTCACAGATTTGTGGTTCAACTATTCACTTTAAAGTTATTGACGAGTTCTTTTGAAAGATACTCATATAAAAAATTTACACCTGAGATGGGAGGGAACAATGCCCCTACACTTACAAAAGTCTTTTCCTGGTTGAATATTATTATTATAAATATTTTTTAATTCACATTGAAAAGTTAAAAATAATTTCCATTACGTACATTTATATGAAATTTTGTCCTATTAAAACCCATGAAAAAGTGAAATGACAGTGCCATCTTTTTAAAAATTTATCCCCAATCAGTATTAATTTAAGTCCAACTAAATTCCAAATTTGGTTGAATTTTGTCTATTGGTTTGTGCGATACAACGTCCACAAAATTTTTTATATAGACAGACACGGAGTTTCTAAAATTATCAAATCGTGCTGAGGACATCTGAAAACATGTAAATCCATCGGAAAGCGGAGGTCGAAAACCTTTACGAATCTAATACTTTCGTTTTATATATATAGAAGATAGTAATAGTAACGAGCATAAACCACTTCTTTTTTTATGAAAAAAAATTGTAATTTTGTTTCTAAAATTTAAAAGCAAAAAGAAAATGCCGCAAAAATGATAATACCACGAAACATTTATCATCGCAATCTATTCTTATCTTAATGTATTTTCTTAGTTTGTATGTTTTTTATGAATTTATGATCTTCAAAATACTAAAACTTTTACACATATTTAAGAAAAGATTTAATAATTTTTTTGGATATTTAACAAAACACATTTAAAAGAATTAGGGATGAATCTTGAAATTCATTAATTAATTTTGGGTAAAAAATTAAAAAATGCATATATTTATGTAAAAATTTTGGAAAAAAACAAAAACATTTTTGTTATTTTTGTTATTTTTAATATTTTTTTTCTTTTAAAGGTGTTACAAAACTCAGCTCTAACTCTTTTAAGTGAGTTCTATTAAACACCTAAAAAATATATTAAACCTTTCTTAACTCTCTGTAAAAGTAATAATTTTAAAGATCATGAATGCAAACTGAGAAAACGCAATTAAACATTTCAAATCTGTAAAAATATATCAAAAACCATAAGAATTGTTGCCTGAATATACATATTTTATTGAACATACCCAATATACTTCAGTTTAAACTATTTGCAAAACATGATATCAGTTAAATGGTTGAGTTGGGTTTAACATCGCATTAAAATAACGCAAAGGACGATTGGCAACATCTACGATTCCTCCTAGATAACGATTTTGATCATCCACGGATGTGATGGTTCTCCCGCTTCAGTGACCTCCAGAGATATTCATTCTTTTACGGAATGTGCAGAACCTTGCAGCGACTGATTTTACTCACACTAGCCCCCACCAATATAGTATCGAACACGCACTACCTCCAACAAAGTTATCGTGGCCTGCCCTGAGTTTTCTTTAATGAACTATATTCTGTAAGTGTGTGTGTAAGTTTCTGTAAGTATTTATATTTACGAACATTTCCTCATTAATACATATATTTAGGCTAACTGAATTTATATCTTTAATGAAAAATATTTTAGAGTTAACATTATAAAGAACTGTACATAAATGATCGTTTATTATTATTATTATTATTATTGTTAAGGGGCTTGGCAACTTTGACTTGTCACCACTGAAGGTTAAAAGCATACGTTTCCATCTAATATTTATAAACTGAACTATATAAGTTTTGTTCTGTAAAATATATATTCAGGCAACAATTCTTTATGGTTTTTGATATATTTTTTACAGATTTGAAATCTTAAATATGTTTTCTTAGTTTGTATATTTTTTTATGAATTTATGATCTTCAAAATGCTAAAACTTTTACACATATTTAAGAAAAGATTTAATATTTTTTTGGAAATTTAACAAAACACATTTAAAAGAATTAGGGATGAATCTTGAAATTCATTAATTAGTTTTGGGTAAAAAAATTAAAAAATGCATATATATATGAAAAAATTTGGAAAAAAAAAAAAAAGGAAAAAGAAAACATTTTTGTTATTATTATTTTATTATTTTAATATTTTTTTATTTTAAAGATGTTACAAAATTCCCCTCTAATTCTTTTAAGTGAGTTCTATTAAACACCTAAAAATGATATTAAACCTTTCTTAACTATCTGTAAAAGTAATCATTTTAAAGATCATGAATTATTAAAGAATCAATTAAAGATCATGAATTCATTAAAGAATGCAAACTGAGAAAACGCAATTGAACATTTCAAATCTGTAAAAATATATCAAAAACCATAAGAATTATATCCTGAATATATATTTTTTTATTGAACATACCTAAAATACTTCAGTTTAAAATATTAAATAGAAATATAAGAGGTTCTATAAGAAACCTTCATTGATGCGATGTCAAAGGTGCCAAGTCTCCTTGAAATATATCAACTCATACACGTTACTATCGATACGGAAGAGAAGGGAAAGAGTCACATTCGTGATATTCTTCTTTTGACTATAGAATAAATTCCTTTGGAAAACTAGTCACCAGATTAGCATTACAATATAAATAATGCTGTACACGTTTCAAAAATACTTTGGCGTTTTTTATTTGATCATTAAAAAGGATTAAATGCAATTTTCACGGATTTGAATGCATCATGAAGTTAAAAGAAAACTATTAGTAAGAGGTTCATGTCTGAAACTGTTAATTAAATATGACAGTAGATAAAATGTGGTTAAAAAAATTTAGAGAAGTAATTCCTGAAAACATAATCGTAGACTGGATTAGCTTAAAAATAATCCAATCAATAGACCATGTTTTAAACACGTAGAATAATGAATGGCAAAGGATATAGTTTTATTAAAGCATAACTTGCTTTAATTTTTAAAGGATTTCTTAACACAAATTAAATGACAGAGAAGAAACACAAAAATACGTATAAATTTGCCCACAAAGATAATTTGCTTTTATATATTCTATACATTCCCTGTAATGTTCCCACTTTTCCTCATTTTTCAAAAGAGTTTTTTTTTTTTTTTTTTTTTTCATTCTTTTGAAAGACTTTTTTTTTTAATTATTAAGCTTCGTGATAAAAAATTTGTTCGTGCATTTACAACTGTTAACTCGTCTATTTTCATTTATCTACATATAAATAGGCAAACATGAAATTTGTTGTACACTTTTAATATATTATTTGTCGGAGCAGAGGGCTGAAAGTATCATTAGAAAGGTACGATTAGCCAGATTTGCAGAATACAAAAAATATTTTCTTACGATGTGAAGAATATAATTTAAAATACAGTAAAGCACTGTTTATATGTCTCTCGTTTGAACGTCTTTTACATTTATACGTCTTTTTAGTGACGTCCCGATTAATTCCTATTCACTTTAATGCAAAAATTCTTCGTTTATGCGCCGCTAATATCGGTTATACGTCTTTTCCACTCTACTAAAATTCGCAAAATTTCTTGACTTCTCATTATTTTTCATTCTAAATAAGACGGATTTTTCCTAGAGAGCATCTTAAATGGAGGAACACAGGAAAGATCGAAGAATACTGACCAAAGAATCAATTGAATTCACAGCAGAATTTTTAATATTCATAGACAAGCAGCAAATCAGACGAATATTAAATAACTATCTGCATAGACATAAATCGTATGCTTGTTATTAAAAATACGCAATATATATATGTATAACTAATGTTCAAAATGTGTTCATATAATTATTAAGAAATGCAATATAATACTCAATATATGGTACATGTAATTAGTACCCAGTCATGCATTAATAGTATGATTTTTCTCACTTTTTATAATAAATCTTTTTATTATTATTATTATTATTATTATTATTATTATTCTTATTATTAATTATTGTCCTAAAAGAAGTCTAATACATATTTACTAACTTAAGAAGCTTCATTAATTAGTATTTTCATACAAATTTCACTTAAGTATCATTAAATTTGTAGTCATCAAAGTGTTATTATTAAAATTGTGACTATACGTCTTTTCGTTTATACGTCTTTTTACGTCAGTCCCTTGAAAGACGTATAAACGATGCTTTACTGTACTTTTATTTTTTTATGCACTTTTTTATTTTATATATATATTCTTTTGTATTAAAAAATTGTTGAAGGAAAAAGTTGTTAAATCTGGCAAGTACTTAAAATTCAAATAAAACCATGGACACAATAATTTGTATAGATGTAGCATTCTTAAACTCTCGACAACAGATTTTTCATTGTAAGAGGTAACGGCCATTACAGTGGTAAAAATGATTACGAGTGAATGAGTGGTAGATCGATGTTTTATACTATTGAACAATACGCAAAATAAAAAAGATTTAATTTATAAAAGTTGTATTTTTTTTTTTTTTTTCAAATTTGTTTATGGTATAATTTTTTTTTTCTTTTCTTTCTTTCTTTCTTTCTTTTCTTTTCTTTTCTTTTTTTTTTTTTTTTTTGGTGATTAATGTCAGCCGTAATTTGAAGACATATTTTTTAGCTAAAACATAATGCATTTCAACTAACTGAAATTGAATACTTATTTTTAAATAAGTGGATTTATTAATACTATATCTTCTGCATATATATGAAGCAATTGTAAGATTCAGAAAATGTTTCAATTGCCGGTTTTCGATGAATTTACATGTTTTGAGATTTCTTGAACACGATTGAATATTAATGATATTGATTATATTGATTAAATTTGTGTTCGTGTTAATCAGTTGGTGATGCTGTCATATAAAATGATATAGAAAAAATGTATTGGTTTCGTGAATATTTTTGACTTCCGCTTTTCGATGAATTTGCACGTTTTGAGATATCTTAAACATGATTCGTTCATTTTTAGAAAATGACAATTTGTCTATGTGTGTATGATGTATTGAGGGGAAATTTTGTAGCATCTAATGAACGAAATTTAAGTATGAGTGATAACTGGTTAGACCTCAATTTTAATTTGTGCTGATTAGCTATTGGAATATATCATTCAGTAGGTGCTACTGCTATGTTGTGATTTACCCCTTTTAAGTCAAGGCTATATTTCAATATCTCAATTTTTGTAGCATAGAAACGCACCAAACATGATATATCATTTGGACATTGTGTAAAACTATGTTGTTTTAATTTGGGTGCATATCAACCGACAAGTTTCGCTGCTGTGTTGTAATTTAATTCCGTCAATTACTTTGCTTTGTTTTGTAAAAAAAAAAGTGGTCAAGTTTCGACCACTCGGCGATATTAATTTTCACTAATATTACTAAAATCTTTAAAATAAAAATTTGTGAAAATTTATTTATACATAATATATATATATATATATATATATATTTACTGTAGATACATTTTGTAAAACTATACACAAATTTTAGTTACTGGCATTAAACCCCTTAAACTTGACCTAGTCCAGGTATGTAGAGGCCGTCCAGAAGTTTCGAAGATTCCAAGTTAATGGCATAAAAAAATATAAATAATTAAATAAACAAACTTCAAAAGCTTTCCTTTTTAAGTAACAATTCTTATGGGATGCATAAATAAACAAATGAAATTGTATTTTCTGGCTTTTTAATGGAATATAAATTTATCAAATTTATTTACCTCTAGACAGTCAATCATTTTTATTTTACAAACATATACTAGATAAAAAAATTTATATTAATTAAATCAGACTTTTGTCTGTAAGTTTATCAGAGACAAACGATTTTGTGATACTTTTCCTTTCATACACCATGAAAGCTAAAAATGACTTCAGAAAATTTTCTCTCTGTGTGTGTGTGTCGTTGTGTTTGTATGTCTGTGACGCTATTTTTGTCTGGGTCTCATGCGAGAACGGTTCGACGGGATTGAACGACATTTGGCAGGAATGTATGTCTGTACCTAATTTAACATTATATAAATCGAAAATTTAAAATTTTTAATTAGATTTAAAGATACGGTTAAAAAACGCCATAAAACTTTGTTAGTAAAACGCTTTGAACGGCGGGAAAAATTGCGTTATCTTGTTAATTTTCTTAATGTAAAAAATTAGTTATAATTGGTCAAAATACCACATAGAATAACATCGGCTTGGGCTTCTGACGACGATAAATGCAGCGGCCCCTTAAGGGCCCTCTTCACTCACCGCCGCCGGAAGCCGAAGCTAATGTTATTCTATGGGAATTTTTTCTTTACAAATAACTTATTAACTAATACAAATTTTTAAATTCTGTTTTCACATTCAGAAAATTCCCAGCTGTTAAATTGACGCCCCTTTTCTAAAAAATTATTTTTTTATTTTTTTATATTTTATTTTGTAGCTGCAAAATAGGAATTTTCAATTAGTGAAATTTTTTCATTTTGCAATTTCAAATTAAAATATTAAAAATAAAAAAAAATACATTTTTAAAAAAGGTCCGTCCATTTAACAGTTGGGAATTTTCTGAATGTGAAAACAGAATTTAAAAATATTAGTTAATAAGTTATTTGTAAAGAAAACTTCCCCACAGAATAACATTGGCTCGGGCTTCCGGCGAAGGTAAGTGAAGAGGGCCGTTAAACGCATTCATCCTCAACCCCAAGGTTCATTATTTTTCTTGATCCCCACCACAGAGGACCAAAATTGTGATGGCAAGTCTCCACACCATCCATAGGGATGAATCCTGGACCGTCGCTATTTTTCCAGCGCAGCTCAGTGAGCAGTCGTGGACGGGTAATTTACGTGCGTTTAAGCTCTAGTACGACTTTAACGTTCTTTTGCTCGTTTTCCACAGAATTGGTGATTCGTCGAGGGTTCGTATTGCAGAACGTCTAATATGAGAATTGTGATCGTTTTGAATTGTCTCAAAGATTTTTGTAAATGCTCAAATGCTTCCATTTCGATCTTAAAGAAACATCTTTGTGTTTTAATATATAAGGTACGGTTCAGTTAAATTATATTAAAGATATTTATTTAAAAATAAAAAAAAATTTTATAATTATATTTTCTTTGTTAAACTCAACATGACAAATTATGTAACATTTTAGAAATTGTTTATTATTTAGTTGAGAAATTCGATTGCTACTTGTACTTATTATACCACTCATTTTACGACATATAATATAATATCAAATTATCAACTACACATAAATAATTAGAATAAATTTCGTCCCAAGGAATTTTCTTTTTATCCATTACTCCACGCTATTGTCATTTATTTGGCCTTAATATTGCCTAATTTTTATTTTCAGGGGATAGCATAGTTCCTGTAATTCTTAGAAAGCAAACTACTAGGGGGTTTATTCATCATCATTCTCAGATTTTTCTTGTCTGGATTCAAATTAATTTTTTTCATGAAAAGTTGACACTTTTGTCATTTCTTGCCCTTGAGAAAACGCGTACCATGTACTACATACCCCAAAAAGGCACGAACAGAACATTATGAACTATTAATTATTTCCAAGTGCTGCAAAGGACGCTTTAAAATAATAAGAAAAATGTTACAGCGTAGAAAATTTCTTTTATTTAATTTTTCTTTTCTTTCTTTTTTTGATTAACATTTTGTACAAAATCAGAAATACATCTTTACATTTAAAACTGAAAATAAAGCTCTCTGCCGTTTACACAACTATTAAAAGGTTCAAGAATTACATAAAAGAAATAAATCTACCAAGTTTGTACCTGTTAACATTTGTGAAACATTAAAGTTAAAATCTCGTTTGTTTCATTTTGAGGATTAACAGTAATCTTCACCTTAGATGAAAAACTGAAATTAAAATTTATGGAAAAGATACCTACATTTTAGTAAACATTTCAGTAAAAGAGTGGTTCCAATTTAACTGAAACTAATTCTGTGCAAAGTTTTATTTACTTTAGTGCTGCCATTTAAGTTAAAAGCACAATTGAAAAAGTGAAATTTAGCACCAAAATATTTGTTGCAGCTAAATGTATCTAAATGGAACCATTCTTTTGGTGAAACATTGAACTATTAATTTTAGCAATGTAATATCTGGAATTTTAGACGTTTTGGTCTGAATTAGTAAATTTATTTGCTTCTTTTAAGTCACTTTACATATAAAAGTAAAAAAAAAAAAAATACAGTAGAACCTCGATTATCCGAAGTAATTGGGAGCGAACTTACTTCGGATAATCGAAATTTTCGGATAATCGAGAATTCATCAATAATCATCTAAAATATTTATCAGCACTCGTAGTTTGGAAAGGATGGCTTGCATACAAAAGGAATGTGGAAAAAGAAAAAAAAACGTTAAAAATACATGTTTGTTAAGAGAAAATTTTGGATGATAGTAGAAAGTGAAAAAAAAAAGTGAAGAAGAAACCGACTTCGGTTAACGGAGAGTTTCGGTTAATCGAGGTGAGTTTCGGTTAATCGAGGTTCGGATAATCGAGGTTCTACTGTATAGGTGTTCCAGAGATTGACATGCTTCAATAATTGACATCTTTCCCGAAATAATTAACAAATAAGTAAAAAAATAAAAGCACATGTTTTACATATAAGTACTTTAACATTGTATGTCAAACACTGGAGCATAGGTACCAATAACTGGTAAAATGAAAAAGTAGCAGTGTCAAATACTGAAGCATAGGATGCTAATCACTGGTAAATCAAAAAACTGGAAGTGTCAATTACTGGAACACTGAGTGGGTGTAAAATAAAAATTCGCAAAAAAAAAAAGAAAAAAAATTATTATTATTATTATTATTATTATTATTATCATCATCATCAAATGCATATTTTAACATATATGTGGTTCTGAAAGTCTTTCATGCCAAATATATTAACTTAAGATTTCTAAAAATAGTTTTTGATGACTAAAACATTAAAAACATTCGACATTGCTGTAAAAGTGTCAATCACTGGAGCACTTACCCTACAATCTTACTACAAGTTTTTAATATATTTTTAATGGCTCTAAATATACGCAAAACGACACAATTCTACTTTTAAGGAATAAATTAAATATTTCAACGCTTATTAATAGCAGATATTAAAACGAAATACTAAAGCTGTATTTTAGATTTTAATTTAGATTTTAACGCCAGGGACTAAAACTGAAATGAAAGTTAACATAGCATAAGGTGTTTAAACTTTCACAATGAGAACAACCTTATCTACTTGCCTAACAAAAGGAACACTTTTGCGCAATAAAAACCAGTGGAAATTGTGATTGAAAACCTGATTACGTGCTTGCATTACTACCTGTTGATTGTAATTTGATTTACAACTGGGTTGTAATGACAATAATTCGTTTCTCACGAAATACGCCTTCTCCATCCCTTACCAATAACCTTTAATAGCTTTTCAAACAATGGCATACATCTCAAATTTACCGTTTTGTCATTTTAAGTTTATTCTTAAAATAAAATTATTTATAGCTGTGTAACACGCACTATAATCATGTACAATGGAATACAGGAAGATAAATGTTTGACAAATTTTGAAATAAAAACTGATAAATGTTGTGGGCAAAGTGATTAGGACATTGAGTAGAGAAAAATTCAATGATTTTGCTTCAGGCTATGCAAAATCCATAAATCCCCAAGTATCTGGACAAAGACCTTTAAGTACAATGTTACCAACAAAGATCGGTTCGTTGAAGGGAAGGTTACCATCACTTTGAATTTTTTTTTTCTTCTTAACAAACAGACTATAGTCCTCTCACAGCAATTTGGTATATTATGCAAATACAGGGTGTTTAAAAATCATTGATCTCAGCTTTAAATATTATCTATAAATATCATCTAATAAATATTATAATTTACTTATGCATAAAAATTAGAAAGGCGTTTAAAAAATAAATAAATAAATAAATAAAAAGAGGGAGTGAGAGCTATGCAAAATTTTACATGATAAAAATTTTCAAAAGATTCAATTTCAAGAATTACAAAATTTAAATTTTGTATAGATCCATACGAAAATAATTCCAGTGAGATAGATGCACCTCGTGCCCCGAAAAAGATTGCATTTAAAATTTCAGTATTGTATCATAAAACTAGTTGGCATAGGTGGACTCTGCTCAGTTCCCCATCATATTTATGTTCTCATAAATTTCTAATGCGAGGCATATTATAATCGGGTTAAAAGAAATGAATTTTACCAAAGCTTGACACAGTGACAGAATGAAATCCCCGCCAAAAAGGCTACTCACCGTTCACTTAGATATACTTATCTTATTCTTATCTATTAATTTATTTTATCAGGGACAATTCCGTTGTTTAGTTTCCATGCTACTATTTCCAATGCAATAATCCTCAAAATTCATATTTATATAAAATATTTACAATTTCGCTATGTTGATAAAATCGTAAATTACGAATAATTTAGGAAATTTTCCTATTAGAATATTTATATTCAATCATGTTCAAACAAATATCATAAATGTAATTTTGAAGTTGTCTAATGTATTTAGGATCCTCAAAATGGAAGTTTATGCTTAATTTTGTCTTATTCTGACATGTTAAGTAAAGCGTAAATTCCAAATAACTTACGAATTTTTTAAATTGGAAAAATCATAGTCTATGATATTTATGCCAGTATCCTAAATAATATTTAGAAAGTGGTTTGACATCTTTACGATGAAAATATCCCTCTAGATTGACGTTTATGTGAAATTTTGCTATATTCTGCCATGTTAAGAAATTCGTAAATTTCCAATAACTTACGAAATTTTCATACTTGAAAATTCATAGTCATTAATATTCATGCCAGTGTCCGAAATAATATTTCAAAACTAGTCTGACATCTTTACGATGAAAATTGACGTTTATGTGAAATTTTGCCCTATACTGCCATGTTAAGAAATTCGTAAATTTCGAATAACTTGCGAAATTTTCAAAGTAGCATATTTATAGTTACTGATGTTCATTCCGGCATCAAAACTGATATTTTAAAACTGGTCTGACATTTTTACAGTAAAAAGTTTCCATTTAATGCACGTTTAAGTGAATTTTTGTCCTATTCTCCCATGTTAAAAAAATCGTAAATTTCTAATAACTTACGAAGTTTTTAAATTCGAATGTTGCAAATGAGTAGGGTTCTTGCCAGTGTCGAAAGTAATATTTTAAAACTGATCTGACCTCTCTGCGACAATTTGTTCTTGAGATATCGTGTACACAGACTAACAAACTAACGGACTAACGGACTAACACACTAACGGACTAACACACTAACAGACACCCTACAGACAGACACCATACAAATTTTGTCATTTTCGGATTCCTCACACCTGAAAACGTGTAAAAAAGTCAAAAAACCGAGGTCGAAAATTTTCACGATTACCTAAGTTCCCCATACCTATAGTATGATGGGGAACTAAAAATTGCTGTACATATATTTAAACAAAATTGTTAAGGAATTTGTCACGAATCGCAGTGTAAACCTATTTATTTATTTATATTATCATTCTTTTTAATCTCGTTTTGTGCATGACCCTCAAAACGTGATCTGTTGGTACCCTTTTTTTTTTTTTTTCTCTTTCTCCTATGAAAACTTACATTGAAACATCGAAAAATGGTTTAAATAAGCTTTCTTTTTTCTCGTTTCAGGTGTCATATATTGGAGAATTTTAGTGATAAATGCTCACAGTTTGTGCATGACAATATCAGGGCTTCAAAAATAATTTGTTATTGGATTATTTATTTATTTATTTATTTTTATTTTCATTTTCATTTTCATTTTCATTTTATCTTTATTTATTTACTTTATTTATTTATTTATTTATTTTGAGACGCATAAAAAATTATATTCTATAATTCTTGAAACTGAATTTTCAAAAAAAAAAAAAAAAAAAAAAAAAAAAAAAAAAATATTTGATTTTATAAATTTCTGTAGAATTTTTTAAGCAACTTCGTAATTTGCATTTTGTTTAATATTTAAGGAATATTCCAATATTTGAATAATTAAGCCGAAGTCAGGATTATAAAAACCGCTATCTATTTTGAAAGAGAAATTACATTATTCTTAGCATTAAACAAAAATTGATTCAACTTCTATCTAACAAAATTTCAAAAACAGCTCTAATATAAATAAATCTGAAATATGTATCCGAGCAAAACTTCTGTTACGTGATCAAAACAAAAATTGAATCAGATTGATTTTGCATATAATATTTGTATATACCAATTTCCATGCTACAAATTTTGACATATAACTATCTTATTAATTGTAAAAAATGTAACTTACTTCCGCCGCTATCTGTTAAGTTTTATATAGACTTAAGAAAAGAATTTGATTTAAAAAAAAATATTTTTAATTGGGGTCCTTTTGGTTATTTTAATCCAAATTTCGTTAGAATTAAAAAACCCTTTTTGCTATGCCAAATAAATAACTAATAATAAAAAAAAAACTTAAATAATTTATAAATTTTAATAAATTTCTTTTCTATTTATTTGAATTAACAAAATTTCCTTGATTAATTTTTCTAAATTTTTATACTTTTAATTAAAATACAATTTTTTGTAAAGTATAAAAATATTTTCCCAAAAATCGTATGTGTGATGTTAGTGTAGAGGTTAAAGTCGCTTGATTGCACGTAGGTCATAATCCTGGGTCGATTTTACCTCGAATAGGTCTTTCTAAGGCGTCCTACCCCCATTTATGCGAGTTTTGGAGAAACAGAAATCTTCAAACGTTTAGGTCTTCGTTTGAACTAGGCACCTTCCTTCTACCAGCTTCAAAAGTAAACATGCATAAAATAGTGCATAAAGTTTAATTTTTTCCCTTTGTTTTAATTAATTTAAATACAATTTCTATTGGAACACATTTAAAAAGTATTGTTTTGTTGTGCCAACTAAGCTTTTATAAAATCGACAAAAAAAAAAAAAAAAAAAAAAAAAAAAACTTTTCTCAGGTGTACTTACAATTTAACAGCATGACTATTTTATCATTACCTTATTTATAATGTTCAGTAAAATTTCATCTAATGATGCATAGAAATTTGTTAGATAATCAGTTTCCATTTTTTCATTATGTGAATGACTCATTGTAAAAGTAGTGTAACTCTATTATTTTTAAATATGTATATTTTTGCTTAATTGTAACACATTTTGTCGCATCTTTCCTTGTAAAAGTGAAGAAACTGCAATAATTACCTTAAAATCCCATAAATGATATTATTTGTATTTTTCAGAAAACTCTAAATCTTCTAAATATTCATTATAAAAATGAAGCTTCTTTGCTTTAAATTATTTTCCTTATAATTTATAAGTTCTTATAACTTTGATTTGTATTAAATACTAAAAATCGACTAAACACTTATTGAATCTTGATATTTTTCCTACACATAAATTTGCAAAACCGCATTATTTCAAAATTCGTTTAAAAGGAAATAATTCACTTTTACAATGAACGACCCATATTATACCCCTGCTCGAAACTTTACAATGAACGGATTTTATTTTAATTTATAAATTGCCCTTTTGATGATATGTTCTTAAATTTTGAAAGTCTAAATAACAAGATTGCTTTCATCTTTTTATGTGAAGATTCGATTACGAGGTTATGACATTAATTAAGAATTAAGAGGTCTACAACAAATTGTTTAACTAAAATAGCGTTTGCGATCACTTTGTATTACCAAGCGAATAAAATGGCCTTATATATGCTTTAAATGTTAATATAGATCCTAAACAATTTTTTATTCATTTGCGTAACAGTAGCAGTCAAATAGAAACTTTATAGGCATAAAGTTATAAGCATAAGTTTTCTTCGAAATTTAACATCACCCTACGCATAAATAAATGAAAAAAAAAAAAAAAAAAAAAAAAAAAAACTGAGAAATTATATATTAGAATTGGAATACAAATATATTAAATATCTTATAAAATATGGGCATTTTCTTAAAAATTGGTTTGACTGCGCATGTGCAAACAATAAAAAGTAAAATAAAAACTTTTTTGCTCAGTTTGATAGCCAAATGTATAAGCTAACTCATATTAAAAGCTTTGTCAAATATCGTAAAACTCGAGAAAAGTATACGGAAAAATACTAAAGTATTTTCGGTTATTGAATATATATATATATATATATATATATATATATATATCTTTAAGAAGACATTCGAAAATAGCTGCTTTCATTACAAGTCATACTCAATGGATAATAACATTTAAATACAAAAAGACTTAATAATGATTTATATACACATGTATGTTTATAAATCAAGAGAAATACATCCATGTATTGTAACACATTTTATTTTACACTTCACATTGCACAAACTTTTACAATGTTCCTAAAATTAAAAAAATTTGCATAAATATTTATCATTTATTTAATTTATTGACTGACTTATAATAAAAATAGCTACTTGCGAATGATCCTTTAATAAAAAATAAACGTTATTCAATAACTAAAAAACATCTTAATTTTTTCCATGTATCTAAAAAATATTTCTTATCTTTCACACATGAACAATTAAAATCCTTTCACACAAATATTCATATTTCTTATAATATTTAATTTTTTTGCACTATAGTATTTTAAAGTGATTTTATCATTTATTTAATAGTGTCGTGAAATACCGTTGAAACTTCTGCGTATTAAAAATAAAAAACATGTTTTTTTTTTTTTTTTTTTTTTTTTTTCTTTTACTTTCTCTTACCCATAAGGTAGAGAAAGTATTGTTTTAGGTTCGAATTTTCGAACCTGAGTTTTTGTTATATTTACACGTTTTGAAGCTTCCTGGACACCGAAGTCAAGTTTTATAGTTTGATCTTTGCCTGTGTCTGTTAGAGTAAACTAAAAAAAAAATAATGATAATACTTTCAGGCGATCCAAATGATGTATTTTGAAGTGAATACGTTTGTTACTAGAAAAGTTTGTTCAAGATTGATAAGGCTCAAGGAATGATGAATGTGGAAGTTGTCTGAATAACTTTAAATGAACTTTTGAACTTAAAAACAGATTTGAATTCTCTGTAAATGTAGGTACTATAATTAACGGGGGGTTGAGGGGAGGGGCGGTAGCCCCCTCACATAGAATTATTTGCCAAATAAAGCTGTTCCGAAGCCTAAGTGGAATTGTTTTAAAATAGGTTTACATAACATTGTTATCTTAACCCTTAACCCCTTCCACTCCAGGGACGTACGTGCGTACGTCCTAGTGTTAATGGCCATTAATACCATGGACGTACGTGCATACGTCCAAAGAAAGTATACGATACTATTTCAAAATTATAATCTGGTATTTCAGACATTTACACTACAGCTAGCCTGGAGCGGAAGGGGTTAATCTCCAATCAGTACTTATACTATTAAATTTCAGGGTAAGAGAAAGTCGTGTGAGTAACACACCAGAGTTTTTTATTATTATTATTATTTAACACGCAATTACATAAATGCATTGGAAAAATTTATAGGATTTATTTCACATCTACAACAGTTACAGTTCATTTCACTTTTTACTTTGTCTTACACATAAGGTAGAGAAAGTATTGTTTTTGGGTAAAACATTTGTTATATTTACACTTTTTGAAGTCCCCTGAATCCAAAAATCTTGTTTTAAGCGGTGTGTCTGTGTGTGTATCTGTCTGTTATCAGCATATCTCAAAAACAAATTATACCAAGTTCAAACTTGGTATTCTAAATGTGTATCATATAGGGATACAACACTAAACATTTCGTTGAGATCAAGCAAATGACTCGTGTATTTTAGGTTGTGCTATATGTTATTAATATAGGATTGTATTTATGCGCACCATATGGTGTGTTCATAACTTTCAGAATACATACAGGGCTGCCAATATTTAAGCCATAACATTCTTTTTTATTTGTAAGTGAAAGTGCTTTACTATAATATTTTACCATGTCCAGGAAAGCTGCGCAGGAATTGAAATTAAGTCCTCATAGCCATATGATAAGTAATGTATTTTTTTAAGATAAATATTCATCACTTGGTTTTTTGTATATTTGCGCGTTTTGAGGCTTCCTGAATAGCGAAGTCAAGTTTTATAGTTTGATCTTTGACTGCGTCTGTTAGAGTAAATTAAAAACAAATAATTTCAGGCGATCCAAATGATGTATGTTGAAGTTAATGCGTTTGTTACTAGAAAAGTTTGTTCGAGATTGATAAGTTTGAATAATGATGCGTGTGAAAGTTGTCTGAAAAATTTTATCATGCTATAGTTATGGGGAACTTAGGTAATCGTGAAAATATTCGTCCTCGCTTTTTTTGGCTTTTTTACGGAATCCGAAAATGACAAAATTTGTATGGTGTCCGTCTGTAGGGTGTATGTTAGTTTGTTAGTCCCTTAGTGTATTAGTCCGTTAGTGTGTTAGTATGTTAGTATGTGCACACGATATCTCACGAACAAATTATCGCAGAGAAGTCAGATCAGTTTTAAAATATTACTTTCGACTCTGGAAAGAACCTTATTCATTTGCAATATTCGAATTAAAAAACTTCGTAAGTTATTAGAAATTTATGATTTTCTTATCATGGGAGAATAGGGCAAAATTTTACTTAAACGTAATTTTTAAGGATATTTTCATCGTAAAGATCTCAGACAACTTTTGAAATATCATTTAGGATACTGATATGAACACCATAAACTATGAATTTTCCAATTTAAAAAATACGTAAGTTATTTGGAATTTACGATTCACTTAAAATGGCTGAATAGGGCAAAATTGAGCATGAACGTCCATTTTGAGGATCATAAATATATCAGACAACTTCAAAATAACATTTATGATACTTGTATGAACATGATTGACTACAAATATTCTAATAGGAAAATATCGTAAGTTATTCGTAATTTAATATTTTATAAACATCACAAAATTGAAAATTTTTCATATAAATATGCATTTTGAGGATTGTTACATTGGAAATAGTAGCACTAAAGCTAAACTACAAAATTGACCCTAATAAAATAAATTAATGGATTAGAATAAGATAAATATATCGAAGTAAACGGCGGATAGCCTATTAGGCGGGGATTCCATTCTATCACTGTGTCAAGCGTTTGATCAAATTCATTTCTCTTACTATGATATCCATGTTAATAGAATGTCCTGTACCAGAAATTTATGGAAACTGAGCAGAGTCCACCTATGCCGACTAGTTTAATAAACTTTTGTCCTTAATAACAGATTTGAATTCGATATAAATGCAGATGCAGTAATTCAACATAATCATTTATCATAGTCATTTGTCAAATAAAGCTGTTCCGAAGCCTAATTTGAATTGTTTTAACATAGGTTTACAGAACAGTACCCCTTATCTTAATCCTAATATCCAATCTGTACTCTTAGTGTTAAATTTCAGGGTAAGAGAAAGTCGGGCGAGTGACATGACACTCCAGATTATTTAATGATCGCAAAAAAAAAAAAAAAAAACTATTTTTTGCACTCAATTAGTTATCGGCCCTCTATTTATTGTCACAACACATTAGTTACTGAAAAACATGGAAACGTTGTTGTAGGATTTAAGGCCGATTGACTCCTGATGTGTCCTAGGCCTTAAAAGGCCTAGGACCTAACGATAGTGTTCTTTATCTTTAAATATCCGAATATAAAGAATATTTCATTAAGTGGGAAATATCTGTTTATTTATTTTTATTTTTTATTTTATTTATTTATTTACTTATTTTTAAGATCGTTTTTTAAATCTTGCTAAACATTTGAAATGAAGCATATATACTGCACCATTTTTCTTTCTTCGACATTTCAAGAAGTTCCAGTTTTTAATGACTTACCCAAAGTATTACACTTTCTGAAATTTTCTTTAAATTTTTAATAAATAAGAATATAAGTCTCATCATACTACGTGTTTATGTGATTCTTTTTTTTTAAACCGGGTGTCCCATAAGTCTGTAGACATTTTAAAAATTCATAAAAAATGGAAAAATTTATAGAATTTAACGTGGTTTGCAAAAAAGTTACTTTCCTAAAAACGGATTTTTTTTTTTTTTTTTTTTTTTGTAACGAAAAAATAATAGTTAAAATTTCATCAACAGAGGGCGCAGTACTAGAGCAAATCACATATTTCCGTGAAAAACTATATTTATTTGCATGCAAATGTTTCTATAAATCATATTCTATGTGCCTTCCGTGACCACAAATTACAGTTTGCAAACAAATTACAACACCGATAATTGCAGCTTCAGTCGGCGGTTCTTACCTGAGGGAAGGCATCTTCACTAGTAACGCTTTATCCACCAAATCAGCATCGCAATTAAAACTTATATATGCCCAAGTAGGGGGCAAAATAAGAAGTAAATCATAATCTGCTAATCATAAAACCGTACAATTTATAGGACTCTGATTTGCATATTTCTCGTTACACATCCGTGCAGCGCTCTCTGTTGACGAAAAAAGTAACTATTATAATTTCTTTACTCAAAAAAAAAAAAAAAAAAAAAAAAACACTTTCAAGAGGATAATTTTTTTACAAACCGCGTTCAATTCTACCAATTCCTTCAAGTTTTGTGAATTTCTAAAATGACTCTTGACTTATAAACACCCAGTACCTACCCCATAAAAAAAATGAAAAAAAAAAAATGAAAAAAAGAAAGAAAGAAAATAGTAATAATATTGTGTATTCAAAACTATCAAAAATCTCGTATTTGTAGTCATCATAAAACATTCTTTTAATGAATTTACAAAAAAGTTAAATTAATATTTTTATATCACTTAATAAATAAAAACTAAAAAGTATTTAAAAAAAAGAAAAAGAAAAAAATCTATTTAAATTGCTTTAAACCCCACTTCGAGCGCTTGTAAGCAGTAGAATAATTGTCAGTAGAATAATAAAGTCTTTGTAAGCAGTAGAATAATTGTATTTGTGAGTTTAATAATTTTTAAGAATACTTTATATATTTATTTATTTTCACAAGTAAGAATCGATTTTTTTATATTGTAGTGTAACTGTTACATTAACTGATATAGCAATAAATAGTTGATTCACTACAGTCGGTAACAAAAGTGTCCGAACACTAGCAAAAATTCCTATGTAAAAAAATTACACTTCGTACGGTTTTGTTAAATAAATCCTTATCAAATCATGTTCTTACACTGACTAAGAACAGGATTCGACAAGGATTTATTTAACAAAACCGTATGAAGTGTATTTCTTTTACATAAGAATTTTTGCTAGCGTTCGGAGACTTTTGTTACCGACTGTAGCTTCATTGATTTCATAAATTTAAAAATGATTTCATTAACAAACTTTGACCTATAAGCAAGCGAAGTGATGACGTCACTGGCCGTCCGTGGATGCAAGAAACAGATTTCCTACGTTAATCGACCATTAGATTTTTTGTAAAAAAAAAAAAAAAAAATATTAAAAATCGAGGAAAATTATTTCTCGACTTAAATCTCCATATTTGGGCATAGATATGTATTAGTTATCGTGTGCATGCGTTAGATTAAGTTGTTTTTGCAGTAAAATTGATAAAATTTGAATTTTGAATTTCAAAACTCTAGAAAAAAAATGGCTTACTAAATGGAATATGTTCCATTGAAAACATAAACATTTCATTTCAAAGTATGATATTTACACAATAAATATCCAACTAATATGCAGTAAGCGACAAAAAAAAAAAAAAAAAAAAAAAAAGCCTCACTTGGATATTTTCGTTTTCCCTTTTTGCAACCGCCAATTTTATCATTTAAAAAGCAAATTTTCGAACAGATTTTATTACGTCGCCTTCCACGTACACTTTAGGATTGAGCCCAGTGTCAAAAATAAAATGCAACTGTCAGGAAAATTATAATTTTAGAAAGTATAATTTTTGTCGCTTAGTGTACTAATTAAAAGGAAAATGATAAATATTCCATCATAACTTGAAATCAAATTTGTTTTGAAATGTCTAAATAAAGTGTTTGATATAAGATACTCATATGTTGCTGTGGAATAGATTTCATATCTGGCATCCTTGACGGAAAAAAAAAAAAATATATATATATATATATATATATATATATATATATCGCCAAATTATCTGGCGAACATATTTAATTCCTTTTAAAAATCATGGTTACTTTAACAACTTATATTAAGAGAGTAATGAATATGAAACAATATTCGTACAATACATATTACGAAAATATACATCTTGCATGTATATTTTCGTATTACGTTTTTGATCGCCAAATACAAAAAACGCCAAGGATGACAGAGTTTTGAAATTTAAAATCAAAATTTTGTCTATTTGACAGGAAAATAACTAAATATAACACAAGCATACGATATCTAATACATATTTACACCCAAATACGGGGACTAAAATTGGGAAATAATTTTTCTCGATTTTGATAATTTTTTACGAAAAATCCAATGGGCGATTAACATAGGAAATCTTTTTCTTACATTCACGGAAGATCAGTGACGTCACACTTCTCTTGGGTATTGGCACGCAAGTAGCATCTGATAGAGTTTTATACATTTCGAGTTTGATTTTTCAAAATTTCCCGCATTCAGAATTCGGAAACTGGGGCTTTTCTAGTTAAATAAATAAAATATAAATCTTATAATAAAAGAATAAATTTAATAAAACGGAACAGGTAAAACAACTGGTAAAATCGAAAAAAATAATAAGAAAAATTCAAATTAAAAAAAATCTGGACGAGGTGCACTTTGTAGAGTCTCAGCTGCCTTTCTGTCAAGTTTTGTAGCTCTGCGACCAATGCAGGCCCGTAGCTAGATGGGGGCCAGTACGGGCAGTGCCCGACCTGGAGAAAAATTTGCCCGCCCTAGCATATGGTTCGACTTCCGATAAAAACGTATAAAAAAAAAAAAGATTTTTTTTTTTTTTTTTTTTTTTTTTTTTTTTTGAAAGGTGAGTCTGTAAATAAAATCTTTTGAACCCCCCCCCCCCCACACCACCTCCCATCCTCAATTCCAACTCAAGTTCCAGACATGACACCCATATCATTTTTTAAAAGTCTTCTTTTTCACTTTAAATTCTCTCCATTCAAATAGACTCGATGGAACTTATCTTGTTGATTGCAGCTTGACTTTCTTAGTTTTGCAAAGGTTTTCTGTGCCTTTAGTGAAAAGAGATTTATTAGTAATTTCGGTGAAATTTGTGTTTTTCATACAGTAGTGCCACATAACAACTGAACCGGACGATGTCTTTTTAATTGATGAAACAAGAATTCTGGAAAATTAAAGACAACCAAAAAAACATTTTGCGCCCTTAAAGTGCCTATTTTGCATATACACAATTTAGGGCGTAGTAAGGAGGAGGCATTTGCACACTTCTTTAGAGGTCTGCACGCGCAGAAAGCTTTTCTTACACGTTCCGGTTCAGAATAACTAAAATTTCGGCCAGGACCGATCCGTCTTGTTTATTTATTATTATTATTATTATTTTTTTTTTTTTAAATCTATGGTCCGGCCCGCCCTGGAAAAAATCAATTGACAAAACTAGGGCTCACTTAGGAGACTGACAGTTAATTGTCAATAGAAATACATTATTGCAGACTGACAGAAAGCCACACACAGAGACAGAAAGTAAAACTGAAAGTGTAAATAATTATGAAACAATAATAGGTAAGTATTAAAAATAGTTAGTACTGCTAAAGTAAGTTTGTATCAATTTCCGTTTATATCCCGTAATGTATCCAAATCCTTTTGTGTGACCCTGTCAACGGAACATAAATGTTAATCCAACAATTTTCAAAATAAATAAATAATTAAAATAAAAGGGAAAAAATGCATTTGCGCATCTGTAAAATGGTGTTGATTTCATTCCTTTAGAAAGTAGAGAAAAATTAATTAAAAATTAACCTTCATAGTCCTTAGATTCTCTAGACCATAGGACATAAAGAAATATAAACCATGATGTATTTAATTTCTTTTGTTTGTTCCTGTGCTGAAACTAGTAGCAACGTTTATGCCATTTTGAATAGGGAACTTGTAATTGTGACCTTGCCTTCAATAACATATATCCCTTTTGAGACATTTTAAAAATATTTACGGAAATCAGAGCGCGAAGAAAGAGACAATCAAATGTTCATATTGAAGTTATGAACACTTTTTAGCAAAACAAAATTTCGTGTAACTTAATAATAGCACACAAAACTGTGTGAAATAAATGATTAAAGAAATGCTTTATTATTTACAATCTTTGTTAATTAACGAATGAAATGCGAAAGAAATTTCCAGGTTGTCACTGCCCGCCCGGAGAAAATTTAATCCAGACGTTAGCCTGGCTCGAGTATATATAAATTAAAAAAAAAAAGGCCGCCCCGCTCTAGCCCGAGAACAAATGGAAAAAATAGATCCGAGGACCGGGTATGACTGGGGTGTCTGGCTCGTGCCCGTGCAGTATAAATTATAAATTTCTCTGATTCTCCAGTTCATTTGAATAGCAGAAACATCAAATAATGATCAAACTCTATGAGGGAATTTTTTCATATCTCGGGTAAGCTTTTAGTTCAAAACAAGCCAAATTTTTTGCGCACATTTTCCCCCTCTGATTGAAAATTATTTTATTTTTTTAGAAACTGAAAAATGATTCAAATATCTGTGTGATAGATCAGCCTGTAAATTAAGTTTCTTTAAAAGTGCCGTATAATGAAGGGAAACTGAGCTGCTTAGAGGAAATATAAAGGATAGGGTCTGTTTTTATAACCTCAAAGTGGGGTCAGTGAAAGATTTCTTTTTCTCTTTTCTTTGCGAGTCATATCACCACATTCATTAAATAGCACATTCTTACGTGGTGGAAGAACTCAGTAGCCCTGGGGAAAATATCTGAAATATCCTCTGTAGTTCGAATACCCCTACAAGTGACGCCATTTGACAAAGAGCAAGACATTTGATTTTCGCCTGTGATAAACAAACAGCAGGGTGTTTTTTAATTGAATGGGTCTCTGCAGCCCGGGCGCGAACAGAATCGTTCTACTGTTGCAAATTGTACGTCCTGTATCAGCAGCATATTGTTATCCTAGACCATTCTAGGTTGTGAGAGAATGAGAAAACTGAGTGGGTGGAGGTGGGTGGGAGTAAGTAATGAATAACTATTGAATAGGTCTACAATGAATCTCAAGTTGTTTGGAAGGCAGTGCCGTCAATATTCTCATCAATTAGTCAATGTATCTTTTGCATTTTCCGCGAGAGTAAAACATTCCGTATTCAGTAAAGAGAAAGTCTTTCAAAAGCATTGCTCGTTTGACATTTATTTTCATTCTGTAGTCTCTTTAAACAATCCTTTTTTCTATTTCTCTTGAATAATTCGCTAAATATATTTTAACGTGAATTATATAATAAATAGCGTTTATAATTATGGCATCAAAAAGAAAATAAATAAATTCTATTACATCATATTTAAAAAAAAAAAAAAAAAAAAAAAAAAGCTGCAACTGAAGAGTTAATGGTGAGTAAACATTATCAAATATTTGTAATAATTATGTTTTAAAAGTACTTAAAAAAAAAAAAAAAAAAAAAAAAAAAAAAGAATGATTGAATTTATACTTAGCAACAGAGCCCAGTTTAAGGGGGGGCTGAGGGGGCAGCAGCCCCGGGCCCAGTGAACAATGGGGCCCTAGATGAAGCCAAGAAAACCCAGTAAATAGAAAAAAAAATGTAATTTTTTTTTAATTCGATTTTTACAGTCAGAAATTAAAATCCTTGATACTGTTATGTAAAAATATTTTAAAAAGACAAATTTTTGGAAATTTGTTTTAGTACTTAAACTTAAAAAAATAATAATAATCTATAATATTAAAACACAAGGCATATTCTGTAAGACCAAAATCGTACGATCTGGGCATGCGCGAGAAAATTTTGAACCAATTGGGAACGGGAATTTCCCTCTTTTTATGCAGAATACCGATGATAGATCAAGCAGACGACTAATATTGATATGTCTACGGCAAACGCCTAATTAAAGTTCATTAACGCCTAATTAAAGTAAATATTGCTCCGTGGCTCAATCATAAAAATAATTCACACGATTAATTCATATTTCCCAAGAAAGTATACCTATTAAAAACAAAGCAATTCGAGAATACGTATTGACATCGGTTATCTGCGTATGCATATTCGCTGGCCGAAAATTTCTGTACCCTGAATGTGGCGCCATCTGTTGCCATGCCAATATATTATACCATATTCTTAAAATTACTTTTTCCATTTCTTAAAAAAAAAAAAAAAAAAAAAAAGAAATAAAAAGAAAAAAATCTTTTAAAATTAACAAATTATCAAAGTTTATTGTTCTTTAAAAGTTAACTTTCATCAGTTGAAAACTTTGTTTAGAAAAGATGGAGATAAATATTTAAAATCAAAGGGAGTTTTATTTTATTTTACTTATTTATTTAATTATTATTTATCTAATTATTATAATTTCTGATATTTCATTTCGATACTATATTAGAGTAAAAATAATTTGAAAAGAATAACATTAAAATATTGATATTTTATACGAGTAAAAATTTATTTATTTTTAACAGTATACTTTTGTTGAAATATATTCTTTTGATAGAATAAAGTGTTAAATACTATTCCAGTAAAAAAAAAAAAAAAAAAAAAACTTTATTCCGATTTGCAGTTTATTTTTAGAATACAATAAGTTGATACTATTTTGGATTATATCCAAGTGGTTTTACAAATATGGGAAATTGGGCAGGGGGTTTTAAACCGGTTAAGAGCAATGTGAAATATTAAAGAAAGGGTGTTTTAAACTTTATGGCGTGAAGAGATTTTAGTTGCACATCATCCGTCAAATTTTGACGGATATTAACTAGTATTTTTTAAAAATGCTTTCAAATTTGAAAATTTCAAAAGACATTCAAGAGATGAGGGGGGGGGGGAATAATATAACCTGTTTCCTTACGCCACGTAAAATTATTAACAAGAGCAAACTCCAAATTAGAGAGAGTTCTATCTCTTCGAAAAACAAAAATGCAGCAGAATAAGCTGCAATGTTTGGCTTTGCTGTGTTCAGAGCACGATTTAACAAGCAACCTGGATTTTAAAGATGTAATTGAAACTTTCAGCGCGGCAAAAGCTAGGAAGAAGCCAATTTAATTTTTTTATTCTGTAAAATATATACATTAAAGTTTTTGATGCAGCAACTTTTCCTTTGGTCGGTGAATTAGATTCTTTTGTTGTTAATATATATATATATATATATATATATATATATATATATATTTTAATTAATTTTTCGCAAACAGTTTCAGAGTTCATTTAAATGGTAATAAAATTCTTATTCTAATATGACTATTATAAAATTTTATCTAATGACGAACATTCATATTAAAGAAAAAGAAAAATGTGTGTGTGTGTGGGGGGGGGGGGGGGGGGCTCCGCTATTATCTCAGCCCCGGGCCCGTAAGTGGGTAAACTGGGCTCTGCTTAGCAATAGTAGAGTGGACAACGTGAAGTGAAAATGCATTCGTAATAAATAATAATAATAAAACTAAGCAAAAGAGGGTATAATAATATTAAGTATATTATTTTATTTCAATACTTTATTGTTCTTTATTTCATTCTTTTGCGAAAACCATTTAAATTTATAAAATAAAAATTTGAATTTTTAAAAAGTTTTAAAATACTCTCAGGTAATTAATATTTATTTTATATATTTTTTCTTCGATTTTTCATCCTTGCAGATTTAATATATATTCTCAACATATTTTGTTATTACTTTGTCGATTCACTTATAAGTTAACTTTATTTATTATAATTTTAATATTAATTAATAAATTTAATGTGAATTTTTAGCACTGAAACAAAAAAGTACTCTTAAACTAGTATGTTGTGGCCATCACATGGCTTTCTTCTATATTTTCCTATACAAATTCACGCAGTAAAATTAATTTATTAAAATTATTATTTAAAAAAATTATCTTCCACGATAATGCAGATTATTTCCATATTAGAGAAGTAGTATAACACTAAATATCCAAAAAAAGTCAATTTCATTGACAATAGTACATTAAAAAAAAAAAAAAATACTTTTTAATATAATCTTTTAAGAACATTTCCTTTAGCGTACCATGTAATTCAGATAAAAGGATTTAATATTTAAAAATAGAAACGCAGGTTATTTATTAACTTAATTAAAATATTAAAAATATGAAAATATTTTTATTCTTTTATATTTTTAAAATCCACATTGTTTATAAATTAAAAAAAAAATATTGTGTGTTATTTTCTCACTTATTTTAGCTATCTATATATATAATATAAAAATACACTATATATAATTTAGGCAAAATACAAATATTTCCACGTATACTTTTTATTTTTCTATATTTTTAATGATATTTAACATATTGTTTATAAGTTAAAAATAATAGAATGTGTTATTTTTTTTTATTCATTTCAAAAATAATAATCTTTCTTTTCTGTTTATCAACCCTTCCCACTTTTTATATTATTATTATTGAAACTAAAATCCTAGTAATTTCTTTATCTAATTTAAATAACTTAATGGTAAAAATATATTAACCAGCTTTAGAAATAAAAACAAAAAATTGTAGTTTTCTGTTTAAACAGATATTAAAAATACACTATTCTTCAGGGCACAAGGTTCTGCTTCTAAAGTTAAAAGAGGGGGTGCCGGGTTCGACTCATCAACTTATCCGTCATCATTAATTAATTTGAAATGTAAAATTATTTTCACATGTATTTTTTTTTTTCTACTTTTTCAAGGAAATTTCACACATTATTTAAAAATTAAAAATGATAGAATATGTTACTGTCTTACTTTTGAAATATATATATTCTTCTTTCTTTCTTCTTTATCGTTTTTGCTATGAAATCTTATATATTGTACTAATTTCTTTATCAATTTTTTAATTATATTCAAAATCAATAAATGCAATAGCCTGCTTTACAAATAAAGATAGAAATTTGTATTTTTCTCTATCAAGAGAAATTAAAAACACAACTGTTATTAAGAACCCAAATCTCTGCTCTCAGAGCTAGAAGATTCAAGGTGCCGGGTTCGATTCCATGTCGGGTTCGATCTTTTTAGCTTCCCTTGATTTTCTCCAAAAATTGCGTTCATACGAAGTAGAAGCCTAGCGTAGTCAGTCAGTCTTAACACACAAAAACAAATAATTGTGTAACATCCAAAGTGTTCAAACACTTATACTGGTAGTGTGTATTCTCCTTTTACTATGTGTTTTCATATTATATGCTTATATATATATATACATTTGAAAAAATTGTTAATATAAATGAATCTAAATTATATATTAATAAATATTATGTAGTAAAAAAGCCAGAAGTGTTCATGGTGTATAAAACATATTAATCAATTCAGGGAGGATTTTCTGCCACCAGTATTTTTATACTGGAATTTTTGCCACATTTTTACAATTATTTTCGTGATTTTATAGGTTAGAAATTTTTGTACGAAGATACTGGTGGCAGAAAAAGCGGAATTATTTCATCCCTGTTATTTATTATTAGAGGATGCGTTCTTAACCCTTTTAGAGGCAAGCAGATTTTCTCCATTTAAAATGAACATCTTTTAGAAATCACCTACAATATTAAAAGACAAGAAATAAATGAAGTTATTCGTCTAAGTTATAAAAGAAAATTTTTATAAAAAAATTCCGGGACAGTTGTTTTCAATTTTGAATTAATATTTGTGGTTGCATTAAAGGTCGCCTAAAAGTTTAATCAAATTAAAAAAAAAAAAAAAAAAGAAGAAAGAAATATTGAGGGGGGCGGTAGCCCCCCTCACACAGAACTAATTATCATATAAAACTTTTCTGAAGCCTAATTTGAATTGTTTAACATAGGTTTACATAACAGTACTCGTTATCTTTTAATCTCCAACCTGTATTTATAGTATTAAATTTCAGGGTAAGAGAAAGTCGTGTGAGTGACACACCAGATTATCATTATTATTATTATTATTATTTTTCTTAGTACTGAGTACTATTAGTCTCTATCTGGGATTTTTGCGGTGTCATTTTTCGATAATTGGGCATTCATCGAAATCATTTTTCGATAGTTGGACATTTATCGAAATCTAAAATTTATCTAAAATATAATTGAATAATTTAAAAGCGATGCTATAATTTGAAAAAAAAAAAAAAAAAAAAAAAAAAAGACTAACAGTCCTCCGTCCTAAACTAAATTCTGCTTTTGCCAGAATTTCATCAAAATCTTTTTTTTTTTTTTGGAAGGAAAAAGAAAAGAAAAAAAAAATTAATAATAATCAGTATCGAAACAAACACTATCGAAAAAGTTTTTTTTTAAAGTAATTTTGAACTAGGAAATAAAAAGTGCGCGTGCGAAATTAAATAAAAATAAGTAGAAGAATGAATTTAATGAATTAATTTTTATATAAAACATGGTCGCGTGCTATCTTAAAAAGTAGATGCTAAATTTAAAGTTTATGTGGTGCGTGTGGCATCTATTGTTTTAAGAAATAGAATAGAATAAAGAAAGCAACGATGTTGGTTGCATTTTGCTATATAGTTTGAATTTTTGAATTTTATAGCAGTGATATCTACCGTAGGAATAATTTCTTATGTTAAAACTATAGGGAATTGTTACGCGAGCACAAGCGATACTACTTTTTTTTTTTTTTTTTTTGTTAAAAATGAAAAAATACTTTGTAACTTTTTTCTTTAACTGTCACAGGTGTATAGTTCAATTACTTTTTTAAAGGTATTAACTAATTTTTTTCTATATATATATATATATATATATATATATTTTTTTTTTTTAATGAGAAAAATATTGATTCACATATATATAGTTCAATCATTTGTTTTAAAGGTATTAATAAGTTCCTTTGCACCCTTTTTTTTTTTTCTTTTGCCTAAAATATTAGTATATTGGGTGTCTGTAACTGTTAGAAATTAATCATTTTGTGCGGGTCAGATCTCTTTGTCCCACCTGCAGAGATTTCTATTAGTTCATTTTTCCCTACTTTAGGCCCCAAATATCCTTCCTAAGCAAACCACGTAAACTTGTTTCTGCAGGAATGATTTTTTTTTTTTTTTTTTTTTAATCTAAGATTTTATTTCTTGTGGCTCATTTCAACCTGTATCGTCTATCATATGAAATATCTTAGTTAAAGTAATAAGACCACCCAAGAAGCAAATTTAACAGCAAGATATTGTTTTATTTATTTACTTTTATTTTGTTTAAGCTTTCGGCTTTTCTCAAAATGTTGTTAGCTAGTAACTTAGTCAAACAAGCATGATACAGCAGTTGAGATAGTTAACAAAAAAGAAAACAATTATTTTGAAATGCAGTAGAAAACCAGTTATCCACAGCAATGGATTCGGCAAAACCCCCATTGATGACAGTCCCTATTTAGGAAAATTTAAACACGCTGCAAAGTATTTTAACCCTTTATATAGTGCATTATGAAATAGACATTTGTTCGAAATATTTGTTTAACTACTCAAGAGGAAATTTTAAAGATATAAGAAATAAATACTATGCATATCACCTCATTAAAGTATTTAATGAGGATTTTGTCACGTGGTACTTTAGTGTAACATTGGATAATAGACTACGAAAATGAGATCAAAACTCAATAATAATAATAATAATAATAATAATGTTTCATAACTTTATATGCTTTCTAAGACTAGTGGTAATTTTTTGGGGTTATATATAAATTAATATTAACACATGTTAAGATCATGATAATTGTTAATGAAAACCAGCGACTGCACTCAAAAAATCCTTTCTTCAACAAAACCAATTACATGTAGAATCTAGTGCTATATAGTGAGATTAAAGTGAGTGTTATACGCTCTATCTTTAAAAATACTTTCGGCATTTATTTTATAAATTCGACTTTTTACGCCGTGTAATTTAACGGTACCGTCAGTAGACGAAGGTTTAAAACTCGAAAAGGTTTTTGCACTATTTATTTTCATTACAGACTGCCGTACCATTCAAAACAAAATTATCACAGTAAATAATAAATTATTTTTATTTTACTAGAATATTTTTCTTAACATTATTTTGTATTGCTAAACATAATATCACATTGCAATGAAATGTAACAAATGCAAATGTAATGTATAAAAATAAACTAAGTAGTACAATATAAAAAGGAATAATATTCATTAACTTTTGCAGCTTGTATTATTAAAATATTTAATAATTTGTGCGTTTGTGCATGATATATATATATATATATATATATATATATATATATATATATTTTTTTTTTTTTTTTTTTTTTTTTTTTAATTAAAAATAAGAAGAACGTTTTCAGACCTGCGCAGTATTCGAATAAATATCCTTGTTGGATATTATTCTTTACGAAACTTACTTTTGGTAAAGAAGAAAATTAAAAATATTAGACAATGCGAAATAGTATTTGTGCAATAACTACAATGATAACTTTGGATATATACAGTCGAACCTCGTTAACGCGAACACGCTTAACGTGAATTACTTTTAACATGATCTGTTGGTTTCTAAGTTACTGATAGCATGAACAAATTTTGTTATCCCTCTTGAGATTCACGTTAACGAGGTTCGACATTATTTTATTTAATTCCTTAGCCTTTCTTTTCATTTTCTTCTATTTGCATAAAAGAAAAAAAAAAAGTATTATATTCGTAAATCTTTTCTCATCTTTTACCTTAATTAAGGCCTAAGAGGAGGCATTTTGCTAAACTCCAAGCGTCTAATGGAAACCACTGCAGAGATATGGTTAAACGCTCTAAAATCTTCGATTCCCCCTTTTAATTTCCCCCGTTTCACCCGATGAGGTTAAATTTCGTTAAACTCCACGGCATATTTTTAGCTTCAGCGATATGGACTGGACGTTGACAGATGAATGAGTGAATCAGTGATGAGTGGTAATTCGCGTTTATACACAGGGTACCCACGTTTAACCTGGATGACCTTTATTTTTGCAGCCTTTAGTCCTAGATGCATACTCCCAATTACATAATTGGTTCATATGAAGAGAAGATTTCAGATATGGTATTTTTTTGATCAAGGGACTGCATACATATTAAAATACGAATTTTAATTTATATACGATCCCTCTTTTCCTGTGACTTATGTTTAGAAAAATGTTGCCCTCGATCTAAGAAGGAAAACAAGAGAAACCGCATATCTCTAAGTAAAATAGTCTCCCAGGTATTTAAATTTTAAAATGATGGCTTAATCCACTTTACCTGCAATGCTTCCATCCATTTTTCGATGCCAAAGACCTTACTTTAGGGGTTATGCATGAAATCATAAAAAATAAATAAAGATTCCTTTGTTTCAAAATAGTAATAAATCATTCAAACACACGAAATCAAGAGTTTTAAGAGCTTAATGTAAAATTGATGTTATGCTGTATCGCGTTAAAAATTTTAATAGCTGAAACTCTTAGTGAGTCAACTGCAAACTGAAGCACTTTAAGAGAAAAAGGTATGTTAAAATATATTAAAAGACAGATAAAAGAGTGGTTTAACTAAGTTTAGGGTGATTCATACTGGATACACCAAAATATCTCGGAAGAAGAAAGCAATTTCGCTGAACACATCTATTTCAAAAGTTTCATGTATTCAATTGATCTATCAGATGACGTAACACAGGTTGGCCCCACGTAACACAAACTAAAAATTTTCAAATAGAAACCATACTTTTTCTTCACAGAATCCTATTAAGCGAAAAATATCGGTTTTTAAAACACGTTTTGCATTTTTCATTTTTCAAAATAGTGGGCCCCGGGGCTCCTATTGTCATATTCGTCTAAGATACTGAAAACACCCAATTATTTTGAAGGGAAAACATTTTCGCTGAAGACATTGATAGCAGAAGTTTCGTGCATTCAAATAATCTATCAAATGATGTATCACAAGTGGGTCCTGGTGCTCCCAGGCATACATCCTAGAAAAACATACTGTTTTTCACAAAATTGTGTAAAGCGGAAAAAAAAAACCACTTTTAAAACATGTTTTGCTTTTTTCATTTTTCAAAGCAGGGGGCCTCGGTTTCCCCGATTGTTACGTTCGAATAAAAGTCTAGAAATTCCCAATTATCTTAAAAGGAAAGCATTTTCGCTGACGGCATTGATATAAAAAGTTTTGTGCATTCAAATAATATATCAGATGAGGTAACACAGGTGGATCATCGGTGTCCGTAGGGGCCTCATATAACAAAAACACAATTTTTTCAAACGGACAACATGCTTTTTCTTCACAGAATCGTCTTAAGCGGAAAAAAATCTCTTTGAAAATATGATTTTTTTTTTTTTTTTTCTTAGAGAGAATCCGGAGCCCCGATTATTATATTCGAATAAAAGTCTGAAAACCTCCAATTATCTTAAAAGGAAAGCATTTTCTCTGATAACATTGATATAAAAAATTTCGTGCATTCAAATAATCTATCGAATGAAGCATCACAGTTAGGTCCCCCGGGTCCCGAGAGACCCCCATGGGACACAAATTCAACTTTTTCAGCTGGAAAACTTTTATTCATTTTTATTTTTTCAAAATCTTGTAAAGCGAAAAAAAATCTGTTTTGAACCATATTTTACTTTTTTCACTTTTCAAAATAGGGGGCCCTGGGGCGCCCATTGTTATGTTCGTCTGAAAACTCCCAATTATCTGAAAAAGAAAGCATTTTCGCTGATGAAATTGATATCAAAAGTTTCTTACATACCAATAATCTATCAGATGAGGTAACACAGGTGAATTCCAGAGGCTCCCGGTAACACAAATTCAATTTTTTCAAATGGATAACACACTTTTGTTTTTGCAAAACCGTGTAAAGAGGAAAAAATCTGTTTTAAAACATGTTTTGTGTTGCCTTTTTTTTTTTTTTTTTTTTGTATGTGTGTGTGTGTATTTACTTGTTACTTCTTTTCAAAGTTCAAGCCTTAGGGGTCCAGTATTTTGTTTAAATAAATGTCTAGAAAACCCAAATTATCTGAAATTTAAAGCAATTTCGCTAAAAACATAATGCTTTATGCAAGCCTTTACGTTTTCAAATAGTCTATCAGATGAAATATTACAGGTGAGACCCCCAAGGCCGCCAGATGGCCCTTGTATTACATAAAACATAAACTTTATTTTTTTTTTTAATATAACTTTATTTTTTTTTATTTTTTTTTATTTTATTTTTTTTTTTTTTACAGATTCATCTTGATCGGAAAGAATCTGCTTCGAAGCATTTTCACTTTTTATATTCTTGCTTTTGGGCTCTTTAGGGCTCCTACATTTTTAGAACTCTGAAACGTTTTAACGAGAAAACAATTTCGTGAAATTAGTTGATTTAGAAGTTTTGTAATTTTAAATAACCTATCATATGATTTAGCACAGGGCACCCTAAACGTTTTTTTAACATAAGATTCGGGGCTTAGGATCCCCTATCTTGAGCAGGTTGGGGGGCGCTTTCCGCGATTTTTCAAAAAACAGGAAGTTTTCCAGCTGAAAAAGTTGAATTTGTGTCATATGGGATCTTTAGGAGCTCGGGGGACCTAACTGTGATACTTCATCTGAGAGAAAATTTGATAGGTCGAAACTTTCGAAATCAATATCATCAGCAAAATTTCTTTCCTTTTAAAATTATTGAAGGTTTCTAGACTTTTATTCGAACATAATATTCGGGAGCCCGGGGCTCCTCTTAAAAAAAAAAAAAAAAAAAAAAAAAATGCATGTTTTTTCAAACACATTTTGTCCGTTTTAAACGATTCTGGGAAGAAAAAGTAGGATTTTCATTTTAAAAAATTGAGTTTGTGTTACATGGGGCCCCTAAGGGAGCCAGGGGTTTTACCTATGATACCTCATCTAATAGATTATCTGAATGAATGAAACTTTTGAAATCATGTCATCATCGGAATTGTTTTCCTTTTAAATAATTCGTAGTTTCTAAACTTTCATTTGAACATCTCCATTTGTGTGTTGTCCTCCCTCCCCATGTGTCAAAACTTTGAACTCGAATTTCTCTGTAAATATTCGTCGTACAAATATTGAACTTTTATGTTTGAAATGCTTTTGTATGAACAAAATTTCTCTAAATATGAATGAAGGGACCGGGGGCTGTATACAAATTTAGATTTTGTATTTTTTTCACTAATTGTTTTTTGCTTCAAACTTTACTGTGCATCTAATTCTGACCATTTTTTCTTTGACAACTACTTATAGTTAATTTAGTTATACTTTTCCCTGTATAGTAATATTTCTTTGACAACTACTTACATTCTTTTTTATTTGTATGTAGTTTTCATACACAAAAAAGTTTTTCGTTACCCATTTGCATATATTGTTTTAAGGCGTTTCTAAATTTATATTGATGTATTATTTTTTATTATAATAATGAATTAATATTACTGCTACTTTTTGTATAATTACTGCTACTTCATATATAATAAAAAATATCTTCCAATAAAGGTCTTTTTTCTTTTTTTTTTCTTCTTTGTCAACAGAGTTCGAAGAACTGAGATGGAAAATTCCATAAACTTGGAAAACTTGTCATTGAGCAACCAGGAACAGAATGTTTATCGAAGATCAAATCACTCCAAAACAAAAGAAGGTGAAATTTGAGAAAAAAGAAAAGAAAAATCTAGGAATTGAGCATGGAATGTGTTTTGCAATCCGTTAGTAACGTTTGATAATAGTTATGTTTTAAAAGAAAAGTTAAAAACATTGAACCGAGTGCCTAAGAAAAGTATATCTCTATAATACAATTATTATATTTACTTTGCAAAAATTATTTAATTTTTACAAGCATTTCCGTTTGAAGAAAAAACCTGCTTTATTTACGAGTGGTGATAACATTAATGCTTATAAATAGATTCTAAAAGAAAAATGTTGAAATATAAATTATAAACAATTATCTGGCGTGGTACCCACATTACATTATCTTACATTTTATTTCTACAATAACACATTATTACACTTTAATGTGTTGTATAAAAGGTACAGTACTTGAAAATTTCCGATATACTTTAAAAATAATTTAACGCTGGTTTAAAAATAGTCTTAATTAGCATACACTGCTGTGTATTGGGGGGGGGGGGGAGGGAGTATCTCTACCTTAATTTACCGTTTGAACAAGGAACCTACGTCCATAAAATATTTAAGGTTGTTATCAAATTTTAAAGAATAATACATTTAAAATTATTCAAGAAATGGTGAAGATTCATTTTTCAACTGAGTGAAAATAATGCCCGGACCGGGAGTCGAACCCCGGATCTTTGACTTACAAGGTCAATTTTCTTCCCAATCTGTTGATTGTGTGATATTAATAAATGTATTCAAGAAATATTCGATTAGAGCCCTCTTTGAAATGTATTTGATTAATATTGCACAGCACTCACTGTATATTGGCTATAAATTATGTATAACACGGTTTACTTTAGATTAACAAAGAGAAAAAAAAAAAAAAAAAAACATACAATGCTATTTGAAATGCACTTTAAACAATTTCCAACTATAGCCTTAATAAATATGATATCGTTTGAGTGGCTGGGTGATTTTAGTAAATTTACGCCCACCTCCTTCCCAGTACTTTGCTCCAGCATTTCGCGCCAGGGACGTTTCGCCCCCGGACATTTTTACCCAAGTAAAATAGGAGCAAGATAAAAATTTATATAATTTAAAAAAATGAAAATGTAAACGGACATAAAACTATTTGTACTATATATTTATTATCCGTTCACGCAATTTTTCTTTCATTTTCGGTATAAAGCAGGTGAATATAAAGGTGGTTTTCATAGAATAAATTAAAAAATAGGTCTCCCATCCTAAATTAAATTATGTTTTGGGCTCAATTTTAATTTATCTTTTTCATTATTTATTTATTTCTTCTACAAATCATTGAAAGAATAACCGTTTTTTAATTACTCAGGAAAATCTCTCTTTTTAAAAATTTGTTTGTATAAAACGTTAGTTAATTCATTGTATTTTATACTAAAATTACTAAATATTAAAATATTAAATGTTTTATACTAAAATTATTAAAAAAAAAAAAAAAAAGAAATATTCTTTAGAATATGAGTTATAAAAATAAAAAGATCTGCAAATGTCTGCATTAATAATACGAGGAATCTGCATTTAAAAAATCGTTTTATTCTAAACAGTAACTCTGCAAGTTACGTGCACAATTTAACAAAAAATAGGTTGTTATATATTTATAAGGACATATTGATGTTTTTTTTTTTAATAATTAATATTGATAACATAACTATAGAATAATAATATCTAGCATCCCTAACAGCACAGTTAGGGTTAACTAATCCACAGTACATCTTAAGGACTTTTCCGGGATGTCTTTTCATAAAGAAGACATCTTGAAGATATCCTGAGGAGGCGATGTGCTCTTTGGGATAGCGGTCGTTGGACCTCAGTTCTCTCCCAAACTGATTGCCCAACCATAGCCAACCACAAAGTAAACGGCGAGTAAGAAGAATGCATAGTGCTATGTATTCTGTCTTGAACTACTCTTTGATGTTAAACTTGCCATCGATGCATTTTTCTCAAAAACTATGCGTTCTATCAAAACGTAACAGATTTTTCTTTATGATTTTTCCCGTGCTTTCAATTGAGATTTGAACGAAGTTTCTACGATTTTTTCTTAAAATGACATTTTTTTTTTTTTTTTTTTTTTTTTATAGAATAGCACGTCGATTTACAAAACCACTCAATGTCCTTGAAAGATGGGCTATAAGATAGTTTAATGTAACTGATGAAAATCTAACAAAGAATTAAAAAAAATAAATAAATAAAATAAAATAAAAATTGAAAAAAAAAAAATCGTAAAATTTTTTCTAAAATAGAGTTTCTCTTGAAAAGCGTCATTTTTACTTTGCAAAATAGTAGCCTACTACTTCTTGGCTCAATTATACATAAATTTTGTCCTCTGCAGGTATTCAAACATTTGAAATGTTTCGATGCAAAGGAATTAAAAATTTCATATAGCTTTAATAATACAAACTAATACCAATAAAGACAAAACACTTAAAAATTTTTGACATAAAATGATTTTTTTTTTTTTATGTAAATAATAAAACAATAAAACTTTGTCAAAAATTATTTTTGCATCTGGTAAAATTGACGTCATTATAATTTTAAAATTATGAAATGTATCATGATGAAGCCTAATAATAAAAATAAAAATAAATACATAAAATAACTTCATAAATAAATAAAAAATATTTACGCTTTAATTTTTTACATAAATACTTTTCCTTGCATGCGAGTAATAAAATTGCCGTAAATTATCAAAAATTAAATTGTCGATTCAGACATGCGGTGTATATATTTATAGACAGACTGTATCTTTTCCATTTCTGAGTGTTTCTTTTATGAAATTTTAGTTACATTTTAGACCATGTATTTGAAAGTAATGTCTATCGCTTATCATGCAATATTAGAAATAAATTGTAGAAACATTTTAATGTTATTGACATTCACTAAATCATATATCGAGAGTCGGATTCTTCGAATGATATCAAATAATTTTCTGTCATTTCATTTATTTATTTATTTATTTATTTATTTATTTTTATTATTTAAAATCAGATTTTGGATATAGAACGGCACGAATGTCTTTTTTTTCCCTTCATTTCTTTGGGGAATTTACCAGAATGTGAAATAAACAAACATGCATCTCAAATATTTTCTTTTAATATTTATATTGTTTTAGCAAAATCGTGGAAGCGCAGTCTTTCCAATCAATGAAATATCTAAACAATGTATATAGAATATCGAATTAGCATTGATATTAAACATTGTAGAAAATCCTTACATTATTATTTATTATTACAGACATAAAATATAAATAAATAAATAAAATAGGCTTTAAGATTAAAATATATATATATATATTCTCTAAAAAAAAAAAAAAAAACGAAAGAATCTCTTAACAAATGTTTTTATTATTGCCTTTCGGCATCTACTTCAACTTGTAACTTCTTGTCCAGTTTAGTGAAGGTGTCCTTTTATTTTAAAGGTGTTTTAGTTTGCATTGTGATATAAAAAACGACTCGCTTGGTCTGCAGAACGTGTCAGCTTTATTTTTGCATGTGTAAATAAGCTGACAGCTGGTTGTGTCTTGCAAGTTCTAATGAATAACCTCTGTTTAAGAAAAAAGTTAGAAATGTTAAAAAAAAAAAAAAAAAAAAAAAAAAAAAAAGTAGGAGTATATTATATTGTTGATGCGTATTATTCAGAGAAATTTTCTTAAAGACACCTTTTTCCGTAACACCATAAAAATAAATTTCTTTATGGAAAAATCTCGTGAGATTCATTAATTTTAAAACAAAAGTTTATATTTTATAAGGTCATTCCTGCATGACCAATATAACATTTGCAAAAAGTTAAAACAATTGCTTTGCTTATAATCAAATTTAAAGTTACATTGTGATTGGTTCGTTCATTTCTTGTACTATTAAAATACTAGTTGGTCTTCGCAGCCTAACTGTCGACATTTCCAAATGAACCTCGCATTTGCTATATTCACCAAATCAAAAACAGTGGCCAAATATCGTGATAAGTAGCCTATAACAATAATAATAATAACGATTATTTATGAAGCTTAAATGTTATATGTATATATATATAAGCTGAAATCTATCCCTCCGATCTTGTCTTAAACCGTACTGACTCTGAAGACCAAACTTCTTTCCTGGATTAAAAAAAAAAAAAAAAAAAAATCCCTTTTCGGCAAGCTTAAAGGCAAAGGTAGATTCCTTTACGTTAATGTTACAATTGTAAAGAAATTTTACATATGCATTAATACCTAGCGAATGGCTTTGTTCCCACACATTGCATTATTTACGTCGCTATTCTGTTTTCAAGAATTTTAATTTTCAACTACAAAAGGGTTTTATTCATTCTACTTAAAATTTTAGGCTAAATTTATTGGTTTGTAAATGTTTCAATTTTTTAAAATTCATAATCATTCAACAAATAAAAGCCTTAAAGATATACAATCCCAGCAATGGTGAATCCCAGAGGGGGCTATTGGGCTGCACCCCCCTCCCCACCCAAGCTTAATCAAAATTATAATTTTTATTTAAAATCCATATAACTGTTGTTCAATATCTTTCTTTTAAAAGAAAAAGTAATAGAAACGTGAAAATGCACTTGTGATCATACTAGTTCTGGTAAGCCTGGCGTTGCTATGGTCAAGTCAAATACAGATAAGTGGTAGCGGTTTTTGGATAGTTATTTCATTGTAATTTTTGTTGAATTATTGAAAGTTTTGTATTGTGTTTATGTGATTCTTATTGTCAGATGAGTAAAAATTGTAAAGTGAAACTGTTTTGGTTCACATAAGCTGGAACATTAACATTAACATTAGTTAACATTTGACCATTTGGCACCGCTGAATTTCAATGTTAATTGTTATGAATTTAGTAAATTGTATGATTTGGCGAGGTTTTGGTGACAAAACTTGAGACTTAGCAATGAAATTTGTGATTTGGCGGCAACAGTTGATAGTTGACGACGAAATTTTTGACTTGGCGACAAAATTTTGCGAGTTTGGCGATGGAGAAAGGCAGCTTTGGCGTCATTATATTTTCTTTCCACGCGAAAACCTAATATCTCTTCACAGACCAATATCTTGTTTCGACAAGATAAAAAGTCAAAGGAAGCTGTAAAGTATTACTCTCAATCGTAAATTTTAAATTCTTGCCTAAACTGACATTCTAAACTATTCACCACAAACGATATTTGTGTTAAGATTGACGTATTATTTTAATTTTATATTTTTAAATGATTAATTAAAGCATTTAACAAGGTTTTTAATTAACACACTTTTATTATCTTGATATGATGCAACTATTAATGTATGTAACGGAATTTTGCAATTCAATTTTCGGCAACTTCTTGTCGTCCAAAGGACCAGAAGTTTTGCACACGACTTCATAATCAATGACAATACAAGACACAAGTATTTCCAGGCACTTTTCCCATCAGGGGCAGGTTCCAAGGGCAAACAAAAAATCTATACTTATACAAAACTATCGTATGTGACACAGGATTTGGATGTATTTGTATAATGTCGAGTGGCAACAATTAATTTTTTTTGAATAAAGATTTAAAAGTATGTAATAGTTTTCTAAAACCTTTATTAGTTCATTTTTCAATATAAGAGTTTTTTATTTTTTTTTTTAAATGGTATAATTTTATTTATCAAAATAAGGGAATTCGAGTAATGAAATACTTTAATTTAAATTTAAATTTTCATGAAGATAAACTTCAACGGAAAATTCATTAAAATCGTCCCTAGTTCATTTGTTAAAGGGATACCTAAATGTCCCCAAATTTATTACCTTTTCTACCATGCCAGTTTAATTCGTTTAGCATCGATTTACAAGATTTTTTTTTTTTTTTTTAAACGATGACATTTATCTTTTACATTATAGCATCTATCTAAATCTGCTTAGCCCTAAGATATGTTGATTTTATTTACTTACTTTTTTATTAACTTTTATTTTATTTGTTTAAAATCACGGATAAAATTTTATTTCATTTTTCTCAGTACATTGTTGTAATTGTGACGTCACATTTTTTGTTAAATTAAATTTTTTTTTTTTTTTTTTAATCAGATTATTATATTGTTTAAAAACATGATCAAAATTTTATTATATTTTCAGTGATCTTTTTTATTATCATTTGCACGTGACATAAGCATCAGATTATAAATTTTTGCTATGAAAGCTATAGAAAATGTCGGCTTCATCACAAGAAAAATCACTTTTTAACTTGTAACTTTTAAGCAATTGAAGTTATCGAAAAAGTTTAAATACAAAAGTTGTTCTTTAGGGTAAGGCGGTAATTCGCCTGATTTGAAGTATTTTCCTATTTTCAATATTAAAGAAATTATGGGCAAATGAAAATTTCCACCCCCTTTGAGCTGGATACCCCATCTACGAACTCGACCGAGATTTTTACTGTCCTGACAACATATCCCGAGCTGGTGAAATTTAAATAAAAATTACTCCAGTTATCGTGTTCACAACTTAACATGGGAAAAAGCGTTATACATATATATATATATATATATATATATATATATATATTTATTTATTTATAAACTTTTGAACGGAGGGTGGTTTTGGGTTCTAGGGGTCATGATCGGTGAAGATATGAAGAAATTTTCCAGAAGTCGTGTCATGAGAACCATTGCAATAGGTAGATAGATCTCCTATAAGGAATCTACCTAAAAAATGATAATAACTGGTTTATTGGGATTTATGATAAAAGGCAAGATTTTAACTTTAAAGTTTGTAATTTAACAAATTGGTTCTCCTGTATTAGTCATAAAGTTTTTAAAAATCCAAATAAACTGAATTAAAATGATTTGCAATAATAATTTAGACCTGAATCTGGCTATGAAAAATCTCAAAAACATACTAACTGTTAACCGCTATCCTGTTATTTTAATCAATAAACATTTCAGTATTCTTGATGACAATCCCACTTAAGGTTTGTTGTTCCACTTTGGGCGACATTTAAGTGCTGGTAAGTGGCCCTACTAGCTGAAGCGGGTTCTATGTTTATAATGGGGGGGGGGTCAAGTTTCCACATTCTAATGACTATTCTAGTTTGTCCAGGTATGTATTTATATATTATTGTATTATTTATATTCTTGTATTTTATATTGATGTATTATATTTTGTGCTTGATTTCTGAATTTAATTGCTTTTTATGCTTTATATTAATTAAAATTCGTTTGCTGTATGGTCTTGCTTCCATCTGTCAGAAGTTGGGGGCTAGAAACTGGTTAAATTACCAGAGTTTCGTCAGGAACTTCTCATTTTCCTTTCCCTACACGGGGGAGTCCCCTGATGAAGGCCCTCGTGTGTTTTGGGATTAATTTTTCCTCTGGCTTTAATTATTTTGCTTATATATATTACATACATATAAACTAGGTTCATGGTGCCAAGTACAAAGTCTACTAGAAGTCTGTTCCAAAACTTCCAGATCAGGATCCATTCCTTTCTTCTATATTCAATAGAAGAAAGTATTGGATTCGTAAAAATTTTCGACCTCGGGTTTTTGATGGATTTACACGTTTTGAGAGCTGTAGAACATGATTTGACCATTTTTAGAAAATGTCTGTCTGTCTGTCTATCTCTGTGTGTGACAAAATTTTGTGGCAACTGTATCTCAGGAACTACTGCACAGAATTTCATACAAATTGGTATGTAGTTGCACCTTGAGATAAATTAGTGCCTATCAACTTTTGGTAAAAACTGTCTTACAGGTTGCGTTGCCATCCCACTTTTTCTAAATTTTTAACATGGTGATATAGGACAAAATTTTCTATAAATGTGGATAAAGAGAATTGTGTTTTAGTAATCATTATGAAATTTACAAGAATTATTTATAGAAATAGTCAACTGGGGAAAAAATTTTGTACGTGTAGGAGCCTCGCCACCCCCTCGAGGGGAGTAAATTTTCAAGAGGGGTATCTTTCGAAAGGTCTCGTCAATACCTTTACAACGAATGGTTGAACTATAAATATGTGATAATTTAAAACAAAGTTATCGATTTTTTTTACTTTTAACAAAAAAAAAAAAACTTAGATTTCTTTTTTTTTTTTTTTGTTTTCAACGAAATTTAACGAAATTTGGTATTTAGTTGGCCCCTGACATAAACTGGTGCTGATTAGATTTGGGGATCAATCGCTCAACAGGTGGCGCTGTGATCGTATTTTTCTAAATTTTTAACATGGCAGTATAGGATAAAATTTCGTATAAATGTACATAATGAGAGTTATTCTTAACCTGTGATTGTAAAACTAATATTAATTATTGATAATAGTAGTAGTTAATTAGGTAAAAAAATTGTGCATATGTGGGCATCGCTTCCCCCCCCCCTGGGGGGAAGTACCCCCCAGGGGAAGGGGGTAAATTTTCAAGATGGGTATCTTTCGAAAAGTCTCGTCAATACCTTTAAAACGAATGGTTGAACTATAAATATGTGATAATTTAAAACAAAGTTATTGATTTTTTTTTTTTTTACTTTTAACGAAAAAAAACGGGAAAAAAATCGTAATTTATTTATTTATTTATTTATTTTATTTTATTTATTGTTACTGAGAGAATTTGTATAGGAAAATATAGAAGAAAGTCTGGCGGCGGCCATAACATACTAGTTTTTTTTTTTTTTTTTTTTTTTTTTTTTTAATCAAATTAATGTAATTCGAATAATGAAATGTAATTTAAATTTAAATACTTACTAAAATTAACTTCAGCTGAAATTCATAAACATCGTCGCTAGTTTATTTGTCGAAGGGATAATAATATATAATACTTCAAATGTATTACTTTATTTTTATTCCTTTTTTTACTTTCTTCTATATTCAATATAAGAAAGTATTGGATTCGTAAAAGTTTTCGACGGATTTTCATGTTTTGCGAGGTCTAGAACACGATTTGACCATTATTAGAAAATGTCTGTCCGACCGTCTGTCTCTGTGTGTGTGTGACAAAAATTTTGTGGCGACTGTATCTCCGGAACAACTACTCAGAATTGTATATAATTTTATATGTGGATGCACCTTGACCTAAAATAGTGCCTATCAACTTTTGGTGTCAACCACTCAACAGGTGGCGCTGCTATACAGTGATTTCCGCAATTTAAAGGGAGGCTCTATCTCAGGATCTATTGCGTATAATGAAACAAAACTTGATATGTGAGAAGGTCATTGTGAGACATTATGCTGATTCAATTTGAATGCTTATTGGCTTACAGGTGGCGCTGCTATACAGCGATTTCCACAATTTAAAGGGAGGTTATATCTCAGGAACTACAGCACAAAATTGCATATAAATTTATATGTAGATGCACCTTGATATATATCAGTGCCTATCAGTTTTTGGTGCCAACCACTCAACAGGTGGTGCTTCTACACAGCGATTTCTGCAATTTAAGCGAAAGCTATAACTCAGGTTCTATTGCGTATCATCAAACAAAACTTCATATGTGAGAAGGCCATTATCAGACATTATACTGATTCAATTTTCATCCTTATCAGTCAGTAGGTGGCTCTGCTATACTACAAATTTTCTCAATAACGGGAAGGCTGTATCTCAAATTCTATGGTATATAACTGTAAGAAACTTGATATGTGAGGTAATGATTATAAAAACGCATTTTTTAAGATGTTATTCATAAACAATAATTTTTTTTTCCTTGCTAGTTTTCTCTAAAATGAAAATCATTTGCATTCGTCATGTTAGATAATTTTAATAAATGATAGTTTTAATAAATTATTTGCATCTGATGAATTTGTTTTTGAAAATATAGAAGAAAGTCCTGTGGTGACCAGAACATTTTAGATTTATTTTATTTTTATTTTTTATTTATTTATTTTTCGGTTTGAATTTATTATTCTTTATATTATTTTTAATATTTTAAATATTACTAACTTTTTATTTGTAGAAGGGTTAATAGTATTTAAATACTGCAAATTCATAACTTTATTTTTATTTTTATTTTATTAGACTGAGGCCTATTAGTTTTGATCTACGGATTTTTACGATACCAGTTTTACGATAGTTGGACATGTATCGAAATCAAAACTTTATCGAAAATATAACTGAATAATTTGAAAGCGATTTTATAATTTGACGAAAAAAAAAAAAAAAAAAAAAAAGAAAAACTAATAGTCCTCCGTACTAAACTAATTTCTGCTTTTGCCAGAATTTCATCAAAATCTTTTTTTTTTTTTTTTTTTTTTTTTAAGAAAAATAAAATAAAATTAATAATAATCAGTTTCGAAATACACAGAATCGAAAAAGTTTTTTTTTTTTTTTTAAATAATTTTAAATTAGAAAATAAAAAGCTCGCGTGCAAAAATAAAATAAAAAATAAAATAAGATTTATAAATGGACTCGTGGACTCAGTTCAAAGATATAATAAGAAACTAGTATGTTGTGTCCACCACAAGACTTTCTTCTATCTTTTCCTACACAAATTCACTCAATAACAGGGGGAAAAAAAAAAAAAAAAAAACGAATTTTTTCCCCAAGTTCTTTTTCATTAAAAGTAAAAAAAAAAAAAAATCGAAAACTTTGTTTTAAATTATCACATATTTATAGTTCAACCATTTGTTTTAAAGATATTGACAAGACCTTTCCAAAGATACCCATCTTGAAAATTTATTCCCCCCCCCCGGGGGTACTTCCCCCCCAGGAGGGAAGCGATGCCCACACATGCACAATTTTTTTGTTACTAATTAAATACTACTATTATCAATAATTAATATCAATTTTACAATCACAGGTTAAGAATAACTCTCATTATGTACATTTATACGAAATTTTGTCTTATACTGCCATGTTAAAAATTTAGAAAAAATACGATCACAGCACCACCTGTTGAGCGATTGATCCCCAAATCTAATCAGCACCAGTTTATGTCAGGGGCCAACTAAATACCAAGTTTGGTTAAATTTCGTTAAAAAAAAAAAAAAAAAAAAAAAAAAAAAAAAGATTTTTTTTTTTTTTTTCTAAGTTTTTTTTCGTTAAAAGTAAAAAAAAATCGATAACTTTGTTTTAAATTATCACAGATTTATAATCCAACCATTCGTTTTAAAGGTATAGACGAGACCTTTCGAAAGATACCCATCTTGAAAATTTACTCCCCTCGAGGGGGGACGTCACCCCCAGGGGGGTAGGCGAGGCTCCTACACATACAAACTAGTTGGCATAGGTGGACTCTGCTCAGTTCCCCATCATATTTATATTTTCTCCACCATATTTTCTCGTAAATTTCTAGTGCGAGACATATTATAATCATGTTATCAGAAATGAATTTGACCAAAGCTTGATGCAGTGACAGAATGAAATCCCCGCCTAATAGGCTATCCACCGTTCACTTCGATATATTTATCTTATTCTAACCTATTAATTTATTTTATCAGGGTCAATTCCGTTGTTTAGTTTTCATGCTACTATTTCCAATGCAATAATCCTCAAAATTCATATTTATATGAAAACCTTGCAATTACGCTATGCTGATAAAATCGTAAATTACGAATAATTTACGAAATTTTTCTATTAGAATATTTGTATTCAATCATGTTCAAACAAATATCATAAATGTAATTTGAAGTTGTCTAATGTATTTATGATCCTCAAAATGGAAATTTATGCTCAATTTTGCCTTATTCTGACATATTAAGTAAATCGTAAATTCCAAATAACATACGAATTTTTGAAATTGAAAAAAATCATAGTCTATGATATTCATGCCAGTATCCTAAATAATATTTCGAAAGTGATTTGACATCTTTACGATGAAAACATCCCTCAAGATTGACGTTTATGTGAAATTTTGCTCTATTCTGCCATGTTAAGAAATTCATAAATTTCCAATAACTTACGAAACTTTTATATTGGAAAATTCATAGTCATTCATATTCATGCCAGTGTCCTAAATAATATTTCAAAAGTAGTCTGACATCTTTACGATGAAAATATCTCTCAAAATTGACGTTTATGTGAAATTTCGCCCTATCTGCCATGTTAAGAAATTCGTAAATTTCCAGTAACTTGCTAAATTTTCAAAGTAGCATATTTATAGTTACCGATGTTCATTCCGGCATCAAAACTGATATTTTAAAACTGGTCTGACAACTGGTTACAGTAAAAAGTTTCCATTTAATGCACGTTTAAGTGATTTTTCGTCCTATTCTCCCATGTTAAGAAAATCGTAAATTTCTAATAACTTACGAAGGTTTTTAATTCGAATGTTGCAAATGAATAGGGTTCTTGCTAGTGTCGAAAGTAATATTTCAAAACTGATCTGACCTCTCTGCGACAATTTGTTCGTGAGATATCGTGTACACAGACTAACAAACTAACAGACTAACGGACTAACACACAAACCCACTAACACACTAAGAGACACCCTACAGACAGACACCATACAAATTGTGTCATTTTCGGATTCCTCACACCCGAAAACGTGTAAAAAAGTCAAAAAACCGAGGTCGAAAATTTTCACGATTACGTAAGTTCCCCATACCTATAGTATGATGGGGAACTAAAACTAGTTGGCGTAGGTGGACTCTGCTCAGTTAACCATCATATTTATGTTCACATAAATTTCTAGTTTGAGAGATATAATCATGTTAAAAGAAATGAATTTGACAAAAGCTTGATACAGTGACAGAATGAAAACCCCGCCTAATAGGCTATCCACCGTTCACTTTGATATATTTATCTTATTCTAATCTATTAATTTATTTTATCAGGGTCAATTCCGTTGTTTAGTTTTCATGCTACTATTTCCAATGCAATAATCCTCAAAATTCATATTTATATGAAAAAATCTGGAGTGACTCCACTCGACTTTCCGAACATTGAGTAACTAACAGTTTTGTAGATAAAATAAAGAAAGAGGAGTTGCTAAACAAACAAAAAAGAGAAAACCATAACAGAGTGTTTAAGTATTTTTCTCCATATATCACACGAGGTTTTATTTAACGCTACTGAACTTTGAGCCCTTAGATCATAAGGATAAAGAATTTTTCGTTGTGTCCCTGTAAAAATCTATAAATGCTAGATTCACCAAAATGCTTATAGTTAGTGCAACAGTGATTTATAATATTCATACAAATTTTCAGCTCAATTGAATAAGGCGTTTAGATGCTATCGCTGGTCTCATAGGCCATAAAGATAAAGAATTTTTCTTTGTGTCCCTGTAAAAAAACTGTAAGTGCTAGATTCACCAAAATCTATACAGTTGGTTAAAATGTGACCTATAACATGTGTACAAATTCTTTGCTGAGATTAATAAGGCGTTTAGACGCTATCACACTTTTAAAAATTTGGCAAATAATTTTTCTTTGTGTCCCTGTAAAAAAACTATAAGTGCTAGATTCTCCAAAATCTATACAGATTGAGTATCTGTGACCTATAATATGTGTATAAAGTTTTTGCTCAATTGAATAAGGCGTTTAGATGCTATCGCACTTTTAAGATTTTGGTCCCTTGGCCATAATGATAAAGAATTTTTCTTTGTGTCCCTGTAAAAAAACTATAAGTGCTAGATTCACCAAAATCTATAGGGTTCGTACTATGGTGACTTACAATATACGTACCAACTTTCAGCTTATTCGAACGAAGCGTTTAGACGCTAGCGTGTTCACTCACAGACATACACACATACATACACACATACATACACACATACATACACACACACATACATACATCATCGTAAAAATAGTGAAAACGGACTCGTTGGACCTCGAAACGTATAGAAACATCAAAATCTCGAATTCGGATTTTTGACATGATTACAATACTTTCCTCACTATAGTGTTCGGAAAGTAAAAATTACAATTTCGCTATGTTGATAAAATCGTAAATTACGAATAATTTACGAAATTTTCCTATTAGAATATTTATATTCAATCATGTTCAAACAAATATCATAAATGTAATTTTGAAGTTGTCTAATGTATTTATGAGCCTCAAAATGAAAGTTTATGCTCAATTTTACCTTATTCTGGCATATTAAGTAAATCGTAAATTCCAAATAACTTACGAATTTTTTTAAATTGGAAAAATCATAGTCTATGATATTCATGCCAGTATCCTAAATAATATTTCGAAAGTGGTTTGACATCTTTACGATGAAAATATCCCTCAAGATTGACTTTTATGTGAAATTTTGCTCTATGCTGCCATGTTAAGTAATTCGTAAATTTCCAATAACTTACGAAATTTTTATATTGGGAAATTCATAGTCATTAATATTCATACCAGTGTCCTAAATAATATTTCAAAAGTAGTCTGACATCTTTACGATGAAAATATCTCTAAAAATTGACGTTTATGTGAAATTTTGCCCTATACTACCATGTTAAGAAAGTCGTAAATTTCCAATAACTTGCGAAATTTTCAAAGTAGCATATTTATAGTTACTGATGTTCCTTCCGGCATCAAAACTGATATTTTAAAACTGGTCTGATATTTTTACAGTAAAAAGTTTCCATTTAATGCACGTTTAAGTGAATTTTTGTCCTTTTCTCCCATGTTAAGAAAATCGTAAATTTCTAATAACTTACGAAGTTTTTTAATTCGAATGTTGCAAATGAATAGGGTTCTTGCCAGTGTCGAAAGTAATATTTTAAAACTGATCTGATCTCTCTGCGACAATTTGTTCTTGAGATATCGTGTACACAGACTAACAAACTAACGGACTGACACACTAACAGACTAACAGACTAACAGACTAACAGACACCCTACAGACAGACACCATAGAAAATTTGTCATTTTCGGATTCCTCACACCTGAAAACGTGTAAAAAAGTCAAAAAACCGAGGTCGAAAATTTTCACGATTACCTAAGTTCCCCATACCTATAGTATGATGGGGAACTAAAAAAAAATTTCCCAGTTGACTATCTCTATTATAAATAATTCTTGTAAATTTCACGATGAGTACTAAAAAACAATTCTCTTTGTGCACATTTATACAAAATTTTGCCCTATATCACCATGTTAAAAATTTAGAAAAAGCGGAATGGCAACGCAACCTGTAAGACAATTTTTACCAAAAGTTGATAGGCACTAATTTATGTCAAGGTGCAACTACATACCAACTTGTATGAAATTCTGTGCAGTAGTTCCTGAGATACAGTTGCCACAAAATTTTGTCACACACACACACACAGACAGACATTTTCTAAAAATGGTCAAATCGTGTTCTACAGCTCTCAAAACGTGTAAATCCATCAAAAACCCGAGGTCGAAAATTTTTACGAATCCAATACTTTCTTCTATTGAATATAGAAGAAAGTAAAAACCTAGTTATATATGGATTTTACAAAGCTGGTTATCTCGAAGAAAAACTCAACAGTTTCCAAAATGATCGCGATGTGTGTGTCGACGTTGAACAAGACTTTAATGAAATTAATTGTGATAAGTTTCCGTTTATATGTTGTGCTCATCGTGAAAAGTGCTTATGCTTTGATCATTTTCTTACTTCTAATCGCAGTCATTATTAACTTGAAAATAAATTTGTAAATTTAAACATGAACTTTCTCCAAACAGAGATAATTTTACCCCATATATTTCTTAATAGTATCTTTATATAGAGTATATTTCAGGGTTTAAACTGCCATTAGTTTTTTTAGCATTTTGCTAAAAGGTATCATATTTTGCTAAAACATATTGGTCAGAATTTCGCTAAAAAGCTAAAACTGGAAAACTGTATAAAATATCTCTATATAATAACTCAGATTTTTATTTTTATTTATTTATTTTATTTTATTTTTTTGTAATATTTGCAGGCAAAAACTACAAAAGGACTGAAATTTTTGGGAAGGATTATTTATATAGTAATTTGAATTTATTTTTAATGATTGAATTTAAATGCAAAAATATTTAAAAGAATGTCAGAATTCAGAATTTGATTCATAGAAGCATTCTTAGCACTAGTATTTCACGATTATCTACCACTACACTTTACTTAATTTTTCAATTGCTTTTTCATTTTACACATATGATATGAGTACCTCTTTTTCTATTGTTAAAATCAAAACATAGTTCCCCTGATTCATATTTTTAAAGTCACAGATATGGATGCTTGGTTAAAATCATCAATGAACAAAAGAATAGAAAATAAAACTGGGGATAACAAAGCTAAGTAAAAGAAATCAATGGTATATAAAGAATTAACTTTCGAAAAAGCTAAAATAGTGCTTGCCTATTTTCGTTAAAATGCTAAAGTAATTTTTTTGCCAGGTTAAACCCTGGTATATTTATTTATTTATTTTTAATTTCTTAATTAAATTTAATGCATATCACCCCAATTAAATTATTCATTTATTTTAATATTTTGTTTTATTTCATTTATATGAAAAATAAATAATTAAAAAGAAAAAAAAACGGAAAACTGTGAGCGCGCATCGGAGTTCGATCTCACAACCTTCCTCACTCAATCTAAACACTCTAATCATTGTGCCACGCCGCCGCACAGTGGATCGAACAATGTTAAAATACGAACATAGGCCCAAAAATCAATCTCTAAATAACTAATATTTTGCAGTGAAATAATTTAAAAGAATGTCTAAAAAATACAAATATATGGTTATTTCTTCAATTATACGAAGTTTTATTATATATACATAAGTTCAAAACGAAAACTTTCAGAAATAAGATTTTTCGATGAATTCCAGTGAATTTATTTGAATAGCCATCAAGTGGCACTTAAGATAATTATGAAACTAGTATGTTGTGGCCACCACAAGACTTTCTTCTATATTTTCCTATACATATCAGTAACAATACTAAAAAAAAAAAAAAAAAAAAAAAAAAAAAAATTACTAATTTTTTTTTTTTTTTTTTTTTTTTTGTTAAAAGTAAAAGAAATCGATAACTTTGTTTTAAATTATCACAGATTTATAGTTCAACCATTCGTTTTAAAGGTATTGACGAGATCTTTCGAAAGATACCCATCTTCAAATTTACCCCCCCCCCCCCCCCCCATGCACATTTATACGAATTTTTGTCCTATACTGCCATGTTAAAAATTTAGATAAAATGCTATCACAGCGCCACCTGTTGAGCTATTGATCCCCAAATATAATCAGCACCAGTTTATGTCGGGGACCAACTAAATACCAAGTTTCGTAAAATTTCGTTAAAAAAAAAAAAAAAAAAATTAAGTTTTTTTTCGTTAAAAGTAAAAAAAAATCGATAACTTTGTTTTAAATTATCACAGATTTATGGTTCAACCATTCGTTTTAAAGATATTGACGAGACCTTTCGAAAGATACCCATCTTGAAACTTTGCCCCCCCCGGGGGGGGGAACCGATGCCCCCACATGCACAAAAAATTTTTCCCAGTTAACTATTACTATTATCAACGAGACCTTTCGAAAGATACCCATCTTGAAAATTTACTTCCCCGGGGGGGGGGGGTACTTCCCCCCAGGGGGGGAACCGATGCCCCCCCATGCACAAAATTTTTTCCCTTGTTACACACTACTATTTTCAATAATTCATATTAATTTTACAATCACAAGTTTAAAATAACTCTCATTATGCCCATTTATACGGAATTTTGTCCTATGCTGCCATGTTAAAAATTTGCATAAAATGCGATCACAGCGCCACCTGTTGAGCTATTGATCCCCAAATCTACTCAGCACCAGTTCATGTCAAGGTGCAACTAAATACCAAGTTTGGTTAAATTTTATTCATTGGTTCGTGAGATACAGCGTCCACAAAAAAATGATACAGACAGACAGACAGACAGACAGACAGACACACAGACACACAGACAGACAGACATTTTCTAAAAACTATTAATTCGTAATCTAGACATCCCAAAACATGTAAATCCATCAAAAAACGGAGGTCGAAAATTTTCGCGAATCCAATACTTTCTCTATATTACATATAGAAGAAAGTAAAAATGACGGCATTAGTCTAATGATATTATCTTGTTTTTTTTTTTTTTTTTTTTTTTTTTTTTCCCTCGCATACAGTTTTTAGCATTGTGGAAAATTATCGCACTCTTCTGGGGCCAATTTATTAAAATTTTTCGTCTATAAACAGGTCATTCGTAAAAATCGGCAAATTTAAACAGACCCTTCACAGAAGTTGAATAAGTTTATTATCCAAGTTTTCAAAAAACTTGGACAAGAAAACTGCATATTTAGGTGAATAGCTGCAGATATGCATTAAATTTCTACAATAAAAAAAAAAAAAAATCTTAATTGGGTATATAAGCTTGTTTTGCAGGAACAAAAAAAAAAAAAAAAAAAAAGAAAAGAAAGAAAGAAAGAAAAAATTCTCATCGATTTGCAGCGCAAATGTCAATCATCGGCAGTATAAAAAAAAAAGAAAAAGAAAGAAAGAAAGAAATCGATATATTTAAGCAAGTAAATGCCTTTAAACTTAATTTGTACCAGTTATCATTAGCCAAAATTAGACATTCTTAGCAATTAACATTAATCCAGAATTATTTTATTTTATTTTACTTTATTTATTTATTTTTAAATAGGAGTAATAACAGAAAGAATTAATATAGTTAAAAAATATCAAAATTTGAAAGAAACCCAGCTAAAAGCATTTTTCGGAAAATTTAAAAAAAAAGAAAAAAATTGCTGATAATCTGAAGGTATTTGGAACAATAAAAAGTTTAAGAGAAAAAAAAAAAAAAAAAAAAAAAACACTTGCTTTCAAACTGCAAATTTTTTGCTTTTAAACTGCAATTTTTCTGCAGATTTTATGATTTTTGTTCCAAATACCTTCAGATTAACTGCAGATTTATTTATTTATTTATTTTATTTTTATTTTTATTTTTTTAGCTGGAAATACAATCTTAAAATTAATTACATCTTATAATTAATTAAAATACAAATTAGAAACATTAAAAAATAAAATAAAAAATATTTGAAAAAGTTAATTAACTTAAATTGCCCCAAAAAGGAAATCATTTCAATTGACATCACGAGGAATGAAAGAGCTAACAATTATTTTTATTCCTACACGCAAGCGAAGTGTGACGTCACTGACCGTCGTTGGAGCCAAGTAAAAGATTTTTTTTATGTTAATCGTCCATTGGATGTTTTGTAAAAAAAAAATATTAAAAATTAAGGAAAGTTATTTCCCGATTTTAATCCCCATATTTGGATATAATTATAAATTAATTATCGTGCCCATGCGCTAGATTAAGTTACCTTGCTGTCACATTGACAAAAATTTAATTTTAAATTTCAAAACTATGTCGTCTATGGCGTTTTTTGTATTTGGCGATCAAAAACGTAGTACGAAAATACAAATGCCAGATGTATATTTTCGTAATATGTATTGTAGAAATATTGTTTCATATTATTCATTGCTCTCTTGAATATATCGAATATCTTGAATATATTCATTTTCGCGGCTACATTAGTTTTATCTTTGTAATTTGCTAGTTTGTGACCTTGTAATTGTTTTGTTTCTGTTTAATGCTGGCTGTTCTCCGAGTTCGTTTCGGCGGCTCCGGTCGGCGGGTTTCTGGATGGGTGGGCTCATTCTCTCCCACCTCCTTCCAGGCTTCGGCCGCCATAAACCTTCGGGTTGGCGGGAGGTTGGGTTGTTTCGCTCTCGTAATATAAGTTGTTAAAATAACCATGCATTTTTAAAGGAATTAAATATGTTCGCCAGATAATTTGACGATATTTTTTTCCCGCCAAGGATATGGCAGATATCGAATCTACTCCGCTGCAACATATTAGTATATTTTATATTAGACACTTTATTTAAACATTTGAAAACAAATTTGACTTCAAATTATGATATAGAATATTTATAATTTTCCTTTTAATTAGTGTATTAGTTGGATATTTATTGTGTAAATATCACCCTTTGAAATGAAATGTTTATGTTTTCAGTCGAATATGAAAATTAGCCATTTTTCCCCCTAGAGTTTTGAAATTTAAAATTACATTTTCATCAATTTTACAGCAAAAATAACACATGTAAACAGTAACTTATATATAACTATACCCAAATACGAAGATTAAAATCGGAGATTAAATTTCACATTTTTTTTTTTTTACAAAAAATCCAATGGAGAAGTTACATAGGAAATCTTTTACTTTATTTTTATTTTTATTTTATCTTTTATTTTTTACTCATACAGAAAAGTACCTTTTTTTTCGGTTTGAATTTATTATCTTTTATATTATTTTTAATATTATTAATATTACTAACTTTTTACTTGTGGAAGGGATAATAATAATAGTTAAGTACATCAAATTCATGACTTTATTTTTATATTTATTTTATTTTATTTTTTACTCTACCTGAATCCATAACAGAAAAGTTTTTTTTTTTTTTTTTTTTTTTTTTTTTTTAATTTATTATTTTTTATATTATTTTTAATATTATTAATATTATTAAGTTTTTCAATTATTCATTATAATCATTTTAAATACAGTAGAACCTCGATTATCCGAAGTAATTGGGAGCGAACTTACTTCGGATAATCGAGAATTCATCAATAATCATCTAAAATATTTATCAGCACTCGTAGTTTGAAAAGGATGGCTTGCATACAAAAGGAATGTGGAAAAAAAAAAAAAAAAACTTTAAAAATACATGTTTGTTAAGAGAAAATTTTGGATAATAGTAGAAAGTGAAAAAAAAAAAGTGAAGAAGAAACCGAATTCGGTTAACGGAGAGTTTCGGTTAATCGAGGTGAGTTTCGGTTAATCGAGGTTCGGATAATCGAGGTTCTACTGTACTTGTTAACGTCTTTTTTTAGTGCTAGAGGCCTATTTCAGTCGGTACAGTTGTCGAATTTTTATACGTCACTCTTAATAGTGCTAAGGGCCTATTTCAGTCGGTTTATTGAATGGGGATTTATTGAATGAAGTCCCCCCAAGGCCCAACTTTGACATGAGTCCCCCCCAGGCCCAACTTTGACATGAGTCCCCCCCAAGGTACCCCTATTTCAGTTGGTACAGCGTTGTCGAATTTTTATACGTCACTCTTAAAAGTGCTAAGGGCCTATTTCAGTCGGTTTATTGAATGGGGATTTATTGAATGAAGTCCCCCCAAGGCACAACTTTGACATGAGTCCCCCCCCAAGGCCCAACTTTGACATGAGTCCCCCCCCCAGGCCCAACTTTGACATGAGTCCCCCCCCCAGGCACAACTTTGACATGAGTCCCCCCAAGGCACAACTTTGACATGAGTCCCCCCCCAAGGCACACCTTTGACATGAGTCCCCCCCAAGGCACACCTCCCCCTCATTGGGAAAAAGAGAAAAAAAAAACGTTGTTTTGCGGCTATAAGACAGTTTGGACTTCCAATGTTATTTGTTACAGTATCTGCAGCTGAAACACATTGGTTTGATTTAATGAAAACTTTATCATGGAATTTAGATCGTCACGAATTAACTAAAGAAGAATTTGTCGATATTAACAAGTTTAGCAGTAGGCCTCTGGCACTAAATTAAAATCTGTCAATGTCAGATTTTCATGTTTTAAATAATGAAATAATGCCGTGTCTGTATAATTTTTTATTTTTTATTTATTTATTTATTTATTTTTTGTCTAATTTAGCTAAACGTTTTGACTATAACTTGGCTGTTAGCTAGAGCCAAGAAAGAAAACATCCAATTGTAGTTTTTTATTACGTAATATAACATCTATTTATTGTTATTATTATATTTTATACCTATTTTATTTCTTTTGAATCAGGATAAAATTTATTTTTTCGCAACATAGTGTGGTAATTGTGAGGTCATTTTTTCTTGTCCAATCAACTTTTTTCTTTTCTTTTATTCATTCCTCCAAACCAAGGATAGCAATTTATTTTCTTTATTTTAATGCATATTTGTACCTATGACGTTAATTTCGATCTTTATTATTAATAAGATATACAAAATCATAAATATACCTTAAATATCATATTGTTAATTAATTTCTACTGACTTTGCCAAAGGGAAGAATTTTAACTAACGATACTTTTTTAACACTTTCCAACAAGATTGAAAAGTGTTAATGACTTCCGTTTGTCTGTCTGTCCGCAGTCAAACTCCCGTAAATATTTATGGAAATTCCTGAAACTGATATATGTTATTCAAGTTCAGTATCGGTTGTTCCCTATTGAAAATGGAGTGCGTACTTCTACTGGTTTATGTACAAGGACACCCGAAAGTATTCTAAAGCATTGTGTTCTAAGGGAGGTATTTCTATAAAGCATCTTTTAATACCTTTACTGTACACAAATCTTAATGAAATTGAAATATGTCATTCCAGTTCACTATCGAATGTTTCTTATGTAAAATGGCGTAAATACCAGCACTGGTTTGTGTACAAGGACACTCGAAAGTATTCCAAAGCATTGCGTTCTATTGCGTTCTAAGTATTTCTATAAGTCAAATTTTAATAATTTTACTTTTGAAATTGTATTATGTTATTCATATGCACAAAAGAATGCTTGCTATAGAATATTGTATGATGAGCATTAGATTTACAGGGATACACAAAAATATTTAGTTTCTTTAAGAGATATTAATAAAAATTTGCTGAACTGCACTTTCGTTTAGAGTAAGCGTTTTTAGCGCTTTCAGACAATTTTTAAGTGTGAAAATGATTTCAATGTGTGCATTTGTCTGTCCGATTGTTTACCTTTCAATCCGTCTTTCTCCCGCCCCAGCGTCCGTTAATATTTTCAGAATTTTTAAAAAATGTTATATATTAGTCAAGCTCACTATGGTATGCTTCCTATTTAAAATGGCATTAATATGTCCTGTACAACTAGTTTATGTACAGGGACAACCAAAAAAAAAAAAAAAAAAGTGCCAATACATTGCGTTTTAAAAGATACATTTTTAAAAATCACATTTAAATAACTTTCTACTGTAAACATGATTAAAAAAAAATTATTTATTGTTAATATTTTAACATAATATTTTGTAATATGATTAACCTTCAGATTTACAGGGAAACACTAAAATATTCAGATACATTAAGGGCTGCAGTTCTAATCTAACGGCTGCATTTTCTTTTGTGTTAAGCCTTTTTAACACTTTCCAAAAATGTCTAAAAGTGATTTTAAATTCAATTAACTATCTGTATACTTTTTAGTGCTTTTGTCTGTCTGCTGTGTGATAACATAGGCAAAGAATATTGAAAGATATATGATACAACAAATACGTGCAGTTGGAAAGTGTTAATAATCAATGCGTACTGCATGATTTTTCGTTCTTGTTTTATAATTTCATTGTTATATTGCTCATAACTTTTTATTTTTCGACAAAAACAATTAGATGTTAATCCCCAATTCAATATTTAAAAATTTTATATAATTTCTGAACATATTATCTATCTATCTATCCATATATAAATGCGAAATACTACTGATTTATTCAGGGCCGATTAATAAATTTTTGTGCCCAGAGCATCTCAATTTTTTTGAATGGATGAAATTAAAATTTATATCAAAGGTATATTGAGCAGAGAACAAAGAATTAGATAAAGTACATATTCGTCAAAAGTTTAAAAACAATACTTCGGTTAGTCTGTCGGGAAAAAAAAAAAAAAATATATATATATATATATATATATATATATATAGTCTGCTTCAACCCTGACACAATTTTTCAGCAGGCGAACAGGTCAATTGAAAAATGTATTTCGCCAAAAGATAAATCTCCTTCAGCTAGACTCCTGAGATAAATAAAACTCATTCTAAAATTTCTAACGACAAATTTAATTTTAATTTTTTATTCAAAAGAGGAAGAAACTCGGTTATTTAAAATAAATATTTTTAACAATCAATAAAATTTTGTGCCCTCTAAAATTCCGTGGCCATGCGCGTGCGATAGTTAGGATACGTATTTATTCATTTATTGATTTATTTATCAATGCTGAGTGCAAACAACTGAAGTAAAAAAAAAAACATGACACTTTGATAGTATTTATGTTTCATAACGTTGAAGAGGGTGTTCAAGTTTTTGAACTGTTCCACCCTATCTCTGCAGTGGTTTTAAATAGAAGCTTAAAATTTAGTAAAATGTCTCCTCCTAGGCAGGGTCTGATTAACTGGGCCGGGGTCTAGAGACTTTTGACTTGGTTAGCCCAAAATTTCATTTACAATTCAAAAATTTTAGTTAAAAATATACGCGAAAATGCTCTTGAAATTAATACTTCAAGAAAATTTTAGTACTGAAAATAATAATAATAATAATAATAAGTTTCACAAAGGTAATTTACACAAGTATGCATTTTGGGGTAAAATAATAGGAAAATTTAAGACCTTTTTTTTTTTTTTTTTCAAAGAATACTAAAAAAAAAAAAAAAAAACATAGGGAAAATAATAGAGGGGGCCTGAAATCCACATTGAGCCCTGGGCCCATTTTTGGCTCGATTGGGGTTTGCTCTTATACCTTAATGAAGGTAAAATATGAGATTTTTCCAAATTGTACCATTAAGGAGGTGAAAGAGAGATCCAAGTTTTAGGCCCTTATCACCGTTCTATATATCCAGTAGTTCCACTATCATGGCTCGGAATTTCCGAGTGGCATACGACAACAACAACAACATCGACATAGCACTGAAACTATTTAAATGTTTTTTCTGAAATGGAGAAATTTTTTATTTAGTTACCGTCATTTTACTTATTTTGAAAAGGAAATAAATTTTTAAATGAAAATCTAATGTATACAAATATAAAACAAGTTTCTGGGTGTAAGAAACTTGTTTTATACCTTGTACGAGTTTCTTGGCATTTATGAGAAAAACATTTACGTATTTTTGCTAATGATATACTGTATTTATTTAATTTCCAAAATTTTCTTATTTAAAAATAAAAATAAAAGTAAAACCGTAACAAGAACAGTACATAACCTTTTAGGCGAAAACTTCGACCATCTGGTCTTGGAAAGGAGCTAGAATAAAAGATAAAAAATGGTTTTTACTTCGAACTCTCATTGCTAAAAATATTTTTCATTGCTCTAAAGGATAAAATCGAATTATCCTGACAGAAATAGTCCTTTTAATTTAGCAACAGACTTTTATAATAAATAATCTGAGAATAAATCTGCATATGTGGTGTTCAACTGTGCACTGGACCAAATCATATTAGTTTGTTCTTCATTTTCAACAGTTCATTGGCTTTCGTGGGGTATGTTCAACTACAAACAATTATTATTTGGTACTATTGCTATCAAATTATTGAACATCAAATTACAAAGCATCTAAGAAACGTCGTCTGATTTCTTTCAGTTGCCTTTAGATGGCCAATACATATCCAAACATTCCAAAGAATTATTCACCATTAGCCAATTAAAGGCTTTACGTTATTAATCTTTCACTAGCTAACGTCTATTACGCTCTTCTAAAAATATATCTACAATAACAAAAACTAACAAAAGCATTTAGAATATATGTCATTTCATTAGTTTCTGCCTTGATTGGTTTCAGTTATGTCTTTGAATACTATTACTCGAGAATGCAATGTTGTACTATTTTCAACGTTTTGAAACAATGAAATGCATTCCTGCATTCCTGCGTGTATCTGCATTTGAAGTGATTAATTTATTTCCCCACTGTGGAATATTATCCATGACGAGTAATGATTGGGCAAAGTATTAAAAACTGAGGAGTATATAGAGTTATTTATTTATTTATTTTCCATGAATTCTACCTTAAATTGTAATTTTCCGAATTATTTTGCTAATAACGTCTGGTTGTTCTCGGAAATGCAGACAAAATTTCTTGATGATGGTCTAAACAATTTCCATTCATTCATGATCATTTGTCTGATTCCAGCAAAGTAAACCTATATCATAATAATAATAATAAAAAAAAAAAACCCTCTAGATTCAGATATAGAAAGATCTTTTCTTTCAATTTTTTTCCCCATATTACTCGGATCAGATTGTCTCCAACCAGCTCAACTATAGTTTTATTAATAGCAAAGGAAGTGAAGAACACAAAATATAATAAACTGATACTCTTAAAAATCCTGCAACTGAAAAATCTTATCAATTCTTGTAAAAATTGTGAGAATATAGCGCGTTAAGAAATTATAAAACGATTAATGAATTGGTGCACTTTTGAAGAAGAAGACAATATGCAAATTTTTAGCGCCTGTATTTAAAATTGATCGCAAGACACTTTTTATTTATTTATTTATTTGCTATAATTGCTACATTCAAATTTAAATTACATTTTATTAGAATCTATTTTTTTTTTTTTAATAAATAAGATAAATGTTAAAATCTTCAAGATCACCAGAGGAAATTAGCATGTTTTACGTCACATTAGAATCCTTATAAAATATACGTGTTTTATTTCGTGAAAGTATTCCCGAGAAGCAAAGGTGCAGATTCAGATTGTATTATTCGCAATATGTTTGAAGATGCTGCGGGAGCGGGGTAAAGAGTTGCCTGAGACCAAAGTGAGAAAATTTTTGTTTTATAAGGGTGCTAGTAAAACTGAAAGAGAAATAGCTAGATTAATGATCTGTTCTAAAACTGCCATTCACAATGTAATAATTAGAAAAAAAAGTGACTGAAATAAAATTAAACTATCTGGGAAAAAAGAGATTTTTATATCATGTGAAGATCAACAAATATTTCGAATTATCATTTAAAATAGGTCTTTCGACTTGTAAAATTTCGAAACGTTTCAACAAAAGAACCTCACACGTAACCGGTTGGAAGAGTCTTCAACTAATTATAGTAATGTAAAATTTATGAAACTGTTGAAAACACCGAAGTTGTTGAAACATCCTCAAGAAGGGCTGAAATGGGCCGAAAATGTGATGTCATGGAACAATAAATAACAAGTAATATATATTAAAAAAAAAAAAAAAAAAAAACTGACAGTCGATGGCTATAAACACTACTGACATGATTTAAGGAGGGAATCGAAACAATGCTTTGGTCGATACATAGGAGGAGAATCAATAATGGTTTGGAGAGCTTTCAGACATGATGTATCTACAAAAAAGACATTTAAAATGTACAAAAAAGCCAAGCTCAAAGAAAGAAAATGGATTAAAGTTGTGTCTAAAAAGGATGTGATATCAGATTTCTTAGCTTACATTTTAATACTTATTTAATATTCTTTTTTAACTAAATTTTCACATGTAAATCAAGTGCCTTATGATATGTTGATAGAAATCCTTCTTTCCTGTACTAAATACATCATAGCGTGTTTCTGAAAATTATTTATTTTTATTTATGCATGATGGGCTTGGCGGCCATGTTTCAAAATTTTTTAACGTTAATTTGAATTCTTTTATATATCTCACCAGTTATTGGATGAAAATGCACCAAACTAAACACTATAAAAACTTAAATTGATTCATCTTGTGTGCATAACGGAAGCCTTTGCGAAGTTTTTTTTTTTCCTGTTTTAATCTGAATATTTCAGTCTTTGTTGAATAGAATAACCATATTATTTTAACGAGATATTTATTCCAAGAAGCTACATTTAAATTGGGTAAATATAACAGGGGGGGGGGGGCTTTTCTGTGCTTTTTTTTTTCCCTTCGTATTTTTACGTTAATTTAAATTCTCATATTCTTTTATTCCCGTCATTTATAGAATGCAAGTGCACCAAACTTAATACGAAATACTTATAAGATATCAAGTTGATTGAACTTGTCACTTTTGCGATGTTCTCACTAGCAATTTTGTTATCAGAGTATTTCAGTCTCTGTTAAATGGAATAACCAAATTAATTTTATTCGAGATATTTATTTTAAGAAGATTCCTTCAAATTGTGTGAATGTTTATTCATATTTTGAAAGACGGCCGCCAAGCCCATCATGCATAAATAAAAATAAATAATTTTCAGAAACACGCTATGATGTATTTAGTACAGGAAAGAAGGATTTCTATCAACATATCATAAGGCACTTGATTTACATGTGAAAATTTAGTTAAAAAAGAATATTAAATAAGTATTAAAATGTAAGCTTAGAAATCTGATATCTCATCCTTTTTAGACACAACTTTAATCCATTTTCTTTCTTTGAGCTTGACTTTTTTGTACTTTTTAAATGTCTTTTTTGTAGATATCATTATTTTTTTTAAATGGTCTTTATATTTACTTGATTTAACATGACATTTTTGAGATATAATACACCATAAATAGAAACATATGTTAATATGTCGTATCAATAAGCACCAGTAGTGAACCCTGTACCTGTAGTGGACACTTTTACATTTAAACTCGGAAAATAAGCTTTCTAATCCTTCTGAAGATTCAAGTAATGTTCAGGAAGGAAGCTATAATCCTCTACTATTAATGTCTATTCGACGTCAGTAGACGGCGAAATTTTAGGTTGGAATAGTTTTGAGTCAACATAGTGCTGCAACGGAGGAAGTAAGTTGCGGAGTGGCTTTAAAGTTTGTTGAAGTGAGGAAATGGGAAGTTGATTGAAGGAAGTATAAATAGGAAGTTAGTTTCGTAGCGTGTGTGGTGTAGTGGAGATAGTTCCGATGTCCGAATAAGTTATACTTTGTGGCATATTGCTTAAATTAGTTTACTATTCGAAAGTTGAAGTCCTGCGATATTGGAGTAAGCAAGTTTGATGTGCATAATAGTGTTGCAAAGATAGAAAAGCTGAATGGAAATTCTGCCGGCCTTGGGAATCCACCGGATAATTGGTTGAAAATTGTGCTGGATCCAGCGACGCAAGAGATGGGAGAGTTAAAATGCTTCGACGCCAGTAGTCGGCGAAATTTTAGGTTGGAATAGTTTTGCTTCAATATAGCGCTGCAACGGAGGAAGTAAGGCGCGGAGTGTAGGCGAATGCGAGGCGGTTTTAGGGGTACATACAAATGAAACACTTCCAGTTGCAAAGCCGTTTGCAAGCGTTCCAAATCTATGACTGCAGTCGGCAGCAAAAGTATCCGAGCACTAGCAAAAATTCCTATGTGAAAAAATCTGATGTGGGCACCACATGACTTCCTTATACACTTTTAGAAATATACATAATGTTAAAAAACATTGACATTGGACCCGAAACAGTTGGCTAAAAATATTTTTTTAAAATGAATTATCACCGTGTTCTGAGTTTTCTGAAAGTTAGCTAAAAACCGATTGCAAGATTTGTACTGGTAACGCTGACGAAGGCAGCAGGGACCCGAAAAAATTGGCTAAAAGTATTAAAAAAAAGGAATTTTACCATGTTCTGAACTATTCTGAAAGTTTCAAATGTCTACCTAGTCGGGAAGTTAGTTAAATAATTTTTTTGTTGGACCATATAAACGCTGCCGAAGGCAGCAGGGACCTGAAACAGTTGGCTAAAAGTATTAAAAAGATGCATCCCAGCTAAAAAATGTCTGCAGAAAATCTTAAAAAAAAATGCAGACCATTTGAAGGTATTTGGAACATAGTTATTTGCAGAAAATCTACAAAATAAATCTGCAGAAATTCTGCAAAAGAAAGTTGAAGAGAATTTGAAGGTATTTGGAACAACTTATCTGCAGAAAATCTGCAAAAGAAACATTGCAGACAATTTGAAGGTATTTGGAACATTTGTCTGCAGAAAATCTGCATATAAAAAGGTGCAGATAATCTGAAGGTACTAAAACTTTTTAACCGGTACTTTTAGGCTTTTAATCCTGTGAATCTTTCGCTCAGGAGCCCCCACATCCTCACATAGGGAAGACCTACACAGTCGACGCTGGTTCTTGGAGTGTTTTTTCTCTCAGTGTTTGTCGCTTCTTCGATGGGGGTAACGCCCATGTTGTCAACGTTTGCTTTATTGGGCTCGTTTGCCAGCATTCACAAAAATAGTACTTTTAATGATTTCAAATTTTTATGATAAAAACCATAAGTTGGGTTTTTACAGTGCAATTTTTTTTTTTTAAGTAATTGAATATTATGTTAATATTTTCGGTCTGGGCGTTTTTAGCTAATGCTGTGGGTAGTATATTTTTCTTAAACTTAATATTTGAGAAAGTGCTTTATTTATTATACTACTAAATTTTCGCTTGTTACATAACAAGCGAAAAATTAGTAGCAGAATAAAGCACTTTCTCAAACATTAAGTTTAAGAAAAATATACTACCCACAGCATTAGCTAAAAATAACGCTCAGACCGAAAATGTGAACATAATATTCAATTACTTAAAAAAAAAATCGGACTACAAAAACCTAACTTATGGTTTTTATCATAAAAATTTTAAATCATTAAAAATACTAATTCTCTGAATGCTGGCAACGAGCCTAGTAAAGCCAACGTAGACAGCATGGGCGTTTCCCCATCGAAGAAGCGACAAACACTGAGAGAAAAAACACTCCAAGAACCTACGTCGACTGTGTAGGTCTTCCCTATCTGAGGATGCGGGGGGTCCTGAGCGAAAGATTCACAGGATTAAAAGCCTAAAAGTAACGTTGGTTAAAAAGTTTTAGTACCTTCAGACTATCATCTGCACCTGTGTAGCAAAATATTAACATCAAATGTCGAAAATATTAACATCAAATTTAATAATTTAAAAAAAAAAAAGTTAATAATTTTTGCATAATTATTAGCTAAAAAAATTGTATAGTAAACACAGATGCATCCCGAAATATAATAACTTGAATTTGACTTTTTCACACGAGTTTTTATTCCTGTAAAATATAAACTGTAGAAGTTTTAGATCTTTTTTAAATTAATCTTTGAAAATAAAAAATAAAGCATGTTAAATGTAAGTCACATTTACTGTAATACATGAAAAATAAAAAAAATAAAAAACTATGTTTGTAAATATTTTATTTCTTATTTTCAAAGACAATTTAGTATAATTTATATCATATTAAAAATATAAACGAACATACTGAATGTGCAGAAAGAACATATTGAATTCAAAAAATAAGTAAATTAGAATAATATTACAAAAAAAAAAAAAAAAAAAAAAAAAGACGAGATAAATTTTTCAAAATTTATTTATCGAATATTATTATAATTAAACATTCAATTGTAAAATATATCACTTTTCTTTTTTCCCAAAATAATGAAAATTATATTTTTTTTTCTCCATTAATTATTCCTAATAAATGTGAAATTTTTTTTAATGCCTAAAAATCACTTTGTTTAACAAAATAATAACGATGATAATAATAATAACAAAAAAGAAATTTTAATATATTTCAAATTTAAAACATAAGTGAAACATACTTTTTTAAAATACGTAAATCGCATATCCTCGATTTAAATATTTATTTAACATTTTTTTTCTTTATATAAACATGCTTATAACTGCTTCAGAAAATAATAATAATAATAATAACAAAAATGTTTACACACCTCATGTATTACTTTTCTTCAGCTTAGAAGTTAGCAGGCAGACAGAAATGAAGCATCAAGAAAACTCATTTACACATATAATTTTTTTTTTTTTTTTTTTTAATAAATAATGATTATCTGCAAATGAGTCCAACTAATCCTGTCTTTCTCGTCATATCTGAATATTCGCATTATTTCTTCTGCTACTTCTAACTCTAAACTTTTTCTTCTACAAAATTTTTGTCTAGTTTCCGTATTTATGAAATATCTTTGCAAAATAAATAAATAAAATGGGGGTAAATTCACACCTGCAAACTTATTTATCGCGTAAATAAACAAAATATCTTCAATCTCAAAATAAATAAATAAAAATGAAAAGTAGTAAATCCACATACCACTTTACATTCATTCTACTGCTAAAAAGAAATATTTAAAATGGCTCTACATTATACAAAATTGCTGATTTTAATACTTGTAAAATTAAAATGAAATATTTAATATCTTTTTAACGAAAAATAGTAACGTATAAAAAGAAAAATGATAATCTGGTGTGTCACTCACACGACTTTCTCTAACCCTGAAATTTAATAGTATAAATACAGGTTGGAGATAAGGAGGTAAGATAACGAGTACTGTCATGTAAAACTATGTTAAACAATTCAAATTAGGCTTCGGAAGAGTTTTATAGGATAATTAGTTCTGTGGTCAACACCCCGTTTCATTAATGCACCTACATTTATATAGAATTTAATTCCGTTATTAAAATTAAAAGTTTACTTAAAATAATACAGACAATTTTTACACGCAACATTCATTGAAACTTTTCAATCTTGATCAAACTTTTCCCGCAACAAACTTCTATTATTAACTTCAAAATACAACATTTGGATCTCCTGAAATTATTCGTTTTTAAGTTATTCTAAGAGACACAGACAAAGATCAAACGTTAACAAACTTGACTACGGTAATCAGGAAGTCTCAGAATGTGTTTATAACAAAAAACAAGCGATGAATATTTAGCTTAAAACATACATTATTTACCATATCTCTATGAGGAATTTATTACAATTCCTTAACAACTTTTCTGGAAATGGTAAATTAATTAGTAAAGCACATCCACTAACAACAAATAACTAGTGTGTTGTAGCCACCACATGACTTTCTTCTATATTTTCCTATACAAATTCACTCAGTAAAAATAATTTATTAAAATTATTATTTAAAAAAAAAATATCTTCCATGATAATGCAGACGATTTTCATATTAGAGAAGTCGTATAACACTAAAAATCAAAAAAAGTTCAATATTCTCAATATTACATTAAATTTTTTTTTTTTTTTTTTTTTTTTTTTTTTGGTAAAAATGAAAAAATTTCATAACTTTATTTTAAATTATCGCAGATCGATGGTTCAACCATTCGTTTTAAAGGTATTGGCGAGCTCTTTTGAAAGATACCCATCATGAAAATTTACTCCCCTCGAGGGGGGACTTCCACCGGCGAGGCTCCTACATACACAAAAAAAATTTCCCAGTTGACCATCTCTATTACAAAAAATATATATTCGCTTCATTTGGTTTTGTGCAGTCTATAGATGGTAAACTCTACTTTCCTGCAATTTCCCCCATAGACGTAATTTATTTGAATACTTTTGAATCTCAACGAAAAGCTTAATGTAGCATCCCTATATGATACACATTTAGAATACCAAGTTTGGAATTTCTGCTTCTATTTGTTCTTGAGATATGCTGATAACAGACCGACACACACAGACAGACCATTCGCTAAAAACATGATTTTTGTATTCAGTGGACCTCAGAACATGTAAATATAACAAAAACTCACTTTCGAAAATTTGACTCTAAAATAATACTTTCTCTACCTTATGGGTAAGAGAAAGTAAATAATCTGGTGTGTCACTCACACGACTTTCTCTTACCGTGAAATTTAATACTATAAATACAGATTGGAGATTAAGAGGTAAGATAACAAGTACTGTTATGTAAATAATAGCAGGAGACTTGGCGTTGGAATATTAAAACAGGAATAAACTACTACGTCAGAAACGCCAAAGAAAAATTATTCAGGTGCATGAATAATTGCACCTGAATAATTTTTCTTTGGCGTTTCTGACGTAGTAGTTTATTCCTGTTTTAATACTGTTATGTAAACCTATGTTAAACAAATCAAATTAGGCTTCGGAAAAGTTTTATATGATAATTATTTCTGTATGAGGGGGGGGGCAATCGCCCCCCTCACCCCGTTTCATTAATGCACCTACATTTATGTAGAATTTAATTCGGTTATTAAAAAAATAATTCTGTTATTAAAATTTAAAAAAATTATCTTTTATGATAATGCAGAGGATTTCCATATTAGAGAAGTAGTATAACACTAAATATTAAAAAAAAAAAGCTTCCATTTTAATCTTAATATTTAAAAAAAAAAAAAAAAAAAAAAAAAATCTATTTTTTTTTTTTTTTTTTTTTTTTTTTCCGTTAAAGGTTAAAAAATCGATAATTTTGTTTTAAATTATCACAGATTTATAGTTCAACCATTCGCTTTAAAGGTATTGTCGAGCTCTTTTGAAAGATACCTATCATAAAAAATTTACTCCCCTCATGGGTGGGGGGGGGGGGGAGGCGATGCTCCTACATACACAAAATTTTTTCCCCAGTTGAATATCTCCAGTACATAAAATATTTTTTCGTTTCATTTGATTTAGTGCAGTCTATAGATGTTAAACTCTACTTACCTGCAATTTTCCCCACAGACGTAATGCATTTGAATACTATTGAGTGTCCCTGTACACGAACCATTTGCTTCATCTCAACGAAAATCTTACTGTAGCATCCCTATATGATACACATTTAGAATACCGAGTTTAAAAATTCTGCTACTATTTGTTCTTGAGATAGCTTATAACAGACACACAGACCATTCGCTAAAAACATGATTTTCGTATTCAGGGAACCTCAAAACATGTAAATATAACAGACTCACTTTCGAAAATTTTACCCTAAAACAATACTTTCTCTACCTTATGGGTAAGAGAAAGTAAAAATGCTGCGTCACATTTTATTAAGATTAAATTATTATTATTATTATTAACGTAGATGTTGAAAGTTTTTTTTTTTTTTTTTTTTTTTTTTTTTTTTTAAGCTATAGCTGTAAATACATGTTCTAACAATTTACGAACTACGATGATATGAAAATAAAATAAACAAACAGTATATATATATATATATGTACTCGTAATATTTTTATAGCATATATTTAAGTAACGCAGAAAAAAAAAAGTAAATAAATAAATAAAGAATAAGGATATTGGGAAATAGACATAAATGAATGCTAATTTGTGATACATATTATTAACAATGTCAATATAACAATGCTACATAGACTTTAAAGTACAACCTAAGAAAATTTAAAGTTTTCAGTAAGTATTAGCAAACTTACCTATCTAGACTTTATAAATATGGAACTAAAGCGCCATTTTTTTTAATGTCGCAACAAAAATCAGCTGTCCTTTTTTTTTTCGTTTGAATGAATGGCAGATAGAAAGTACATAATTGCATGGCATTATTTCACTTTAATTATTCACAGTAATATGAAAATCAAAATATTTTTTTTACAGTGTAACAAATTACAAATCAAGATCTCTTGATTACTTTACTGTCAATTTACGAGTTTACGTTACAATCCATTTAGCGGAAGCAGTAGCAAACGTTTAAAAGTTTCGGTTTGAAGTTTGAAGCTCATTTGTTCTTATTCGCGCATCTGAATCACCTGACAGTTTGACGTCATAGTAAATGTCGAAACAGGAAATTGAAGAACTGATACAGAAGCCACTAATGTGCAGATTATATAGTTTAAATGCGGAAAACTCTTGATTCCGCAATTTAACAGGGCATTTTAGTTAATCTTCACATTAACGAATTTCGAGCTTTAAGGGTAACATTTGTACTAATTAATTGCTTTTCCTTTTTTAACAATTGCTGCTACATTAAATAAATAATTCAAAAATTATTTAAATTCGACCTCTGTAAGTGACAAAATAAGATTTTTTTAAAATACAAATTATGAATTTATAAATAATATTATTGATAATAAATATTATCATTAATAAATAATAATAATAATAAATGATATTAATGATATAAATTAAAAAATGATATTAATGATAATAACAATAAAAAAAAAAAAAAAAAAAAAAATTATAAAAAAAAAAAAAAAAAAAAAAAAAAGCTTACTTTTACCAATATTCCATACAATACATTTTGTAACATGTTATACATATCTCAATATTTTTGAAAATCTACTACTGTTTTAAATTTTAAATCACAGCTTTGCAATTATTTATTCATTTATTTATTTTATTTATTTATTTATTTTAATTTAGTAACAGATAGTAATAACCTACCTTATCAGGATGACTGTTAATTTTCCTGTAATAACCACGTAATACATGATAAAGCATATTTAAAATGGTTTTAGGTAACAATTTTCAAGAAAATCGTTAGAGTCGTTTTTGAGATACCAACTTTTATCAAAACTTGGCATATTCAATTAATGACCGGAAAACAATAATTACATACAAAAGTATATATAAAAGGGAGTTATTATGGCGAGTTTGAAAAAAAAAAAAAAAAAAAAAAAAATACGTACAGCCGTTTTCAAAGAAACGCACTTGCAAAACCTGAATTTCAGCTATTTATACAGGGTGCCTATCAATTTTCCTCAACTAACCAATTATATCTTTCGAAAAGCCATCTAATAGAGTGTTTACAGAGAAACTTTGAAGAAAATCGTTAGAGCCGTTTTTTGAAATACGGACTTATAGTCCTACTTCCGGTTTCCGATGTCCCACTTCCGGTTTCCCAGTTTTCACCAAAATTTGGAAAATTCACTTGTTTACCAGACCTGTCTCAATTCTGAAGTTTCGTAGTTCTATCTTTGTTAGTTTCGGAGATATGATAGTCAGAAGATTCCCCACACACATACACGCACACACATACACACATACACTGAACAATTGCCAAAAACCACTTTTTTGGACTCAGGAGACCTTAAAACATGTAAACTAGGTAAAATTTCGATATCGAATTTTTGGACCGAATACAATACTTCCATTACCTATGTTAGTCGGGTAATGGAAGTAAAAATTCTTTGGATATTATTATTTGATGATGTTATAAAAATCTTCCAAAAAATTAAAAACCGAATTAAAGATAGAATGCAGATTTTTTTTTTTTTTTTCTTTGAAATGTCTGCATTTTGTTATTAAAATTTAATCATGATATGAAAATCTGTTCATTAAAGTGAAGATAGAATTCAGATTTTCTTTTGTCTGCATATTGTTGGTGAAATTGAATGGTGTTTTGAAATCTGTAAATTAAATTGAAGATAGATTGCAGGTTTTTTTTCGTTTGTCTTCAAAATATCTGCATTGTGTTGTTGAACTTTAATGATGATATGAAAATCTCCAAAAACTCTGCAGAATCAATTGAAGATTAAATGCAATTTTTTAATGTCTTCAAAGAATCTGCAGAATTTTTACAAATATCTGCACGTTTTATTTATTTTTTGCAGACATGCTAGAGATTTTTTTTAGCTGGGATATTCACCATGTTCTGAACTATTCTGAATGTTTCAAATGTCTAGCTAGTCGGGAAGTTAGTTAAATAAATTTTCTGTTGAACCATGTAAACGCTGCCGAAGGCAGCAGTGACCCGAAACAATTGGCCAAAAATATTTTAAAAATGCATTGTCACCGTATTTTGAGCTTTTCCGGAAGTTTTAAATGTCTAGCTAGTCGGGAAGTTAGTTACAAATCGATTCCAAGATTTGAACTGGTAACGCTGCCGAAGGCAGCAGGGACCCTATACAGTTGGCTAAAAGTATTTAAAAAATGCATTTTCACCGTGTTCTGATCTAATCTGAAAGTTTCAAATGTCTAGCTAGTCGGGAAGTTAGTTAAATAAATTTTCTGTTGAATCGCATAAACGCTGCTGAAGGCAGCAGGTATCGGAAACAGTTGGCTAAAAATATTAAAAAAATGCATTGTCAACGTGTTCTGAGCTTTTCTGAAAGTTTCAAATGTCTAGCTAATCGGAAAGTCAGTTAAATTGCAAGATTTGTCTAAACCGTTTTTGAGTTATTACCGTTTTTTGATACATTATGGCCAAATTTTTGTCATTATGAACCTAATTTTCTTAAATATCTCCAAAACGGAAAATCATAGAAAGTCCAAAAAGGGAGGTGCACAACTAGATGTTATAACAAACCTATGTACCAATTAGCAACTTTCTACGTCCAACCGTTTTTGAGTTATGCGACATACCCACACACAGACACACACACACACATACAGACATCACGAAAAATCGTGTAAAATCCCTTATATCTCTAAAACGAGAGCTCGTGTTAAGATGACACTTGCAGGTGTGCAACTAGACATCATGAAAGTCACACGTATAAATTAGCAACATTCAGCGATCATTCGTTTTCGAGCAATGTGAAATACAAAATCCATTTCGCAAATCGGGATTACTATACTTCCTTATACTTTGTATAAGGAAGTAAAAAGCACACTTAACACTGTTTTGTTAAATAAATCCTTGTCGAATCGTGTGCTTAGACTGACTAAGAACAGGATTCGACAAGGATTTATTTAACAAAACTGAATTAAGTGTACTATTTTTACATACGAATTTTCGCTAGTGCTCGGATACTTTTACTGCCGACTGTATTTGCAAAAAAATTGCAAAATTTACGTCATCGAAATTGCAAGCGTTCTGTTTGCATGTAACCCTTAATGTTTGTTGCAGTGAAGAGATGGGAAGTTGATTGAAGGAAGTATAAATAGGAAGTTAGTTTCGTAGAATGTATGGTGTAGTGGAGATAGTTCCGATGTCCGAATAAGTTATAATTTGTGGCATATTGCTTAAATTAGTTTATTATTCGAAAGTTGAAGTCCTGCGATATTGGAGTTAGCAAGTTTGATGTGCATAATAGTGTTGCAGAGATGGAAAAGCTGAATGGAAATTCTGCCGGCCTTGGGAATCCACCTGATAGATAATAAATAAATCCTTGTCGAGCCATGTTCTTAGTCAGTCTAAGACATGATTCGACACGTATTTATTTAAAAAAAAGAGTATTAAGTGTACCTTTTTTATATAGGCATTACTGCTAGCGCTCGCTTAATTTGTTACCAGTAGAAAGTGTTCTTTGGAGACAAACCATTAATAGATAGAAGGAAGTAGAAATCTTTATGCATCATAATTATCAATGCCAGATTGGATACTATATCGTGTACTGACTTTCTTATTCTAAGGTATGAAAAATATTCCAAAATAAGCAATTCAAGCTACAGATTTGAAACAAATGTTATTCAAAAATGTATTAATTTCTGTTTTCAGGGATGTTAAATTTAAAATTGTACAAAATAATAAAAGCAAAGATTCTTTGGTTAAAAAAATAACTTATAAAAAGAAAAAGCAGTTCAATTTGAAATTAATATTTTTCGGTTAAACTGAGATGACGCAATTTTATATTTGGCAATTTATGTCTCTTTGGCAATATTTAACAGTTTTTCAGCAATTAAGATACCAAATTTTTATTTTTAAAAGCTAAATTTTATAAAAGTTCCTAGATTAAGTAATTATCTATCTGAAAAACCAGTTTTCAAGGAATTCTGCACATTTATGAACTCTCTAGCATGATTTTAAAAAAATTTCTTGACGAAGAAATTTTTTTCAAAAGTTGTCAAAACATCTAATTTTACGCTAAATTGAAAATGCACCCATTTTTTTACTTATAAACTTAGAAAGTTTGTTTTTATCTCAAATTAAAGCTCTCATTGATACAAATATTTTACTTTTTGTTTCATTTTTCTGCGATATTTGGTTCTTCCAATATTTAAAACTTTACGGAAAAAAAATTTGCCGATTTAACATGGGAAAGTTGGTTTCTGTATAATAAGCATTTAACGGTCTTGGGTTATTTCTGTCGATTTTATTATTGGCGCGTACTGCTTTGTGTTGGTGATAGTTTGTTTGTTTTGCTTTTCTCTGAGCTTGGCTTGGCAAAACGACCGTTTCTGCTTGATTATGCGATTTGAGTCAAATATCGGGATATATTTACTCTGCGCAATATCAAGCTATACTATGGGATCAGTTGATACAATTTTTTTTTCTTTCTTTTTTTTTCTTTTTTTTTTTTTTAGGCGGAGATAACTGGATGCTTCAGCAGGATAATGCTTTTTGCTATATGTCTAAATCCACCCAGGAATTGTCTCAACAACAACTAGTATGTTGTGGCCATCACATGACTTTCTTCTATATTTTCCTATACAAATTCACTCAGTAAAAATAATTTATTAAAATAATTATTTAAAAAAAAATTATCTTCCATGATTATGCAGACGATTTCCATATTAGTATAACACTAAATAAGTAGTATAACACTAAATATCCCCCCCCAAAAAAGTCCATTTTATTCTCAATATTTAAAAAAAAAAAAAAAAAAAAAAAAAAATACAATTTTTTTTTTGTTGTTGTTGTTGTTAAAAGTAAAAAAATCGATAACTTTGTTTTAAATTATCACAGATCTATAGCTCAACCATTCGTTTTAAAGGTATTGTCGAGACCTTTCGAAAGATACCCATCTTGAAAATTTACTCCCCCCCCAAGGGGGAAGCGATGCCCCCACATGCACAATTTTTTTTCCTAGTTAACTACTACTATTATCAATAATTCGTATTAATTTTACAATCACAAGTTAAAAATAACTCTCATTATGTACTTTTATACGAAATTTTATCCTATACTGCCATGATAAAATTTAGAAAAAATACGATTACAGCGCCACCTGTTGAGCGATTGATCCCCAAATCTAAGCAGCACCAGTTTATGTCAGGGTCCAACTAAATACCAGGTTCGGTTAAATTTCGTTCATTCGTTCGTGAGATACAGCGTCCACAAAATTCGTGATACATACACACAGACAGACAGACATTTTCTAAAAATTATCAAATCGTGTTCAGAACATCCCAAAACATGTAAATCCATCGAAAACCGGAGTTCGAAAATTTTCACGAATCCAGTACTTTCTCTATATTACATATAGAAGAAAGTAACAAATAATAATAATAATGTTCTGACATGGCCTAGAAGAAGTCCAGATTTGAGCTTTATAGAAAATCTTTGGGGTATATAAACAGTTTTTATCTTCCAATTAACTAGAATAGCTATTGTAAAAGAATGGCATAATATTTTTGAGTCTAAACTTAACAAACTGGTCACTTCAATGAAAAAAAGACTGTTTGAAGTTATAGGGGAAAATGGTGGATCAATATCTTATTAATTTACATTTTATTTTTGTTTCTAGACAAGGAATCTTATACCAAAGCAAAATTCAAAACTGGTGTACAATTAATAAATAGATTTTAAAACTTCTTTACATACCATAAATTTTAAGCCAGCACAACCGGTTTTGAAAGGACGTAGCCTTCCTTCATCAGGTGCAAAAGAACACGTGCCTAAAATCAAGACTGTCCCCCCCCCCCCCAAAAAAAAAAAAAAAGTAAAAGCATGCAAAAATATAAATAAAATAGAATTACCTGGAACACAGGATCGTGATGAAACTAGAGAAACCCAGAATGAGGTTAATCACAAAAGCAAAATTCAAAACTGGTGTACAATTATTAAATAGATTTTAAAACTTCTTTACACATCATAAATTTTAAGCCAGTCTTGCTTTTGCCTCCAAGGCAGTAGCACGTGTTCTTTTCCACCTGATGAAAGAAGGCTACGTCCTTTCGAAACCGGTTGTGCTGGCTTAAAATTTATGGCGTATAAAGAAGTTTTAAAATCTATTTAAGGAATCTTATAATTTGCTAACAGTGTATTTTTCAATTATTGCTTATATTTTTGTTAATTTAATCATTTATTGTATTTTTCAAAATTATTGCAATCAAATTTTGATAAACATATTTTTATTTACTATCTCATATGGTTAAATTACAAATAGAATCTTTATTAATTCATAACCTTCAAAATCAAAGTGGTCTTATAATTTTTTAACGGAGTGTAATAGCAACTCAGCAGTTACCACAGAGAAATATCTTATATTAGTGATTTGTGCACAAACTAATTAAAAAATAATGCTTTTTAGTATTTTCTTGTAGCAGTTTACAAGAAAAAGTCTGACTTTTTCAACTTGCATCCGAACAGTGATACCATTTAAAATATTCTCATTCTCATAATCTTCTCTTAAAAGATCTTATCAGTCAAAACTTTTATGTAAGACTTTTATTTTATTTTTTTTTTGCGAAAGGAATGTAGCTGTACTGTTAGAAAGGTTCTTGCAACCGATATAATGTAAACTAAAAGTTCGTATTTAGTGGTCACAAAACCCTCCAATAAGCAAATAAATTACATAAATTACAGACAGATGATGCGGTTTTTGCACAGACAGAGTGGAAACAGATGGCTCTAAAAGTTGGCAAAAGCTTCAAATCTGGATACCATGAAATTCAATAAACGTGTAATTCTGTGCAAATGTATTAAAAAAAAAAGCGCTAATCAAACCCAATTCATCTTATTTTTTAAAATGTACAATTGTAAATGATCTAGAGTTGCTAATAAAATCCAAGCTTTATAACTTTTCCAACTTTCAGCTCAACCAACAGAAAATGAAAATATTTTCAATAATGATAAGAAGAATCATTTTAAATATGCAGATATATCAAATACGTTTTTTTTTTTTTTCCTTTTTAAACCTTGCAGTAAGAAAATGAAAAAAAAAAAAAAGAAAAAATCTTAGATTACACTAGCGAATGTGCCCAAAATTCTGGATTGCCCTGGTTCTTCTCATGCATAACTGAATTAAACAATGTCAGGTCCAGCAATACTGACTAGAAACTCTAATGGGTGTATTCTTCATTTCCTGAATTTTTATGATACTCTTGTTCTTTATACGGTGACAAAAGAATAAATTAAAGAATAACGAGATACTTTAATTATATCACATGTATGCGAGTCTGTAAAAAGAATGGATTTCAATAATATTTTTTTAATTTTTAAAATTTTTTTCGAACCTATGTATTTTAGAGAAAGTATTATTTCAAATTCCAACTTCCGAAACTCAATTTATACAAGAATTACTATGTTTCAAGGGTTATACCCCCGTTTCGCCGACACTAAAATTTCCTACCCCCTTTCGTTGACAAATTTCCCCAAAAAGGGAAAATCATCGTTATCGGTTCAACACCTGTTTCGCTGACATTGTGTCGGCGAAACGGGGGTATAACAAAATTTTTACAAGCGCATTTAAGAATGTTGAACATCTGTAAGAAGTGTGTTGTTTGAAGGCAATAATCCTAAAAAACTTAGAAGCTAAGATGCAGAAAAGATTGTGAAGTACACCCGGAGATAGAAATTAGAATGTGAAAAACAGGCGTAAATGGCACTTAATTATTTTTTCTTAATTACCAAAATGTTCTACTCAGGCACAATTATTAAGATTTTTAATAGGATAAGACTTAGTTTATTATTATTATTATTTACTTAAATAATAAATACAAGCACAAAAGTTAATATGAATATATTTATATTTAAAAAAAGTAAATAAATAAATAAAATAAAAACTTCCGTAAAAATGAATAAATGGTAGAATTTCTTTTTAATTACCTGCTGGCCAATTCATTTTTAAATTCAGCCGAATTCCAAATATTACATCCTCAAGCAAAATGTGAATTTCTAGAAAATATTCATTTACATTCTTTTCTTTTCTTTTCGGTTGCTTTAATTATTAATTTTTACTTTCAGTTTTATAAGTCCAAATTCGATTAAATTAATTCAACATTTCAGAAATTATCATGATGACAAATTTTTGATTATAAATTGATAAACTATGAAATAACAATTGGTAGAAAATTAAAAAATAAATAAATTGAAATATTACGATCATGATAGAACTTACTTCAGTGTTGTTATTTTAGAAATGGAATCTAACGATATAAGGAAAGTTAATTTTAAGCAAGGTCTAGGTGTTGAATATAAGTACCTAAATTCTTTTAACCCAAAAATATTTATGCTTAAACACACGCACACACACACACAGGCAGAGAGAGAGAGGGGAAAAAAAGTATCCATGGACTCAAAATATAAATAAATATATTATTTATCTTTACCTATATTTCTAAATTGTAATAAAAATTGCAAATTTATAATACAATTATGCCCATTTCGCTGGTCTATATTTAAAGGAATTTTCAAAAGAATTCAATTTCTATTCATTTTTATACATCTTTATAAGTAAAAACTCAAAAAAGAATAATTTATATCGCTCTAGACCTCGCTTCGGGTAACCGTTGCATACGGCAGCTACATTTGCGCCAACACTACATCGGGTCAAAGTTCTCACTACCTGCAGAAAGGTCTTTCCTAGGCACTTCAGTTTTTGTACTTATCGACGATAGGTGGATCTGTTATTCTTTAAAAACTGCGATTGGCAGTACATCAGCATGTAATATTTTAGTTTTTGAACTACGTATTTTATAGCCCTCGTTCTTTACACTATATTGCCATCTGGTTCCAGCCAATATAATAAATAAAATGTAGATTTTTCTTTTAAAAAGAATTAAATAAATGAAAAACAAATAAATTTTAAGTAAACTTAAATTAAAACTAGTATGTTGTGGCCACCACAAGACTTTCTTCTGTATTTTCCTGCACAAATTCACTAAATGCGAATAATTTATTAAAACTAATATTAAAAATGTTTAACATGATGAATGAAATGGCTTTCATCTTAGGGAAATCTAACACTAAATATCCAAATAAAGACAATTTTATCGTCTATAAAGAACATCTTAATATATGTAATGTTTTTATAATGGTTATCTCACATATCAAGTTTCGTGCAGTAGTTACATGCCACAGACATTGAGATATAGCCATGAATAGATGAGATTTGCCGTATAGAAGCGCCCCCTTTTGAACGATAAGCATCGAAACTGAGTCAGCATAATAACCTTCTCACATATAAAGTTTTGTTTGATGATACGCAATAGAACCTGAGATATAACCTTCCTTTGAACTGTGGAAACCGCTGTGTTGAGCGGTTGACACCAAAAGTTGACAGGCAGCAATTTATGTTAAGGTGCACCTATATACAAATTTAAATGCAATTCTGTGCAGTAGTTCCTTTGATATAGCCTTTCCTTAAATTGCGAAAATCGATGTATAGCAGCGCCACCTACTATCCAATAAGCATTCAAATTGAATCAGCATAATATCTCATAATGGTCTTCTCACATATGAAGTTTTGTTTGATTATACGCAATAGAACCTGAGATATAGCCACCCCTGAAATTGCAGACATCGCTGTATAGCAATGCCACCTGTTGAGTGGTTGACACCAAAAGCTGATAGGCACTAACTTAGGTCAAGATGCATCTACAAAAAAATTTATATGTAATTATGAACTGTAGTTCTGGAGATACAGTTGCCACAAAATTTTTGTCACACACACAAACATTTTCTAAAAATGGTCAAACCGTGTTCCAAATCTCTCAAAACGTGTAAATCCATTGAAAACCGGAAGTCGAAAATTTTTATGAATCCAATACTTTCTTCTATTGAATATAGAAGAAAGTAAAAATAAAATAAAACAAAATAAATGATAAAAAGTTGCTATATTATAAAATTTACATGTGTGTTTTTATTACATTTATACTCTTTATTTACGTTCATCTATTTATTACTTTCTTCTATATTCAACAGAAGAAAGTATTGGTTTCGTAAAAATTCTAGACCTCGGGTTTTTGATGGATTTACACTTTGTGAGAGCTGTAGAACACCATTTGACCATTTTTATATAAAAAAAAGCTAAATGCCTGTGTGTGACAAAATTTTGTGGCAACTGTATCTCAGGTACTACTGCACAGAATTTCATACAAATTGGTATGTAGTTGCACATTGACATAAATTAGAGCCTATCAACTTTTGGTAAAAATTGTCCAACAGCATGCGTTGGTTGCAATCCAGCTCTTTCTAAATTTTTAACATGGTGGGATAGGACAAAATTTTGTATAAATGTGCATAAAGAGAATAAATTTTTAATAATCATTATGAAATGTAAAATAATTGTTTGTAATAGAGATAGTCAACAACTGGGGATAAAAAATGTGTATGTAGGAGCCTCGACTGGTGGGAAGCCCTCCCTCGAGGGGAGTAAATTTGCACGATGAGTATCTTTCAAAAGAGCTTGTCAATACCTTTAAAACGAATGGTTGAACCATCGATCTGCAATAATTTAAAATAAAGTTATCGATTTTTTTTATTTTTAACAACAACAACAACAACAACAAAAAGTAATATTGAGAATAAAATTGAGTTTTTTGGGATATTTAGTGTTATACTACTTCTCTAACATAGAAATCTTCTGCATTATCATGGAAGATAATTTTTTTAATAATAATGTTAATGAATTATTTTTACTGAGTGAATTTGTATAGGAAAATATAGAAGAAAGTCCTGTGATGGCCACAACATACTATTTTTTCTTTAATATTTCATAGATTTTCTGAGAGTGTCTTGTAAAGAGAGAACTTTTATGACAATAATCTGGTCATAAATTAGGCATAACAAATGACGAATGAATGGGGTATTTTGTTTGTTAAACTGTACTTTCTAGCAAAATACATTTAATGACTGCTAATTTATCACTTTGGCAGTACCAATGTATGTATTTTATGCTAAATTATTTTTTATAAAAGTATATTGGAAATAAACATTTGTCTTTAGAAAATTTATTTTCCCTAAAACAAGAAATTTTTACGTAAATGAATAAAAAGGGAGCTACATAACAATGGTTATTAATCATACACATTTTTATCATATTAAAATATTACATTTTTGTTTAACATTTAAGCACTTAGTTATTTAAATGAAGCAAATATCCTGCAGCATGAACATAAAAAATTCGACCCAAAATCAAAAAATTCTAATTCATTATGTGTTTGTGCACCTGGGCCTATCAGTCATATCAACCGATAAAAAGGAGTGGACTGGACACTAACTAATCTTCTTACGTATCTATATAGTACCCACCATTTCGTCAAATTGAAATTTCCTTTCCACTTGTTTTCCCCATTCCTATAGAACAAATCCCTAAATAGCTCAAAAGGGAAGCTTCAATGGGAAAAATAAGGGGGTAGGAAATTTCTTGTCGGCGAAACGGGGGTTACACCGTTTCAAGACCCCTTGCATACTAAAATGCGGCTTTTAGCAGTTGGCCTGTATGTCAGCCAGTGGGAGTGTTATCAGTATAACTCAAAGCAGATATTAACAGAAAATACAAATTTGGTATTTGAAATCTCTGTAACATGTAGACATTACTTGAAACTTTTTTGGGGGATAAGAATAATGATTCGTATACAGGGACATACAAAAAAAAAAGTTTATGATAAAATTTCTTGTTAGCATATTTCAGCATTTAAAATTTCCAGACCGCTATTAACATAACTAAATTAACATAATTTTTCTTCGTACACATTAGCAGGCATCCTATAGAATTGATAAAAAAGGAAATCATGATTTGTTCACATGGTCACATAAAAAAAAAAAAAAAAAAAAAAAAAAAATCGATATGTCAAGGGATACAGATGGAAATTGCTTGAAGTGCATTTGAAGTAGTACATACATTTTTTGTACTGTGCTTAATTTATCTATTATCTATATAGTGCGTAAACCATAGAGTACGTATGCAATCTATAGTTGTTACATAGACATTTTCAAAATTAGTCGTATAATTTTCAAAGCCCTTTCTGAGAGAAAATTCTCTGTATAAATGTAATAAATTTTTACATATAATAATAGTCCTAAAAGTTTCATGAGTGCGGGTACAACATTACAATATTCATACAGGGGATTAAGAAGGTGGCCGTCACCCTCAAACAGAAATATATGCCAAATTTAACTGTTTCTTAAACTAACAGGATAAGAGATAACTCGTATGAGTGCCACACCAGATTATTTTTAAACAAACTGCAATTACCGTAATTTAGTGTATATAAGCCGTACTGGTAGATAAGCCGCAGCTTATTAAAATGTTGCGAGGAAAAAAAAAAAAAAAAAAAAATGCTCTTAGATAAACAGCACCGGAAGGTAAGCCACGGCTTATGCAAGCATTGTTACGATGATGTGATAGATAAATAAGGAAAAATATATCAGTCTTCTGGCATCTACGCAAGTTAATAGAAATAATAAATTATTAATTATAAATGAAAACAATAAATTATTTAAAAAATGATTCGATATAAAGAAAATAAAATCAAACTGTACCAGTATGCAGATGTAATGCAACAAATGTCAGAAACACGGGAATAAGATGGTGGAATCCGGGCATATATACAAAGTCATAAAAATAATTAATCATAAATAAAAGTAACAAATTATTTTAAAAAACAATGTATAAAGAAAAAAATAAAACAAAGCCAGTATACAAATACGATGGAAAAAAAAATCAAAAACAAGGAAACAAGATGGCAAAAAATCCAGACGTATGTGCAAATTAATCAAAATAAGAGGTTATTAGTTAATAAATAAGAGATTAGAAGCATGAATCAGTGCTCGAGAAACTCGAATACTAAACTCCCGTTTTCGGAAGAGATCGACTGTTCCAAAATTTATGGAAGACGGAATTTGGCATTATCATTAGATAGCCCGCACTGGTAGATAAGCCGCAATCCCCAAAAATTAATGTTTTTAAAAAGATAGCCCGAGGCTTATCTTCAGTAAAATACGGTATATATATATATATATATATATATCATTTAAAAAAAATTGCCATGGAAATCTGTGGTACTTCTGATAAATTTTGATTTTGTTCTTAGATCCATAATCAGCACTGCGTTAGATATCCTCCCCCCCCCTGAATTAACGCTTTTCTGTACTACATAATGCGATAAGTCAGTCTTCAGACTCATTACCTATTGTTTTTCTATTTAGTTTCAATTTCTTGCATTTTAAAACTGCATATCTAACGTCTGCACAAATAGGACAAAGATAAGCTACGAATCTCACGGTAGAAATATGGAATTTTTTGAAAAGATGACCTTATTATTTAAGTAATAACAGACTGTTAAATTAAACTTCCTGATATTCGAGGCTGACTTACATCAAACATTATGCGTGAACTGCGGAACTGTTTGATAACTTCGTATATAATTTCAAGTAGAATCAAACAACTCTGACAATTGACCTTTTTATGATGAGTTGTTAAATATTTAGAGAAAGCTAACAAGGTTGGGAAGTTCGGATGAGAGATGTAGTAGCGGTGTTCTACATTTATTTTGTTATTTCAACTGTTAAATATGTATTGCTATTTGTATCTGATTTCAAACAAACGGAACGAGCTAATTTAGGTATGGAAACAGCACCTCACAAGAAGCACCGATGTATCAAATAACTAAAAATACACAAATAATAAATGAATTACCAAATTGGATATTTACCGATACAAATGAGAAAGCATCAGCTTATATTATTAAAAATATGACAAAAATAAATTAATTAATTAATTAATAAAAATAAAAATAGATTACTAAAGATTAATCTGCCCCGAAAAAGCCAAAAAGTCCATTTACAAACAATAGTCTTAATTTATATTATTGTATTTTATTTATTAAACTTGGGACTCTAAAATTAGAATTTTCACAAAAATGTTTTTATTTATATTTTTTTTCTGCTAAAAGAGTCTAAATTATGTAGCAACAAAATTTCAAAAAATCATAAAACACATACTAGAATCATTTTCACAAATAGTTGTTTTGTTGTTTACCTCACTGTATTGAGGTAAATAATAAATTTATTAACAAAAGTCGGTACTCATTTCAAAATATTCCTGATTTTTTAAAATCTTAAGTATTTTCCTTTTAACATTTCTCATTTATTCTTCTTAGAGCATGGCGACTTTTGAGCTCAAATGAACATTAGCATTAATAGAGTTCACGACAGGATGGGACAAAAATCAACATCGCATACAAGGAAGACAAATTTGTCGAGTAAAAATATTTTTGTAAATATATTTCTTTCCATCTTTTTCATTTTTAAAAAATAGAAACAAATATGTTATTTACAAGATGTAATTAAAAAAAAAATGCTTTTAAAATTTGAAATCTAAAACAAATTTCTAACTTCTCTTTTTCTGTAATATAAATAAAAAAAATAGAAACTCCAGTTTCTATTTATTTATTAACCCAGTCACGGTCACGTCGTTTTTTTTTTTTTTTAAGCCATTTTACTGGAATGAATTTTATAAATTTTTAAGTGGTTAGGCATTCATAATCTTACAAATTTATCAGTAATATTGAGAAACTGATTTTCTTCTATGTAGAAAAATTCATAGAAGAAAATCAGTCATCAATTTTTTACTTCTGAATAAACCATTCAGAAGTAAAAAAAACTCTGACCTTGTATACGCGTTTATGACCATGAAAGAGTTAAAGTTTACCAATATATATATATATTCCTAATTGAAAAATAATTTGTCAAAAATTGTGTTTTAATTGTTTATTCTCTCATTGCTTGACTGATTCTTTTGTTTTCATTTCATGTCGTTTTAACGTACAGGCAACATTATTTACATAGCAACTAAATATCTTAGGAATTATATTAAGGTAAGTTTGAAGTTAAATTAAAAAAAAAAAATCATAAGTAAAATTTATTGTTTCAGAAATCAAAAAGTAAAATTAATTGTTTCAATAATTAACAATAAGTCTTCACAGGTAATTTTAATTTGATGAAATTTATTCTTATTGGTCTATGTGGTTTCAGGGGGTCTTAAATCTTCTATTGCTCGGCTTTTACTACATTAAAAATTAAATTATTAATAAATCATCATCATCGTCATCATCACTTTAAGTCTTTATCAATCCACTGCAGGATGAAGGCCTCTCCGAAGTGATTCCAAACTGCCCTGTGTTCTACTATTCATCTCCATTCTGCTCTTCCAAACTTCACAATTTCATCTTACCAACGACACAGTGGTCTCTTCCTCGGTCTTTTCTTATATCTTGGTATCCAAATTACGACTTCGGGGGTTCATCCATCATCATTTCTTCTCGCAAGGTGTCCAGCCCAGCTCCATTTTAACTTATTGACTCTAGAAATAATATCAGTAACTTTGGTTTGCTGCTTAATCCTTCTTAATCCGTAATCTCTTAGGGTGAATCCCAACATGTACCTCTCCATGCTTCTCTGGGTTGTTTGAAGTTTTTGTATAGCTTTACATGCTAATGTCAAAGTTTCTGAAGCATAAGTTAAAACAGGCAAAATACACTGGTCAAAAACTTTCCTTTTCAGACAAATTGGAAGGTCGTTTTTGAATATAGCGCTATTTCTACTGAATGCTCTCCATGCAAGTTTAATTCGGTTGTTAATTTCTTCCACGATGTTCCCGTTCTTCGTAAGGACTTGTCCCAGATAAGCATAACTGCATACAGTTTCTAATTCTTCCATATCAACAGTGATCTTCAGTGGAGAAACAAAAGAATATGACATAACTTCTGTCTTGCTGAGGTTCATTTTCAACCCAACGAGCTTGCTTTCTTTGTTTAATTCCTGAAGCATTTCTTGTAAATCCTCAAATGAGGAGGCAAGCAGTGCAATATCATTCGGAAATCTCAAATGGTTTATAAACTCTTCATCAATTTTTATGCCTTTGTGTTCCCAATTTAATTTTTTTTAACTTTTTGAAGTACTGCATTGAAGAGTTTGGGGTTGAAATTGTGTTCCCTTGTCTCACACCCTTTCTAATTTTGAATGTATATTACTCGTTTTATGGAGTTTTAATTTGGCTATTACTTCTTTATAAATGTTTCAAATAAAGTGAATATATCCTAAATTAATATTAGTATTCCTTAATGCATCTGTAACTGCTAGTGATGATACAGAGGCAAAAGCTTTTTCGTAGTCCACAAAAGCCACACACAGAGGGAGTTCGTATTTATTACTTCTTTCAATAATTTCTCTAATTGTATGAATATGGACGATGGTACTAAAAACCACTTCGAAATCCTGCTTGTTCTTTAGGTTGGGCTGCATCTAATTCTTTTTGTAAGCGGTTTGTCAAAATTTTCATCAGAATCTTATACAAAATTGAGATCAGGCTGATTGGACAATAGTTTCTAATATCTTCTTTTTCTCCTTTTCTAAAGAGTAAGATTATGATGGCATTTTTCCAGGATTGGAATATATATATATATATATATATATATATATATGCAGCTCTTGAGGCACCAACTTTGATTTTTTTTAACGGCAACACCCTATTTTGATTTCATATTTAAATTCCTGGGAGCCTGATTGTGAAGAGCGGAAAAGTATACAGTCTGTTTACTTTTACTTTAGTATTCGTAGAGTTAGAACGAATGTTAGGACGTTATCCGAAAATCTAGAAAACTAAATTTAAAATTATACAAGAAAAAGTACAAAATCATATTGTTTATTACCAGAAATGTTTTATGGGGGGGGGGGGGGGAAGGTAAATAAATTATGATGGAATAAATATTTTAAAGTAATACATAATAGGTATAATTAAACACATTGCACCTAAGATTGGTCAGATGCTATTTGGAAATTACGCAATATATTTCAATTGAAAGTCTCTTACATGGCAAAATTGATTAGAAATTTAAAAAAAAAAAATTAAATTAATATTCATTCGATTTAATAACAAACATTTATTTTACGCTGTAAGCGGGTCTGGGACATAATATAGGAACTGCAATAATGGATTAGACAAATTAGGGCTTATTGTCTGTTAATATATCACCCAGTAGGTGATGCTGTTATGGTGTGATTCACCCTAATTAAGTCAAGGCTATATCTCAACTTCTGTAGTGTATAAATACACCTAACATGATATATGATATAGACATTATGTAAAACTTTGCTGTATTAATTTGAGTGTATATCGGCCGACAAGTGGCGCTGTTGTGTTGCAATTTTATTCCGTTTATGAGAAAGCAATTACTTTGCCTTGCAAAATAGTGGTCGAGTTTCGACCGTAGGGTGATAGTAGTATATTTAAGAGTAAACTCGCTGATTCTCTGATTCATTGATTCACTCTCAACACAACCGTGGCGACTCTATGGGAGATAGAGTCACAAATTTTGGTGTGTAGATTGGATTTAAAACCCTGACCTCTACTAAGACAGGATTTTGCGAAATCCCCACCTTTTCCCTTCAGGGAGGGGACAGAAGGCAAAAACTGGTTTATAAGCATAACTCGGCTCCAAATTACTTCAAGGTGAAGAAATTTCAGATGCGGTAACTATACCTGACTTATTTAAAAAAAAAAAAAAAAAAAAAAAAAAAAAACTTCCATTTTGGAATTTTGGATTTTTATGTGGAGGGAGGAGGACGATTTTCGGTGAGAAATTTAACAAAATCCTAATTTTTCAGTAGAACTCGTCAAATAATAGTACAAAGATATTGAAAACGGTCGTGCGTCTTCTTGAGGATATTTTGAGGGGAGTTGAAAGTAAACGAATTCGAGGCCCTTACCCCGCCTTCTTTTTAGGGCTAAATTTGCCCTGGAGAATCTAAGTGGCTAAGGTCACGAATTTTGTAATGTGGGTTGTTGGTTTGTATCTAGCATCCATTATAATGGTATGGTGGGAAATTCACTCCTTTCCCTTTGGAGGCAGGGTGATACAATAAATATTTTTCCAAGCATAACTGAACTTTAAATTACCTCAGTAAGATTAATTTTTATACATACTATGTTTGTTATGCGTACCCATCAAGTGCTATAAAGGGATTTTGCGAAATTTCCCATTCCCCCCCCCCCCCCTTTTTTTTTTGATGGCGGGGGAGGGGAATCACGTTTAAAGACTAACTCTGCTCCAAATTAACTCAGCAAAACGATTTTTTTATGTGTCGATTGATTATGCGTACCCAACACACTGAAAAAAAAAAATTGAGAAATTCCTCCCTACACTTCCTCTTGAGGGTCAGGAGGCAGAAAACATGTTTTTATGCATAAATGTTAACCAAATTATCTTAGAACGGCGATTTTTTATATGTGGCCTGGTTATATGAACCTAACACGTAGTATATAATGATTTTGCGAAATTTCACCCTCTTCACTCTCCCTCTTATGGGTGGAGGCAAAAACCACGATTTTGATCGTAACTCTGCTCTAAATTATCTCAGAAAGGCGATTTTTTGATGAGTTGGTTAGTTTTGTGCACCCAACACGGATTGGAAAAATACTTTGGGGAATTACCCACTTGCCCCTTTAGAGAGCAGGGGCAAGAAACACGGGTTTCCAGTTTTACTCTGCTCCAAATTATTTCAGAATGTCGAAATTTGGTGTTTGGATGTTGGTTAAATGTACGCTACATGCACTTTTATTAGATTTCGCGAAACTTTTAACTTCACCCACGAGGGAGGAGGGAGTAAAAAGCGGGTCCCCACTACCGCAGGCAGTGGGGAACCGGATATATCATGTTCCGAGCAGGAAAATCACTACCGAATGCAGTAGTTAATATTTTATTGAGGTTTCGACTGATTACAATTTTTTATTATTAATATTATTGATAAACGAAATGGAATTTTGTGAACTCTTTTAAATATAGCGACCAGCGAAGCTTGTGAAGGACGTTAGTTTTTAATATGTGTAAAGGTTGAGCTTAGGAATATTTTTTTTTTCCTATTTTTTAAGTCGTAAAAAAGTAAAAAAAAAAAAAAAAAAAAAGACACTAACTCGCTAAACATCTCGAGAGGTCGTTATACTTATTTGAGATGAAAATCTTCTGTAGTCATCATGAAATCATCTGCATTCAATAAATAATAATTGTAATACATTAATTAAATAATAATTAAAAAAAAAAATAATTTGTAATGCATAAATTTCCATAAGAAAATACAAGAAGAATGCTTTGTGAGGACCACAGTCATAGTTTTTATTGAATTAATTGATTTTCTACTGCATTTGACAAAAGAGTTGTTGCAATTATTCTAAAAATTATCGTTTAATGAATCATTATCATTAACCTTTAATCGGATAATTGCATTGTTTTATTTTTAACACATAAAACCTTAATGTCCTTAATTTGAAAGAAACAAAAATAATTATTTAAAACATGTATTTTCAAATTAGTTATTAATATGAAGTTTTAAATATATAAACACTAAAAACTTACAAATCATCTAATCATTGTAATTAATAAGAATTTAATATGGCGGTGTTTTAGCATACCATTGGTTACATAGATGTTGAAAAAAGACCAGGACCTTAAGAAATATGTTTAAAAAATATTAATTTTGTTCATATTTATACTTTTTCTAAGTTTAAGATAGATTTTTGAGGTAATAATTAAATTAATTATAGCACAGGTGAAGTTTATGAAAAATGTCAATGAGAACCTGCAACAAAACAATTTTTTGAACAAAATATCCTTCCTGTAGCGTCTAATGCTGTAAAGTGAGACTAAAGTAAAATATTTGTAAGTATCTTTGACACTTCTTCCATAAATTTGATTTTTAATGCTTTTTCATCCAATGGAATTTTAAAACCTCATCGAGACTTAAAGGGTTACATAGTTTTCGAATTTTCTGTGTTTTTGATCTTTCGTGGGCTAAAATTAACCGTCCCTTTCAGTCATTTTTCATCTCTGGTTTTGCATCACATACTTTGCAAAGATGTGTGCTTACTTTACAAATTTATCATACGAGGAAGAGGAAATGATAATCTTCTGTCAAAACTCACCCACCTTCTATAAATGATCTCATGTAACAAAAAAAATGGCAGTTCGAGAAAGCAGGGTGTCACCGCATCTAATCCTCACATCTTTTATTGCATTGTGACAGATCCATTATAATCGTACACGGACTCACGACCCCAGTAACTGAAAACAGAAATTTTTTTACGCATTCTTGTTGTATCACCATCATAAATGCAAAGCTGTATGTTATCCTTTAGCTAAATGCACGTAAGTTGTTTAAAATTCAGCAGAAGTTTGCTATCAACCCTGGTTATCAGAAAACTGCTTTGGTAACGGTCATCTGGACGCCCTTGGCTATAGGTTTATCTTCTGTCTTAAAACTTAAAGTTTTAAGTGTCTTGTTTGGGTTATCTAACTAGTTTTTGTTAATGGAGAACTAGATACTATGTTGAAAAAATAAAATAAACAGTATTTAAAAACATGATGACAGCTCATCATAATGCTATTGTTTACACAAGATGGGATTATTTTTTTCTCTTTTCAGCTCTAATTATTTTTAAATCACTCTTGAATAAATTTAGAGTAATAAATGTTAAGTTGGGGATGTATCTTAGTTTACTGAGATCTGGTGACCAGAAGAAAATGCTTTTATAAAGATAAGCGAAAATTACCTTACAAAGAAAATACTTAAATATTTGGGTGTTTTGACTTCAGTGGATATTTTCATCTGCTTAAATATAACTAAAGCAAGACCTAAAAGTTGAGCGATGCCACTAAATTCAAAGAGCGTTTCAGAATGATCCATTATACAAGCGAAAATTCTAACAGAATGTTTATACAAATGTATATTTATGTCAACTTGAATATTCTAACAAAAGCAATTACGATCAGTTACAACCCTTACAGAAGCAGTTACAACCTTTAAAACATTTTCTTTAATATATAAGATTAAAACATCTTTTTTTTTTTTTTTTTTTTTTTTTTTTTTTTTAATGTATTCGCTATTTGTTTCCGTTTACAATTTGATTTAATAAAAAAATATTGAAAAAAGTCTTACGGGCATTAAAAATAATACTTTCATATTCTACTATAAAAAAAATTTCTAAGTTTACTTACAAAGCTTTAAAATTTTGCGAATGTGTATAAATTTTGCGATGTCTTATATTAAATCTTTGATTTACAACACGGATTGAGAGAGGTAACGTTATAAAGAAATCTTTTTCTTTTTTTTTTAAATTTAAGTTAAATCAGGTTTATTTTAAAAAGAAAAATATTCTGTTCGAGTTTTTGTTGCTTAAGTAGTAAGGTTGAACAATTTTATATATTTCCGTATGCAAATAACTTCCTTGCGTGTGTCAGAAAGTTTAATGTTGCGAAGAAAATTAAAACGGAAAAAGGAATATATGAAAATCCAGAAAATTATTTTCGGTATTCCTAATTATATTATTAATATACATAATTTTTAATATTATTACCAAAATATGTTTTGCCGAATGGTTAAAAAGAAAACTGGTTGACATAAGTGGACTCTGCTCTGTTACCCATCATATATTTATTTTCATAAATTTCTACTGTATGTCATACAATATTCATGATAACGTAGTGAATTCGGCCGGTTGCCCAGAAACTGAAATGTCCCATCCACTAGGCTATCCTACCCCCGGTTTGCCAAAATCCCGTATCTTAACTTCCTGTGTTATTTTATTTTCATGTTTTAACTTTCATGCATTTCCTTTCATGTCTCAAATAATAATCCCCAATAACACAAATTTAACAAAATATCGCCTTATACTGCCATACATTTGAAAATTTAATTTAGCTTTTAAAGTAGAATCTTGGTATTCTTTAATGTTTAATCCAATTTTGAATAATTTGTGAAGTTTTTAAATTTGAAAGTTGATATTCAGTAATACTCAGAAATATTAGTTGATATTCAGTAATATTAGTAAAATTCTGTAAACTTAGCGTCCATTATTAACTGTCACTCTGTATATTTCAAAATGTGACAGAAATTTTCTCAGAAATGGATCTAACGATTTCGATAAAAACTCAGGGTTGCGGTTTTTTGAGATGACAACCCATTAGATTTAAATTCATCTTCAAGATACTTAGCTTTCACTGTTAAGTCAACTCTTACTCCACCACTTCCAAAATATGGCAGAAACTTGATTACATCGAAAATGTATGAAACGATTTTGATAAAACTTAGGGTTAAGGACTTTTGAGATGATAACCCATTCGATTTAAATTCATCTTCAAGGTACTTAGCATTCACTGTCAAGTCCACTCTTACTCCGCCAGTTGCAAAATATGGCAGAAACTTGGTCTCTGGGAAATGGCTCTAACGATTTTGATTAAAAACTTAGGGTTAGGGTTTTATTTTTAAAAGATAAATCTATCTGGCTGATCCTCATCTTCATGAAAATTAGCATCAAGAATTAATCCTCACTCCGCCCGTGGGAAAATATGGCCGAGACTTGATATTTTTTTTAGAAACTTTAATAATAATTTATATTTAGAACGTTTTTTGAATTTACAATTCAGCCTGAATTGTCCTCCATTTAACCACAATTAAACTTTACCGATAAACCGTGCTTCACCCCGGAAAAAAAAAAAAATGTCTGAAAACTCGTTTTATACGAAAGTATTCGAATGATTTTGATAAAAATTTAGGTTAGTGTGTTTTTGAGATGGCATTTCAATCCGAAATACACTCATCTTCAAGATAATTAGCGTTTACTTGTACTTGATCCGGGAAAAAATTTGCAGAAACATGGATTTCTTAGGAATCGTTGGAATGATTAAATAAAAAAAAGTCTTAAATATATATATATATATATATTTAAAGATGAAAACTGATCTTGCTTATCTTTTTCTTCAGGAAAATGAGCTGTCTCTGGTAATCCGTGCTTTGCCACTGGTTTACTAGGACACTGCTTGAACGATATTCAAGAAAATGTACAAATAGAGGTTTGAAATGGTAATTCGATTTGAATTTTCCTTACCTCCAGAATAAATAGCCATTATGAGTGACTCGTGCTCTGCCCAGGGCAAACAAATAAGGAACATATATATAAAGAAAAAAATCACTATGTTTACATTACGAATGATTCTTACATGGACATCGAGTGTTATCTGTCATTCAGGTACTTTAAATAAAACGAGATTATCACTCCTCTACCGGTTTATGAAGTTATGAAAAATCGTTACTCTTACTTTAAAACAGGAATTTGCAGTATAACAAGAAGTGTGATTAAAATATATTAGTGAAAATATTTCCAATAAGAATAAAATCCAGTAACTAAAATGCATTATTATGAAAAAAAAAAAAAAAGAAAGAGGCAAAAATTTAGATTTTTTTTTTTTTTCTGTTTTATCAAAGATCTATGGTTAAACCATTCGTTTTAGAGGTATTGGCGAGTTTTTTTCAAAGATATCCATATTGAAAATTTCCAAACCTTCGGGGAGATTTTCTACACAGACAGACACTTTCTACAAATCATCAGTTCACATTCAAGATATCTCAAAAAGTGTGGGTTCACTAAAAGTAATTTTCAGGCATCCAATATTTTCTTCTTATATATATATAGATAAATAGACAGAATAAAGTAAAAAGAACCGTCATTCATATTACGTTTTATGAAGTAATTAAACAATTAATATACCCGTTGGAATTCCTTTGAAACAGAAATTCGTTTGGAGATAGCATTTAATAACCTTATAAAAATTAAGATTAAACTATTAGTGAAAGAAATACTTTAAATAAGGAAAATGTTTGAAATTAGTCTCCTTCATATTTTTGTAATTTGGGATACAATGACTGCAATGACATTTTTCTATACGGAAAGTGCTTCATAACTTATGAATGATTCATGATTTTACATTATTATTATTATTATTAATTTTTACATTTAGGCCTTTACATTTTTTACTCTCTACGTTCGGTAATGTTGGTTATTTTTTCATAAATACTTATGATGCATGACTTTAATTTCTGGTTATATTAGTAATTTTCTTTTAATTTTTTTAAAAATAACGTTCCGTCAATCATTCATTAGCTTTCTTTCCTATTTGATAAGTTATATATTGAAACTAGCAGGCTTTGTAAGCTTCGCTGGACATTATACTTAAATGAGTGGTCGAAAACCCATATCTTTATTAATAACCTAAGTTAAAGTTCTTGCTGTGTTCGGTAGAGGATTTTCCTGCTTGCAACGTGAGGAGTTTGCAACGTGAGGAGCTGCAACGTGAGGAGCTGCAACGTCCTGCTTGCAACGTGAGCCCCCACTGCCTTCGGCAGCAACTTACCGGCTTCTTACTTCCCCTTCCCAAGTTCGAAGTTTTGCGAAATCCTACTAAAGTACATAATGCGTTCACTTAATCAACATCCACGCACCAAAATTCACCCGGAAAAACGTGTTTTTACACGTGTTTACTGACCCCCGACTCCAAAGGAAGTCAGTGGAAAATTTGTAAAATCCCGTTACAATAAGTGTCGGATACATATAAATAATTCATGCACCAAATTTCGTGACCGCAGATCCCATAGATTTCCCGAGACAAATTTAGCGCTAAAAGGGGGGTCTCCAATTTGATCCTTCGTAATCCCCTCCCCCCCCCCCCCCCCCCAAAAAAAAAAAAAAAAAACGAAAATGTGTTTTTGGAAATATTATAAAGAAGACACATAACTGTTTTTTATACTTTTGTACCACTTTCAGTAGAGCTCTACTCAAAAATCCGGAATTTCTGAAATTTCCCCCGAAAAACGATTTTTCCCCTCCCTCCTTTAAAAATCAAGAATTCCAAAATTGTACATAATGTTTTATTTATACTCAAGTCTAGTTTCCTCATGTGCAATTTCTTCACCATGAAGTAATTTGGGGCCGAGTTATGCGTACAAATTTCTTTTTGCTTCCTGTCTCCCAAGGGAGAAGGGGGAGGGAATTTCGATAAATCCCGTTACTTTAGGATTAGGATGCATATAAACAACCTAAGCACCAAACGTCGTGACCGCAGCTCTCAGAAACCTTTGGACAGCCCCTGCCTGCCAAGCTTCACGGGTTGGATGCTTGTCCTCCGGAGCGAAAAATCGCCAGATCACTGCATGATGGCTGACTACAACCAGACAGTTGTCTAGTCGCTACATAGAATGAGCTGTGTCCGATGGCTCGTTCAGTCTTCAATCATCGTCCATAGGAGGCTGCAGGCTCCTTCATCATCAGCAACAAAGTGACTTCTACGGCACAGATCCGGAGTGCCAGGGTTGCTACTTCTGCTTCTTGGACACATAATGCTCGACTGGCACACCACACCTCCAGATTGCACAAGGCGGAGACGCACAGACACGCTCCTGGATGCAAAGAAAATTTTTGAATATGTGCACAACTAGCTTTCGAGCCAAACACAAAACTAAAGAAAAACAAGTTTTTGAGTTTTGGGTGGGGGGGGGGATCGCTTGGGGAGCCGTAGTAGATAGTTGTGCACTGAAAGTTACACCGAAAGAGGAGGCCTATGAAGGGGAGGGGGGCTAGAAACCTAAAATGCTGAACGACTAACAGACAAAGAGCTAATACAGTGAAAAAAAAAATTAATTCAAAGAAGGTTTTGGAAGCTTGCCACTGGGGGGTAGGAAGAGATATTTTTTGTGTGCATAGTGGTTATTTTTTTTTGACGTGGCTGGGCCTCAGAGAGAGGGGGGGGGGAATTTAAATTACTATGCACTGGGTGGCCTGAAGGGAGAAAAAGTGAGGACCGTCACAATTTTGATCAACCACGGGGGGATGGTTCCCCGCGTTGGTAGCCCGATGACTGCTTAACGATCCCATCGAGCACTTGACGGTGCAGCACATTTTAACGAGGACCAGACACCGCCACACCCTCGTAAAAAAATAACTTTGAGAGTTTGTTAACTGAATAATCTTTGAAAGTTGCTAACTGAATTATTTTTATGGCTGGCCTGGGAGACCAAAGTGAGTGAGCGCAAGGGGTCCAGAACAATTAGTTTCAGCAGGAAGGACGTGTTGATGTAATGTAGTTATTTACGAAGTGGAGTACCATCACAAGGGCAATTATTGCAGGGGAGAGAGGTGTAGGGTGGAAGAAAGAAAGAAAAAAAAATTTAAATTTAAAATTTAAATTTCCCAGGCCAAATTTAGCGCTAAAAGGAGTGTATCGAATTTGCCCTTCGTAACACATACATAGCTCCCCCCCCCCCCCCCCAAAAAAAAAAAAAAAAGGCAGATCACAAAATATCAGAAACGTGTTTTGGAAATATTCTAAAGAAGACACATAGCTGTTTTGTGCTATCAACATGTTTGTTCCATTTTTGGTAGAATTTTACTCAAAAATCCGGAATTTGCAAAAATTCTCGCCAAAAATCGATTTCGCCGCTCCCTCCCCTTAAAAATCTAAATTTCCTAAATCGCAGAATGTATTTCATTTGTAGTCTTTCCATGTGCAATTTCTTCACTGTAAAGTAATTCGGAGCCGAGTTATCCTTACTAAGGTACTGTTTCCTTTTGTCCCCTCCAAGGGAGGGAAAGGGGGTAATTTCAATAAATCTCGTTACTTTAGGTGTGTCTGATACATATAAACAATCCAAGCCAAAATTCGTGACCACAGCTCCCATAGATTTATCACGACAAATTTAGCGCTAAAAAGGTTGTCTCGAATTTGCTCCCTAGCAACCCCCCCCCCCCCCCCCCACTAAAAAAAAATCGCAAATCACAAAGAGTTTTTGGAAATATTCTAAGAAAGTCGCAGAGCTTTTTTCAACACCTTTGTTCCATTTTTGGTAGAGTTCTACTCAAATATTCGGTAATTGCGAACTTTCCCGCCAAAAATCGATTTTCACCTTCCCTCCCTTTAAAAATCAAAAATTCTTAAATTGCACCAAATATTTTATTTGTATTCATATCTAGTCTCCCCATGTGCAATTTCTTTACTTTGAAGTAATTTGAAGAGAAGTTATGCATACAAACGTGTTTTTGACTTTTGCCTCCCCAGGGGGTGAATGGGGGAGAATTTCCAAAATGGGGATAGATATAATTTTAAGTTGGGTAAAGACCAAAATTCCTGCAAAGCACCGTTGAATTACGTCCTGTCGTTCTCACGTGATACCCAGACAAAAATAGCGTTACAGACTCACAGACACGACACACATACACAGACAAAACTTTCTGAAGTCATTTTTGGCTTTCACGGTGTGTGAAACGTAAAAATATAGCAAACTGTTTTGATTCTGACAAATTTACAGACAAAAGTCTCATTTTATTACTATAGAACATGTGGGAAAATGCTTTAAAATGATAAGTAAAAACCATGATTTCCTTCTTTTTTCTTTTTTTTGTGCTTTTAAATAATTTTCATTCAATTATTCTCTGATTCACTCTCTCTTTTACCATATCTTGTAATATGAATAAGTTTGTGGTTACGATACAAGTATATATTATATATATATATATATATATATGTATGTATGTATATACGCATCAATTAAATTAAATTCTTCATTTTCATTTTGCACGAATCGCAACTGTAATATGCCAAAATGTTTCTTACGACTTTATTCCGGGTATCCCACTGCAAATGATGACGAAGTTTTTATAGCTAATTGTAGTCAATATATCCTTTTTCACCTAGTGAAAACAAAAGAGAAGTAAATAACAAGTTAGTATTTTTCTAGGTCAAAATATTATTAAGTGGATACCGATATTTCAAAAACACCTCGTTTGAATTTTACATCAAACTCAAAATGTCGAAAATTTTAGGCCTAATTTGCATTATTTGCTGTTTAAGTTTTAAAATAGTCTGGTGTATCACTCACACGACTTTCTCTTACCCTGAAATTTAATACTATAAATACAATTTGGAGATTAAGATGTAAGATAACGAGTACTGTTATGCAAACCTATGTTAAAACAATTCAAATTAGGCATCGGAACAGCTTTATTTGACAAATAATCCTGTGTGAAGGGGGGTGGGGCTACTGCCCTTCTCACCCCCCCGTTTCATTATTGAATCTACATTTATATAGAATTCAAATTTGTTATTAAGTTCAAAAGTTCATTTAAAATTATTCAGGGAACTTTCGCACGCATTATTCCTTGAAATTTATCAATCTTGAACAAACTTTTCTAGTAACAAATGTATTAATTTCAAAATACCTCATGTGGATCGCCTGAAATTACTTGTTTTTATTTTACTCTAACAGATACAAAGATAAAAAATAAAACTTTATTTTGGTATTTAGGAAGCCTCAAAACGTGTAAATATACAGGAAACCAATCGATGAATATTTGGCTTAAAAAATACATTATTTACCAAATGCCTATGAGGAATTGATTTAAATTCCTGAGCAGCTTTCCTGGACATGTTAAAATATTGAAGTAAAGCACTTCCACTAGCAAATAAAAAAGAATGTTAAAGCTTAAATATTGGCAACCCTGTATATCTTCTGAAAGTTCTGTACACATCACACGGTGCACATAAATATAATCCTATATTAATGACACACGGCACAACCTAAAGTACACTTCTATCAATTTTCAAGTATTGTCGCATTATAATCTAGTTCTTTTGTGTAGCCCTGTAAACAAACAGTGAAAGATTTCTGTACCATATTCTACATGAAACATGTTTTTACGCATATAATATATATATATATGATACACAATTAGAATACCAAGTTAGATCTTTCTGCTGTAATTTGTTTTTGAGATATGCTGATAACAGACAGAAACAAAACACACACACACACACACACACACACACAGACCAACAGCTAAAAACATGATTTTTTGATTCAGAGAACCTGAAAATGTGTAAATATAACAAAAACTCAATTTTTAAAATTTGACCCAAAAATAATACTTTCTCTACCTTATGGGTAAGAGAAAGTAAATAATCTGGTTTTTCTTACCCTGAAATTTAATACTATATGTACGGATTGAGGATTAAGGGTTAAGATAATGAGTACTGCTATGTTAAAACAATTCAACTTAAGCTTCGAAACAGTTTTATTTGACAAATAATTCTCTGTGAGGATGGATTACCGCCCCCCTCAACACCCCTGTTTCTGTGTTGTACCATATTTATAGAGAATTCAAATCTGTTTTTAAGTTCAAAAGTTCATTTAAAATTACTCAGATGACTTTCACACGCATCATTCCTTGAAACTCATTAATCTTGAAAAAACTTTTCTAGTAACAAACGTATTCAATACAAAATAAATTATTTGGATCCCCTGAAATTATTTATTTTAAATTTACTCTAACAGACGCAGGCAAAGATCAAACTATAAAACTTGACTTCGGTGTTCAGGAAGCCTCAAAACGTATAAATATGCAGGAAACCAATCGATCAATATTTAGCTTAAAAAATACATTATTTACCCTATGCCTTTGAGGAATTAATTTCATTTCCCGAGCAGCTTTCCTGGACACGGTAAAATATTGTATGATATAGTATATTATAAAGCACTTACCCTAACAAACAAAAAAGAATGTTATGGCTTAAATATTGGCAGCCCTGTATATCTTCTGAAAGTTTTGTACACATCACATGGTGCACATAAATATAATCCTATATTAATAACACACGGCACAACATCAAATACACTTCCATCAATTTTCAAGTATTGTCGCATTATAATCCAGTTCTTTTGTGTAGCCCTGTAAACGAACAATGAATGATTTCTATACCATACTCTACTTGAAATATTTTTTTACGCATATAAAAGATATATATTCGTTTCACATGGTTTAGTGCAGTCTATAGCTGTTAAACTCCACTTACCTGCAATTTTTCCCCTAGACGCAATGTATTGAAATTCTCTTGGGTGTCCCTGTACGCGAATCATTTACTTGATCTCAACGAAAAGCTTAGTGTGGCATCCCTATAGGATAAGAATACCAAGTTTGAACTTTCTGCTATAATTTGTTTTTCAGATATGCTGATAACAGACAGATATACCAACCGCTGAAAACATGATTTTTAGATTCAGGGAACCTCAAAACGTGTAAATATATCAAAAACTCAATTTCGAAAATTTGACCCAAGAACAATACTTTCTTTTCCTTATGGGTAAGAGAAAGTAAAATATCTAATACGTTGTGGCCATCACAAAACCTTCTTCTATACTTTCTCATGCAAATTTAAGCAGTGCAAATTATTTATTGAAATAATCATTTATACAAATTAATTTTTACGATGAATGCCGACGATTTTTCATTTAAGAAAACTATTAAATTAAACGTAAAAAGAAAATTCCCTTCTATGCCCCATACACGACATCTTATAAAATACCTTTTTTCAGATTTTTTTTTTTTACTTTGTTTCAAATTATCACAAATACTTGGTTCAACTATTCATTTTGAAGGTAATGACTTTCAAGCTTTTGAAAATTGCTCCCATTGAATCTTTACACTGCTTGGGGAGGAGGTGCTCTTATTTATATAAAACCATTTTTCTTTCTTTCTTTCCTTTTTTTTTTTTTTCTTCTGATTATTACTTTCAATTTTTTTTTTTTTTCAATTTCACAGAAACTGGTTAAAAATAATTCTCATCGTGTATATTTATACGAAATTTCGTCCTAGACCATCTATTAATCATTATGAAAAAACAAGATAGTAACGCCACTTGTTGGACGATTTGTATCCAAATTTGATAGGCACTAATTTGTGTCAAGGTGCAACTGTATATAAATGTATACGAAATTCTATGCTATATTCTTGAGCTACGGTTGCTATACAATTTTTGTCCAACTTACGTAGAGAAACAGACAGACAGACGTTTTCCCAAAATGACCAAATCGTATTCTGGTCCTCTCAAATCCATCGAAAACTGGAAGACAACAATTTTTACGAATACAATACTTTTTACTTTCTCTTACCCATAGGGTCGAGAAAGTATTGTTTTAGGGTCAAATTTTCGAACGTGAGTTTTTGTTATATTTACATGTTCTGAGGTACCCTGAATACGAAAATCATGTTTTTAGCGAATGGTCTGTGTGTTTATCTGTCTGTGTGTCTGTTATCAGTATATCTAAAGAACAAATAGTAGCACAAACTCCAAACTCGGAATTCTAAATGTGTATCATATAGGGATGCTACAGTAAGCTTTTCGTTGAGATGAAGCAAATGGTTCGTGTACAGGGACACTCAAAAGTAATCAAATACATTACGTCTATGGGGTAAATTGCAGGTAAGTAGAGTTTAACATCTATATACTGCACTAAACCAAATGAAACAAATATATATTTTTTGTAATAGAGATAGTCAACTGGGAAAATAATTTTGTGTATGTGGGAGCCTCGCCTCCCCCCTGGAGGGGAGTAAATTTTCATGATGAGTATTTTTCAAAAGAGCTCGACAATATCTTTAAAACGAATGGTTGAACCATCGATCTGCGATAATTTTAAATAAAAATATCGATTTTTTTTATTTTTAACAAAAAAGAAAAATGTAATATTGAGAGTACATTCAACTTTTTTTTATATATATATTTAGTGTTATACTACTTCTCTAATATGGAAATCGTCTGCATTATCATAAAAGATAATTTTTTAAAATAACAATTTTAATAAATTATTTTTTAAAAACAGAATTATTTTTTAATAACCGAATTAAAACCCCCCTCACACAGAACTAATTATCATATAAAACTCTTCCGAAGCCTAATTTGAATTGTTTAACGCAGGTTTACAAATTTCAGGGTAAGAGAAAGTCGTGTGAGTGACACACCAGATTATTTGTATTGAATATAGAAGAAAGTAAAATATAACCGGAAAAAAGAAAAAGAAAAAAAAAGTGCTTCTTCTTAAAAACAATAACCCTGTTAGAATTTTACAGAATAGCATTTCGTTTAGTCTAACCGTTAGCAACTTTATTCCTGTCATCCATCAAAAAAGAGTTGTAATTTATGTTTTAAGATTACAGAGACATATTTTTTAACTTTAAAATTATCTTTTTGTGACTGAATAAAGGTTACACGAAATTCCCACAATAAAATGCTGAACGTAAAGATGACATTTGTAATTTTGTTACTCAATCTTTACGGGAAGATTGCCTAACTTTAAAAAAAACATGAGTAATTCTGTCTGAATGTATAAAAAAACATTCAAAATGTAGCCGATAATACATCTCAAATATATTGGATGATTCGCCACTGGCGATTCACTAGTGTCTCTGTGTTCGTGACGCATTATTTATCTTCTATTCTCCCGTACATACTGTCACGTATTATAAAGATCAATAATCTAGAAATGTACTTTACATGTATTCAAAATCATCAAAGGTTGGTATTTCATGTACGCACAGCAGATAAATCCATAAGTGTATTTTGAACATAAAATTTAACTTTGCTTTCCAAATTATAAGGTATTGTGTAATGCAGAACACACCGACTTAGGAATAAAGAACGAAATTTGTCTGCCAAGAGCAAACATTGATTAGTTGGAAGTCAATATTTACTTTTAATGAATGGTTTCTAACAGCATGGTATAGAAAACCCACTGACATGACCATATCGAAGCGTATTCTTGAAAAAGAAACACATGCTCCAATAATCATGAACTTTTATTGCTTTATTCAATCATATATGTTGAATTTTTCTTTCGTTATAGGATCGAGGAAAATGTTTACAATTTTTATGCAATACCTCAAACGAAAAAAAATGTGTGTTTATTTTAGGACCGCCACGATCATTTAATGTAGACTAGAGTATTGATTAGTTAGAAAGCACCACAGAACTGGCGTTTAAAAGTAATAGTTACAAAACTTTGAATAAACATCATAAAATGCAATAAACTCGCAACAGTTGTTTCGGATCGAAAGAACACACGACCAACGCACATTGTTGCTTTGACTGCAGTACTCGTGCCTTATTTGTTCGCCTGACGAAGGGTCGTGTGTTCTTTCGACCCGAAACAATTGTTGCGAGTTTATTGCATTTTATGGTGTTTATTCAAAGTTTTGTAATGTTTAGGTATTGTTATTTTTTACAATGAATTAAGGTTTTGAATTCTAAATTTATTTTGAATTAATTAAGTGTTTATATTTCGGCATACACACACATCTAATAAAATGAAAATATCTAGCAATTTTGTAATCAATTTCAGTTATTGAATATAATAACCCAGTGCTTTGTGTTTTAACCTATTATTTCCCGCTGAATTTAGAGATTTTTGGACTGTGCACTCAAAATCGTTATTTTTAGCCAATTTTCATTTTTTCTAAAAGTAGTTTAAAAATCTGTGATAAAAAAATGTGTTTATTTTTTTATTTCAAAGTTTTTTAAGTTTATATACGTAAGAAAATAATATTGGGTTTGTTAAAATATTTGATTTCCCGTTTTCGATAGATTTACACATTTTGTGAGATGAGATGGTTTGTTTAAAACAAATTTGTACATTTTTTTTTTTTTTAATGCCTGTCAATCTGTCTGTATGTATCTTTGTGTGTTACCAAAATTTTGAGTGCGCTGCATGTAAATGCGCCAGTAGCGAACATTTTAAGGACATTTTTTGTGTATTGTTCATAATTAAAGACTATAAAATTAGCCAGGGCTACATACCTGAATTAACTCTTCCTGTCTGCAAAATTTCTTAATTATAGCATTTTTATATGCATAGTAGCAGGTGACGCCCGCTTCGCTGGTCCCTATTTTTAAATCAATCACTATAATTACTGAATTCTCAGAATTGCATTAATTTTTATCACGTGAAAAAAAAAGAGAAACAAAATCTGATTAGGAAAAATGTCGCACCGGGTTCTCACTGTCTTCGGAAAAAATTCCCAAAATGCTCTAACTCTTATTTCTATTATTTTCTCCCTTCGCCCCCCCCCTCCCATCTATCCTAATAATTTTACAAATTCGAAAATATCCGCAATCGATTTGTAAGTATCAAAAACCTCTATGCACCAGTTTTGAACAATCTATCTCTATTTTATTGTTTTGCCCATCCCAATAATTTAAAAAATTTAAAAATATCCGCAATCGATTTGTAGGTATCGAAAACCTCTATGTACCAATTTTGAATGATCTAACTCTACTTTATTTTTTTGCCCCTCCGCCCCCCCTTCCCGGCCCTTCTAATAACTTTACACTTTCGAAAATATCCCCATTCGACTTGCAGGCCTCTAAAACCTATCTGCACCAATTTTGGACGGCCTAACTGTATTTCTATTTGTTTTTGCCCATAGCCCCCCCTTTACCGCCCCACCCCCTTCCCGCCCCTCCTAATAATTTTACAAATTCGAAAATATCCCAAATCGATTTGCAAGTATCGAAAACCTCTATATACCAATTTTGAACGATCTAACTCTATTTTTATTTCACCCCCTCTCCCCTCCCCCTTCTCCCCCCTCCTAATAACTTTACACTTTCGAAAATATCCCCATTCGACTTGCAGGCCTTGTGATGTTAAAAACATCACTTCTTTTTAAATTTTAAATAAGATCGTTTTTCTGCACTTAAATGCATTGTGTCTCTCAGCTGGCTCAACTCACCCTGTTGTGTTTGCTCTACTGCAATACACACACAGGAGAAAAATTGGTTCTTCTTTCCTAGTGGTGATGTCATATCACACCATGCTGAGAACCAATAGGGTGATGGTTCTGACCCCACCTTCTGTTATCCCGGCAGTTTTAAAATTCAGTTGGGTTTGAGCAGCTCTCAAGAGAAGAACATGGGGTGAGAAAGATTTGTTTTTCTTCTGTTTTAAAATAATGACCATTTTATCATTTGGAGAGAGAGTGCCTACTTATTAATAATAAATATATATATATTAGTTTATATGAATACATATTCAAATTTTAAAAACCATTAATTTTTATATCCTACTTAATTTGGAATTACTAGTGTGGTTTTGAAAATAAAGAAATTAATTTTGATGCAGCAGTTTAGTTTTATTACAAACATTATTTTTGTATGCATTTTTCTTTTTACAGCATTCTAGCCAATAAGTAAATTTATTCCTCTTTTCTCTTAAGTAAATAAAAATATTTGACATTCTGACCCAAAGAACAAAAGGGTTAGCGGTCAAAATGCAATGTACGATCATGTACGCCATGAGGTTTTTGATTCCTCAATAACGAAATTCTTTTGATAATTAAAATTAAAAATATTAATAAAATAAATTAAAATATGAAAACATAAAAGGTAAATGAATTATATACACCACATTTGGTGCCGGTTGTGTCAAATTGTGTACTGTAGAGATTGTTTATTTTGAATAAGTCATTTTATTTTTATTGCTAGAATTACTAAAATTATTTTTAAAGTCATACATAACCAATTACATTTTTTTGTGATTGAATATATATCAAGTGACCTATAAGACAATTCCCTGTTTCAAAATTGTGATATGCTGGAACTTTGTACAAATGAAAAATTTTTTGGTTCAATATATTTTGAATAACTGATTAAATAAATAATAACCAACAGAACTTTGTAGTGTTGTCCTTAAAAAAAAAAAAAAAAAAAAAATTGTAGGTATGTCTCTCTCTCCTCAACTACTTGAATTTATTAAATGCAAATAGCTATCAACACATATAAAAATCAAGAAATTTAAATAACAAGTTTCATACATCTGTGTTGTTTATTTTTAAACCAATATAGTAGTTTCATATATATACAAAAAAAAAAATGGCTTCTAACAAAGGATTGACAAGATGTTTACCATTCAAAACTTTAGTAACGCCATTTTCTGGAGACCCTCATTTATTGGATTTTTTTATTGAACAAGTGAAATTTAAAATTGAGAACATTAAATGGGAGGAATCCCATGCTTTGGCTTTTGTGAAATCAAAATTGGCAGATACTGCTCTTAAGTTTTATGTCTCCTCCCCAGCTTGCCAAAAAGCCAAAAATACTAAAGAATTATTCAATATATTTAAGAAATATTTTAAGGCAGAGTCGGCAACTGCAATAGCACAACAATTTAACGAATTTAAGTTTGAGTCCGATGTCAATATTAATATTTTTGCTAATAAGCTTGAAAATTTAGTGAGAAAACGATTTCCTGATATGGAAGAAAAAGCCCTTGAACAATTACTAATCGCAAAATTCAATGATCTCATTTCGCCCCACTTTAGAATTCATCTACTATCACAAAAAGCCACAACCTTTTATCAGATGGTGGAATGTCTCGAAAAATTTCAGGAAATTTATAACTTGCAAGTAAACCCTGTCTTACCAGGAACATCTTTTGCTACTATTCAGAACTTCAATCATAAAACAGATATGTAAAAGGTAAAACAAATGTTTTGGCAGACTAATTTTCAAGAGAAGACTTTTCTGCATACACTCAAGATCTTACCTCAAACCCAGAATTAATTAAAGAGGCTAACAATTTACCCATTTCTTCAGATTCTCCAACAATTGAACTTCATCATATCAATGGCACACATAAATCTGATAAGTCACTCACCTCATCAGAGCCTCATCGTTCTTCCTTACCTCAGTTGTTAAGTAACGATGCTGCTCCACTCAGTCGTTCCTTAAACAGCTCTGACGCAGATAATCTTATGATGGAAATCTCGGAAGAATGTTTTTTTAAAGAGCAAAGAGAAGATGACTTTCTGCTAAAAATTATTGTCGATATCACTTCGGAGAAACCTTCTCCTAAATATAAAAATTATTTTGTCCATCCGGACACAGGTCTGTTAATGATCAAACGAAAGTTTCACCAGCCTGAAAACTCTCCAAAAACAAAAATTGTAGTACCACAGAAGTTAAAACCAAAAGTATTAAAAATTTGTCACATGCCTCACTTTGGAATTAGAAATACATACAGAAGAATACTTAAACACTTTTATTGGACAGGATTATTTGAAGATGTGAAAAACTTTGTTCTGTCCTGTACATTATGTATTCAATATAAACCGCACAGAATTCCACCTGCTCCACTGCAGGAAATGTTTGTTCCTTCTGCGCCGAGTATGTTAGTTTCCATGGACTTTTTGGGTCCTTTCTCTAATGGCTTCCATGTGTTAACATTCCTCGATCATTTTTCTAAACATATTGAATTGGTACCAGTAAAAAATGCAACAGCACAAGCTGTAGTTAAAGCCATTACGGGATACATCACTACCTTTGGTCGACCCTCTGCGATACTCTCAGACTTAGGCCCACAGTTCACAGCAAACATCTTTAACAACTTGGCACAGACATTGAAAATTACAATCTACCATTCATCATCAGGACACCCGCAAACACAAGGCTCATCAGAAAGAATTAATACCAGCATCAAATCCTCAATTTCCACTCTTATCAAGGAAGGATTTGATTTTCATCAGGCTTTGATGATACACAAGAACCTGTATAACACCACCGTTCATTCTTCAACTGGATATTCTCCAGCCTTTCTGCATTTTGGCAGGTCACTAACAAGCATCTTTGACTTGTTTGAAGCTCCTCAGTTAGAAACACTGGAATTTCCATATGAATACCATAAATACATGGAATCAATGAAACAGATCTTTAGGCAAGTGCATCATAACATGAAGTTTCACCAAAACCAACGTAACACTAGACTACATAAAAAAGCAGTTCTCCGGAAATTCAAAGAAAATGACACGGTCTTTATAAAAACCAAAGATACATTTAAACCAAGATTCATAGACCCATATTCAGTTCAAAAAGTAATATCTGATGTGTTACTCTCCGTCAGAGAATTCGAAAATGAAGGGGCTGAACCATTCACTATCAACATAGACCGTGTCATCCTGGCTCATAAAAGAAAGCAACATCTCATTCCACAAACAATTCAGACAGGTCAACCAGCTGGGATTGTTCAACCGCAGTCTCATTATGATCTCAGACCAAGATGCAAAACTTAATTTTTTTTTGTTTTTTTGTTTCCATTTTCACAAATGTTCTTTTAACATGTTTTTTTTTTTAAGTTTTTTTTAGGGGACTTAATCAGGTGATTCGCCAAAGTTGCCTGTTGTAAACAAAGGTGATTTTGTACAGGTATATTTTATAAGTTGTGTTATATATATTGTCCTGTTATATATTGCGTAATTATATATATATATTTTTTTTTCCTGTGGCAAATGTTGAGTATCTACAACTTAGTGCAGTGTGTATTGTATTTAATATGAATATAAACCTTCTGTTATGCTGTTTTATTTTATATATTGTCTGATTTGTTAAATTTGGTAAATATACTATAAGTAATTTCTGCTCAAAATGTACAGTATGTGTGTGTTATATGTATCGGAAACTTGCATATTTATATGTGTATACATAATTTTTCTTCTTTCTTTTCATATATTAATTACTGCACATTGTCATGTTTATGGATATATTGGGTTATTAAATACAATTTCTGGAAGCTTCCACACCATTTTCACAGACACAAACATCACTTATACAACACAAGTATACACAACATCCACACTATTACACAATCAAATTAATACACAATCCACACATGATATGTATATAAATGTGTATAATGTTTGATAAAATTTTTTGTTTATTGTGATTATTGACATTGCAGTTTTGTTTTGGTTATATCTGATAGTATGTTTATTTTGAGTATTACTTGACGTTTATATAAAGTGCATTTTTGACTTTGTTTAGTAATCTAACTTGGTGGCCTCAGTAGCCACTCACATTTATTATTTCCATTTATAATATGTATATTCTTTAAATAGTAATAATAATAATGGTAATGATAAAATTTTAAAAAATCTTATTCGAATAGTATACTTAAGTGTTTCGAATGCCTTTTTCGTATCTAATGTAATATTTATCTGTAAGATTATTTTGACATTTGTATTGATACTTATTTTGATTTTTTTTCTCCTTCATAATAATGCTTCAAGAGGTCATCTGTAAATTTTTTATACTGAAATACAACTGATTTTGTTTTATCAGTTGTTAACAAGATTTCTTTGACATTTATTTAGTATAGTTGTTCTTTCATGTGTATATACAATGATTAATCAGTAGATGGTACTTAATATCAAGATTATTGGTTAAATATTTTTGTTGAAATTGCACATCCACTGAAATTCTTTTGTCATGTCATACATTTTTTTATTCTCGTTAACTAATTATTTTTACAAATTTATAAGAAAGCAAATTTTACAGCAATTAACATGCTTTTCAATATTTCTGTTATAATACTATTTTCTTTAAAAGGTATCAATGTTTTTTTTTACTCATGTCACTTGTTGATAAAAGCTGTGTCATGTTTACATTTATAGATATATTTTATTAGTTGTCAATATCCTAATAAAGTTGTTATACATAAATATGTTACTGACCGCTTTTGTATCAATAAAATCTTTTATTTGAGAATGTCTGTAACCACAGTGCTGAAATATTTTTTTTTTTTTTGATGAAATAGTGTATTCCTCGCCTATTTTGGTAGAATTGATCACCTACCAGGGTAGGCGTTGATATTAGATTGTTTGTCGGAATTTTATTGTTTCAGCTTTACATATCGATTTTGTATTATGTATGGTTCAGATTAATATTGTGGCACATGTACATTGTTCTCAAAATTTCTGAAATTTTTTGTTTATGAAATGCATGTTATTCAAGGTATTGTAAGACCTTCCATTTGCTTAAAACATTTAATTTGTTACATGCATGCCTTTAACGGCCGTTCTAACAATATTATGTAGTCAATATGGACATTTTTTTTTCACATGTAAATAAAAAAAATTTGTAATCCTTCATGTAAATGTAGGTATGCACTCTCCATTCACATTTTTAGTCTTCCAAATTTTTTTAATGGTCGTTAGGGGTAATGTGATGTTAAAAACATCACTTCTTTTTAAATTTTAAATAAGATCGTTTTTCTGCACGTAAATGCATTGTGTCTCTCAGCTGGCTCAACTCACCCTGTTGTGTTTGCTTTACTGCAATACACACACAGGAGAAAAATTGGTTCTTCTTTCTTAGTGGTGATGTCATATCACACCATGCTGAGAACCAATAGGGTGATGGTTCTGACCCCACCTTCTGTTATCCCGGCAGTTTTAAAATTCAGTTGGGTTTGAGCAGCTCTCAAGAGAAGAACATGGGGTGAGAAAGATTTGTTTTTCTTCTGTTTTAAAATAATGACCATTTTATCATTTGGAGAGAGAGTGCCTACTTATTAATAATAAATATATATATATTAGTTTATATGAATACATATTCAAATTTTAAAAACCATTAATTTTTATATCCTACTTAATTTGGAATTACTAGTGTGGTTTTGAAAATAAAGAAATTAATTTTGATGCAGCAGTTTAGTTTTATTACAAACATTATTTTTGTATGCATTTTTCTTTTTACAGCATTCTAGCCAATAAGTAAATTTATTCCTCTTTTCTCTTAAGTAAATAAAAATATTTGACATTCTGACCCAAAGAACAAAAGGGTTAGCGGTCAAAATGCAATGTACGATCATGTACGCCATGAGGTTTTTGATTCCTCAATAACGAAATTCTTTTGATAATTAAAATTAAAAATATTAATAAAATAAATTAAAATATGAAAACATAAAAGGTAAATGAATTATATACACCACAGGCCTCTAAAACCTATCTGTACCAATTTTGAACATCCTAACTGTATTTCTATTTCTTTTTGCTCATAGCCCCCCCCCCTTCCCGCCCCTCCTAATAATTTTACAAATTCGAAAATATCCCCAATCGATTTGTAAGTATCGAAAACCTCTATATACAAATTTTGACCGATCTAATACTATTTTTATTTTTTTGCCCCCCCTCTCCCCTCCCCCTTCTCGCCCCTCCTAATAACTTTACACTTTCGAAAATATCCCCATTCGACTTGCAGGTCTTTAAAGCCTGTATGTACCAATTTTGAACGGCCTAACTGTATTTCTATTTGTTTTTGCCCATACCCCCCCCCCCTTACCGCCCCTCCTAATAATTTTACAAATTCGAAAATATCCGCAATTGATTTGTAAGTATCGAAAACCTCTATAAACCAATTTTGAACGATCTAACTCTATTTTTATTTTTTTGCCCCCCCTCTCCCCTCCCCCTTCTCGCCCCTCCTAATAACTTTACACTTTCGAAAATATCCCCATTCGACTTGCAGGCCTCTTAAACCTATCTGTACCAATTTTGAACGGCCTAACTGTATTTCTATTTGTTTTTGCTCCATAGCCCCCCCCCCTTGCTGCCCCCCCTACACGCCCCTCCTAATAATTTTACAAATTCAAAAATATCCGCAATCGATTTGTAAGTATCGAAAACCTCTATGTACCAATTTTGAACGATCCGAGACTATTTTTATTTTTTTGCCCCCCCTCCCCTCCCCCCTTCTTGCCCTCCTAATAACTTTACACTTTTGAAAATATCCTCATTCGACTTCCAGGCCTCTAAAACCTTTCTGTACCAATTTTGAACGGCCTAACTGTATTTCCATTTGTTTTTGCCCCTTAGCCCCTTCCCCCCCCCTGCTGCCCCACCTGGGGGCTGAATTTCTAAAATTCCAGAAATTGGTTTTTAGATATTTGCCTTAGCTATATTTTAGAGCAAAATTTTCACGTATATCTATTTTTTTTTTTTGTTTGAGATATATAGGATTATGCGAAATCACGTTTTACGTATCTGAAATCACGTTTTGCCCCCTCCCCCCCGCCCCCTTGGGGACCGAATTTGAAAAATTCCAGAAGCCAATTTTTAGACATTTGTATTAGCAATATTTTAAAGCAAAAATTTTACGGATATCTGTTTTTTTGTTTGAGATATGAAGGATTTTGTGAAATTACGTTTTGCCCCCCCCCTTCCCCCCTTGGGGGGCGAATTTTGTAATATCGCTTGCGGCGTTGTGTTTCTCGGGTAGTAAACATTAACCGTGCCGATTTTTGTCCCGGTCGGTGAAACGGCCTAGGTTTCTATAGCGGATAGACAGCCAGACACAGACACACACACACACACACAGACTCTGCTCTTTTATATATATAGAAAAACAATTTTCCGAGGATCTTAAAATGCGCGAGCAGTGGGCACGCCAGAAACCAGTAGTTGCGGTTATCTTTTTGTTCCCCTAGTGGCCGCTTTTTAATTTTGGAAGAAATGTGCAAAATAAAAAGGATTCTATTAGAAAAACGTGTTTTTTAATTAAAAAAAATGCATTTTTGCAACATTAAAGTGTTTTTGGATGAGTTTCTTTCTTTAATTTTGATTTTTTTGATTTTCTAAAGCCTTTTTCATTACTTTCTCTTCTTCTTTTTTTAATCTTCTGCTCGTACTTCCTTCATATTTTTCATAACAGTTTTTTTTTTTTTTTTTTTTTTTTAAGAATTATTCCATTATAATATATTTGCGACTCGTTGGAATAATAGCGTTTCAAGATCTCTCTCTCCCTCTTTTATTTATTACTTTTTTTTCTTTTTTGACATGGGTTTTTCACCTTTGACACATTTTTTTAAACAATCCGGAAGATTCTGAGATGAAAGTGTCATGTCATTTAGGGTTTGAGCTTGGGTTGTCGCTCTACGATATATTTTTGAGCAACTTTTTAATCTTTTATTATCATTATTATTATTATTATTAAAACGGGACCTATGGCTTTAAGTGGATTCCGAACGACTGCGAATATCCATGGTAATATCGAAGGGTAAGTATCTCATATTTTAGATTATTTTATTACAATTTAAAAAAAAGGGGGGGGCTATTTTTTCTATTTATTAAATTAATTAGAATCATTTTCTGATTAATAATGACTATAAAAGTAGAAATATTATCGAAAGGAAAGTATCTCATATTGTAAATATTTTATTACAATAAAAAAAGAGGGGGTGTTTTTATTTATTTTTTCTAATTATTAAATTAATTGTTCTTATCCTATTTGTTAGTAATACTAAAAAAATGAGGGGGTGGGGAGGAGAAAGAAAATTAGGAAGTGTTACATATATATTCAATATTGTGTTTATATATATATATATATATAATCTATGCCTTTGTAAGCTTTGACTATTTTATTTCAGATGAAAAGAAACTCTTTTTTCTTTTTGTGTGTGTGTTAAATTTAACTAATAATTTATGAGAAAATAATTATTAAAACAAATTAGAATTATGCACTCATCAGCAAAGAATAAAAACGAAAAATAATTTATTTATTTCTGATTAGTAATGATAACAATCAGCAGTAAAATAAAACGATCGAGCAGTTTATTTTAAAATTATTTTTTTGCAATTGAAATATATATGTATATATATATATATATATATATATATATACATATTTATTTATTTTATAATTAATAAATCAAGTATTCATACTTCCCTTGTTAATAATATACATATATTAGGAAAATCCTAATATTTAAAGTACTCTTCTTAAAAAAAAAAAAAAAAAAAAAAAAAAAAAAGAAAGAAAAAAATACTTAAAATAATTGTTTGCCCCTCCCCCCTTTTATTATTATTATTTAAAAAAAAATACTGAACCGTCCGCGGATCGAACCCAAGCACTTTGGGCCCGCAATCAAATACGCTACGATCGAGCTACTGACGACATAGTGTCTTGTAACTAATTTATTATAATATACTATCATTAAATTAGCATCGTATTTCATTATGAATGATGAATTTACATAATTTAGCTTCCAATTCATAGCTCTGAGGACTTAAAAACTAATTAAATTTAGAAAGTTATTCTTTAGTCTTCAGTATACGATTGTTTCTGTTAATAGTGTACTTGACAAAAGGGATACAACTCTTTGTCACTCGTGAACTTTCTAATCAAATATCTTTAAAAGTAATGATTATAGGATTATAGTGTTCACACAAAAAATTAATAGTTTTGAAAGTTCTTTCTAAAAAATATAACATATGTACATGTTTTTTACTTTTTAATTCATCATTTTTTATTTTTTTAAAATGGCGGACACATTACATATATTTCGGTGCCGGAAACTCTTTTCCACAAGCTCTACGCTTGGTGATATTTTTTCGATAAATCTCGGCAGGAGTTTCCGAGACCGAAAACCAAGAGAGCGCTTCCGTGAGCTTCGTTGTAGCACATTTTTTGACACTATCGGAACATGACGTCACAGCCAAGAATTGCCGGGAGTGAGACAGTCTCGGTACGTTCGTTGTAGGACCCCTGAACCGGTATCCAAACCTGGAACATGGAAACTGAATTCTGATGAGACGAGGATATAGCAATATTTTCTGCTTCCTTTCGATCTTCATTTAATAAATCGTATCCACTTTACGCATGCTTTTAGTTATCATTTAGTAGTTTTTGCATTATCTGCACTGTAGTATTTTCATCAATCAAGCCATTTTGAACGTTTTTAGACGTACCTTCAAAATGTACGGTAATTGTGGTTTCGTTGTTAGGTTGGATCGCAATCTAAATTTTACACCATAATTCAGAAGGGCAGTTTTGCGGTACACCGTCGAGCTCATAATCGGAGATTTCTGGTTCGATACTAGAGTTTGTCAAAGACCATTATGTACATGAATAATGGCTCATGCTCGTAAAAAATTATGTTGCAGCTCTGCGAGGATATGATATAGACATATCGTCTAAGATGCATCCTCGTAAGCTACAGTCGTAACTAGCAAACAAAATAATGTTAATTACGTCAGTATTCTATTGATTTTGTAATCACTGCGATGATTGATTAGGAACTCAATAACTATGCTCTTATTAATCAATATTTTCGAATTTGATAATTTTTTTGAAAATGATGTAAGGTTTATGAGACAACCTATCTATATAGTTAAAATACAATACGGTCTTTTATTTTTTTTTTTACTGCTACATTTATGGAAAAAAAAAAAAAAAAAAAAAAAAAGAATAGAATAACATACATTTTTTCATATCAGTAAAAAAAGGGAGATAAGCGGGTGCTCTTAAAAGAAAAAAAAAAAAAAAAACCTAGTTGGCATAGGTGGACTCCGCGCAGTTCCCCATCACGTATTTGTTTCCACACATTTTAATTATTGTTAAAATTTATCAAAGTTGACACATCGCATATCGGCAAGAAAAAGGACACAACTTAAAATGCAATATTTGAGAAGAATCAACTTATAGATGGTATAAAGAAAAAACTTGGCTATAATAAAACTAACATGAATGCCTCTCAGGTGGATGAATTGAGAGTTATAGATGCGATATTTACCGCGCTCAGTGGGGGCATTTTATATGCATTTTTCAAAACATAAACCCAAATTTGCCATTTTAGGTTGATTTCTTTGGAAATCGAAATATTCCAATCACTTCGCTTACCTCTCTCTCTCTCTCTCTATATATATATATATATATATATAATCGAAACCTTATCATCATGGTAACTCCCGGAATAATACTCCAAATCGAACCAAATTCGAACAGCGAATTTATCTTTTAAATATATTTGATAAGTTCGTTAACCAAGTTGCTCCACAATTTTGTTTTCAAGTGGCGATGTATGCATAGACCATATAAGGGTCTTAACCAAGTTTATAAATGAATTTTATCCGCCATGATATTTCCAATCGCTTTTTCTCTCAATAAATCCGTAACTCCAAACTTTCATCAAAATCGCTATGGCCAATTTCGTGTAAACCATATTTCTGCCATACGTTGCAATTGGCCTTTAAAGATTTAACAGCGAACGCGAAAGTTTCTGAAGATGAAAATATTTCCAATCATTTAAGTACCCCTCAACTTTCATCCAAAATATCTATATCGATTTTCGAGTAAACCAAATTTCGGCCATATGTTGAAATTGGCCGATAAAGGTTAACTGTGAACGCGAATTTTTTTGAAGATGAGGGTAAATCCAATCGGTTTAGCACCTCCCCGAAAACACTTAATCCCTCAACAAAATCACTATATCCATTTACGAGTAAACCCGATTTCTGCTGTGTTTTACAATTGACCGATAAAGGGTTAACTGTGAACGCGAATTTATCTGAAGATGAGATCCAATCGTTTTTTCTCATCAAAAATCCCTAACTCGAAACTTTCATTAAAATCGCCTTCTCCATTTCCGTAGAAACCCAATTTCTGCCATACGTTGCAATTGACCTTTAAAGGTTTAACTGAGAACGCGAATATTTCTGACTATGAGGAATATTCAAATTGTTTAAGCACCCCCAAAAGCACTTAATTCCAAACTTTCACCAAAATCCCTATAACAATTTCCGAGTAAAAAACAATTTCTGCCATTTGCTGCCATTGGCCAATAAAGGGTTAACAGCGAACGCAATTTTTTCTGAGGATGAGGCTTAATCCAAGCACCCCGAAAAACACTTAACTACAAACTTTTTTGAAAATCGCTATATCCATTTCCGAGTAAACCCAATTTCTGCTATATGATACAATGGGCCGATAAAGGGTTAACAGCGAACACGAATTTTTCTGCCTTGCGAAAATTTCAAAGTCGCATGTTTATAGTTAATGATGTTCATCCCGGCTTCAAAACTGATATTTAAAAGCTGTTCTTACATCTTTACGATAAAAATATTTCTTTTCATGCACGTTTAAGTGAAAATATTGCCTATTCTCCCATGTTAAGAAAATCGTAAATTTCGAATAACTTCTGAAGTTTCTTTTATTATAATATTGCAAATAAATAGGGTTCTTGCCAGTGTCATAAATAATATTTTAAAACTGATCTGACCTCTCTGCGATCATTTGTTCGTGAAATATCGTGTAGACAGGCTAACAAACTAACGGACTAACACACTAACACACTAACGGGCTAACATACTAACAAACTAACAGACACCCTATAGACGGACATCATACAAATTTTGTCATTTTCGGATTCCTCACACCTGAAAACGTGTAAAAAAATCAAAAAACCGCGGTCGGAAATTTTCACGATTACCTAAGTTCCGCATACGTATTGTATGATGGGGAACTAAAAAAAAAAATTAAAAAAAAAATCAGTAAACAAACATATAAATTTAAATATTTTACTTTTATTTTCCTCTTCTTAGTTGGCAGCTATGTGAATAACTCTCTTTAATATAATTTCTATGTATAAGTTGCAATTTTCAGCACTTTAGAAGTATTTATGATTTCAATTTGCCCGTCTATATAAGTGTGTTTGTTTTAATACGTTTTAACTCTCCTCAATTTCTTGAGCGCTTCGAATTTGACAAAACTTGCAATTTTTAACAACAAACATTTGTGCGTGGTTTAGATTACAGTTCTGCATCGGGTCGCGTATCCGCGGTTACCCTCTTTGCGGGTCGGGTGCTGGTCGTGTTCGCATTAATTTCTGACTCGCGGGTAAAACCGCTGGTCTACCCGCAAAATATTTTTCTTCGAAAAATTTTTCATGTTGCTTTTATATGAATATAATCTTTTGAATGCAGAGACGCTAGATGACATTATTAGTTCCCATCATACTATAGGTATGGGGAACTTAGGTAATCGTGAAAATTTTCGACCTCGGTTTTTTGCTTTTTTTACACGTTTTCAGGTGTGAAGAATCCGAAAATGACAAAAATTGTATGGTGTCTGTTAGTGTGTTAGTCCGTTATTGTGTTAGTCCGTTAGTTTGTTAGTCTGTTTACACGATATCTCACGAACAAATGATCTTAGAAATTTACGATTTTCTTAACATGGGAGAATAGGACAAAAATTCACTTAAACGTGCATTAAATGGAAACTGTTTACTGTAAAAATGTCAGACCAGTTTTAAAATATCAGTTTTGATGCCGGAATGAACATCAGCAACTATAAATATGCTACTTTGAAAATTTTACAAGTTATTGGAAATTTACGAATATCTTAACATTGCAGTATAGGGCAAAATTTCTCATAAACGTCAATTTTGAGAGATATTTTCATCGTAAAGATGTCAGACTACTTTTGAAATATTATTTAGGACACTGGCAGAATATTAATGACTATGAATTTTCCAATATAAAAATTTCGTAAGTTATTGGAAATTTACGAATTCCTAACATGGCAGAATAGAGCAAAATTTCACATAAACGTCAATCTTGTAGGGTATTTTCCTCGTAAAGATGTCAAACCACTTTCGAAATATTATTTAGGATACTGGCATGAATATCATAGATTATGATTTTTCCAATTTAAAAAATTCGTAAGTTATTTGGAATTTACGATTTACTTAACATGTCAGAATAGGGCAAAATTGAGCACAAATTTCCATTTTGAGAATCAAAAATACATTAGATAACTTCAAAATTACATTTATGATATTTGTTTGAACATGATTGAATACAAATATTCTAACAGGAAAATTTCGTAAATTATTCGTAATTTACGATTTTATCAACATAGCAAAATTGTAATTTTTTCATATAAATATGAATTTTGAGGATTATTGCATTGGAAACAGTAGCATGAAAACTAAACAACGGAATTGACCCTGATAAAATAAATTAATAGATTAGAATAAGATAAATATATCGAAGTGAACGGTGAATAGCCTATTAGGCGGGGATTTCATTCTGTCACTGTATCAAGCTTTGGTCAAATTCATTTCTTTTAACATGATTATAATATGTCTCGTACTAGAAATTTATGAGAACATAAATATGATGGGGAACTGAGCAGAGTCCACCTATGCCAACTAGTTTTCCTTCATAGTAGTTTAAAGCAACATGAATCATAACATAAGTTTAATTTGTAAAGAAGAAATGGAAAAATATTAATATTTAACGTTTAAAACGTTATATGAGAAAATTATTTGCTTTCACACCTATAGACTCAAGTTATGTAATGTCCGATAGCTTCTAAACATATAGTTCGAATGAACTGAAAGCTGATAAGTATGTTGTGGGTCATCATACGAACTGTATGAATTTTGATGAATGTGCGACTTTTACAGGGTCACAAGGAAAAAATTCTTTATTATTATGGCCAATGGACTAAAAAATTTTAAAGGGCGATTGCGTCAAAACTCCTTATCTGATTGAGTTAATAATTGGTAGGTGTAGTATAGGTGACTATCGCACGACTTCTTAAGGTTTTAATGTTTGTAGTTCTTTTGTAGGGCATAAAAAGAAATTCTTCATCATTCCGGATTATAGATTCAAAGTGTTTCAGGTTTTGAACTCTAATTTTAATTAAGATATAAATTGGGTGGCATGTTATCATTGCAAGAACAGTACAGATTTACACGAGTGTAGGATTTACATTTTTTTTTTTTCATTTTTTGTTACTAGTATACAACGTAGAATTTTTATACGTTGCGGTCTATGGGTCAAACTATTTAAAGTTCCCTTTAGTAATACTAAATTGTTTAAAAAAATAAAAGAATAGAAAAATATTTATTATTTCGAGCTTACCTTTTTTTTTTTTTTTTTACAGTGACACACAGATTAATTTGGATCTATTAAACGAAATACGATCGGGGAGAAACATTCAAACTAACTCTACAATGATTTTCCCTTTTGTTTACGCAACTACATTTCTTATTTAAATTTACTTAAATAATTGTTAATTACTAAATTTTCGGAAACTCAAGTAAATTCACTACAGATTTTTTCTTTTTCTTTTTTTTACATTTTTTACTTTACGCTCTAATTATAGCATGATTTCTTTAACATGTCTTGCTTAATTTATACAGTGAGATAAATCGCTAGTTAACAGTTTATTCGAAGACTAAATTAAATCCAATGAAGTATTTTCAAAAGGTTCAGGAAAATTTAATTATCAGGACAGCATTATTTACATTTCAAAACTACAGCTACAAATTTAGCGTTTAATCACCCTTCCTTTTTTTTTTTTTTATACATTCTCTATACATTTACTTTTAAAATTAATCTTTTAATCGATTTAAATAATAAAATGCAAGAAAAGCTGTAAATAATAGAAAATATTTCCATAGCTTAATTGTTTTTTGTTCTTATACTTCACAATTACCAATAAGAAAAAAAAAGGGGGGGGGGGGTTAAAGTGGACATTCTAGCATTAGAGCCACTGACCTTTGGAGATGTTTGATATAAAAGAAATAGTATGAATTAAAGACTTATTGCAGCTGTTAAATAAATAGCAGGTTACTGTTTTGGGTTTACGTCTGTTAAATTTAGATTTACAGACTAAAACTCTTGATTTAAAATGAGTTTTTAAAAATGAGTATTTAAATAATGAATTTAGAAATTAAAATTCACCTGTAAACAATTTCCTAGTAAATAGACTATCATAATAGTAATAATAATAATAATAAAACACTACCAACATATCTGTACTGAAAATATAAGTATAAAGGTCGAGTATAAAGGATTTAAGTCCATATTCTTGATTTATCAGGAGACGAAAAATAAAGTTTAAAAAATTCTGTATAAAAACTTACTGTTCAATACAGTTTTAACCAGGATATTATCACAATGTACAATTTTGTGAATAAACTACATACATTTAATTTTGAAGTTTGTTTATTTTTAACAAATTTACGTATATAATACACTGCTCGACATTGAAAATGCAACACCAAGAAGGAGTGGTCAGAAAGTGATGAAATTTGGGAAAAAGACAGAGACAGCAAGGAACAATAAGTGATCTTTATTTCAAAATGATAGTCAGAATACTGAGCGAGAACGGCGTCGGCTCAGTAGGATGTAGGACCACCGCCGACAGCGAGGCACGAAGAAACACGTCTAGGCATAGAGTCGATAAGAGTGCTGATGGTATCCTGAGGGGTGGCTCTCCATTCCCTTTCAACCATTTGCCACAGTTCGTCTTCTGAACGAGGCAGGGGCAGAGTCTGCAAACGGCGTCCCATCACATCCCACACATGTTCGATTGGTGGCAGGTCAGGAGAGTATGGGGACCAGGGAAGCATCTGTATACCTTGCAGAGCATGTTGACAGATGCGAGCACTGTGTGATCGGGCGTTATCCTGCTGAAAAATTGCATTAGGCAAACCCTGAAGGTAGAGGATTGCCACCGACAGCAGTACATTATCCAAGTATCGTTAGGCCGTCATAGTGCCCTAAATACGAACTAGATGTGACATGGAATTATACGCAATAGCGCCCCAAACGATTATGCCAAGTTGTCACGCGGTGGGGTGTTCCACAGTTACTGCAGGATTAGATCTGTCTCCACGTCGACGCCACACACGTATGCGGCGACTGTCACTGGATAAACAGAAGCGTGACTCATCTGAGAACATGACGTTTCGCCATTCTGTCATCCACGTCGCTCTAGTCCGGCACCATTCCAAACGTTGGCGTCTATTCTGTGGGGTCAATGGCAGTCTTCTTAGCGGACGCCGTGAGTGCAGGCCACGTGCAACCAATCGACGGGAAATGGTTCTGGTCGACACGGGAACATCCAGGGTATCTTGCACAAACTGCAGAATCGAGGTACAAGTGACTTGCGGGTCCGCCACAGCTTGTCGGCGGATGCGTCGATCCACGCGTGCTGACGTCTCTCTGGCTGCACCTGCACCCCTCAATCTTGCCACATTTCCTTGTTCCAACCATGTTCGCCACAGCCGATGCACCGTGCTCGCATCCATGTGGGTATCAGCTGCGATTTGGCGTAAGGACCAACCCCCCCCCCCCCTCCTTCTCAGTCCGATCACCATAGACCTCGTAAAATCGTCTATCTGCTGGAAGTGCCTTCGTTGACGGCGGCCTGGCATTCTCTCCTATTACTCGTATCCTCCGAGACAAAAACAAAATTTCTTCGATAATTCGTCTGGCAGAAATAACGACACGAATATTGCCCATTCTACAAGTTCCTTCCCTTATATCTTACTTCACGTGCGTCGGAGAGCTGCGCATTTCACATCATTCGCATAACTCAGTGACGCGCGTCTACTCTAAAATTTGCATAAATTTCTGACCACTCCTTCTTGGTGTTGCATTTTCAATGTCGAGCAGTGTATATACAAACATGAATGCTAAATTTGTGACTTGAATCTGTTTTACCAATGATTTTCTCAAAGACTAAATGACATAGATTTAAATCCTTTATACCAATCGATAGAGAATTCCTTTCTGAGTCTGACTATGTACTTAACTCCAAATCGACATTTTTGGACTTAAATTCTTCATACTTATCAGTACAGATATTTATTCACTTGACGATGCATATCCCTGTAAACTTCTGAATGCCTTACCCACTAATTCCAATCCTTCAAAGTTCTTCTGGGCATTTCAGTAGCAAAACACACTGTCAATATCGATTAAAAAAAAAAAAAAGTACTCCTGTTTTCAAAAGAAAAATGATTAAAAAACCATTAGAATAAAACAAAGCGTAATTCTTTTACGTGACATTATCTTTGAGGTTTTAAAAAATAAATAGGAAAAAAAATAAGAAAGTATGCTAAATCACAATCCGCTGTATTAATTTGTTTTTTAAATTGCACATGCAAATTTAACACCGGTTTTAAATACAAAAGATTACGAATATAAAATGAAAGAAGTGTATAAAAATAAAGGTATTTTTGTCTGTCTTTATGCTATAGCATAAAAATAAGTTTTATTTTTTGCCACTCACATTAACAATACCTTTCGAAGGACACTACTTTTAAGCCTTTCCACTCATTAAAAATAAACAAAAATGCACGACAATTTTCATGTTTGCTTATTAACATATGAACCTAACATTTTTTATTTTTTTTTTAATTATTGCATTTAAAAATTCAAGAAATAACTTTTTGTTTAAAAGTGAATTTGTAAAGGAAATAGTCTCTCTCTGTAATCAGTAACAACTAACGTTGCAAACTAACATAATGATTTTTTTTTTTTTTTTTTTTTTTTAGAATATAAAAATATGGCATATATTTTTTAAACCTATTTTAGAAAATCATTGCAGACTTTTTAGGTGTTTTTTTTTTTTTTTTTTTTTTTTTTAATCTTGAGATTTTCGTTTGAAAGACAGATTGTTAACCGTCTGTTTCCTTTAGAAAGCTTCATTTCTTTTTCTTTTCTTTTTCTTTTTTTCTTTTTTCTTTCTTTCTTTTTTCTTTCTTTCTTTTTTTTTTTTTTTGTGTGTGTGTATGTGTGTCAAATAGAATCTGCATAGTTTATTATATGCTAATTTCCAATTGAATTATTTCTTCACCTTGGTGATTGTAAGTTTTTTCTTACTTGAATTTTTTACTTTTATTCTGATTTTCCTAACGTGCGGTGACGGCCCGCAACACCAATGAATCGTACCCAGTCTCCTCCTCCTCCTTCTTCTTTTCTTTTCTTTTTCTTTCTTTCTTTTTTTTTTTTTTTTTTTTTTTTTTTTAGACAATTGACCGATGTTGATGAATTGTTTTTTCACACTTTTACTTATCTACTTATTGTGCAATTTTCTCGAAATTTTGACTTTTTTCACTGTTTCTTTCACATGCAGTGCTGTAGTCGCCTATTTTTAAAATGTTTGCAATGAATGTATTGTTACGAATGTACAATGTAATTGCTAAAGTGTTTATTTATTTATTTATATTAATTTTTTCTCTAGCGATATATTTAAATTCGGTATGTTCCATTTATTATTATATTTTGTTTTTCCATATGATATATTGAAATTCGATATAAATCTTTTATTATTATATTTGTCATAGTATGGTGGACCGTAAAATGGTGATTACGCATATTCGCTGTTTTTCGTTTTAGTAAAATAAAATAAAATACGTTCAAAATGTGGTATTTCATGATATATAACTGTCTGAAAGATCACAATATTGTCTATACAGACATTGCTCCTAAATGCATATTTATCTAAATTAGTGAATCTATAGAGCAGGAGCCTCAAAGCCCCATTACATTTTAATGATCAATTATTTTTTAATTATACCATACACACATAGAATAATCTAGTGTGTCACTCACACGACTTTCTCTTACCCTGAAATTTAATACTATAAATACAGGTTGCAGATTAAAAGGTAAGATAACGAATACTGTTATGTAAACCTGTGTTAAACAATTCATATAAGGCTTCTGAAAAGTTTTATATGATAATTAGTTCTGTGTGAGGGGGGCTACCGCCCCCCTCAATACCCCGTTTCATTAATGCACCTAAATTTATAGAAAATTTAATTCGGTTATTAAAAAATAATTCTGTTTTTAAAAAACAATTTATTAAAATTATTATTTAAAAAAATTATGTTTTATGATAATACAGACGATTTCCATATTAGAGAAGTAGTATAACACTAAATATACGAATAAAGTCCATTTTAATCTCAATATTTAAAATATATATATATATATATCTATATATGACTTTTTATCTTTTTTTTGTTGTTGTTGTTAAAAGTAAAAAAAATCGATAACTTTGTTTTAAATTATCGCAGATCGATGGTTCAACCATTCGTTTTAAAGGTATTGGCGAGCTCTTTTGAAAGATATCCATCATGAAAATTTACTCCCCTCGAGGGGGGACTTCCCCCCCAGGGTGGGGGGGGAGGCGAGGCTCCTACATACACATTTTTTTTTCCCAGTTGACTATCTCTATTACAATATATATATATTCGTTTCATTTGGTTTAGTGCAGTCTATAGACGTTAAACTCTACTTACCTGTAATTTCCCCCATAGACGTAATGTATTAGAATTCTCTTGATTGTCCCTGTACACGAACCATTTGCTTGATCTGAACGAAAAGCTTACTGTAGCATCCGTATATGATACACATTTAGAATACCAAGTTTGAACTTTCTCCCATAATTTGTTTTTGAGATATGCTGATAACAGACAGACACACACACACACAGACACACAGACACAGACACACAGACATACACACAGACCATTTGCTAAAAACACGATTTTCGTACACAGGGGACCTCATAACGTGTAAATATAACAAAATCTCGCGTTCGAAAATTTGACCCAAAAACAATACTTTCTCTACCTTATGGGTAAGAGAAAGTAAAAAATACAGACATAGATATAAATATATAGATTAGATAGATATAAATCCTACTCCCATTACTTTCTACTTTTTCTTACCCTTACGGTAGAGAAAGTATTCTTTTAGGGCCAAATTCTCGAAAGTGAGTTTTTGTTATATTTACATGTTCTGAGGTCCCCTGAATACAAAAATCATGTTTTTAGCGAATGGTCTGTGTGTGTGTCTGTGTGTCTGTCTGTATGTCTGTAAGACTGTGTGTGTGTCTGTTATCAGCATATCTCAAGAACAAATAATAGCAGAAATTCCAAACTCGGTATTCTAAATGTATATCATGTAGGGATGCTAGACTAAGCTTTTCGTTGAGATGAAGCAAATGGTTCGTGTACAGGGACACTCAAAATTATTCAAATACATTACGTCTACGGGGGAAATTGCAGGTAAGTAGAGTTTAACATCTATAGACTGCACTAAACCAAATGAAACGAATATATATTTTTTGTTATTGAGATAGTGAACTGGGAAAAAATTTTGTGTATGTAGGAGCTTCGCCTCTCCCACTGGGGGTGGAAGGTGGGTGGGTGGGGGAGTCCCCCCTCGAGGGGAGTAAATTTTCATGATGGTTATTTTTCAAAAGATCTCGCCAATACCTTTAAAACGAATGGTTGAACCATCGATCTGCGATAATTTAAAATAAAATTATCGATTTTTAACAATTTTTTTTTTTTTTTTTTTTTTAATGTAATATTGAGAACAAATTCAACTTTTTTTGGATGTTTAGTGTTATACTACTTCTCTAATATGGAAATCGTCTGCATTATCATGGAAGATAATTTTTTTAAATGATAATTTTAATAAATTACTTTTACTGAGTGAATTTGTATTAGAAGAAAGTCGTTTGGTGGCCACAACACACTAGTTATTTGTTGTTAGTGGATATGCTTTACTAGTAATATTTTACTATTTCAAGGAAAGCTGTTCGGGAATTGAAATAAATTCCTCATAGAGATATGGTAAATAATGTATGTTTTAAGCTAAATATTCATCGCTTGTTTTTTGTATATTTACACGTTTTAAGACTTCCTGATTACCGTAGTCAAGTTTTTTAACGTTTGATCTTTGTTTGTGTCTCTTAGAGTGACTTAAAAAAGAATAATTTTAGGAGATCCAAATGTTGTATTTTGAAGTTAATATAAGTTTGTTGCTGGAAAAGTTTGTGATAAGTTTCAAGGAATGTTGCGTATAAAAATTGTATAATTTTAAGTAAACTTTTAATTTAATAACATAATTAAATCTATATAAATGTAGGTGCATTAATGAAACGGGGGTTGAGGGCGTCAGTAGCCCCCTCACACAGTACTAATTATTATATAAAACTCTTCCGAAGTCTAATTTGAATTGTTTAACATAGGTTTACATAACAGTACTCGTTATCTTACCTCTTAATCTCCAACCTGTATTTATAGTATTAATTATCAGGGTAAGAGAAAGTAGTGTGAGTGACGCACCAGATTATTTTACACAATGTGACACTGCAGGAAAACTACATACTGTTAGTTATCACTTATAACACATAATGTATCTCAATTATTTTGTGTAGCACTGTAAATGGCTTTTTTATTCTGTACATGCAATTTTCTACAGAAACCATGCTTTTAAGCACTTTAATAATGTATAATGATTTCATTATGTTGAATGCAATATAACCATGTTAAAATGCATTTAATATGAGAAATGCCGTCCATTGACCGTCATAGTACGAAACACTTTTGTATGTTCCTGTACACGAACGACAAACACTGTATACAGGTTCATAAAACTTCTTAGGAGTTATCAGCCGGGTATCACTGACATGTCGACAATAAAAGGTTTACTATTTAGGTTACAGTTTTAACTTATATTTTGCCTTTATTTTCGTCTACAGTCAAGATACATAATTTATCAAGATACATAATAAACAATACAAAGCGACATTGTTAACACTTTTATCAAGCAAGCTGATCGTTTCTGATTTCTAAGTTCAAATCTTAAAAAAATAAAAAATAAGAAATAGAAAACATGTTCTGGTCTTTATTTTATTTAAATTATTTTTTATTTCTACATTTGCATGCCAATTTTATTATTATTATTATTTCATATTTTGCACGTCAATTCCAAATAAATTTTGCATATCGTAACGATATAATTAAAATTAAAATACCATTTTATATCTTATTTAATTATATAGTTTCATTATATTTATGTGAAAAGACAATAAACATATCGTTAACGAGAAAATATAATAATAGGAAAGTATGAATGAGGAACCATAAATTTTTCTTCCACTCTATTTTAATCCTGATAACAATTAGTAAGAAACAAATGCGCGTTATATACTCACAATTAACATACCTCAAATATATGAAAGGCTCTTTGTATCCCACAACCTAAAAGCAGTTTATTTATTTCTGTTAAATGATGCAAGTGATCGGCAGTTTTCATTGCGTATACGAATCATATGGATGACAAAAATCATTCATTAGGGAAAACTGAGTACAATTACTGTACAGTGGTGTCACTGAAGTAACTTACAAACAAATTAACTATTAAGTTATGTTACTCAACAAATAAAAAAATAAAAATAAACTCTCGTAATATTTTCAACTTTTCATAAACTTTTTTTGTTTCTCTTTTCTGTGGACCTTTATTGTCTAAAGATAAACCAAAACTTTCTAAACATTTTTAGTTTCGTTTTATATCTCAAATAATTTCGCGTGTCTTTTTACAAACTGAAAACAAAGTTACCATTTTTTTATTTTTAATCATATATGATTGTTGCTTTGCTTTTATGTTATGTCATTGATGAGAAAATTTGACAATACCTGGTGTCAACGGCCAGCCACAAAGTTTTTAATCCTTCGTTTAACTCTGATAAGAATGAATCGGAAATAAACACATTATACAATCAACATTCCTACCCTATTACGCTTCGTCTTTTAGATCACACGCACGGTGACAATTTTTCATTTCGTTGAGAGTGTAATACAGATAATGAAAACCCTCTGATAGAAATCTCTTTAATCGCACATCTTCCGACTGTAAAAATTAATTATTTTTACTCGAATGTTATTATAATCTATAGCGTTTTGATATGTCTTTAACTTCTCTTTCGGTTGAGTGGAAAGGTAAAAACAAATGTCAGATAAATTTTAATAGTTTTTAAAAGGCATTGTCTGGGATAAGTCAGTCGTTGGCGTCTCAAAAGAGTATGACAATAACACTTAACATGTTAAAAAGGTCCATTTAAGCAGCTTGCAGTTGATAATAACCTTTTAACATCAAATAAGATAAGATTTTTATTCTTCTAACTTTTCACTTTTTATTAGAAAGTTGTGAGTTATCTACTAAGTTAAACTTTCATTTGTTTACTTCACTCAAGTAATCTCCCACATTGCTAAAAATTTTGCACTAGAATACACGAAAATTTAAGGTGCGTTTGGATGTATGGTTTAAGACCAATTGTCTGTACTATAGACATATTTTCGTGGGTGAAATATATCATTAGGTGTCTTTCAAACCTATTTTAGTCAGTATTAAGGCTGGTTTTAGCGAAAACCACACTAAATCATGTTAGCTGCAATCATATGATGATGACTCCGGGATTTGTCATTTTTGGACTATGGCGCGAAATAAAAGTAAATTTTTTCGCCAAATGAAAATAAATTTATGACTTCAGTTACTAAGTACGATTGGTTCCCATTGTCACAAAATTTTCAACAGCACATAGTTTATTTAAACTTTCAGTTTTATGTAAAATTAAAAAAGTCTTACGAGTCTGAAAGTCACGTGCTTAAAAATTTAATATATTAACAAAACAAGTTTTATTTTTTTTTTGTTGAATCTTCACATATATTACTGCTGATTACATTTAGGGATATATTGCCTAAAATGTGGCGCTGTATTGTTGCATGTTAATTATTTAAAGGAAGGCTATATCTCAGATTCTATAGTGTATGAGTGCAGAGAACTTATTATGTATGATGGCTTTGATAAAAAAGTATGTTGATTAAATATAAGTGCATATCGCATATTTTCAGAATTTTTTCTGGCTCACAGGAAGGCTATGTGTTAACTTCTATAGCTTATAAATAAATGCATTAAACTTGGTATGTGATATGAAAATTATCAAAAAGGTTGTTGACAAAATTTGTGTTTATATCGCCAACAGGTGGTACTGTTGCTATTAACCTTCTGTGATTTTCCATATGCTACATCTCAGCAGCTATTGCATAATATTGCAAAAAACTTCAAATGTGAAGTCTTTATTGTGAGAAGCTACATTTATCACATTTTTGTGCATGTTAAATGGTAAAAAAGGCCCTTATTTAGAATAATTTAAAAAAACAGTTTTGTGATAACTACAACATAGTAGTTTATATTTTGTTTCAATAAGAAAACCCATTATTCACCCATTAATTGCTGCTAACTTGTAAGATCCTTTAACACTATATTTCCAGAGTAAAAATTTGTCATCTTATTTAATCATAGAAAATTATTGCTACAAAAATTATAATAAAAAAAATTATTAAATGACATTGGCAGCTAAATAACGTACAGGTATGATCCGTTAAACGCAGCATTACAAAATTAAAATTTTTCTTAAATGTCGTTTTTAAAACTTTCCAGTAATGTTGAAAAGAGTTAATGATTTCGGTTTGTCTGTCTGCCTGTCTGTCCGTCTGTCTGCGCTCTAACTCACGTAAATATTCATGGAATTTCTTGAAACCGATATATGCTATTCAAGTTCACTATCAGATGTTCCCTATTGAAAATAGAGTGAATTCCTTTACTGGTTTGTATACAAGGACTCTCGAAAGTATTCCAAAGCACTGTGTTCGATGAGAGGTATTTCTATAAAGGTCTAATGATAAATGTTTAACAGCAAACGCGAATTTTTCTGAAGATGAGGACAAGTTCAATCATTTTTTCCATATCAACAATCCCCTAACTCGAAACTTTCATCAAAATCGCCATGTCCATTTCCGAATAAACCATATTCCTCCCATACGTTGCAACTGGCTGATAAAGGGTTAACAGGAAATGCGAACTTTTCTGAAGATGACAGTAAGTCCAATCGTTTCTCCAAACAAACAAACGCCTAACTCTAAACTTTCATCAAAATCACAACGTCCGTTTCCGAGTAAACCATATTTCAACATTGCATTTGGTCTTTAAAGGTTTAACAGCAAACGCGAATTTTTCTGAAAATAAGCATAATTCTAATCGTTTAAGCATCCTCAAAAATTTTTAACCCCGAACTTTCATCAAAATTGCTACATCCATTTCCGTGTAAACTTAATTTTTGCCATGGGTTACAACTGGCCGAAAAAGGGTTAACATTAAACGCTAATTTCCCATAAGATAATAATAATTACAATCGTTTTTTCACACCAAATAATCCATGACTGGAAACTTTCATCAAAATCGCTTCTTCCATTTCCCAGTAAACCATATTTCTGGGATAAGTTGCAATTTTCCTTTAAAGGTTTAACAGGGAATGCGAATTTTTCTGAAGGTGAAGTTAAGTGCAATCGTTTTAGCACCCCCCCAAAAAACACTTATTTCTAAACTTTCATCAAAATCACTAATTCCATTTCCGAGTAAACCCAATTTCTGCCGTATGTTGAACTTGGCCGATAAAGGATTAAAAGTAATCGCAAATGTTTCTGAAAACAAGGATATTTCGAAATATTTTAGCACCCTGAAAATCATTTATCCTCAAATATTTCCGAGTAAATACGATTTCTGCTTTATGTTGCAAAAGGTCGATAAATTATTAACAGCGAACACGAATTTTTCTGAAGATGAAGATAACTCCAACCATTTTTTCACACCAAAAATTCCCTAACAGCAAACTTTCATCAAAATCGGTATGTCCCTTTTCGAGTAAACCATTTTTCTGTCATGCGTTGCAATTGTCCTTTAAAGGTTTAACAGCAAATGTGAATTTTTCTGAAGATGAGAATAAGTCCAATCATTTTAGAACCCCACAGAAACACTTAACCCGAAACTTTCATCAAAATCGCTATATCCAGTTCCAAGTATACCTAATTTTTGCCATATCTTGTAACTGGTCGATAGAGGGTTCAGAGTGAACGAGAATTTTCTTGAAGATGAGGATAATCCAGATCGTTTTTTCTCACCAAAAAACCCCTAACCCCAAATTTTCATCAATTTCTTTAGAGCTATTTCCGAAGTCTCCATGACAAGTATATACAGGGTGATTAGAAAAAAACTACCCCGATATATGAGACCATAGCTACCATACCGTTTCGAGAAACTGAATAAAAATTTGGTGGAAGGTATTTTGAGGTATGCGCTCAAGAATTATATAAAAAACGACAGTTAAACTCTAACAGTTACGGTTACAGTGACAAATTTTCGAAAATTTCAAATGACAACACCTACTTGTTTTTATTGAAATGGAATCTCCATAGCAAAAAACCATAAATAGCGTTGGAACGGTACCTCTAGCATGAAAATCACCAACGCTAGGCATACTAAGAAAAAAAAAGAGAAATGAGAAAAAAAAAAAAGAGAAAAGAGTGATGTGCCTACCAGAGCACGACTTACATTTTCTTAATGACGTCACATTTCACACTGAGTCTTCGGCTCTCACTAAAGTCTACTGATTCTGCTTCGAAACGAGAAGAATAGACCACGGTATCCTTAATTTCATGTAGGTCTACTGAATAAGGATTTTAATTCCGTTGTCAGTTGTAAGACACCACCATGAGTGACGTCATCACACTAAGTGAAAAATAAGGCATTGTGAAATGCGTGATGTGTATCTTGCTTTCTTGCTCTGTAAACAATATGCCGCTTTCTGGGAAACATCATTATCATCATCAAAATCAGTTTCGATTGCCATTTTACAATGCTTTGTTTTTCACGTACTGTGATGACGTCATCATGACAGCGTCTTACGACTAACAACGAAATTAAAGCCTTTATACAGTAGCCTTACACGACATTAAGGATACCTTGGTCTCTTCTTTTCGTTTCGAAGCAGAAGTTTGAACCAAAGACTCAGTGTGAAATGTGATGTCATTAAAAAAATGAAAGTGGTGCTCTGGTAGGCACGTAACAGTCGTTTTTCTTTCTTTTTTTTTTTTTTTTGCTAGCCTGAGAGCGCTGCCGATTTTCGTCCTAGAGGTACCGTTCCAACGCTATTTATGGTTTTTCGCTATGGAGATTACATTTCAATAAAAAAAAAGTAGGTATTGCCATTTGAAATTTTCAAAATTTTCTCACTGTAACCGTAACTGTTATAGTTTAACTGTTGTTTTTAATATAATTCTTGAGCGCATACATCAAAATACCTTCCACCAAATTTTTATTCAATTTCTCGGAACGGTATGGTAGCTATGCTCTCATACATCGGGGTAGTTTTTTTCTAATCACCCTGTATAATTAGTCACGTGATTTAGTGGTTTAATATAAGCTAAGGATGCATTTATCGACTAGAACCTGCTTATGTCTTTATGATCTGTATCTACATGCAAAAATGTCGACAAATTTCATAACAATATCATTGAGGGTTTAAGTAAATTCTGCTGTCACTGAATTTTATGTTAAGGTGCCTGCCTACTGTCGAAGGTGATTTTTTTTTTTTTTTTTTTTATTAATTGAAAAATTGTCAATTTATGTGCATTATATGATATAATATAGTAAAAAACAGTGAATAACCTGAAAAAAAAAATGCAAATTTTAAAATATTTTGATATTTAGTCTCAAAATATGCATAAAATTTGCGAAAAAAAAAACCACTTTTACAAAACATCATAAGTCAAATTTAAATAAAGATATTTTTATTCTGTAAATTTTATTTAGATTATTGAAAGATCCTTAAGGGAGTGAACTACTCTCAAAACTATAACCATGTTATTTAATATTTTAGAGAAGATAACATTTTTACATGCTGAAAAAATCATGAATATACATGACAGTTCATAACTTCTATGCACAAAAAAAAACAAAAAATAATTTAGCTAGATTCATTGTCGTTGTTTAATCCCTAAAACAACAACTCTAGAGTATTTTGTCAAAGTTTCATAATGTTTCAATTATAACTTTTGGAGTTATGATGTTTTGGGATAATGCAAAATGTTAAAAAGCTCATTTTGAGAAAAAGCAGAAAACATATTTAAAAACCAGATTTTACCTATTAAATAAAAAATAATTTTAATAAGTTCCTGATTTATTTCAAAGTTTTTATTTTCTTTTTAAATTCATTTTACATTCAGTAACAAATTTTGATGCTTATATTGAGTAAAACATTTATGTAAACAAACATTTACGGGTCATTTCCCTTCCGGTTTCAAAAACTGTCGAGTGACAAATATTAAAATGCCTGTAACTCAAGTTCTAAGCAAGATAAAAACAAAATTCAAACTGATTTAGAAAGCTAAAATGTCAGGCTTTAATATAAACCCAAAAATAGAAAATCGGAGTTTTGACCAAAAATTGCATTTTAAAGGTAGGCAGGCACCTTAACGACCCTCTTCACTGAAAAAAAATTCCGATGGTGGCTAAAAACAGATAAAAAGTGCCCCACGTGGTTTTGACAGGAGGTGTTAACTAATTGAGAAGAGTGACAGAATCACTGACGAAACGTTGACTTTTTGGAAGAATAAATCAAAAATCAGCTACGTACTTATTTGCGGTTTTGCTGAAGCTTTGTTTTGTTTTAATTCTTTCTTTCTTTTTTTTATTTTTGTGTTTCCTTATTTATTTATTTATTTTTTCTTTTCCATTTTCAAATGACAACAAATAAATTATTCTTATCTATTTATAGTGTATTTTAATAGCGTAGCCTGATCTGACCAAGTAATTTATGCTATTTTTAACCCGTTTCAGGCTTTCAGGAGTTATACCGGCGAATTATGTAACAGTGAAATTTAATAAAAGAAAATATTCTTTATAATTAAACTTGTAATTTGATATAATTAACCAAAAAAATAACTAAGATATATAATGTTGCTGAAATATAGAGAAGGGTCTGTGTGTTTCTCTGCGGTCTGGAGCTCAGAATACTTACCGCAGAGCTACAACACCTGGCAGAGGAGTAATTTGGACTCTGCAGGAGTGCACATCTGCGACATTTGTACACACACACATATATGAGGTGTGGCTATTAAATAACGAGACTATTGCTGCTACATTTGAAATACATATGCGCCAAATCCAAACGACTGACAGCTGTGCAGCGTAAAGCCTTCTCTTTCGATTGTAACACCTCCCGTGTTTGTAGAGGAATCAGTCTGGCCGTAACCTACGTTTGTGTAAGAGGTGTTTGTTTTGTTTTGCCGAAACCATGATAAGTGAGCAAAGAATTGCCGTGAAATTTCACGTGAAACTTGGTAAAACCGCTAGTGAAATTTATCTTTTATTAAAACAACTTTATGTCGATGAATGTTTATCGCGTGCGCAAGTTTTTGAGTGGTTCAAGCGTTTCCAAGATGGCCGAGAAGAGGTTGGAGAAGATGACTGTCCGGGTTGCACTTCCACGTTGTTTTTTTTTCGACATTCATGGGATTGTGCACCTTCACTGGGTGTCTGAAGGTCAAACTATTAATCAACATTACTATCTTGAGGTACCTACTCAACTCCGTGAAAGAGTAAGGAAAAAAATACCCGAATTGTGGAAGAACAAGTCATGGGTTCTCCATCAAGACAACGCTCCAGCTCACACTGAATTGTCTGTCAAGACGTTTCTAGCCAAGTACAACATCCCGGTTTTAGACCATCCGCCTTATTTGCCTGACCTAAACCCATGTGACTTTTATCTGTTACCCAAAGTCAAATTTGAATTAAAAGGAACAAGATTTGAGTCAGTTGAAGCTGTGAAAGAAAAAGCGGCATGCCGCATGCAGGAGATCACAGAACAAGACTTGCAGCACTGTTTTGAACAATGGAAAATTCGCATGGAGCGTTGTAGGGATAGAGAACGGGTGTATATTGAAGATGATAATAACTAAATGTGTATAAATTTAAAATAAAATGTTTTACAGCAATAGTCTCGTTATTTAATAGCCACACCTCGTATATATATATTTTTTTTAATATATGTTTCGATTTTATCCATTTATTTTTCTTAAATTTATTTTTTTATTTCAATCGCTTGCGTCCCATAGCAACGGCTGTTACACTATTGAAATCTTGGTTTATTAAATTAACTCAAATTGGTAATATAGTAGAAAAAATTACTTGAGTTTAACTGAAATTTATTTATTTAATTCCATTAAAAATCTTTTATTTTTTATATTATTAATCATATGGTAATATAGTAAACCTTGCGAGGGCTATAAATTACATGGTGCCAAAACTAAAATATTCAATGGATGCTGAGATAAAGCCATTTTTACTTTCTTATATATGTAATATAGAGAAAGTATTAGATTCGTGAAATTTTTCGACTTCCGTTTTCTGATGGATTTACACGTTTTGGGATGTCCTGAACACGAATTGATAGTTTTTAGAAAATGTCTGTCTGTCTGTGTGTGTATCACGTTTTTTTGTGTCCACTGTATCTCACGAACCAGTAAATGAAATTTAACCAAACTTGGTATTTAATTGCACCCTGACATAAACTCGTGTTGATTACAATTGAGGATCAATCGCTCAACAGGTAGTGCTGTGATCACACTTTTTCTAAATTTTTAACATGGCAGTATAGGGCAAAATTTCGTATAAATGTATATAATGAGAGTTATTTTTAACTTGTGATTGTAAAATTAATGTGAATTATTGATAATAGTAGTAGTTAACAAGGAAAAAATTCTGTGCATGTGGGGGAATTGCTTCCTCCCCTGGGGGGAAGTATCGGGGGGTAAAATTTCAAGATGGGTATCTTTCGAAAGGTCTCGTCAATATCTTTAAAACGAATGGTTGAACTATAAATCTGTGATAATTTAAAACAAACTTATCGATTTTTTTTACTTTAAAAAAAAAAAAAAAAAAAAAAATATATCATTTTTTTTTTTTTTTTTTAATATTGTTACTGAGCGAATTTGTATAGGAAAATATAGTAGAAAGTCTTGTGGTGGCCACAACCTACTAGTTAAAATTGTAATAGCAGATCAACTTGTAAACTGATAAATATCCAAATTGAAGTGTCCAGGAAAGACGTTCCTGCATGCAGTGGAAATCTGGATCCGATACAACGCGGGTGGGAGTAACGATGTCATTGGTAGCGGTTACCCGAAACTAGAGCCCCTAAATAAAATAATAGGCCGGCGCATCACCGCCTTTTTTTTGCCTCCGAAGAGGACAGCATTCCCGCTTGGCGTCCTTATCGCTTCCCTAATGATTTTAAGAAATCTTGATATGAAGCTAATCCGGTCAAAATAAGAGCAATAAGCAACAATAATATTCCTAAAAACACATTTTTTTCACATCAGGATGTCATTTTATTCTGAGGATATCCTATGGATGGACTGGGGTAAGATGTGTTAGGTCGGTTTCTGTTTCTTTTAAAAATGTCACCAAAACTCAAACACACAGTAATAGAAGGTCTGTGAACACTTTATATTCACTTCTTGAATTATTATAGCAGTTTATCGCTAAACAAACTTCCATATCATAGTTTACTTATCTAAAATTATGAAATATAATAAAACAAGTTACTCTAAAGTAACGTAAGACGATTAAAAAAAAATATTTGTCGTTTGTTTATCAGAGAAACGCGCTGGGTACATGTGGCAACCCTAAGGCAACAAAATGCCTGATGCGCCAGCTCGTATATATAGGAGCCTTACCCGAAACGAGGTTCAGGGTGATTTCAAAGGAATTTTTTTTAGGTTTTTTTTTTTTTTTTTTTTTTTTTTTTTTAAGTGATACATATATATATATATATTAAGTGATTCATAATTAAAAGAAAAAAAGAGAGAAATTCATTTACATATATCTAATAGCAGCGAAGCGTGCTATTATAGTTATATCGAAAAAATTCATATATATTTATTTTTTATATTGCTATATCATCTAATATATCTCAGAAAATCTATAAATATATATCTACAATCGAGCCTCATTAAAAAACGAGATCCACAGAATTTTAAAAATCCTATCTGCTAATGAAGTTTTATTTCCATCACTCGACTATTGTATGTAATAGAAATATTGTATTCAGCCAAAAACTTAGTTTTCACATCCAGTTTTGACCTGATGACATGTACCTCGAGTCCAGAAAAGTGAGGCAATTGGTTAGTGTATATTCAAAGTGAATCAGCAGTGTTTTATTTAATATATTTTACTAAGTTTGGTATGCTGTAGCTGTAAATGCTGAGCTTTATCTGAAATGAGAGGTAATCGTAATGTGGAAGCTGCCCGTGTTCGGTGATATAACCCAAAAGCTGATCGGCGCTAATTCAAACCAAGGTCCAACCAAATATCAAGTTCGGTTTAAATTAAATTCAGTGGCTAAAATTTTTCTGCATTTAATACTTTCTCCTTATATCTGTGCAGAAGACAGAATAATAAATCCACTTTTTAAAAAATAAATAGTCAATTTCAGTTAATAAAAATGCAAGTAAATCTCAAAACGTGTAAATTCATCGAAAACCAAAAATTAAAAAATTTTCTTAATCTTATGCTTTTTTCTTATATATGCAGAGGATAGAATAATAAATCCACTTTTTTAAAAATAAGTAGTCAGTTTCAGTTAATGAAAATGCAAGGAAATCTCAAAACGTATAAATTCATCGAAAACCGGAAATCGGAATTTTTCCGTATCTTCTACTTTCTTCTTATACATGTAGAAGCTAGTAATAAATCCCCTTTTTCAAAAATAAGTAGTCAATTTCAGTTAATTGAAACTCAGGGAAATCTCAAAATTCAGCGAAAACAGAAAATCGAATTTTTTTTTTTTTTTTTTTTTTTTTTTTTTTTTTTGATAGATGCAAAAGCTAGTAATAAATCCACTTTTTAAAAATAAGTAGTGAATTTCAGTTAATTGAAATGCAAGGAAATCTCAAACTCTGTAAATTCATCGAAAGCCGAAAACCAAAAGATTTTTCAAATCTTATGCTTTCTTCTTATATATGCAGAAGATATACGCAAGCGAAGTGTGACGTCACTGACCGTCGTTGTGGCCAATTAAAAAAAAGTTCCTAATCGTCCATCGGATTTTTTGTAAAAAATTATTAAAAATCGAGGAAAATTATTTCCTGATTTTAATCCCCATATTTGGGTATAATTACAAATTAGTTATCGTGCACGTGTGCTAGATTAAGTTATTTTGCTGTCAAATTGACAAAATTTAAATTTGAAAACTTTAGAAACAAAATGGGCATAGATTTGATATTTGTTCGTCCTCGGCATTTTGTGTATTTGGCGATCAAGACGTAATACGGAAACATGCATGCCAGATGAATATTTTCGTAATGCATATATATTGTACGAAATATTGTTTCATATATTACTGATTGCTCTCTTAATATACTTTATTAAAATAACCATGATATTTGAAAGGAATTAAATATGTTCGTCAGATAATTTGGCTATCTTTTATTATTATTACTAGCAGGCTTCGACCGCTTCGCTGGACCCTATTTTTAAATGAATCACTATAATTACTGAATTCTCAATTTTTATTTTTTTGCCCCACCACTCTCCCCCCCCTTCCCAATAATTTAAAAAATTCGAAAATATCCGCAATCGATTTGTAAGTATCGAAAACCTCTATGTACCAATTTTGAATGATCTATTTTATTTTATTTTTGCCCCTCCACCCCCCTCCCGTCCCTCCTAATAACGTTACACTTTCGAAAATATCCCCATTCGACTTGCAGGCCTCTAAAATCAATCTGTACCAATTTTGAACGGCCTAACTGCATTTCTATTTTTTTTTTTTTTTTTTTTTTTTTTTTGCCCGTAGCCCCCCCCCCTTACCGCCCATCCTAATAATTTTACAAATTCAAAAATATTCGCATTCGATTTTAAGTATCGAAAACCATTTGCAAATTGTGCGAAAACCATTTCTCTCAACTAGGAACTGTCAGGAACACAAGTGTGTTCCTCTAAAAACGGCTGTAGGGATGTTTTTCAAACTCGCCATATTGACTCCCTTTTAAATATCCTTTTGTATGTAATTATTGTTTTCTTGTCAATAATTGAGTGTGCCAAGTTTTGGCAAAAGTCGGTATCTCAAAAACGGCTCTAATGATTTTCTTGAAAATTGTTACATAAATCCATTTTAGATATCCTTTCTTATGTATAACGCGGTTATTAAAGGTAAATTAGCAGTCATCCTGATTAGGTAGATTAATTTTAGATATCGGAAATTAACGTTTCGAAAAACAGCTAAACCGATTTTTTTTTCTTACTATCTTTTAAATTCGCTATGTAAATCTATTTTATATAACTTTACATGTGTATAAGCTTTATCTTACCAGAAAATTTGTAGGTGTCTAATTTGCTAGGTCAATTTTATGTCTTCTGATTATATTATCTCCAAAAAATGCATATAATGCATGTAATAGTAAGTAATGGAAGTCGTGTAATTGTTTCACACCAGATTTTTTTTATTTTTTTTATCTAGAACTTATTTCTGAAAATTGCATATGCATATTTTATAATAAACGAAAAACTCCAATATTTTAAAATATTATATATAACTTTAAAATAAATTTGTATTATATACAAATACATCGGCGTGATTTCTCTTTATCGTAATTCTAAAAAAATGCTTATAAACTATAATCAGTGTCCATGTATAATTCTGAAAAGGTCAGCTGCGCCATTACGTCATTAGGCGCGAAAATCAACCCGCGAAGTCTTCGAGTGTAAAGTATAAATAATAATGTGGTTTCTTCGCTTGGAAATAATTTTATAAATATTTGCTTCCATTTCCTAAAAGCTTTATATTAGAAATTTTATTATTATAGATTACTCGCATTTGATCTCCTCTGTCCTTTTTCTTTCTTTCTCTCCCCCCCCCCCCCTTCATTTCGAGAAGAAATGCGAAAAGTATCACCACAAACTGAAGTTATTGATATAGTGCACTTTGTTCTATATTTATAAGGGAAAAAAGTATTGGATTCGTAAAAATTTTCGAAGCCTTTATGATTGGTAGTAATATCTTCCTATTTACTTTTTTCTTTGTACAAGATGAAATAAAATATTGGATTCATGAAACATTTCACCTTCTAGCTTTCAATATATTTACACATTTTCAGGTGTCCTGAACATATTTTGATCATTTAAAAAAATTATCTATCCTTAAATTTGTGACAAAAAATAAATAAATAAATAAATAAAATAAAATAAATAAATAAATAAAATAAAATAAAATAAAATAAAATAAAATAAATAAATAAATTGGTGTGAAGCAACCACACTACTTCTATTGACCTAACGAAGTAGACACCTGACAAACTGATATATAGACATGTAAAACAGAGTTTACATAGCGAGTTAAGAAATAATAAGGAAAAAAAAATGGTAGAATTATTTTTTGAAACACCAATTTCCGAGATCTAAAAGTGGCTTACCTGAGCATGATGAGTGCCAATTTTCCTGTCATAACCACGTATTATACGAGAAAAAGGATAAAAGAAGAAAATTACAGCACGTTATTTTGCCCAATTTTCATAAAACTTTTACCAGCAGACATAGTTTTAGAAATAACGAAAAAATACGGCGATGATGATCAGTGGAAAGTTTCAAAAATGATTGAAATTTTAAAAACAGAAGTTGTTAGTCGCGAGAAAGCTACTGCACTAATTTCAAATGCCCAACACTCAGAACATATTTCCACCACATCAAATAAGAAAGAAAGTTATGAATCACCAAAAATAAACAAAATACGTCCATCAACTGCAGCTGGCCTTTACAATAATAATTCAGGCAATAAACGACATTTCTGTAATTTTTGTAATAGCGAAAAACATATATTGCAGGATTGTAAAGAATTCAAAACTAAAGAATTCAGTGGAAAAAGAGATTTTTTGATGAAACATGGTCATTGTTTTGTTTGTTTCTCTAAAGGTCATTTGGCAAAAAATTGCCGCTGCTTTGTAAAATGCCGTATTTGTTCTCGCTGTCATCTCGATATAATGTGTCCAGAAAATAATTCCGAAAAACAAGTTACAAATGAAAATACCACCTTGTCCAACAAAACTTGCAATCAAGAAGTGCTACTCCAAACTTTAACGCTAAGGTTAATCAATAAAGATAAAGAATACATTATCAGAGCATTAATTGATTCAGGATCTCAGAAATCTTACTTAAAGAAAGAAATAATAAAGATTGGTTATATACCTACAGGTCAAGAAAAATTAAACCATAGTTTGTTTGGTGGGTTACAACAAACACATGATCATTTACGGTATAGAATACATTTAAGTGATTTACATAAAAACTATTTGTGTAACTTTGAAGTTCTTGATTAAGAAAAAATTTGCGCAGAAGTACCTAAATTACGAAATGGGCCATGGATTAACGAAGCAAGAAGGCGGGGAATTCAATTTTCAGATTATGAGAACTCAACAAAATTTAGAAGAAATAAAAATAGAGAAATTGATTTGTTAATTGGTGCAGATGTATGTGGGAAACTTTTTACAGGGAAAAGTAAATTACTCTCGAAGGGTTTAGTGGCCTTTGAAACAAAATTAGGTTGGACATTGATGGGTAAAACTGAAGAATTTAGCTCCAACGACAGTACAAATGTTGTTTTATCTCTTCATGTGGCCAATGCACAGATTTCAGATCTTTGGTCCCTGGATACTTTAGGAATTTTGGATTCAGGAAATAAGAACACGAGAGAAGAATTAGACATAGCTGCTGAAGAATATTTTAACCAAAATATTAAAACGGTTGAAGACGGCAGATATGAAGTAAGCCTTCCATGGATTGAAGGCCATCCTCCACTACCTAGCTGTAGACCAATTGCTGAGCGAAGATTGAAGAATTGCGTGGAATCATTGAAGAAATCTGGAAGATTAGAAGCTTACGAAGCAGTTTTTGACGAACGGCTTGCAGAAGAAATCATTGAAGAAGTTGAGCCATACAGTGATAATCTAAATGAACATTTTCTGTCCCACAGAGCAGTTATTAAAGAAAATTCCACAACTAAAATTCGTCCAGTTTTTGATGGGTCAGCAAGAGAAAATGGTTCTCCTTCTATTAATGATTGTTTAGGAAAGGGTCCCAACTTAGTTGAACTAATTCCTTCTGTAATTAACAGATTTCGCTTTAAGAAAATTGGGGTAATTTCAGATATTCGTAAAGCGTTCCTACAAATTCAGCTCAGCGAAGTAGACCGACCGTATCTTAGATTCCTGTGGTGGGAGGAGGGTGATCCTTCAAATGTTAAGATTTTTCAACATAGAAGAGTAGTATTCGGCCTTACTTGTAGTCCCTAGTTGTTAGGAGCAACTCTAAAGTACCACTTGCAACAGGTTAACGACGAACTAAAAGAAACTGCTGATAAGCTAGCAGAATCATTTTACGTGGACAACTGCGTCACAAGTGTAGAAAGTGCCGAAAAACTTGAAAAATTTATTTCGGAGTCTAAATATATCCTTAATACTGCAAAATTCGATCTAAGAGGGTGGGAGCATAATATTATCAATCCAACAGAAGAAAATTCTACTCCCTCCAAGAAAAGAAGTGTTCCAGTTTTGGGATTATTGTGGGATTTAAACAATGATTCACTAAGTATAGACTTGCGAGAAAATCAAGAAGAAATCAAGACAGTTACCAAAAGACAAATATTGTCAGTAGCCCATAAAGTATTCGACCTCATCGGATATAGTTGTCCAGTAACCTTAGCACCAAAAATTTTACTTCAAGAATGTTGGCAACTAAAAGTGAGTTGGGATTCTGAATTACCTGAATGTGTTGGGAAAAAATTTGAGAAATGGAAAAGGGGACTACATAAGTTGAATGACATTGCTATTCCAAGACTCCTTGTACCTGAACCGGAGTATACGGAAATGAGCCTTCATGTATTCTGCGATGCAAGCAAAGCAGCCTATGCAACTTGCATTTTTTTAAGAGCAGAAAATTTTAATGCCATTACCTGCCAACTTGTGCAAGCCAGATCTCGGGTAGCCCCATTGAAGTCAGTCACCATTCCCAGGCTAGAACTTCTTGCCTGTACCATAGGAGCAAAACTAGCGCAAAGTGTAAAAACAGATTTAAGACAGCCGAGTATTCCAACACATTTTTGGACAGATTCATCAAATGCTCTATTTTGGATAAAAAGAAATTAAAATTGGGCACCCTTTGTTTATAATAGAGTGCAAGAAATTAGATCCCTCAGCCATCCAGAGAAGTGGAAATATGTACCAGGGAGGCTCAATCCTGCCGATTTGCCATCAAGGGGCTGTACTGCTGAATTTCTCTTAAAATCCCGGTGGTGGGAAGGACCTTCTTGGTTAAGAAAATCTTCAGAATTTTGGCCTAATGAAGTTTTAGAACCTGATTTAACCGTAATAGAATCAGAGAGAAGAAAAACAACAGTTTCTGCAGCCAATGTATCATCGAAAAACATAGACTTTTACGAGAAATGTTCCTCGTATAAAAAGATGTCAAAGGTCACAGCATGGATACTCAGATTTAAAGAAAATGCTAAAAAGCATAAAGAAGCAAGAGTAATGACCAATTTAACAGTTGAAGAAATCGAGAAGGCTGAACTTACGATTATGAAGTTTGTTCAGAATCAAGATTTAAATTTTAAGAAAAACTTATCCTCTTTGCGTACATTTGTTGATGAAATGGGAGTCATCAGAGTTCAAACTAGAATATCAATGCGAAAAGATTCAGAAAATTTTAGATATCCAGTAGTTTTGCCAGCGAACCATAACGTAACCTATAGAATTATTGAAAATGAACATACAGAAATGAATCATGCTGGAATACAAATTCTTATGTCAGCAATTCGAGAGAAATTCTGGATAATAAGATGCAGGAAGACCATCAGAAAGATTCTGCATAGATGTGTCCAGTGTCAGAGATTCTCTTCGAAAGCTGCTGAAGTGCTGAGTTCACCTCTGCCTGAAGATAGAGTGAGAGAAGCTGGTGTTTTTGAAATTACAGGAACAGATCTTTTTGGACCACTATTCTTAAAAGATGGCAGCAAAATGTTGGGTAGTTCTGTATACATGTGCAGTTTTTCGAGCTATCCACCTAGAATTGACGACTTCCTTGACAACAGAGAATTTCATACAGACCTTGAGAAGATTCATTTCACGTAGAGGACGACCACGTATCATCTATAGTGATAATGGAACCAACTTAGTTGCGACAAGAAAAGAATTGAATTCTGTAGATTGGGCACAGATTGAAGAATTTGCCACTATAAAAAGAATTAAATGAAAACTTAACCCTCCGGCCTCTCCGTGGTGGGGTGGATTTTGGGAGAGATTGATTCGCATTATCAAATCAATGTTGAAAAGAGTTTTAGGAAAAGCCCATTTGAACTATGAAAAGTTATACACCACCATTTGCGACACAGAAAGTATGGTGAATTCACGACCACTTACATATGTATCTGAGGATACTGAAGATTTAACACCTCTCACACCTGAAATGTTTCTGAAAGATCTCCGTGAAACTGGAGTACCTGACTTGGATTTTATAGAAAGAAATAACTTGAGAAAAAGATTTGAATACCGACAAAAACTAAAAGACGATCTTCGCAAGAGATTTAGAACTGAATATTTGGGATCTCTTCGTGAATTTAACAATGTAAAGAAACCTCCTATCAACAATATTAAAATTGGAGATTTAGTTTTAGTGTAAAATGACAACTTAAAACGCATTCAGTGGCCATTGGCCAAAGTGGTGGAACTCTATCCTGGTAAAGATGGACAATTTCGTGTTGCCAAACTGAAAACCATGAATGGTGAAATGCTACGACCACTACAGAGGATTTGCCCTTTAAAACTTAGTGATACAATTGTACACAAGAATCAAATTCAGACCTCTAGAGTTGGTAGAATTATCAAACCAGTAAAAAAACTTTAATATATTAACTGTCTCTAAAACAAGGACTTAAGAGACATTTTTTCTGAACTATTTTTATAATATATTGTTTATTATTTTTTTTTATTATTTTACTAAGAATATTTTAGAATGTAAACAGTTTTCCTTTTTCTTTAATATTTTGTTGAGCATGTACAGAATCTTTCCATGCTCAATGTGGGAGGATGTTGCAACATCAGTGCCTTCCCCCCCATTCTTTTCCCTCTGTCTTTCCGCCACCTGTCGCGACAGTGGGAATGCTTTTTTTATTATTTATTCTCTTTTGGTTTTATTAGAATAAGATGCACTTTCGAAAGTGGAGTGTTAAAAAAGATGTAGACGAGAAAGGAAGGGCACTTTTACGGTGTATTAAAATTTATTATTATGATTCGGTTTTATTAAAGAAGGAGAAAACTGAATATTTTGAATATATAGAAAATTATTCATTATGTGAATTAGAAATAATCTGAAAAATGTTAATTAGTCGTCAAATTTTGTACATATTTTCATTGTAAATAGCACCATATCATCATCATTTAAGTAAATATCTTAAAACCCAAAGTTCCAGAAACATTATTTTGTGTCATCGATATTCTCTTCTAACTCTCTACGTTTTCAAGTCGGCCGAGAAAAGAAGAAAGGGTGAGTACCTTTTCGATAATTAGTTGATAAAATATAATGAATGTGATTTTTAATTTAAAGATATTTATCGCTAGTTATAATCTAATTTTAAAAAAACCATGAATATAAAGATTATACTAAACAGCTACTTCTATACAGAGCCTGAACGTGTGTAGCATTTTATAAGTGAATCGGAGGATTTCTGCGGCCGCTATTGCGATACATATAAATTCTGCAGGCAATGTAAATTCAATAGTTGTACAAATTCCAGTATATTAGGTTGTATAAATTCCATAGGTCGTAATGATAACAAAAACTTTGGTGTGTCTCTGTACTGTACATGAACTACAAACAGAATACACACCAAAAACTATACAGCTAATTCCGTGTGACTCATGAACATGCGTAATAATTTGTAAATCTATAGTGCGATTTTTGCTGCCGCTATCACGAGATTTACAGACAAACACACAGACAAAACCAAAAACCTTTCTGAGTCTCCACATAGAAGCCTCCACTTACGTTTTGACAATATATATAATTTTTTGTAATAAAATAAACAAAATAATAAACATACTGTAAACATTTTATTTTTATTAACAACAGCTTGAAATTACAACTGAAAGAAAAATGTCCGAAAAAATGAAAAAAAAAAAAAAAAAAAAAACGCATAAAACATAATGAAAACTATGTTATAAGAGTATCAGAAATCTAAGGGTATGTTTCAAATCTGCACGTATTCCTTAAAAAAAAAAAAAAAAAAATCGGTACTGTACGATTGCAAGCAGACGAACTAAACTTTATTTTATTAGAATAGACAGAGCAACTTATAAGAATTCTGAATAATGCATCATAATTTTTCTATGTATTTTTATCTATGACTATATGTGCGATAAATTTTTATACAATGAAACTGTACAAAAGAAACGTGAAATACTGCTTCCTATGCATTTTACCAATTTTTTGAGTACGTACTTTGATTCTGTATTGAATTTATATTTTGTGTGAATATATCAAATTTCTAAAATTGAAAAGATTTCTAGAATTTCAAGAATTTTGAAGTTATCAAATTTCTAAAATCTAATTTCGAATTTTTTGTAAAGTCCAATGATGTATAACATGCAATGATAAAAATAATTTAATTTTGTTATAATAATTAGTTTTTTTTTTTTTTTTTTTTGGTCCTTTACCCCTTTACAAAAGAGTAGAAACGTTTTGTTTTTATTGGCATCACATTGGTATCATTAGTTATTTCAAAGTTATTATAAATTTTTAATTATTATCTATCAAATCAAATTCCATAGATTAATTGGCATCTTTTGGTAATCTTGGTGTATTTCTCTATTAGCAGTGTATATAGAGATGGAAGAAGATAGATTTAGCACGGGTATATTGTTTGCATATGCACAAAACTGTTCGCTAAAGGGTGAAGGGGGAAAAGTAATAAAATTTAATTTTTTTAAATCTATAATTTTCATCCTAAATAAGATACTTTTGAACTTTGAACTCAAAGTCAATATCTTTGGTCAATTTTTAATTTTTGTTAAAATTAGATTTAAAAAATATAATAACAATAATTTATCGTGCAGTTCATATACAATGTGAGTTTCGTTTTTCAACTCGTGAACTGTATCATTTATCGTCCGCTATTTTCAGTTCATACGAAATTAGAAACGGCGAACACATTAGTTGAAAGAATTATTTGCTAAAAATTTTAACTAACATCTTTATAAATAACCGTAATTTCAGAAGTTAAATAGTCAACTCGGTTTCTTTGGATTTTCCCTCCCTACCATTTAGTACCTTTGGTGTTCGTTTGGTACCTGCGTTCAGCGGTTCGTGAACAGATAGCCCGACATACACACAATTGGGTTGTAACTGTGTACACAGATAGAAAAATTCAAGCAAGATTTCGGGCAAAGCCTGGCAGCAGAGATGCCAGAGAAAGCCCATAAAAACACATTTGGACTAAAAGGATGTATCCCCCGTAATTTTACGTTGTGACAAACATACAACTTATGACGCTACTAAGGGATTTGACCGTAAAAATACTGTTTGATGGCCGATTTGACAAATTACGTAGATTGTCCGTAAAAAATGCCAGTATTTCTAAATTATATTTTTATGACATCAATTTACGGGGCAGCAAAACGGTCATTTCCTGTAAAACTATAATGTCAAACCCATAACTTTTTAATTTTTACAGAACACCAGAATTTTTACAGAGTAGACATATTGTAGTAGACATACTGAGTAGACATTTGTTCAAAAACAAAATTCTAAACTAAATAAAAATAGAAAACATGTATGGATTCAATGTTACTAAAATTGAAAATGGTAATCACAAGTGAAAATTAGATGCAGTTTTCTTCTTACGAGCGTTGGTAGTTAGAGAACTGAAATGCAGTAAATATTGCGGAATGAAGCATTCATAAAAGATAACAGGAAAAACAAGTAATAAAAGATAATAGAAAAAAAAAATGAATATATAAAAGAAGTCGAAATACCTCTTAATTAAATTTTATAAATGATTATTTACATTTAATATCTCGTTTTCACTAATTTATAGCTTGGCGATATTTATTTATTGTTTTAGAATGTTTTGAGTTTGTTCGAACTCTCGTGACAACTGTTGCTAGATTTGCAGAGAAATAACCCTCTCGAGTCCAAACAGTTATCATACCACTAATAGAAACAGCAAATAAACGATATTTAAGCTGTTAAATCGAAAATCAAGATAAATCACGGCCATCTTAGGGTGCTACCATGATCATATCGAAGTTTTTCGATGGTCAAATGTGACATCATATAATAATAAATGATAGGGTAGGTGTTCCAGTGATTGGCATGCTCCAGTAATTGATCACGAAATAATTAATAAAAATAAAATAATAATAAAATCATACATTTTACATATGAGAATTTTAACGTTTTATGTTAAACACTGGAGCATAGGGTGCTAATAACTGGTAAAATGAATAACTAGCAGTTTCAAACACTGGAACACAGGGAGCTAATTACTGATAAAATGAAATACTGGCAGTGTCAATTAATGGAACATTGAGTGGGTGTCAAATAAAAATTCATAAAAAAATAATTGTTATCTAATGTATATATTTTAACATATATGTGGTTATGAATATCTTTTATACCATACGTACTAACTTAAGATTTCTAAAAATATTTTCTGATGACTAGAACATTAAAAACATCAGAGATTGCTCTAAAAATGTCGATCACTGATGCACTTACCCTATACAATTTTAATATAAAAATTTTAATCACTTTGTACTTTAGAAAAAAGAAAAAAAAAAGTTATCAAACAATTTCAATGTGGAATTAAGTGAGCAAAACTACGGTTACGGTAATTTTGATTTCCTAATTTCAGAAACATAGTTTTTACGTCATTATTCGACGATCGAAACATTTCGAAATTTTTGTAGTAGCAGCTTCATATTATTTACAACACTTGTGGCAATAACTTGCATAATTGACATCATTCAATGCTTTTTGCAATGCTCATGATTTGAAGAGAACCTACAAACCATTCCACAGATTGTTATATCTGCATGACACTACCCATTTGGCAAAGATTTCCTGAAAACAATATAACCTAATCGAACATTCCCGCGGACGTTCTCAATAAATAAAACCACAATAAATATAGTTATTTAACCAGTTTCAATACACTTTAGACTATGTAATGACAGTTTGTCATCAAAGTTCTCTATAAAATGTTTACAATTTTTCTAAATTTTACTTTGAAATCATGAATTGTACATTTCATTAATTTGATTACCTTTTTCCCCTTTTTTATTATAACAGCTAATTATTTAGTGATGGGGTGATATTCTAACATTTTATGGTCACAAAAATATAAAATACTTAATTTAAATAAATTTACAAAAAATTCATCAAAATTTGTCAAAAAGTGTTATCCATTTTTATTAGTTTTTGCTGAAATAGTATTTCGTTAAAGATTGACTATCCTTGTAGTTTCCAGAAATCACGTAAGGAGAATAAAAAATTACTATTTTTCCATCTATAATAATGTTACTTATTACGTTCTTTCATTTCAAAAGCGACTTTACTCGTTAATAAATTCAATATTAATAAAATTTAATGAATCAATGACTGTACTTTTAAAACTAAAATGGCTAATCCTTCTGAAATGAGCTTTCTTTATTTCTTTTTTTTTTTTTTTTTTTTTTGAGAACTTCTTTACAAAAACCTTTTTCAAAAAATATAGATAATTCTGTAAGAACAGTAGAGTATTAATCATTGTAGTTTTGTCAAGAAATCATTCCTCCATAAAGATTTACCTTTTCATTCATCCATTTATTAATGTTATTATTATTTCTTTTTTCTCCTAATAATTATATAATTTCGATCAGAATTTCTTGTTTTTGCATTGCAGCATCTGTAAAACGAATTTTTTATAAAGTAAACTTCAATTGATAAATCGAATGATAATTTCCGTTATTAAGAAGTAAAGTAAATATAGAAATGAAATGACCACCCACAATGCATTTTCAGTTAGTTTCCTAAATTAATGTATGTAAATTAAGGTATGTATATTAAACGATTCGACAAACTTTATTGTTCATACATCGCTAATTATGTTGATTTTATGAGTTCATGAATTACTAAAATAGTAATTTAGCCGATTAGAACTTTTTATTTTGAGAGTTTAAGCAAACATGTACTTCAGTAGCCATATTTGAAAGAATACTACTTATCATGATAATATTTGTTTGGTAAAATACATCTTTAAAAAATTGAATTTTTTTTAGAACTTAGGTTATTTTGAACTTGCTATTGAATGCTGATATAATACGTTTATTTTATACTTTTGACTTTTTTTTATTCCTATTTTTTCTTTTAAATGTTTTTATTCAGAAATAGTTCTGCAAGTCTTAGGCAAGTTTTGCTTTTCTTTGACTTTCTCCTCCTCACTCTCTTTTTATTTTCTTCTATATGTAATGTAGAGAAAGTATTGGATTCGTGAAAATTTTCGACCTCCGTTTTTTTGATGGATTTACACGAATTGGGATGTCCAGAACACGAATTAATAGTTTTTAGAAAATGTCTGTCTGTCTGTCTGTATCACTTTTTTATGGACGCTGTATCTCACGAACCAATGAATGAAATTTAACCAAACTTGGTATTTAGTTGCACCCTGACATAAACTGGTGCAGATTAGATTTGGGGATCAATAGCTCAACAGGTGGCGCTGTGATCGCATTTTATGCAAATTTTTAACATGGCAGTAGAGGACAAAATTTCGTATAAATGGGCATAATGAGAGTTATTTTAAATTTCTGACTGTAAAAATAATATGAATTATTGATAATAGTAGTAGTTAACTAGGAAAAAAATTTTGTGCATGTGGGGGCATCGTTTCACCCCTCTGGGGGGGAAGTGCCCCCCCGGGGAAGTAAATTCTCAAGATGGGTATTTTTCGAAAGGTCTCGTTGATAATAGCAATAGTTAACTAGGGAAAAAATTTTGTGCATGTGGGGGCATCGGTTCCCCCCCACACTGGCCCCCGGGGTGCAAAGTTTCAAGATGGGTATCTTTCGAAAGGTCTCGTCAATACCTTTAAAACGAATGGTTGAACCATAAATCTGTGATAATTTAAAACAAAGTTATCGATTTTTTTTTTTTTTTTTTTTTACTTTTAACCAAAAAAAAAAAAAAAAACCCTTAGAAAAAAAAAATCGTATTTTTTTTTTTTTTTTTTTTTTTTTTAATTGTTACTGATTGAATATGTATAGGAAAATATAGAAGAAAGTCTTGTGGTGGCCACAACATACTAGTTTAATTTTCTTGTTAAAAATGTTCCTATGCAAAATCCATAATAGTTTTTTCCCCATTTTATCTCTCTTTTTACTTTCTTCTGTATGTAATATAGAGAAAGTATTGGATTCGTGAAAATTTTCGACCCCCGTTTTTGATGGATTTACACGTTTTGGGATGTCCTGAGCACGCATTGATAGTTTTTAGAAAATGTCTGTCGGTGCGTCTGTCTGCCTGTGTGTATCACGATTTTTGTGGACACTGTATTTCACGTACCAATGAATAAAATTTAACCAAACTTGGTATTTAGTTGCACCCTGATATAAACTGGCGCTGATTACATTTATGGATCAATCGCTGAACAAGTGGCGCTGTGATCGCATTTTTTGTAAACTTTTAACATGGCAGTATAGAACAAAATTTCGTATAAATGTGCATAATGAAAGTTATTTTAAACTTCTGACTGTAAAATTAATATGAATTATCGATAATAGAAGTAGTTAAATAGGAAAAGAATTTTGTGCATGTGGGGGCATCAGTTACCCCCCCCCCCCCCCCCTGGGGGAAGAGGGGTAAATTTTCAAGATGGGTATCTTTCGAAAGGTCTCGTCAATACCTTTAAAAGGAATGGTTGAACTATAAATTTGTGATAATTTAAAACAAAGTTATCGATTTTTTTTTTTTTTTTTTTTTACTTTTAACGAAAAAAAAGACTTTGGGGTGGCTGGGGTGTCACTCACACGACTTTCTCTTGCCCTGAAATTTAAAACTATAAATACAGGTTGGAGATTAAGAGGTAAACTGTTATGTAAACCTATGTTAAACAATTCAAATTAGGCTACAGAAAAGTTTTATATTATAATTAGTTATGTGGGAGGGGGGCTGCCGCCCCCCTCAACCCACCGTTTCATTAATGCACCTACATTTATATAGAATTTAATTCTGTTATTAAAATTAAAAGTTTACTTAAAATTATACAGACAATTTTCACACGCAACATTCATTGAAAATTATGAATCTTGATCAAACTTTTCCAGCAACAAACTTATATTAACTTCAAAACACAACATTTGGATCTCCTAAAATTATTCGTTTTTAAGTTACTCTAAGAGGCACAGACAAAGATCAAACGTTAAAAAACATGATAACGGTAATCAGGAAACCACAAAACGTGTAAATATACAAAAAACAAGCGATGAATATTTAGCTTAAAACATACATTATTTACCATATCTCTGTAATTTATTTCAATTCCGAAACAGCTTTCCTGGAAATGGTAAAATATCATTAGTAAAGCACATCCACTAACAACAAATAACTAGTGTGTTGTGGCCACCACACGACTTTCTTCTATATTTTCCTATACAAATTCACTCATTAAAAGTAATTTATTAAAATTATTATTTAAAAACATTATCTTCCATGATAATGCAGACGATTTCCATATTAGAGAAGTAGTATAACACTAAATATAAAAAAAAAAGTTGAATTTATTCTCAATATTACAATTAAAAAAAAAAAAATCTAGAACTTTATTTTAAATTATCGCAGATCGATGGTTCAACCATTCGTTTTAAAGGTATTGGCGAGCTCTTTTGAAAGATACCCATCATGAAAATTTACTCCCATCTAGGGAGGAGGCGAGGCTCCTATATACGCAAAATTTTTTCCCCAGTTGATTATCTCCATTACAAAAAATATATATTCGTTTCATTTTGTTTAGTGCAGTCGTAATGCATTTGTATACTTTTGAGTGTCCCTGTACACAAACCATTTGCTTCATCTCAACGAAAAGCTTAGTCTAGCATCCCTATATGATACACATTTAGAATACCGAGTTTGGAATTTCTGCTATTATTTGTTATTGAGATATGCTGATAACACACACAGAGACAGACAGACCCACAGACCATTCGCTACAAACATGGTTTTCATATTCAGGGGGGAGGGGACCTCAGAACATGTAAATATAACAAAAACTCACGTTCGAAAATTTTACCCTAAAACAATACTTTCTCGACCGTATGGGTAAGAGAAAGTAAAAATCGTTTTTTTTTTTTTTTTTTTTTTTTTTTAACGAAATTTAACCAAACTTGGTATTTAGTTGGTCCCTGACATAAACTGGGGCTGATTACATTTGGGAATCAATCGCACAACAGATGACGCTGTACTCGTATTTTTTTTTTTTTTTTTTTTTTTTTTTTTTTAACATGGCAGTATAGGACAAAATTTCGTATAAAAGTACATAATGAGAGTTATTTTTAACTTGTGATTGTAAAATTAATACGAATTGTTGATAATAGTAGTAGTTAACTAGGAAAAACATTCTGTGCATGTGGAAAAATCGCTTGTAAATTTTCAAGATAGGTATCTTTCGAAAGGTCTCGTCAATACCTTTAAAACGAATGGTTGAACTATAAATCTGTGATAATTTAAAACAAAGTTTTCGATTTTTTTTTTTACTTTTAACAACAACCAAAATTTTTTATTTTTATTTTTTATTTATTTATTTATTGTTTTTTTTTTTTGTTACTGAGTGAATTTGTATAGGAAAATATAGACAAAAGTATTGTGGTGGCCACAACATACTAGTTAGTTCCCCATCATACTATAGGTATGGGGAACTTAGGGTATCGTGAAAATTTTCGACCTCGGTTTTTTGACTTTTTTACACGTTTTCAGGTGTGAAGAATCCAAAAATGACAAAATTTTTATGGTGTCTGTCTGTAGGGAGTCTGTTAGTGTGTTAGTGGGTTAGTGTGTTCGTGTGTTAGTCCGTTAGTTTGTTAGTGTGTGTACACGATATCTCAAGAACAAATTGTCGCAGAGAGGTCAGATCAGTTTTAAAATATTACTTTCGACACTGGCAAGAACCCTATTCATTTGCAACATTCGAATTTAAAAACTTCGTAAGTTATTAGAAATTTACCATTTTCTTAACATGGGAGAATAGGACAAAAATTCACTTAAACGTGCATTAAATGGAAACGTTTTACTCTTCAAATGTCAGACCAGTTTTAAAATATCAGTTTTGATGCCGGAATGAACATCAGTAACTATAAATATGCTACTTTGAAAATTTCGCAAGTTATTGGAAATTTACGAATTTCTTAACATGGCAGTATAGGGCAAAATTTAACATAAACGTCAATGTTGAGGGATATTTTCATCGTAAAGATGTCAAACCACTTTCGAAATATTATTTAGGATACTGGCATGAATATCATAGACTATGATTTTTCCAATTTAAAAAATTCGTAAGTTATTTGAAATTTACGATTTACTTGACATGTCAGAATAAGGCAAATTTCAGCATAAACTTCCGTTTTGAGGATCATAAATACAATAGACAACTTCGAAATTACATTTATGATATTTGTTTGAACATGATTGAATACAAATATTCTAATAGGAAAATTTCGTAAATTATTCGTAATTTACGATTTTACCAACATAGCGAAATTGTAAATTTTTCATATAAATATGAATTTTGATGATTATTGCATGGGAAATAGTAGCATGAACACTAAACAACGGAATTGTCCCTGATAAAATAAATTAATAGATTAGAATAAGATAAATATATCGAAGTGAACGGTGGATAGCCTATTAGGCGGGGATTTCATTCTGTCACTGTATCAAGCTTTGGTCATATTCATTTCTTTTAACATGATTATAATATGTCTCGCACTAGAAATTTATGAGAACGTAAATATGATGGGAAACTGAGCAGAGTCCACCTATGCCAACTATTTTTTTTTTTTTTTTTTAATTTTAGTTGACATAATTTAAAAATTTCATTAATTTACAAAGCCCTACTTAAAATCATATATTTTTTTTTCTTTAAATATCAGAATTTTTTTTTAACCAAGTATTTTCATTAATTTATTATTATTATTATTGTTATATACTTAAAAGGTGTAACATTTTTGAAAATGTTTTAGTACAAGTGAAAAATAAATCCGTAACAATCTATCAAAGTTTTTTTTTTTTTTTTTTTTTTTTTTAATAAAATTAGATAAAAACGGGTATGATGTATAAGACTTATTTCCGCTTTTGGTATAGTGTAAAATTATTATTTTTATTCAATTAAACTAAAAATGTACCAATGATTAATGTACCAGAATTTTTCAGCGTTATTTTTTACGTGTCCTTATGATTCTTAATTTATGATATAGGGAAACTGTGTGAAATATGGAACAGTCGAGTAAATGGAATACTACCGTTATATCTCACATGTACGGTACCGCAACCTATCGAAAGTACGTGAAACATTTTCACTAGTCTTCAAATAGAACGGTTTTATGTTGTGTCAGTAAGAATACCAGCTTTTGTGTCGTACAACGTTTTAAATTATCAAGATTCAAATATTTTGGCGGTAAAAATTAGATATCTGTAATCTATTTACGCAGCAATAAAACAAGAGTGAAAACCTAGTTTTCATTTACCGTAGGGGATTTGAGATAGTTAATTGTCTGATTCCTATGCACGTATTTCTACCAACAGGTGGTTAACACTTTCAGGTCTGAGCTATTTCGACCACACATCTCCCTGTAAACTGAGGGTTTTTGGTACTTTTCATGATTTTTTTTAAAAATACCAGGCAAATATGTACTTTTAATGTATATATATATATATATATATATTACATAAATTTCTAACTGTTCTTATTCATAATGAAGGAACTATTTAAATATGCATACGAATTAACATTTAGTGAGAAATTATTGAAAAAAGTATGTTTTAAAATTTAAAAAAAAAAAAGTTCCACATAAGAAAACATAATTTTTTAACATAAAATTTTACATAGACTTGAATAAAAACTTACCCAAATGCTGTACAAATGTCTGAAAATAGGTTTTATTTGTAAATAAACATTATTTAGTAAAATTTCCTTTTGTATGGTACATTTCAAAGCATGGATTCTGATTCTAGATCGTTATATAGTACTAACTTCGGTTTAATGCTGCCATCTATATACGAGTATATATATATGGTATTGTGACAGATGCGTACAAGACACTTCCGTACAAGCTGGAAATAGTGGCACTTCCGTACATGCCCAGGGGGTTTAAATATTACAGGTGTGTTTTCAAAAGGTCTAGTGGCACTTGCGTACAACATTTCTTCCGCTTTATTTGAGGATCATTGCATTAAGGGTTTGTATCCATATAATACAAACATTAACCCTACAAGGCACCCAGTTCCATATGTGGAACACCGACTTTAATCGTCCTTATAGCTATAAAACTGTTAGTAGCGACAGCTCTTGACATTTTGATAGAAGCTACTGATATTTAACAATGTAGTAATACGCATCTTTACCTAAAGATGTCGTTCGTGTTTTTGTTATAGTGCACTCGGTATGAAATTTGAATGAAAGTGATACGTTAGTCGTTAGTCTGAATTCAAAAATAAAAAAAGAACAGTTATTGAACAGTTTTGACTCGAAAAAAAAAAAATACTGTGTGTTATAACGAAGTGTATATTTTGCAGAGGTAAGTTTTTTTTTTTTTTTTTTAAATATTACAATAGTAAACGTATTAGTCAATCATATTTTTATGTATGTTCCACATACGGTACGTTGAGCTAAAAAGTTGATTTTCCCGTAAAATATGGTTTTATTTTTATTTTTATAAGTTTTCCCTATCTTCTGATCACTAATTACAATCTGTATATTTTTGTCGCGCACTAAAAAAAAAAAAAAAAAAAAAAAAAAAAATTGAGCCTTCTAGGGTTAAAGCTTTTGTGTGTGTGTGTGTATTTGTGTAAAACTGCATGGTGCTTACTGATTGCTAAAACATGAGTGAAGTAACTTTAACACGCTGAAGTACAAAAATTGACAAGCGGATGCTCAGAAACCTTTCGGAGGGAATAGTCCAAAATTAAATAAAAAAATAAAAGAGTAAAATAAAATGAAATAAAATATATAAACAAATAAATAAATTTAATTAAAAATTTTAACTAGTTGTGGAGATATTAATTAAAACATCAACGCATGTCAATTAATAAACGAGTTAGCTCTGAGCTTAAAAAGCATTTAAGCAGCGTTAAATGAAAAAATAAATTAGAAATATCTGTCCGATCGTAACAAATTTAGTACCAAATGAAAGGGGCTAAATAAAATTCATTAGATATTTTATAATATATGCGGAACACAATTTTTTCTTTTTCATTAAAACCAGAGTACTATTTTTCTTTCAGATAGGAAAAATTTACCTTTCTTTGAATTTTACATAAGAAGAATTAATAGTCTCTTGTAGATTCTAAGCATTTACAAATACCTAAAGAGAAAAAGCCTGAGTCAAGAATATTTCTCGGGTACAAAATTAAATTCTCTTTTTATAAGAGAATTTATTTATAATTATTTTTTATTAAAAATCATCTTTTTCTAATAATAAAAGCTCTTGAAACTAACGAGAAAAATGATGCCATAGCTAAAACAATGAAGTGGAATAAAGAAAGTAAAATTTTATCCATGTTTTCCATGTGTGCACTTCAACTGATTGAAATAATGAAAAAGGATAATTTAATAGAAAAACATACATCCCAGTTTCTGTATTGAAATAAAGGAAGGGAAATTTTTTCCATGGTTTGCATTTTTCTGGAAGTTTCCATCATTGATTCGATTAATGAATTAAACATGCAAAATTCATTAGTCCATTTGCAGAGATTTAAACATTTCGAGTCTAAAATTAATCGAAGTTATTTATTAATGTAAGATCCCTTTGTCACTGATGATGATTGTTTTAACTTTTCAATTATTTTTATTTATTTATTTATTTTACCTACACTGGGGATTTTTTTTAATGATTTCTAAAAAAAACAAACTTTCCTTCAGTATACGCGCAAAATTAAAAATGATGTAGTTATGCACATGAGATATTGATATACAGCTTTTTCAGAAACAATGAATATTATAGTATATCAGCACTATTTTTTGGCCGATATACAGAAAAATTAAAACATGAGTAAAGAAAAAGATAGTGTAGTTATACACATTAGATTTTGAGGTATAATATTTCATAAACAAGTAAAATTAAAGAAAATTTATAACACAACAGCACTCCTTTTCAGATGATAACAAACAACATTTCGTTTAATATACACTCAAATTAAAAAATTATGCAGTTATGCACATTAGATCTTGAAATAAGCTTTTTCATAAATAAAGAAAATTTCAGCATATCACATATCAGCGCTTTTTTTCGGCCAGCATACACAGGCATTTAAACAAAATTTACAACGTAACAGCCCCACCTTTCGAACGACATGCTCAGAATTTTAAACATCAATAAGGAAAACAATCAATGTTGTTATGCACATTAGATTTTGAGTTATGGCTTTTTCAGAAACAAAGAAAATTACAGCACAACAGCGAAACCTTTCGGCCGATATACAAACAAATTTTAACGTGAGTAAGAAAAATTGAACGACGGATACATTTTGTTAAGTCTATGATGTTTAATAGAAGCTGAGATATAGTCTCAAACCTAAATGATGGAGCAGACAGAAGAGTTGCGCCATCTTCTGAGCGATGAACGGCCAAATGCGATGAAGATTAATTTATTTTATACACACAAAATTTATACAGTCGCTGATTCATTTCTTCCTTTCTTAAAATTACACAAGATAAAACTATTTCAGCGGAACATAATAGCGCTACCTGCCATCCAATATACACATAAAGTTTAAGCTGTTGCTGATTTATTATTATTATTATTATTATTTTATTTATTTATTTATTTATTTGTGGGAGACATATAGGTGAACGGCAAATAGTTTCAGGAATTGGAATATGACTCCCCATCTCTCGTCATTGATAAAGAAGAGAGATCGTTTTATCTACTTGCTTTTGTTAGTAATATGTTTTTTTTTTTTAACTACTTTTTTGAATTAGCAGACAAAAAAATTCATACTTGTTAAAAAATAAAAAAGTATTCAAGAAATAAAAATATTTTTAAAGACCTTAATAGCATTTATAAGGACCTTTATTGATATTGACTCAATGAATAAATAATTGAATGTCATTTCTGAAAATAACTACGGCAATTATAGCTTGCAACTTTTATATGCGTTAAGCTCATAAATTTGTCAGTCGTAAGACTACATGTATAAGAGAAAATTCATGTATTTATATAAGAGTATTTTTCTTCAAGTTTATCATATGGATACAACCCATTAATGTTACAAACCAAAAATACAACGAGACAAATTTTATACGGAAGTCCCGCTAGATTTTTGTAAAACTCATCTGTAATATTTGAAACACCTGGACTTGTACGTAAGTGTCACTAATTTCAACTTGTACGGAAATGTCTTGTACGCATCTGCCATATAACCATATATATATACCTTTTTTTTTTTTTTTTTTTTTTAACTAAAAGGCTGGTAGTTTATATTTGAAATGTCGGAGGACGAATTTAGTCGGTACTTTTATAGCTCAGAGAGTTAAAAGTTTACCCCGATTGAAACTCGGGCTTAGTTCGCTTCGCCGAAAACAGCAACCCGAGTAACGCTCGGGTTTAGACCACAAAGTGTTAAGGTTTATTTATTCACCAAAATCACAATTCTAGTAACATGGGATACCAGCATTTAAATATTATTTGCAAATTTTGTAAAATGTGAATGATGATATATTTTTCAGTACTGTTTATTTTCACTAACAATTTCAAAATAAAATGATTATTTTGCAGTTATTCAAGACTTTCTGTGAAAATACTACTCGATTTCCTATTATCTTTTTAGAAAATGGGTAGTCCATATTTCCCTTCATAACGGTTCCATGTTACCCGCTTGACCCGTATTACACGAAAAAAAAAAAAAAAAAATTAACTTTCTCTTACGTATAAAATATATGGTAAAGAAAGTATTGTTTTTGAGTCATATTTTCGAAATTGAGTTTTTGTTATACAGTCGGCAGCAAAATTATTCGAGCGCTAGCAATAATTTCTATATAAAATAATATGGTGTGTCACTCACACGACTTTCTCTTACCCTGAAATTTAATACTATAAATACAGGTTTCAGATTAAAAGGTAAGATAACGAGTACTGTTATGCAATCCTGTGTTAAACAATTCATATTAGGCTTCTGGATAGTTTTATGTGATAATTAGTTCTGTGTGAGGGGGGCTACCGCCCCCTGAACTCCCCGTTTCATTAATGCACCTACATTTATATACAATTTAATTTAGTTATTAAAAAATAATTCTGTTTTTAAAAAAATAATTTATTAAAATTATTATTTAAAAAGATTATCTTTTATGATAATGCAGACGATTTCCATATTAGAGAAGTAGTATAACACCAAATATCCAAAAAAAGTTAATTTTATTCTCAATATTAAAAAAAAAAAAAAGAAAAAAAAAATACAATTTTTTTTCTTTTTTTTTTTTTTTTTTTTTTTTTTTTTTTTCGTTAAAAGTAAAAAAAATCGATAACTTTGTTTTAAATTATATCTGATCGATCGTTCAACCATCCGTTTTAGATGTATTGGCGAGCTCTTTTGAAAGATACCCATCATGACGGGGGACTTCCCCCCAGGGAGGGGGGGGGAGGCAAGGCTCCTACATACACATTTTTTTTCCCTGTTGACTATCTCTATTACAAAAAATATGTATTCGTTCCATTTGGTTTAGTGCAGTCTATAGATGTTAAACTCTACTTACCTGCAATTTCCCCCATAGACGTAATATATTTGAATACTTTTTAATGTCCCTGTACACGAACCATTTCCTTGATCTTGACGAAAAGTTTAGTGTAGCATCCTAATATGATACACATTTAGAATACCAAGTTTGAACTTTCTGCCATAATTTGTTTTTGAGATATGCTGATAAAAGACAGACACACACACAGGCACACAGACATACACACACACACAGAAAAATGAAAAATCGAAACTTGTCAAGAGACGTGACACAAGACGACTCTTTGTGACACTAAACGTTTGTCAAGTACATTGACTAATTTGCACAAAATTACGCAAAATTTTAAACAATCAAAACACTACCTGACAATCCCATTTAGTCATGAGACACAAAAGTCGTTTTATTTTACCATGTATCTTTAATGTGTTTCGTCTGATGATCCGTTTTGGCTCTAAAACTTGTCAGATGACTAATTTCCCAGGTACAGTTTTCATTTTCCTCAAATTTGACCGGTTAGTCAGATGAAAGAATAAAAATAAATTATTCCTATTTTGTCAATAGACTAAGAAAAATTTGTCTGGCTAGTCCAAAAGCTCAGCATTATTATTTTTTTTTCTTTAATTATTAATTTTTATTTTTTTATTTATTTTTTGTCTCCTTCTGACAACTTGAGTTAGTCAACCGAAATCAAAAAATAAACAATAAACTCATCGCATTTGGCGGGATAGTGCAAATGCCGTTGGAGTGATTTTCATTTTAGAAAGAGAACGAGAGATTTTTTAGTAATCAGAATCAGCGAATCGAGTTTACAGCCAAAAGTAAGTGCTAAATACTTTATTTTATTGTAAGCTTTGTAAGAATAGTAAATTGTAAATTTGTAGAATTCTAAAGCTTCGGCAATCTTTTAACAATATGAATCGTAATTAGAATTTGTTCTAATTTATAAAGTTGTTTAAAATGTATAAAATTTAAAACACGTTATTTTAAATCTAGTTTTACGTATCGTTGTATTATAAAAGTATATTTAATTTGTCTAAGCTATAGTTGTTTACATACACTTTTAACATTAAGCTCATATTAATATTTTTATACACAGAATAGTAATGATTTATTTTTCCCTAAAGATGGTTCAGAAGGTATTTGGATTTCCAAAGGACGTCAATTTAAGAAAGATATAGAAAAATGCTATCCATGGGGATTTTGAAAGAAATCCGAATTTTAAGGTATGTTTTTTAAATTATCGTTTGCAACATTATATCTATCTTAGAACAATAAAAAATAATATTAATACTTTTTTTTATATTTAAACTTTTTAATGAGATAAATTAAAAAAATTTAAAGATTTCTCGTTTATCTGTTATTATTTATTTATTTATTTATTTTTAATTCCTGTTCTAAATAAATAATTTTTTTAATTTAAATAATTTTGGCAAATGGTTGATAATAGTCTATAATAATAAAAGAAGATGTCTGTCTGTCTGTCTGTCTCTCTGTCTGAGCATCTATACGTTCAGCCCCTACTGAACGCAGAAGTATAAAATTTGACATACGTGTGCTCAGAAGCCTTCCCGAGCCCGAGTTGATAGTGAAAACAGAATTTAAAAATTTTAATTAGTTGCGGAGATATTAATTAAAATGTCGACCCATGTCGATGGAAAAATGACCGAGAAAAAGAAACTTTCTATCAGCAGACAGCAGACGATTTTCTAAGCTGTCTCGATCGGAAACAAAACGCATGGAGACAACGGTCTGCGATAAAAAAGGAAATGAATGTAACCAATTAAGATATCACGTGCTTCATAGTGGGGATAAAAATTGCAATTTTCAACCTTTTTCAAATTTTCATTCACGTTACATTTGAATTAATATTTGGCCTAGACAGCATATTATAAAGCTACTGTTCAATTTTCATGAAAATATATGAATAAATAAAAAAATGACGTATTTATTGGAAAAAGATTAAGTTTTCTTTTATACTTTGCAGTATTTTAAATGCGAATATTTTCGAGTGTAAAATTATTATTATGGGCGGAAAGGGGGGGGGGGCGAAGGGGCAAAGATGTAGAAAAGGAACGGGAGTTTCGGAGAAAACAACGGAATACCCAGAACACCTTTACTCTTTAATATTTTGCAAGAGTTTCGAATTCGAATTTCTGCTCACATACCGTACTAAGGATTTTAACTTTATATAGCCCGGAATTATGCAAGTTTCGGGGATTACTGAAAGAAATTTCGCAGAATAAAAGAAAAAAAATACATTTTAATTTACATTTAATTGCAAATAAAATTTTATTCTAATATTCTAATACGTGTATTTCAAATTCTAATTATGATTAAATTATTTTTAATACTTCATTCGAAAGACATTTTGAAATACTTTTATATTATCAAATCGAAAGTGGAATTCGAGATTTCACCTGATTTACACGTTTTAAGGTCTCCTGATTAGGTTTTCTTTTGTATCTCAGCTACTAATTAAAATAATTTCATAAGTAATACATCATTTGAAAGCTTTGTTGATTTGGAATTGAACAATATATTACAGAAATTTATACCACCAGATGGCGCTGTAATATTTTAAAATTTCAATATTTCAAATTCTAATGAGCGAGGAAGGTGTTGTAAGTCCTAAAACGGGGATAAGGCGCCACCGAGCGGGACTTAGTTAAAGTCAGAAATTTGAAAGATCATAACATGGTGAGCGAACAGGCTGTTTCAGATATTGAAAAGGGAAGAGGGCGCCGAAGGCGCTACCGAGCGGGAATTTACTGCGATTTCAATAAGATATTTTCACGATATATCAATAAGCTGTTATTAGACCTGAAACGGGAAAAAGGCGCCGCAGGCGCCACCGAGCGGGAGTTTCGTAAAGTCAGATTTTTTAGGGATCGCGAACCAGCTGGTCGCGGAAGGCGGCTAGTATGTAATAAAAAAATGACTTTTTTATTATTAAATGTTTGACACCAATTTTTTTCAAAACAACTTTTAGCAAAAATAATATGAATTTAATATTGCATAGTATATTCTGTTCTCAATTTAAAGTCAAATTGTTCTTGTATACAATATTAATTATTAGCGATAAATAATAAATATCTTGGTAAATAAATATATATATATATATATATATTCAACTTCATGTTATTTGTTTCATTCAAATGATTGATGATTGTAGTAAAAGGTTGATATTTTTAGTTATTAAAAATTTGATATCATATATATATATATATATATATATATATATTTTTTTTTTTTTTTTTTTTGTCCAAAACAAATTTAATCAAAAATAATATGAGTTTAAATTATTAGATACTGTATTCTCGATTCAAAATCAAATTGTTCATGCGCAGCATATTAAGTATTCGTGATAAACAAAAGATATCTTGTTAAAAATATGTACTTAATTTCATGTTATTTGTTTCATTCTTAACACATTTAAATTTAAAAACTATTTGGTATGTCAATTTAAACAACATTTTTTTTTCTTTTAACTATGCTCTATAAATTAACTAATTCTTGCAAACATTTAGTTGTATACTCTATTTCCACAATAACTTAAAATTCATTTTGATTTTCTTCTACATATATAAGAATGAAGTACTGGATTTTTCAAAATTTTCTTTTTCTGGCTTTTGGTGCATTTACAAATTTGAGATTTCCTTAAACTCGATTAAACCATTTTTAGGAGATGTCTGTCTGTGTATAATTAAAATTTTATGTTTTGGGTGCTGTATCTCAGAAAATTATGAACAGAATTGTACAAAAGTTTATATTTGGATGCACTTTCACATAAATTCGTGCTGAATAGCTTTTGGTACATATCATCTAAGAAGTGGCGCTACTGTGCTGCAATTTCCCACAATTAAGGAAAGACTATATCTTAGCTTCTATTGTGTAGAACTTCACATAACTTAATGTTCAAATAGTCGATTGTGAAAGACTATGTTTATTCAACTTAGGTGCATATCGGTCATCAGGTAATGCCAGTATGTTGCAATTTTTCACATTTAAGAAAATGCTGTAACTGAGCTTCTGTGATATATAAATGCACTAAACTTGATATGTGCAACAGCCATTATGAACTATTATGCTGATTTAATTTGGACGCATATCGGCCGACAGGTGACGTTGGCATGGTGCAATTTTCTCTATTTATAGGAGAGCCATATCTCAGCTTCTATGATATGTATGTGCACCGAATTTGATATGTAAGGTGTATGTCATACATCCAAAAACTATGCCAAACTAGCTTTTTAAAAACTATGCCGAATCAATTTGGGTGTACATCAGATGACGTGCCGCGCTACTATTACTCTTTGTAAATTTCCAGATAGTTATAGTATCTCAGCATCTATTTGTTAAATTAGTTTGTAAAATCTTTATTTGTGAGAAGCTGTGTTAATTACTTTGTGCATTGTAACAGATATATGGTGCTATTATATTAAATAATAATAGAAGGAAATTTTGTAATGGCTACAGCATATACTAATTTTAGATATAGTGGGTTTAAATATATGTTAGTAATTTGCAACTGGTTATTATGAATGATTTACTTATAAATTTTCAAATATAGTTCCCCCAGAAAATTTTTTAAATTCATTAATACGTAACATTTTTTCCCCCACAATAGTATCAAGACACGGTAAAGGTATATAAACTTTATCATTAATGGTATAAATGGCAAACATTTCCAATTTAACAATAAAATTTTTTTAATAATTTACAACAAGTAATTTAAAATACTTTATTTAAGTGGGCATGAATATTATAATACTTTTAAAACTTTAAATTGACACCAGGGCCGGCTCGACCATATAGGCAAACTAGGCGATGGCCTAGGGCGCTCAAATCTAGAGGGCGGCACAATCCAGACAACAAGATATATTTTATTTATTACTATCTAACGGCACTTTAGAATAGATAAAATGTAGTCTTGGAAACACAGCACTAATGTTGTGTGAAAATTTTAAACACTTATAATCTTTGTCTAGAAAGGACTAACAGGTACAAGTCTGCTGCTATGACTTGGAAACATTTACTGAGTTTTTCTTGGTGTGTTTTCAGTTGGACGTGTAAAAATGAAGTAAATGGATAATCCTCAAATTGACTTTTCAGGGCATCAAAGTCAATCTAATTTATCTAATGAGAAGCGCTAGAGAAAGTGTCACAAACAACTGGCTTGATTTTACCATAATAACAATCTATTTATTTCAAAAACTTACAACGTCGATTTGAGTTTTGAAAACAGCCTGTCATTAAATCTGTTCATCTAATTGTTAACAGCTTTACACTATATCTAAAAGTCACCAAGTCATAATTTAATGGGGCTGTACGTTATTGGAACTATAAAGTTTTGACTTTCCATTCAAGGGTCTAAATTGTACATCATGTTTTTTATAATTTTGAACTGACATAAAAAGAAAATAATAATAATAATAATAAGGTTTGAAGGAAGCTAGCTCTAACTAGAAAGAAGTTTTAGCTCTTTAGAATAGGTGACTTTGTAGGGGCTATGCGTGGGAGCTTTTTGGAATTTTACAAAGTGATTCTGTTAAAGTTTCTTTTTCTAGTAGCTCAACTTAGTAATAAAATGTGAAATTTCGTTTTCAGTACAGTTGATACTTGAGACTAGCTGTTAACAGAAAAAAAAAAAATTTGGAGTACAATTTTGTAAGAGAAAATTAGAGAAAAAAATATCATTAGCAAAGCAAATTAGGCTCATTTGAAAAGTTATTTTCGTCCGAATCCTAAAGAAACACTATCAGGATAATAATTTGAAAAAAACAAAAGATTTTTCCACCTGAATCTGAATAAGCAAAAATCTTGCTTCATCTTCCAAAATAATTAGTAAATAAACAATAGTTTGATATGAAATAAATAAAGATTGAGGCTTTGATAAACAGAAGATGGAAAATGCTTCTGGTTTCACTTTGAGTTTATGTATACTTGCAATGTGAGAAAATTCTATGGTTAATCTGCAGCGAATAGACGACATGACTTTCTGACGTCATTCAAAGTCCTGACGATTTTCTTTTATTTTACCTAAGTCTCCTATATATATGAGCTGGCGCATCAGGCATTTTGTTGCCTTAGGGTTTCTACATGTACCCAGCTCATTTCTCTGATAAACAAACGACAAACATTTTTTTTATCGTCTTATGTTACTTTAGAGTAACTTGTTATATTATATTTCATAATTTTAGCTAAGTAAACTATGATATGGAAGTTTGTTTATCGATAGACTGCTATAATCATTCAAGAAGTGAATATAAAGTGTTCACAGACCTTCTATTACTGTGTATTTGAGTTTTGGCGACATTTTGTAAAAGAAACAGAAACCGCCCTAACAACCCTAACAGCACAGTTAGGGTTAACTTATCCACAGTACATCTTAAGGACGTTTCTGGGATGTCTTTTCATCCAGAAGACATCTTGAAGATATCCTGGGGAGGCGATGTGCTGTCTGGGAACACATCTTACCCCAGTACATCGATAGGATATCCTCAGAATAATATGACATCCTGAGAATGTACTGTGAAAAAAATGTGTTTTTAGGAATATTATTGTTGCTTATTGCTCTTATCTTGACCGGATTAGCTTCAGATCAAGATTTCTTAAAATCATTAGGGAAGCGATAAGGACGCCAAGCGGGAATGCTGTCCTCTTCGGAGACAAAAAAATGGCGGTGATGCACCGGCCTATTATTTTATTTAGGGGCTCTAATTTAACCTGTAGGAGTCTTCTTTTAACCCACAAACAGTGGAATGTAGCCTATCATAGCACAGCTTTTTCCCACAAACATTGAAAGCTCCGCCTCGTTCTAGTTGTCCATTCTCGACGAACATAAGCCAGATCATGTATAAAAAATGTTAATTTCCTATTAGAAAATAAGTGAAGAAAGTTTTCATCAGTATATAACAAAAGACGACGCGCCAATGGTGAAAATGTGACCCAAACTCCACTACTAATGCACTACTAAAAACAAAATTTTTTTCTTGGAAACTGTAAAAGTGATTTCGGATTTGATAAACAGGAGGCATTTTCAGAAGAAATTAATACAGTGAAACTTGAATAATTCGAACTTGTTTAATTCGAAATTCTGGATAATTCGAAATTTTTATACGATTACCTTTAAAATATTACAGTAAAATTTGTAACCAGAGATTATTCTCAGCTAAAGTGCAATATTTTTTTAACAGTCTTTTAAAAGAACAATGAGGAAATACACGAGTATTTCCTACCTAGTGCATCAGAAGAAGATATGGTCCATATACATGAACTTCGAGGTTTTTTTTTTTTAATAGAAAGCCATGTCTAATGTAGAATATTCTGTTTTTATATCAATTGATAGGTTGAAGTCATATGCTATGACACAAAGATTGTACTTAAAGAAGCAACCAAAAATATCTATTTTTTAAAAAGTAAGGAATAATTAAGCTCGTAAAAAAATATTGATTTAATGGAGGGGGGGGGGGATGTAGCAGTATTCTTAGGTATAAAGTTTATGTGTTAAATCTTTGATCGTAGAGTTTTATTTTTTTTAATTTATCTCTTCTTTTTGACAAATGTAATTCGAAGTTTTGGATATTTCGAATTTTTCTCTGGTTCCTCCAGCTTCGAATTATCCAAGTTCTACTGTATTGCGATATCATTCCCATCGGAGTCAAAGCCAGCCTGATTACGAAAAATGAAAAAGAAGTTTAATTATGCAGTCAGCTGATAAATAACAAGTAAGGCTAAACATCATTTTAAGATTAATTTTCATATTTCTTTTCTTGATACAGCAAGAAATTCGAATGATGAGAAGTTCAAACAGACGAAAAAGATAAATCGTGTTTTCTGATGCCTTTCTAAAGATTGTGAGTCGTAAAAAAAAAAAAAAAAAAAACTTTTAAAGTGATTTTGAAATTATGCAGAAGATTAGGAGATTATCTGACTCAAGGATAGGGTTGGCAAAAACCCGTGTTTTTCTAGAAAAACCTAACCCACTTTGGTTTTTCTGGGTTTTTTTGGGCATTTGTGGGTTTTTGTTTGAATACAATGGGCTCTTCCCACCTGACGTCAGAGGTCACATGATAGAGGAAAAACAAATAGCAGACGAAGTCTTGTTTATCTATAGCGATTGCTGAAATAACATATTTTCTATTCTTATTTTTGATCAATCGTATTTAATCTGTGTTTTTTTTTTTTTTTTTTTTTTATATACATCATAATTTTTAATCCATTTTATATCATTATTCATCATCTTGTGTTTGCTGTATACATTTATAATCATCATTTAGTTTCTATTTGTTATTGATGTTCTTGAAGAACATGTTAAATGCTCCGATTTTTGGTACTTAAATCACTGACAGTGCAATATCGTACTGCGTAAATAAATATAGACCAGTAACTAAGTTAATTAACTTGTTGTAACACCTTTATGCATTCAAATTAAATGAAAACATTTTAAAATTTCAAATTATAATCCATAAACATTCCACAAGAACAAGCTATTATTTATTGCTAGATCAGTTAATGTAACAGTTACAAAAAACGATTCTTACAGTTGAAAATAAATAAACACATAAAGTGTTTTTAAAAAATTATTAAATTTACAAATAAAACTATTCTACTGTTTACAAATGCACAACATTACTTTTATTTTATTTTATATTAAATATTAACATTTTTGTTCTTAAGAACAAAATTTAATTGAATTCGATTCTCAGAATTCGATTATTCGTTTTCCTCTATCACGTGATTGAGCAGACGACGGTGGGAAGAGCCCATTGCATTGCAATGTTAGATATATGTTATTTAGCATATTAGTTGTAATACACCTAATTATATTAAACTACTAATTAATAATTAATCTAATATTTATCTTAGAAATAAAAATTGGTTTGATTCTAATATTAAAATAGTGTTAATTAGTAAGATTAAGCTATATTTTATTTTAATGTATGCTTATTCAAAACAAATATTCTTAATGACAATAACTGATAAAATAAAAGAATTTAAATTATTAAGTACAATACATTTTTTTTTTTTTTTTTTTTTTTTTTTTTAAATAAGTTGCATTGATTTAACCTTTTTTATTACTTTTATTTTTTAATTTTTTTAATAGTTGAAACACTTATAGAAGAAAATTCTATTAGATTTATAATTATGTTGCTACTAAAATTAAAATAAAATTATTACAAAGTTTTAAAACTAAACAATTTAATTAGTTAAATATTGATTACGCACAACATTTATGTCCGCTGTTAATCCGTTAGTAGTCGCTATAGACAGTGCCAGCTATTACAGATTGAGCACTTTTTATTTAACTCTCACCAATAACTTTAAGAAGGGATGTGACCGACGTTTCTTCGATTTTTATTCTACTTTTATGTATATCAAATGCCACTTCTAAAAATTTTTGGTGGCTTTTGAATAAAAAAATCTGATAACACTGAAGGATGGGCGGCAAATCGACCAACTAGCGACTACTAACGGGTTAAAGAAAAATATCATTAGATGTTACAGGGAAAGGAAAATTGAACGAATAGGCTCTTCTCACCTGACGTCAGAGGTCACATGATAGGTGATAAACAAACAGCAGACGAAGTCTTCTATACCTATAGCGATTGCTGAAATAACATGTTTTCTTTTCAGAAAAGTATGGAGTGGAAGGCTGATTTTTTTTTATACCAACTATGTGAAAAATACCAGAGCCGGGAATCGCAGCTTGATGGTTTGAGCATCCGTACGTAAAGCGGAAGGCCCGGGTTCGATTTCCGGCTCTGGTATTTTTCACATAGTTGGTATAAAAAAAAAATCAGCCTTCCACTCTATAATTTTCTGAAATGAACTTTCAGGCTTGATGAATAAATTTCAAAATTAAATGGACGACTAGAACGAGGCAGAGTTTCCCTTTGTTTCTAGGGAAAAGCTGCGCTATGATTGGCTATAGTCCTTTATTTGTGGGCTAAATTAAGACTCCTATAGGTTAAATTGCATCATGACGTCGAATGACGACAGAAAGTCAAGTCGTCAATTAAGATATTTTCTATTCTTATTTTTGATCAATCGAATTTAATCTGTGTTAATTTTTTATACATCACCATTTTTAATCCGTTTTATATCATTATTCATCATCTTTTGTTTGCTGTATACATTTACAATCATCATTTAGTTTATATTTGTTATTGATGTTCATGGAGAACATGTTAAACACTCTGACTTTTGGTTCTTAAATCACTGACAGTGCAATACCGTATGGTGTAAAGCCATTTAGGCCAGTAACTAAGTTAATTAACATGTTGTAAACACCTTTATGCAATAAAACTTATTGAAAACATTTTAAATTTTCAAATTATAATCCATAAATATTCCACAAGAACAAGCTATTACTTATTGCTAGATCAGTTAATGTAACAGTTACACTACAACATACAAAAAATCGATTCTTACAGGTAAAAATAAACACATAAAGTGTTTTTTAAAAATTATTAAATTTACATATATTATTATTCTATTGTTTAAAAATGCACAATATTTTATTTTATATTAAATATTAACACTTTTGTTCTTAAGAACAATATTTAATTGAATTCGATTTTACATTATTCACACATCACGTGATTGAGCAGACGATGCTGGGAAGAGCCCATTATAGAAGATAAACTTGCTTTTATTATATTTATAATTGTAGTTACTTTTTAAGTTTAATACTACTTTCTAGAAAATAAAAATAAGAGTCTATACTTTACTTTATAGATGGGATTTGTAAATTATAAATAATTTTTAACAAAAACTCACTTATTTGCAAACACCCAGTGGGTTTTTGTTGATGGGCCCAGTTTGCCAACCCTGCTCAAGGAGACTCTAAGGATGTTGATGAAACTACACTACAGGAAGTTTTAAATAATTTTTGTGAAAACGAACTAGTACATTGTGCATTGAATTTAGTAACAGCAATAAAATTGTTGCTGACACTTCCTGTGTCTGTGGCCAGTGGAGAACTCAGCTTCATATAATTGAAATTAATAAAAACTTACTAGCGTTCTATAGTGACGTGAGAACGATTTGTTATCAACCATTTGTTATCACCATTATCAACAGCTCAAGATGAAGCTAAGACAATTCATTTGAAGGATATTGTTTCTACTACCGCTAAAAGTAGCGACGAAAAGCAATAATATGCAATATGTGATAAAAATAATTAATTGATTATTTATTACAGTATTTGTATGTGTATAATTGTCTGCGTGTCTTACATTTTTAAAAAAATTGTTTTAATGGGGCGCCACGAAAATGTTTTGCCTAGGGCGCCAAATTTGCTCGGGCCGGTACTGATTGACACCATAAAAATAAAATATCTCGCAACAATTGTTTCGGGTCGAAAGAGCACACGACCCTTCGTCAGGCACCCAAAGTAGGCACGAGTGCAGCAGTCAAAGTGGTAATGCACGGCTTTGACTGCTGTACTCGTGCCTACTTTGGTCGCCTGACGAAGGGTCGTGTGCTCTTTCGACCCGAAACCATTGTTGCAATTTTTTTTTATTTTATGGTGTTTATTCAAAGTTTTGTAAGGATTATTTTGCAACGTCAGTTCTGTGGTGCGAATAATTGATAAACCTTTTTTTATTTTCTTTCTGAAACAACAGACAGACGATCAGCCTTTTTTTTTCTCTCTCTCTCTCTCTGTGTTTTTCTCTCTCTGTGTTTGTTTATCTTCGATAGCGCACATTCGATCTACGACTGCAATTCACAGCTATCGTACTGCTCACCTTTCAAAATATTTTTTACAATTATAAATCTAAATTTATAGGCATATTTATAACTCTGTAACTAATTTAAACATTATACACATGCTAGACATGTATCGGAGCTCCCTATTCGTATCCAGAAAAATAGATCCGTATTTGTATGGATCTGTTTTCTTTTCTTCAACGAAACTAATATGTATCTTTTGTAGAAATTGTATAAAAATTAGAAAAGTATTATAAATCTTTTTTGACTGTTATTAATATATAAATTAAATAAATACAGTATAACCTCGTATTTACATCCTGGAAATTGAAAAGATTTCGCAATTTACATTTTTTTTTTTTTTTTTTTTTTTACTTTATTCTATATTTCATAGAAGAAAGTACAAGATTCATAAAAATTTTCGACTTCCGTTTTTCGATGAATTTGCACGTATTGAAAGTTCCAGAACACGATTTGACTAATTTTAGAAAATATTAGATATGCCTCTGTGTGTGTCAGAGAGACAAAAATTTTGTGGCGACTGCAACTCTGGAACTACTGCACGTAATTGCATATAAATTTATATGTAAATGCACCTTGACATAAATTAGTGCCTGTCAACTTTTGGTGCCCATCCATCAAGAAATGGTACTGCTATACAGCGATTTCTAGAGACCATATATTAGGAAACTATATTATACAGGGTCTCTAGCGATTTCAACAATTTAAGGGAATGCTATGTCTCATGAACTACTGCAGAGAATTGCATATAAATTTATATGTAGATGCACCTTGACATAACCTAGTCCTTATCAGCTTTTTATGTCAATTTCTCAAAAGATGGCGCTGCTATACAGTGATTTTCACAATTCAAGGGAAGGCTATATCTCAGAAACTACTGCACATAAATTTATATGTGGATCTACCTCGAGATAAATCATTGTCCATCCACTTTTGGTATCAATAATTCAATAGGTGACGGTGCTATATAGCGATTTCCACAATTTAAGGAAAAGCGATATCTCAAGTTCTATTGCGTACAATAATAATAATAAATGATATGTGAAAAGACCATTATCAAATATTATGCTAATTCAATTTGGATGCATATCGGCCAATAGGTGGTGCTGCTGTATTGCAATTTTCCCCGAGAACAGAAAAGCTATATTTCAACTTCTATGGTGTATAACTGTACAAAATTTTATATGTGAGATAACCATTATGAAAACGCATTTTTTAATATATTATTTATAGAGAATAAAGCTGTCTTTCTTTGTACTTTCAATGCAATTTTTCTCTAAGATGAAAATCGTCTGCATTCAGTATGGTAGGTAATTTAAATAAATAAGAGCTTTAATAAATTATTTGTACTGAGCGAATTTGTATTAGAAAATATAAAAAGAAAGTCTTGTGGTGGCCACAACATACTTTTTTTTTTGTTGTTGTTGTTTTAAATACCTTTATTTTTAATAAAAATTAAACCCTCGCTTTTATGTGAACGAAATTTTCAAAGCAAATATAGAGGAAATACTTGTCGTGATTTCATTTAAAGCTATTATGTTGTGACCACCGCAAAACTTTCTTTTCCTATAGGAAAATTCATTCGCCCAGTAAAAATATTTTCTTAAAACTATTATTTATTAAAATTATCTACCATAATGAATGCAGATAATTTCATTTTAGAAAAAACTAACACTAATAATAAGAAAAGAAAGACAGTTTAATTCTCTATAAATAAAGTCTTAAAAAATGCTTCTTCAAATTGGTTACCTCATATATCAGGTTTTGTACAGTTATATGGTACAGAAGTTGAGATATAGCCATATCCTGTTCTCAGAGAAAATTGCAATATACCAGCGCCAATTATTGGCTGATATGCATCCAAATTGAATCTGCTTAATGTCATATAATGGCTACGTTGATACGTGTCAAGTTTTGTTTGATTATACACAACAGAACCTTAGATACAGCCTTCCCTGAAAACGCGAAAGTCGATGTATAGCTGCACCAACTGTTGAGCAGTTCACAAAAAATATTGGTGGGCACTAACTTACGTCAAAGTTTATCTGCATATAAATTTATGCAAATTCGTTTAGTAGTTTCTGAGATATAGCCTTTATTGAAATTGCGAAAATCGCGGTCTAGCAGCGCCACTTGTTGAGCAAATAACACCAAAAGCTGATAGGCACTAACTTAGGCCAAGGTACATCTGCATATAAATTTATATGCAGTTATCTGCAGTAGTTCCTGAGATACGTTGCCACAAAATTTTTGTCTCACACACACAGACACAGACACATATTTTTCTAAGAATGGTCAAATCGTGTTCTGGAGCCCTCAAAACGTGTAAATCCATTGAAAAGCGGATGTTGAAAATTTTTACGATTGAAATACTTTCTTCTATTGAATACAGAAGAAAGTAAAAAAAACAATATAAAATAAACACATTTAGGAAACTGATTCCATCAAGGCAGATAATAATAATATTATTTATCGTCTTCTCTAGAACAAATAAAAAGAAAGCAGATGTTTAATTGCGAATCATATATATCCGTGCAACCCAAATTATTATAGTAAATAAACATTCTCGTCGAACAAATGCAATAAATAAAGATACTTTTTTTTTTTTTTTCAGAATATAAGCATTAAACAATGAACTGACCTTGAAGCACATTTTTGCAATCTTGAAGTTCACAACTCACATAAGTGTTTAATTATTATTATTAGGATTTTTTTTTTTTTTTTCTTCAGGTTTTTAACGCAATACAATTAGTGATTACATCTTTTTTTTTTTTTTTTTTTCTTGTAAGTTCGATTGAAGAAAGTATTGGATTTGTAAAAATTTTCGACTTCCGGTTTTCGACGGATTTACAAGTTTTGAGAGGTTAGACCACGATTTGACCATTTTTAGAAAATGTCTTGTCTGTCCGTCTGTGTGTGTATGTATATGTGACAAAAAGTTTGTGGCAACTGTATCTACGGAACTACTGTTCAGAATTACATATAAATTTATATGTAGATGCACCTTGACCTAAATTAGTGCTTATCAACTTTTGGTGTCAATCGCTCGAAAGGCGGCGCTGCTATGCATCGATAGCATTTATAATATGGTTGTCAACTTTCAAATATGCTTAACAATAGTGTTCTAATAGGGATATATTCATTAAAAAAATAATTCAATAAAAAAAAAAAAAAAAATCAATAAAACCAGATCGATTTTTAAAAAAATCTCGTGCTTGCTGTTCTAAAGTAATCATACGAATTATAAGGTATGGTGTTATATGACAATATATATATATCATCATTACCAATTTCAGCCTCTATCAACCCACTGCAGGATGAAGGCCTCTGCTAGGCGATTCCAAACTGCCCTGTTTTCGCACACACACACACACACACATATATATATATATATAATAATTTATGCATAGATTAAGAAAGGTTTTGATAGAATATTTCGTCTCCTCATTGATTTATTTGATTTCCAATGAAGCCATCTATGATATATGCAACTTCTTAATTGAATGCAACCTATGCAATGAGGTGAAATTTACACCTCATATAACGTATTTCTTAGTAATGTCCTGATGTCTTTTTTTTTTTCTTCTTTTTTTTTAAGGTTTGTGAGCTCTATTTTAAACCTGATGGAATTATACAAACAATAACTTATTTTGATGAAAAAGAAGGAAAGTTATATCAAGTCCCAAGAAATAAACGAATTGTTAAAGATGGTGCTATTCCTACTATTTTCAGCGACTTGCCATCTTTAGGCATAAGCAAATTCCGTTTTATTACCTAATTATATTTGTGCTTTTATATTATTAATTTTTATGTAAATTATGGAGCAATCTTCTTCACGTATATGAAACATTTATAATTTTCAATAAAATTATTTTTATCTTGATTTTTGTCTTTTATGTATTATTTCAATTACATAGTTTTAATGAAGGAGAAATCTTATTTAAATAAGCCACTTAAATTCTTGATTTAAAGAATGTTGAAAGTAATGTTATCAGGTAAGTGAGAGTTATTTTGGATGAGCAAATACTTATAAATTATTGTTATATATTAAAATTTCTCTGGGCATAAAATTTACAGAGATGATTAAAAATAAAAATTCTTATTATATATGTTAAAGGGTTTTTTAATGCAAATTTTATGTCCACCCTTACCTTGAAAAAAAAAAAAAAAGTATATCATTAATATTTATGATTTTAAAACTTTAAATAACCTGAAATTTGGAGTTCGATGTTATTTATAGTTTAGTACATTGTATCGTCTATACCGTGCATATTGTTTATATTACCTGTATCAATTGTTAAAGCATATTGTATCGTCGTACTTATCTGTAATTTTAATCAGGTGGAAAAAATCCATTATTTAAAAAAATATATACATATATTCAGGTGGCTTAAATATTAAAAAAAAGGAACTTAAAAAAAAAAAAAAAAAGTTTACATTTATTTTTGTAACCACAGCGTATAAAATGAAAGCACCGATGAGAAAAAAAAAATATATATATTTCTAAATCCATATATGAGGATGTGCATAAAAAGTGGACTAAATCATGTGGCGCCACAATCCTCTTGGAATGCCTTGATAAAAAAGTGTTGGATAAATGCGTGCGTTAATGATGAATAAAGGTAGGGAGTATGATTAAACTAGCAAATTCTTTGTTTCAGTAGTTTGTTAAATTTCCAGTATTCATAGCTGCTAACTTTTTTAATTGATTCCGGAATGTTGTTAGTATATCGCCCTATCTTCAAACCATATTCTTTGAGGAGTAATTATCTTCATATTTAATTGTAATTACATGCCAAAGAAAATTATTCTATTAAGAATATGGTATGAAGAAAAGGGCGAATGTTAACAACATTCCGGAATAAATTGAAAAAGTTGGCAGCTATGAGTATTTTATTCCAGTTGATGGACAAGTAATATTTTTCAGAAAAGTTTTTAAATATTTTTGCAAGGTTGAACATTTAAAAGGGGGGGGGGATTAAACAATTACAAAAGTAAAGAGGTTAAGACTAACAACAATGCTTTTTCAAAAGCCCCTGCAAACAAGTATGAGGCCACTTCCTCATAAAATATGACGGATTTTAATCTATTAAATTTTTTTGATTAATCTCTCTCAAATATTATGATACAAGCTAGTCAAATATTTTTTTTCGGGCTAAAATTCCTCCACAAATATTATGAGGCAGCTTAGTCAAATAGAGACTAGTTTTCCTTTTCAAATATTACCAGACAGATTAGTCAGGTAAATAGTCTTGACTATCCTGCCTCTTCAGATATTCATTGAAAATTGACTAGCTTGCTTCGTAAAATACCTGTTGGCTGCTGACTAACCGTCTTAATCAAGTGCAGATTCTGACTAACTTGCCTTCTCTGGCAACTGCGGTTGTTGACTAACCTTCCTGGTCAGATAATTATGATTATCGACTAGCCTTCTTTGTCTAATAATATTAACCTTCCTAGTCTGGAGTAGTATTTTGGTGACTAGTTTAGCAAGTACACTTTTTAGTTTTGGAGACTAGTTCAGCAAGTACACTTTTCAGTTTTGGTGACTAGTTCAGCAAGTACACTTTTCAGTTTTGAAGACTAGTTCAGCAAGTACACTTTTCAGGTTCGGTGACTAGTTCAGCAAGTACACTTTTCAGTTTTGGAGACTAGTTCAGCAAGTACACTTTTTGGCTAGTCAGTTATTTTGGTTAGTCAATTCTGTATTGTCAGCTGAGCATTTTGGCAGGTCACTGTGACCAATTTATTTTTCTGTGTGCAGGCCATTTGTTAAAACACGATTTTCGTAAACATGTAAATATAACAAAAACTCGCGTTCCAAAATTTGACCCAGAAACAATACTTTCTATACCTCATGGGTAAGAGAAAGTAAAAAAGTACACTTAATAATGCTTTGTTAAATAAATCCTTGTCGAGTCATGTTCTTAGTTAGTCTAAGAATATATTTCGGCAAGGATTTATTTAACAAAACAGTATTAAGTGTACTTTTTACTTTCTCTTGCCCATAGGGTGGAAAAAATATTGTTTTAGGTTCAAATTTTCGAATGTGAGTTTTTGTTATATTTACATGTTCTGAGGTGCCCTGAATACGAAAATCATGTTTTTAGATAATGGTCTGTGTGTCTGAGTGTCTGTGTGTCTGTCTGTTATCAGCATATCTCAAGAACAAATAATAGCAGAAATTCCAAACTCGGTATTCTAAATGTGTATCATATAGGGATGCTAGACTAAGCTTTTCGTTGAGATGAAGCAAATGGTTTGTGTACAGGGACACTCAAAAGTATTCAAATATATTACGTCTGTGGGGGAAATTGCAGATAAGTACAGTTTAACATCTATAAACTGCACTAAACCAAATTAAACGAATATATATATATATATATATATATTGTGTAATAGAGATAGTCAACTGGCAAAAAAATTTTGTGTATGTAGAAGCCTCGCCTCGAGGGGGGGAAGTCTCCCCTCTAGGGGAGTAAATTTTCATGATGAGTATCTTTCAAAAGAGCTCGACAATACCTTTAAAACGAATGGTTGAACCATCGACCTGCGATAATTTAAAATAAAGTTACCATTTTTTTCATTTTTAACAAAAAAAAATATATATTTTTTAATGTATTATTGAGAATAAATTCCACTTTTTACTTTCTCTTACCCATAAGTTAGAGAAAGTATTGTTTTTGGGTCAAATTTTCGAACGCGAGATTTTGTTATATTTACACGTTTTGAGGTCACCTGAATACGCAAATCATGTTTTTAGCAAATGGTCTGTGTGTGTGTCTGTGTTTATGTCTGTGTGTATGTGTGTGTGTGTGTGTCTGTTATCAGCATATCTCAAGAACAAATAGTACTAGACATTCCAAACTTGGTATTCTAAATGTGTATCATATATAGATGCTACAGTAAGCTTTTCGTTAAGATCAAGCAAATGGTTCGTGTACAGGGACAATCAAGAGAATTCTAATACATTACGTCTATGGGGGAAATTGCAGGTAAATAGAGTTTAACGTCTATAGACTGCACTAAACCAAATGAAACGAATGTATATATTTTGTAATGGAGATAGTCAACTGGGAAAAAAAAAATTGTGTATGTAGGAGCCTCGCCTCCCCCCCCCCCCTGGGGGGGAAGTCCCCCCTCGAGGGGAGTAAATTTTCATGATGGGTATCTTTGAAAGGAGCTCGCCAGTACATTTAAAACGAATGGTTGAACCATCGATCTGCGATAATTTAAAACAAAGTTATCGATTTTTTTCCCTTTTAACGAAAAAAAAAAAAGAAACTTAGAAAAAAAAATCGTTTTTTTTTTTTTTTTTTTTTTTAATATTGAGAATAAAATGGACTTTTTTTGGATAATTAGTGTTATACTACTTCTCTAATATGGAAATCGTCTGCATTATCATAAAAGATATTTTTTTTAAATAATAATTTTAACAAATTATTTTTTAAAAACAGAATTATTTTTTAATAACCGAATTAAATTTTATATAAATCTAGGTGCATTAATGAAAGGGGGGCTGTAGCCCCCCTCACACAGAATTAATTATCATATAAAACTCTTCCGAAGCCTAATTTGAATTGTTTAACATAGGTTTACATAACACCGTTATCTTACCTCTTAATCTCCAACCAACATTTATAGTATTAAATTTCAGGGTAAGAGAAAGTCGTGTGAGTGACACACCAGATTATTTTTGGGATATTTAGTGTTATACTACTTCTCTAATATGGAAATCGTCTGAATTATCATAAAAGATCATTTTTTTAAATAATAATTTTAATAAATTATTTTTTAAAAACAGAATTATTTTTAATAACCGAATTAAATTCTATATAAATGTAGGTGCGTTAATGAAATGGGGGTTGAGGGGGGCAGTAGCCCCCTTCACACGCAACTAATTATCATATAGAACTCTTCCGAAGGCTAATTTGAATTGTTTAACAGAGGTTTACATAACAATACTCGTTATCTTACCTCTTAATCTCCAACCTGTATTTATAGTATTAAATTTCAGGGTAAGAAAAATTCGTGTAAGTGACACACCATATTATTTACATAGGAATTATTGCTAGTGCTCGAATAATTTTGCTGTCGACTGTATTTATACGTTTTGAGATCTCCTAAATCCAAAAAACACGTTTTTAGCGGTTGGACTGTGTTTGCGTCTGTGTGTGTGCCTGCCTGTTATCTGCATATCTCAATGACAAATAATAGCAGAAAGTCTAAATTGGTATTCTAAATGTGTATCATACAGGGATGCTACACTAAACTTTTCGTTCAAATCAAACAAATAGTTCGTGTACAGGGACACCCAAGAGAATTCAAATACATTACGTCTATGGGGGAAATTGCAGGTAAGTAGAGTTAAATGAAACGAATATATATATATATTATATGCGTAAAAACATGTTTCATGTAGAATATGGTATAGAAATCATTCATTGTTCGTTTACAGGGCTACACAAAAGAACTAGATTACAGTGCGACAATACTTGAAAATTGGTGGAAGTGTATTTCAAGTTGTGCCGTGTGTTATTAATATAAGATTATATTCATGTGCATCATATGGTGTGTACATAATTTGTAGAAGATGACAGAGCTGCCAATAACACTCCACTGAAAAAAAAAAAAAAAAAAAAAAAAAAAAAATTCGAGATATAATACCATTCTTGCTGATTCTGATGTAAAATGACCTCCTGTATCCGAATATAACTCCCATTTTGCCTAGCCACTCACCGTTTTCTAGATACACCACCCCCTCCCTCAATTTTTTTCCCTGTTCGATAATTTTATGACCATGAATTTGATTTAAAGAATGAAAAATAATTAATTTAACACCTAAAAATAAAAAATATATAAAGTACACACAGAAAAATAAATTGGTCACAGTGACCTGGCAAAATGCTCAACTGACAATACAGAATTGACTAACCAAAATAGCTGACTAGCCAAAAAGTGTACTTGCTGAACTAGTCACCAAAACTGAAAAGTGTACTTGCTGAACTAGTCTCCAAAACTAAAAAGTGTACTTGCTGAACTAGTCACCAAAACACTACTCCAGACTAGGAAGGTTAATATTATCAGACAAAGAAGGCTAGTCGACAATCATAATTATCTGACCAGGAAGGTTAGTCAACAACCGCAGTTTCAAAGACAAGGCATTTTAGTCAGAATCTACACTTGATTAAGAAAGTTAGTCAACAGATCTCAGGTATCTGACTAAGAAAGGTAGTCAATTTTCAAAGAATATTTGAAGAGGCAGGATAGTCAAGATTATTTGCCTGACTAACCTGTCTGGTAATATCTGAAGAGGAAAACGAGTCTCTATTTGATTAAGCTGCCTCATAATATTTGTGGAGGAAGATTAGTTAGGAAAAAAAAAAAAAATGACTAGCATGTCTCATAATATTTGAGATGATTCATACTTGCCAACATATCAGTTTTAAAAATCAGTAGATTTTATCGGGAAAAAAAAAAAAAAAAAAACAGTAGAGATTTTGTAAATTTAACGATAGAGACTGAATTTATATAAATATATAGTAGACAAAAAGAAAAATATATGAATATTTACAAAATATTTTCCATAATCTTTAAATAAAAATCACTCATCTTTCAAACGAAAACAAATAAAATATTGAGATTATGTGTATTAAAGAATTAATTTCAAATCCTAAAAATTAGGAAAAAAAAATATTGTCTATGATATTTACTTAAACACAAATTTTTACATTTATAGCAGATTTTGCTTCATTAAGAAAATAACAATTAAATTGTTATTCATAAAATTGTTAAACTAAATTTTCACTGCATTTAGAAATTAAAATGTTCTCCAGATTTTTATAAGATAATGAGGATCAAAATTCAGTTTTTAATTATCTTATCTGACTGAAAATACACTCACAATGATTATGTAAATATACTATTTAATTACAAAGCATTATTTACAAATCTAGTGTGAAAAACCACACGACTTCCATTACCCACTATTTCACGAATTATATGCATTTTTACTTTCATTATCCCACTACCGTAGGTAATGGAAGTATTGTATTCGGTCCAAAAATTCAATGTCGAGTTTTCGCTTGATTTACACGTTTTAAGGTCTCCTGAGTCCAAATCAGTAGTTTTTGGCAATAGTGTGTATGTGTGTGCATGTATGTATGTACGAACGAAATCTTCTGGTTACGATATCTCCTAAACTAATAGAGATAAAACTACGAAACTTCAGCATTGAGGCAGGTCTGGTGTACAGATGAAATTCTGGTGTACAGGCGCCCTGTATAAATAGCTTAATTTCAGGTCTCGCAAGTCGTGCCTTTAAAAACGGCTGTACGGATTATTTTCTAACTCGCTATAGTAACTCACTTTTAAATATGCTTTTGTATGTAATTATTGTTTTCCGTTCAATAATTGAGTACGCCAAGTTTTGGTAAAAGTTGGTACCTCAAAAACGGCTCTAACGATTTTCTTGAAAATTGTTGCATAAATCCATTTTAGATATCCTTTCTCATGTATTAAGTGGTTGTTACAGGAAAAATAACAGTCATCCTGATTAGGTAGGTCAGTTTTAGATCTCGGAAATTGGTGTTTGAAAAAATAACTCATTCCCCCCCCCCCCCCTTATTTTTTAACTCGCTATATAAATTCTGTTTTACATGTTTACATATGTATATATATATATATATATTTATACATACATGCATGCACACACACATACACGCACACATATTAGCTTTCATTATAGGAAATTTGTTTGGTGTCTACTTCGTTAGGTCAATTTTACGTGTTCGCTGAACACATTATTTCTAAAGAATGCATATAATACGTGTAATAGTGGGCAATGGAAGCCGTGTGGTTGTTTCACACCAGACTTTTTTTTTTTTTTTTTTGAGAAAATTGAGTTAAAATGGCGAGTTTGAAAAAAATCCGTAAAGATGTTTTTAAAGGAACGCGCTTGCGAGACCTGAAATTGAGTTATTTATACAGGACGCCTATCGATTTTCCTGAACTAAACAACTATATCATTCGAAAGGACTTCTAATAGAATGTTTATATAGCAAATTTGAAGAAAATCGTTAAAGCCGGTTTTGAGATACGGACTTACGGTCCCACTTCTGGTTTCTGATGTCCCACTTCCGGTTTTTCAATTTTTATCAACATTTGGAAAATGCATCTGTACACCAGACCTGTCTTAATTCTGAAGTTTTGTAGTTCTATCTTTATTAGTTTCGGAGATATGATAGCCTGGAGATTCCACACACACACACACACACACTTACCAATTGCCAAAACCACTTTTTTGGACTCAGGGGACCTTAAAACGTGTAAATCAGGTGAAATCTCGATATCGAATTTTTGGACCGAATACAATACTTCCAGAGCTGCCAACCTAATCCGGCAAATTGTTAGTACCGCCCCTTTTTCTACACCACTTAATTTTTAAAGCAATTTTCTTCAAATGTATTTACTATGAATTAAGAAGAAAAAACTCTAAGAAATGACTGGTGTAGAAAAAGGGGCGGTACTAACAATTTGCCGGATTAGGTTGTCAGCTCTGTAACTTCCATTACTTACGGTAGTAGGGTGATGGAAGTAAAAAATCCAAAAATTTAAGTTTGTTTTGAGTTAATTAAAATCAATATTGTAATTTTTACAAATACATTTAATAAGCCTCATTTCATTATTATATGTATTCTCTGTATATTTTCCTCTATATATTTTCCAGTAAAATTGCTCAATTTTACAATTTTTCTTGTAAGCTCCTAAAAACAGCAGACAAGTAGAAATAGCTAAAAAAAACGGTAGTCTACTGGTAAAAACAGTGGAGTTGGCAAGTAAGCAGATTAATCAAAATTTTAATTGGTTAAAATCCTTCATATTTTATGAAGAATAAGAGATTCGTGCTTGTTTGCAGGGGTTTTTGTAAAAGCATTGTTATTAGTCTTAACCTCTTTACTTTTGTAATTGTTTAATCTTTTCTCCCCTTTAAGGTGTTCAACCTTGAAAATACATTTAAAGAACTTTTCTGGAAAATATTACTTGTCTATCAATTAAAAAAAAAAATACTCATAGCTGCCAACTTCTTCAAATTATTCCGGAATGTTGTTAACATTCGCCCTTTTCATCATACCATATTCTTTCTAGAATAATCTTCTTTAGCATGTAATTACAATTAAATATGAAGAAAATTACTCCTCAAAGAATATGATTTGAAAAAAGGGCATTACTAACAACATTCCGGAATCAATTAAAAAAGTTAGCAGCAATGAATACTGGAAATTTAACAAACCACTAAAACAAAGAATTCGCTAGTTTAAATATTCTTCCCTGCCTTTATTTATTATTAACGCAAGCATTTATCCAACACCTTCTTATCAAGACCTTCCAAATGGATTGTGGCGCCACATGATTTAGTCCATTTTTTATGCCCATCCTCATAAATGGATTTAGAATTATTTTTAGAATTTATTATATTTAGAATTTATTTTTTTTTCTCCTCGGTGCTTTCGTTTTATACGCTGTGGTTACAAAAATAAATATAAACCTTTTTTTTTAAGTTACTTTTTTTAATATTACCCATTTCATTCCCAATTTTTTCCCTCCATAAAACAATAAATCTTATATTTAGTCATAAATTTATTTCAAAGGTAATATATATATATATATATATATATACATATATTTTAAATAGGAGTAATAGCAGAGTACGAATTAATAAAGCAACTGAGCGGTGTTTATTTATGTTTAATATAACCACTGATGCCATTAATAATCACAACTTTTCAATAAATAAAAATATGAAAATTTTGAGAAACATACATGTTGTAATTAGTTAAAATACAAATTATAAACATTAAAAAATAAAATAAAAAATGTTTCAAACACTTAATTTACTTAACCCTTTACATACCAAATCACCTTATTTTTGGAAAAATAGTTTGAAACTTTTTTATTATATTTCTTTTCTGAAAGAGAAACATCTCATATTAAATTTAGCTTACTTTTGCTTAACAATAGAGAAAGTTTAAATTATAGGGACTTCGAAGTTCCAATGAAAGCCTGTAGTAAATTTAGGCTATATTGAGGAATTTTTTTGGTAGGACTTTAAAGACCCCGTGGGATACAAAGGGTTAAGCCACCTGAATATATGCATATATTTTTTAAATAATGGATTTTTTCACCAATTTAAAATTATAAACAGGTACGACGATACAATGTATTGATATAGACAATATTAACGATATATGAGGTATAGAAGTTACAATGTACTAAATTATAAATAACATCAAACACCTTTTTTTTTTTTTATGGTGAGGGCATAGAATTTGCATTAAAAACATCTTTTACCGTATATAATAAGAATTTTTTTTTCCCTTTAATCATCTCTGTAAATTTTATGCACAGATAAATTTTAATATATAGCAATAATTTACAAGTATTTGATCATCCAAAATAACTCTCACTTACCTGATAACATACTTTCAACATTCTTTAGACCAACATTTTAAATAAGATTTTAAATCTCAAGATTTTAAATAGATTTATTTGCTTATTTAAATAAGAAACTAAGTAATTAAAATAAGACATAAAAGACAAAAATCAAGAAAAAAATAATTTTATTGAAAATTATAAATATGTTTCATGTACATAAAGAAGATTTTTCTATCATTTGCATAAAAATTAATCATAATAATAATATAAAAGCACAAATATCATTAGGTAATAAAACGTAATTTTTTTGCCTTGGCTTTTGCAATACTTCTCAAATTTTTTTAGTCATTATTTGGTAATTTTTTCCAACTGAATTATTTACAAATCTAAATAGCTCTTAAAAAAAAACGAAATATTTCCACAGGACTTTGTCTTCATGTACTTGGCTTTGATAGATATGATGGCAAATCACTGAAAATCGTAGGAATAGCACCATCTTTAACAATTGGTTTATTTCTTGGAACTTGATATAACTTTTCTTCTTTTTCATTAAAATATGTTACTGTTTGTATAATTTCACCAGGTTTAAAATGGAGCTCGCAAACCTTAAAATGAAAAAAAAAAAAAAGGTCATTAGGATGTCGCTAAGAAGTACGTTATATGAGGTGTAAATTTCACCTCATTGCATAGGTTGCATTTAGTTAGGAAGTTGCATATATCAAAACCTTTCTTAATCTATGCATAAATTATTATATACTCGTTTATAAATTTTTATGTGAAAACAGGGCACTTTGGAATCACCTAGGAGAGGCCTTCATCCTGCAGTGGATTGATAAAGGCTGAAATTGATAATGATGATACATATATATATTGTCATATTTCACTTACTTTATAATTCGTATGATTACTTTGGGTATGATTCGTATTCGTATGATTACTTACTACTTGATTACGCACGCAAAAGCTTTTTTTTTTAATCGATCTGGTTTAATAGATTTTTTTTTTAAATGAATATATTGCTGTTAGTACACTATTGTTAAACATATTTGGAAGCTGACAACCGTATTATAAATGCTATTTATATAATTTATGTATGTTCAAACAAATACGAAACGTCCAATACAGTACAGTCTATGGAAGGAATTTCTTTAAAGTGCCTTTTAACATATTTCCAGGGGTGCAGAATATGTCCGAACGCGCGAACGATGTTCGGGGGAAATTTTGAATATTTATTTTCTTAAAATAAAAATGAAAACGGAAATAAAAAAAGTTTGGTGTGAAACAACCACACGACTTCCATTATCCACTATTACACGTGTTATATGCACTTTTTGGAGTTAATGTGATCAGAAGACATAGAATTGACCTAATGAAATAGACAACTAAAAATTTTCCAGTAAGAGAAAGTTAATACAGCATAAAGACATATAAAACAGAGTTTACATAGCGAGTTTAAAAAAAGAAGAAAAAAGGTGGGGGGGTAGTTTTTTTAATTATTATTTTACTGTTTGAAACACCAGTTTCCAAGATCTAAAACAGATCTAACTGATCAGGATGACTATTAATTGTCCTGTAATAACCACGTAAAGCATGAGAAAGGATACCTAAAATGGGTTTATGTAACAATTTTCAAGGAAATCGTTAGAGCCATTTTTGAGATAGTGACTTGGCATGTTCAATTGTTGACCGGAAAACAACAATTACATACAAAAGTATATTTAAAAGAGGATTAATATTGCAACTTTGAAAAAAATACATACAGTCGTTTTGGAAGGAACCTGAAATTGAGCTATTCATACAGGACGCCTATCAATTGTCCTGAACTAACCAACTATATAAATCGAAAGGACATCTAATAGAGTGTTTATACAGTAACTTTGAAGAAAATCGTTGGAGCCGTTTTTGAGATACGGGTTTACGAACTCACTTCCGGTTTCGGATATCCCACTTCCTATTTTTCTAATTTTCACCAAAACTTAAAAAATTCATATGTTCACCAGACCTGTCTCAATTCTGAAGTTTCGTGATTCTATTTTTATTAGTTTAGGAGATATCATAGTCAGAGGACATCGACAAAAAACACATTTTTGGACTCAGGCGACCTTAAAAAGCATGTAAATCAGGTGAAATCTTGATATCGATTTTTTGGACCGAATACAATACTTCCATTACCTACGGCAGTCGGGTAATGGAGTAAAAATATACTGAAAAAACAAAATTTCTAATATTAAACAACAAATTGGCAGCTGTTTTCTTCAGTTACAAGTGTATTTTTTTTTTTTTTTTTTTGAAATACCTATTACTTACATCCCCTGCCCCCCCCCCACCCATAAAGTTAAGTATTTGAAGTTCGGTGATATATATTTAGTGATTCATTCAAGCTAGAGAAAATACCAAATCTCCAACTCTTTTTTTTTTTTTAATTGACTAAAATGCTACAAGAATAATAATCCAGTTCACATAAATAAACAAACACTTTAATGACCGGGGAGAAGGGAAGATAGAAATAGTAAAAACATTTTTTTTTTTTTTTTTCATAGTTTTGAGTCTGATTCAGTTTCGATTGTGCAATCAATTGCCCCTCCCCCCCCCTTTCTCGCAACCAAATTCCGCGCGTACACACACAAAATAATAATAATATTAAGAATAATAAATAAAACAGAAGAAAGAAAGAAAAAGCACTTGAGCAGTTAGCTGTGAGTGACAAAACGTAAATTTTTGAATGAGTTGGTTCTTTTTGTGTCTTAAATTTTAGTTTTCACATAAGAATTTTAACACTTAGTTAAAACTTCTGTTGTTCTTTTATGGATGTTTATAGAAGCCCAATCATTTCATATTAATTGTTATTAATCTAAACTTATGCTTAATCTTTTTTATATTATTTTTACTTTCTTCTATATGTAATATAGAGAAAGTATTGGATTCGTAAAAATTTTCGACCTCGGGTTTTTGATGAATCTACACGTTTTGAGAGCTGTAGAACACGATTTGACCATTTTTAGAAAATGTCTGTCTGTCTGTCTGTGTGTGTGTGTGACAAAATTTTGTGGCAACTGTATCTCAAGAACTACTGCACAGAATTTCATACAAATTGGTATGTAGTTGCACCTTGACATAAATTAGTGCCTATCAACTTTTGGTAAAAATTGTCTTACAGGTTGCGTTGCCATCCCGCTTTTTCTAAATTTTTAACATGGTGATATAGGACAAAATTTTGTATAAATGTGCATAAAGAGAATTATTTTTTAGTAATCATTATGAAATTTCCAAGAATTATTTATAATAGAGATAGTCAACTGGGAAAATTTTTTTTGTATGCGTAGGAGCCTCGCCACCCCCCCTGGGGGGGAAGTCCCCCCTCGAGGGGAGTAAATTTTCAAGATGGGTATCTTTCGAAAGGTCTCGTCAATACCTTTAAAACGAATGGTTGAACTATAAATCTGTGATAATTTAAAACAAAGTTATTGATTTTTTTTACTTTTAACAAAAAAAAAAAAAAAAGAAAAAAATCGTTTTTTTTTTTTTTTTTTAACGAAATTTAACCAGACTTGGTATTTAGTTGGCCCCTGACATAAACTGAGGCTGATAGATTTGGGGATCAATCGCTCAACAGGTGGCGCTGTGATCGTATTTTTTCTAAACTTTTAACATGACAGTGGGGGGGGGGGGGTGTAAATTTTCAAGATCGGTATCTTTCGAAAGGTCTCGTCAATACCTTTAAAACGAATGGTTGAACTATAAATATGTGGTAATTTAAAACAAAGTTATCGATTTTTTTTACTTTTAACAAAAAAAAAACTTAGAAAAACTAGTATGTTGTGGCCACCACAAGACTTTCTTCTATATTTTCCTATACAAATTCACGCAGTAAGAATATTAAAAAAAAAAAAAAAAAAAAAAAAAAAACGATTTTTTTCAAAGTTTCTTTTTCGTTAAAAGTAAATTATTTTGCATTACAGTTAGACACATACTATTCTTTAGTTTTTTTTTTTTTTTTTTTTTTTTTGTATTCAATAGAAGAAAGCATTGGATTCGTAAACATTTTCGATTTTCGGTTTTTGATGGATTTACGCGTTTTGAGAACTCGAGAACATGTTTTGACAATAGAAAATGTTTGTATGTGACAAAAAGTTTTGTGGCGACTGTATCTCAGGAACTACTGCACAGAATTGCATATAAATTAATATACGGATGCACCTTGACATAAATTAGTGTCTATCAACTTTTGGTGCCAATCGCTCAACAGATGACGCTGCTCTACAGCAATTTCAGAAAAGGCTATATCTTAGAAACTAATGCACGAAATTGCATATTAATTTATACGCAGATGCGCCTTTTCATAAGTTAGTGTCTACCAACTTCTGGTGCCAATTGCACGACAGGTGGCATTGTTATACATCGATTTCTGCAATTTCAGGGAAGGCTCTATTTTAGGAACTACTGCACAGAATTGCATATAAAATTATATGTAGATGCACCTTAACATAAATTATTAGTTTATGTCAACTTTTAGTGCTAATCGCTCAACAGGTGAAGCTGCTATACAGCTATTTTTACAATTTAAGGGTTATATCTCAGGTTCTAATGCGTATAATTGAACAATATTTAATGTATAAAAAGGCCATTAAGAGACGTAATGTTTATTAAATTGGGTGTATATAGGCGATATGTGGCGCTGTTATACTGCAATTTTCCCCGTGATCATCTGTACGGTAAAAATTTACTTCCGTTGAACCTTTAGACTACCTCTGTGATATGAAAATCGTCTGCATTAATAATAAATAAAAATAAAAATAAAAAATAATTTCCATTGCATGATTTTATATAGGAAAAGGTAGAAGGAAGTTAGTTTTGTGGTGGCATCAACATGACATTTTTTTCTTTTTTTTTTTTTTTGTCCCCGGGAGAAAAAAGGCAGGCTTGAAACTCTTATACTTTTTTTTTTTTTGTAATGATACATATCAACAAATGTCTGATAGCTGCTGATTCTGTCATTCAGCTTTTGAGCACTATTTTCTCAGACTATATGACTCGTTTTGTCGAAGGTTAAAATCATTTTGTATCTTTATAGTAATTTGTCTCATTTTTATAGCATATAACTTATATTTTTCCAGTTTGTTCAGTGAAACAAATAACATGAAATTAAGTACATATTTTTAACAAGATACCTTTGTTTATAACGAATACTTAATAGTATCTAATAATTTAAACTCATATTATTTTTGATTAAATTTATTCTAAAGGAAAATATATATATATATGATATCAAAATTTTAATAACTAAAAATATCAACCTTTAAAAACAATCATCAATCATTTGAATGAAACAAGTGACATGAAGTTAAATCTATTTATATTTTAACTAAGACATCTATTATTTATCGCTAATAATTAATATTGTACACAAGAACAATTTAAAAATTGAGAAAAGAATATAGTATGTGATATTAAATTCATATCATTTTTGCTCAAATTTGTTCTGAAAAAATTGTTATCAAACATTTAATAATAAATGAAGACATTTTTTATTACATGCAATTATCAACCATTTCCCAAAAATATTTAAATTATAAAGATATATTTATTTATTTAGAACTGGAAAAAATAAATAAATAAATAAATAAAAAATAGAACAAATAACAGATAAACGAGGAACCTTTTAATTTTTTTAATTCATCTCATTAAAAATTTTAAATATAAAAAAGTATGAATATTATTCTTGTTCGGAGATAAGATAGATAAAATGCAGCAAAAGATAATTTAAAAACATACCTTATAATTCGGAGTTATTCAAAATCCTTATAAATAGCATTTTTCCATATCTTTTTTGAATTTTTATCTCTTGGAATCCAAATACCTTCTGAACCACCTTTAAGGGAAAATAAAGCGTTACTATTCTGTGTATAAAAAATATAAATATGAGCTTAATGTTAAAAATATATGTAAAAAACTATAGTTCAGACAAATTAAAATACTTATTTTTATAATACAACAATACGCAAAACTAAGATTTATAATAACGTATTTTAAAATTTATACGTTTTAAACAACTTTATAAATTAAAACAAATTCTAAATACCAGTGATATTGTTAGAAGATTGCTAAAGCTTAGAATTTTACAATTTACTATTCTAACAAAGCTTTACAATAAATATATATATATATATACACACAATAAATAAAGTATTTAGCACTTACTTTTGACCGTAAACTCGATTCGCAGATAATTAAAATCTCTCGGTCTATTTCTAAAATGAAAATTATCACAAATATGGAAATGGAACCGAAACAACATCAACGGATCCACGATTTCAGACTTCTAAGTATTTGGATTTCGAATTCTGCGATTGCATTATCCCGCCAAATTTGATAGGTTAAATTATTCGATTTCGGTTGACTAACTCAAGTTGTCAGAAGGAGACAAAAAAAAAAAAAATAAATAAAAAAAAATAAACAAAAAAATAAAAAAATAATAATGCTGAGCTTTTGGACTAGCCAAACAAATTTTTCTTAGTCAATTGACAAAACAGGAACAATTTATTTTTATTCTCTCATCTGACTAACCGGTCAAATTTGAGGAAAATGAAAACTGTACCTGGGAAATTAGTCATCTGACAAGTTTTAAAGGCAAAACGGATCATCAGACGAAACACATTAAAGATACATGGTAAAATAAAACGACTTTTGTGTCTCGTGACTAAATGGGATTGTCAGGTAGTGGTTTGATTGTTTAAAATGTTGCGTAATTTTGTGCAAATTTGTCAATATACTAGGAAGACGTGTACTATGACAAAGATAACACGTTTCTTGACACGTTTCGATTTTCCATTTTTCTGTGTGTATAAATATGAAGTAAAAATATTACTTACAAACTTTGAATAAACACCATAAAGTGCAATAAGCTCGCAACAATTGTTTCGGGTCGGAAAAACACACGACCCTTCATCAGGCGAATGAAGTAAGCACGAGTGCTGCAGTCAAAGCGGCAACGCTTTGACTGCCGCTTTGCGTTACCGCTTTGACTGCAGCACTCGTGCTTACTTCATTCGCCTGATGAAGGGTCGTGTGTTTTTCCGACCCGAAACAATTGTTGCGAGCTTATTGCATTTTATGGTGTTTATTCAAAGTTTGTAAGTAATATTTTTTACAACGCCAGTTTTGTGGTGCTTTTTTATTAAATGAAGTAAAAATATAATGCATAATTTCAGTGGCAAATACTTCTCCCCCCCCCCCCCCCAATTTTTCACTTGTCGCAAATATCCATGTTTTGGACTTTTCCAACTCTGTAGCCCCTCAGAAAATATTCAATGGTTAAAATAATCCTCCCCCATCCTAAATATCAAACTTATATCTATAAAGTCACCGAAAAATGATAAAAATAGGGGACTATTCATAAAAAACGGTGGGTGATAGGGCAAAATGGGCGTCATATTCGGCTTCAGGCGGTCATTTTACATAAGAATATGCTGAAATGGTGTCAGAAGCAATTTTCATGCCGAGCAGTGTAATTAGGCGAGTATGTATATTTATATATATATATTAATGCAATTAGTGGAAGTGCATTACTATAATATTTTACCACGTTCAGGAAAACTGCTCAGGAATTGAAGTTAATTCCTCATAGTCATATGGTTAATAATGTATTTTTTAAGCTAAATATTCTTTTTTTTTTTTTTTTTTTTTTTTTTGTATATTTACACGTTATTTTGAGGCTTTCTGAATACTGAAGTCAAGTTTTTAATTTGGATCTTTGTCTGCGTCTGTTAGAGTAAACTAAAAACAAATAATTTTTGGCGATACAAATGATGCATTTTGAAGTTAATACGTTTGTTGCTAGAGAAGTTTGTTCAAGACTGATAAGTTTCTAGGAATGCGTGTGAAAGTTGTCTGAATAATTTTAAGTGAACTTTTGAATTTGATAACAGATTTGAATTCTATATAAATGTACGTACAATAATGAAATGAGAAGTGAAGGGGCGTTATGCCACCTCACATAAAATTATTTGCCAAATAAGCTGTTCCAAAGCCTAATTTGAATTGTTTTAACATATGTTTACATAACAGTAGTCGTTATCTTACCCCTTAATCTACAATCAGCATTTATAGTATTAAATTTCAGGGCAAGAGAAAGTCGTGTCAGTGACACATCAGATTATTTGTAATATAAAACCATCAATGCACATTGACAATACTTGAAAGTTTGCAACAGTCAAATCCACAATATTCGAAAATTATTTTATTCAGTTTATTATGGTGAGTTCAAATAGAAATGGTGTTTCACATTCCTTTCCTCTATATATTATATTAACTTGTAATTAAATTAAAATTTTCACTGAAGTGCATGCTAAATTAATATATTAAAAAATATATATATATTAAGGTAATCAAATACGAATTTTAATGATAAATAAATTATTATTATTTTTTTTTTTTAATGTTTAATTAACTTCGTATTTTTAGATAATTTATCCCAAGGGATTTCTATATGTGTAATTCGATTGAATTATTCTATCATTCTTCTAAAATTTAATTTTTGAAACAATCTAATGCGAGTTATCTTTAATATGAAAATTCTAATTTAAGTTATCTAACGGAACGCGAAATAATGTTTGAAATTCATTAAGAGTATTAATTTTATAATTTTTCAAAAGCTGAAACAAGCGTTAATCATCATTTCAATTTTTGTGTAATTGTAATACGATTTTTTAAAAAAATTATGATTTGTTGAAACTGGCTCATTTTTTATTTGTAATAAAACATTTTAAAAGGTATATGTCCCCTTAAATAACAAGAAAAAAAAAAAAAAAGTTTTTTTTTTTTTAATTTATTTATTATGTTTTTTTTTTTTTTTTTTTTTTCCCAGAGTCTTTATATTTCACAGGGAGCAGCCCCCGCTCATTACTCTTGGAGCGATGTAGAGCGCTTCTAAGGGGACTACTCGCAATTTATTTAAAAACTCAAAAAAAAAAAAAAAAAAAAAAAAAAAAAATTACAAAATTCGCCGGCAGTGGGTGATGATTCAGAAGTTAAAATTGCCGGTATGCCCCACGCAATAGGTGGCATGAAGTATTAAAAACATTTCAGTGAATGGTTGACATTTCAGAAGTAAGTTCCTTGCATGGCTGTAGTAAAATTTACCTCCCGGGTTATTTACCTTACGCGACACAGGGCATGGTGGCACTGAACTTCAGATAAAACGTTGAATTTTTGTCTTAGAAGAAGATACAGGAGCTTTGTTTAATCATTATTCTGGTGGGAAATTTCTCTTGATGTATAAATAGGGCAAGTAGGTAAATAATTAATCTGTTAAACTTCAGATATTCATTAAGATTTCGAATATTTTATTTAGTTTTATCAGCAAACTTTTTCTGAAAAGGATGTTTTCCAACCAATCAGAAGGTCTTGGTATTGGGTTTCTTATATGGTAGGCTGATGTGAGATTACAAGAAAAATAATAGTGGTTGGGAGTTTCCTCCTACCCACAAGGTCCAGACCAGAAATTTTCGCTCACTCACGAAATATATCCAGTCGCTTAGAGCTCAGTCCCTAAAGTGCAATCACTCAGAATAGGTATCTGAATAACTCTGAATCGCAGAGACTACATACTGTTTAGCAAAAATCAACTCACTTGTATTAATAACTTTTGGCGATGAATCCATTGAGAATCCCATGGTAAGCTCGAGATCTATGTTCGAAACATCGGGAACCCTAAACTACCATTTTTCACCAAACTTGGTCGCCCACTCGCCAAGTTTGTCACCTAGACTGACCCAACTGGACGTGAATGATCTGTCCTTTTATTTTCACTTTGTCTGTAAAACTACTTTCATTGTAACAGTACAATTGATGCAGGAAAAAGACTAAATCCCTTGTAACAATATGCTAGGAGCACTATTTCTGCCGTATTTTAGACAACTAATGTTTCTATGGTTATATATGCTTCCCATTAAACATACCTTTATTTAGTTACTTAAATACGAATTTGAATTAACCAAATATTTCTACCCGACAGCGTGCAAGTGCAGTTACACACAGCAGCTCCTTTATTTGTATGTTAAATTAGTGTAGTGATTGGTATATAAAAAAATAAAAAAATAAACATTATCGTGCTACACAACTTTGTTATATCTCTACCTTGGCGGCTTTTGAATTTTTGTCGCCATATTAGCAATTTTTTTTTTTTTTTTTTTTTTTTTGTATAATTTCTTGCATAAAAGTAGAAACCTTTTTATCGGACACCTTTGCGTTAATATATAAGAAAACTTCATATTCTGTTTATTTTATTAAGAGTTTTTAGGTTTAAAATAGTGCTTGCTGAAATAAATTTTCTATTTTTAAAACGGCGTTTTTTCCCTATAAAATTATCAACTCAGATAAAAATAGGTCATTTATGTGACTACTATTTCGGTTTATTTTTTATTTTTTTATTTTTGTAATATTTTATAATTTTTATATTTTTGATGCGCTACCTAGATTAAAATCGCTGTTACTAAATTAAACTTCTTGGCGAAAAATGTTCGGTGTACTTCAACGCAAAAATTTAAAAAATCGCCCAGGAGGTTCTATAAATATAACTGATTTTAGTACAACATATATTAACATCGTAAACTATACTAGCACTTTATCAATGTGTAAAAAAAAAAATTATAAAGTGATAATGACGTCAATTTTTGTGAGATGCATAATTTATTTTTTTATAATTTTTTATTGTTCTCGTTTAGATCATAGATATAGTAATAAGACATAGATTGATCATGGAGGGAGAAAAAGTGATTCCTTTTTACTCCGAGAAAGACAGCCATTTTGACCAGTTAATGGCCGTCTTTCTCCGAGTGAAGACACACAGATAATTTAGCAAATAAAATTTATGAATAATTTATGTACTAAAGGTGAATGAAAAACTGCAGGTGCAATTTCAAATTCATTTTTCTTTTTCTTTTTCTTAATTTCTTTCTTCTTTTTTTTAACTATATTTATTAATTTAGTTAATATTTAAAGTTAAACGCTTTTTATATACTAAAACTAACGTTCTTTAACTGTGCCGCTGCTAACTATATTCAAAAGAATTTTGAAAATTCTATATTACTTACTAATATAAAATCTTAAAAAATATCGAACTTTAAAAAAAGTATTCCATTAAAAACCAAAACAGTTTTTATTCCCTAACAATAACAAAGCAACTGATTATATAAAATATATTTTTTATAATTTAGTCAAATATAATTTACTTTTATAACTTATTCCATTTCTTCTCATAAATTTAATAGAAGAATTAAAAGACGCAATATTTCGCAATTTGGAAAATTCATCAACATTCTATTCTATTACAATTGCAATACCAGTTAACGGCTGATACCAAAAAATGTTTTCGGCATCAAAAATCTTTGCATGATAACATGGGGATGAGAGATCCTAGATCTACATAAATTCTATGGTTTATATAAATGTATTTATTTTCCTGTTGCAAGGGGAAAAAAAAAGAACTCGTAAATTTTTTTGGCAACAATTAAATTATGGATAAAATTTAAATGGCTAATTTTTTGCTATTAATAGATTATTATTATTTTCATATTTTTATTAATTAAAAGAAAACTAATAAAAAATTCGAAAATCTGACATCGATGTGCACAATGACCCTTTGGGGGGCACCTTTGTGTTAAATCACGTGACTGTACGAGCTACCGTTTTCGAGAACAGTGAAACACATATATATATATATATATACAAATATTGCTCCCTTAATAGTATAAGATGTAATCTGTCGTTCTGTATGGTTATATATATAATTCAATTCCTTAAAAAAAAATAAAATAAAAAAAAAAAGAAAGAAAGAAAGAAAAGAAAAGTATATAATGAAAATTTCTAGAACGATAGTTATAATTTATATTACTAGGGGGCTCTGCTCACTACTCCCCCCGACTAGCTTCACTTAATAACACCTGCGGCGCTCTGCCCTCTATTCGTTTCCTTACCTTTCACTGAACAGGAAAATTAATACTGCATAAAACAAGAAAAAATAAAAATAAAAAGTAAGTCCTTCCGTCTCATTCGGAATGGTAGGTTGATTTCTTTTTCCTCATTAAGTAGCCGTCATTTTGTTTGAAAATGGCGGCTCAAAATTATTAATGGACTTGGTAGAAATATTGATGTAGGCTATGTACATATGGAGTTTTAAGCAAATCGGTTCAAAAATACCTTTTTATGTGAATTTAAAATTTTCAAGCGGCCGGCACTTAGAAACAATATGGCAGGCCAAGTTGGCAAACAAATATATCAAATGCATTTGTGAGATAAGTCTACTGAGCAAATTTAGTTCGAATTAATTCAGAATCTCAAAAGTCATCGAGTTGAAAAATTAAGTGGTCACCATTTGGTTCAAAATGTCGGAGAAAGTTGCTCAGTGAACTAATCCAAGATATTTGTAAGATAAGTCCACTGTCCAACTTTGGTTCGAATAAATTCAGTATTTCAAAAGTTATCGCGATAACAAAATCTCTAGTGGCAGTGTTCAGTTCAAGTGGACGCAACATGGAAACAAACTTGCCCACCTAAATAATAGTTGTTTGAATGATAAATCAATTTTTCAACTTTTATTTGAATTGATTAAGTATTTCAAAAGTTACCGTGATAACAAATTTTCAAGTGGCCGCCACGTGGAAACAATATAATGGAGCAATTTGCTCAGTAAACTCATTCAAGATATTTTAAGCATAGGTTCACTATCCAACTTTGGTTCGAATCAGTGCAGTGTTTCAAAAGTTGTTGTTATGGCAAATTTTCAAGTGACAGTCTAAGTGGCTACAACATGGAAACAAAATGGCGAAGCAACTGCCCAGCGAAAACATCCAAGATATTTGTATGATAAGTTCATTGTCCAGCTTTAGTTCAAATTAAATCAGTATTTAAAAAATTATCGTGATAAGAAATTTTCAAGTCGCACCATGATTTCAAGTGGACACCACTTGGGAAAAAAGCGGAGTGAGATGCCCGGCGAACTTATCTGAGATATTTCAATGATAAATCCACTACCCAAATTTGATGCGAACTAATTCAGTATTACAAAAGTTATCATAATGACAATTTTTCAAGTGGCCGCCACTTGGAATTAAAATTGCAGACCAAGTGACCAAGTGAACTTATCCAAGCTATTTGAACCATAAATTCACTATTCAACTTTTGTTTAGTATTTTAAAAGTTTCACTTAATGGCATATTTTCAAGTGGCCGTAACTTGGAAACAAGATGACAAAACATGTTGCCCAGTGAACACATCCAAGAACCCAATTATATGATAATATCACTGTCCAACTTTGGTTCGAATTGAATCAGAATTTAAAAAGTTGTCAAGTTTTCAAGTGGCCTGCCCTTGAAAACCAAATGGCAGAGCAACTTGATTAGCAAACTCATCCAAGATATTTATAAGATAAGTTCACTGTCCAAATTTACTAGTTCGATTTGGAATATTACTTCGGAAGTTCTCGTGATTTTATATTTTCAAGTGGTAGCCTGATTTCAAGTGGCACCGCTTAACTTAAGATATCCACCCCTTTGTTAAAAATGGTAGATAAAGTTTATTAATGAACTTGATGGAGACACTTATATGGTCTATGTTTGCATAAAAATTCAAAGAAATTCAGAATACGCTTTTTACAATGTGAATTTGAAATTTTCAAGTGGTCTCCACTTGAAAACAAAATGGCAGAGCAACTTGATTAACAAACTCATCCAAGATATTAGGAGCTTTTTATATGAAATTGACTTTGTCGTCGTGTCTTCGTGTCACGCTAGTAAACAATTAAAGTAAATATAAGCCCTTCCGTTGGTGGCTCCGTGGCTCAGTTGGTTAGAGCGTGACGTTAATAAAGCGGTGGTCGAGAGTTCGGTCCCCGGAAGGTCCGGCGTGTTAATTTTTAAGGATAATTAGTAGAAGGTGTGTCAATTGGTAAAAGAAAATTTTTCGTTGACTACACAATATCTTAAGAATTTTCAATGAGTTTTATTAAGAAGTTTTTTCTTTTTTTTTAGATATTAGAAAACACAAAATATTTTAGATATTAAAGAATCTCAAGATAAAAAGTTTCAAGTACAAATTACATTAATTTTTTATATATATATATATATATATATATATATTATATATTATTATATGAAGTTGAACTTGTCACCGCGGTTTCTGTCACGCTAAAAAAGAAGACACTTCCATTAAAAAAAAAAAAAAGTAAGCAATTCATTGTATTACTATCTATTAATGGCTCAGTTGGTTAGAGCGTCATGTTAATTTTTCAAATAATTAATAGAAAAGGTGTCATTTGATAAAAGGAAATATTTCGTTGTGTACACAGTATCTTTTTGAAGATTTTTTTAAATAAATTTTTATCTAGTGACTAAAAAGCACAAAATAAAAATTTAAATAAAAACAAATAAATAAATAAATAATTTTTTAGAAGCTTTTTATTGAAATTCGGTTTCGTTATCGCGTCTTCATGTCACGCTAATAAATAAGGCACCTCAACTTTAAAGTAAATGTCAGCAGTCCTTATAGTCGCTCGTTGGCTCAGTTGGTTAGAGCGTCAAGTTGCTAATACGATGGTGGTGAGTTCCATCCCCGAAGGATCCATGTGTTAAATTTTTCAGGTAATTAATAGAAAATGTGTCAATTGATAAAAGAAATTTGTTCATTGTCTACAGAGAATTTTTGAAGAGTTTTTTTAAGAAGCTTTTTTTTAGATACTAAAAAGCATAAAATAAAAAGTTAAATATATATAAGCTTTTATAAGCTTTTTATTGAAATTTGATTTTTATCATCGTGTCTTTGTGCCATTCTGAATAGAAGGCGCCTCCACTTTAATGTAAATTTAAACAATCCTTTTCGACGCTCGTTAGCGCATTTGGTTAGAGCATCATGGTGATAACGTGATGCTCGTGGGTTCGATCCTCACAAGCCGATGTGTTTCTTTTTTGCAGATAATTAATAGAAACGATGTTAATTGATAAAAGAAAATCTTTCATTGTCTGCACAGTGTCCTAAGAAATTTTGATAGTTTTTTAAAGAAGCTTTTTTTTTTTTTTTTTTTTTTTTTTTTTTGAGTTACTAAACGCACAAAATAAAAATTTCAGTAAAAATATAAATAAATAAATAAAAACAACACTGAAAGTTTTTATTATTGTGGAGCCTTAAAAAGGCTAAAATGAAAATTTGTTCTTGCAGAGACATGCTATAAAATCATAAAAGTTTCAACAACAAGAAAATTTTAAAGAAAAATATAAATATTTCACTTTTGCAAAACATGCAAAAATTTAAATATTTCAAATATTTTAAAAAGAATTCGAGAACAATATTCCTTTTTACTTTCTTCTATATGTAATATAGAGAAAGTATTGGATTCGCGAAAATTTTCGACCTCCGTTTTTTGACGGATCTACACGTTTTGGGGTGTCCTGAACACGAATTGATAGTTTTTAAAAAATGTCTGTCTGTCTGTCTGTGTGTGTGTCTGTGGTTTAGTGTTTTCACCGTATCTCACGAACCAATGAATGAAATTCAACCAAACTTGGTATATAGTTGGACCCTGGCGGGGAATTGTGCTGATTAGATTTGGGGATCAATAGCCCAGCAGGTGGCGCTGTGATCGCATTTTATGTAAATTTTTAACATGGCAGTATAGGACAAATTTTCGTATTTTTCACCGTATCTCACGAACCAATGAATGAAATTCAACCAAACTTGGTATATAGTTGGAACCTGACAGGGCATGGTGCTGATTAGATTTGGGGATCAATCGTCCAGCAGGTGGCGCTGTGATCGCAAAATTTCGCATTTTTCACCGTATCTCACGAACCGATGAATGAAATTGAACCAAATTTGGTGTATAGTTGGACCCTGACATGGAAAGGGTCTGATTAGATTTTGGGATCAATAGCTCAACAGGTGGCGCTGTGATCGCATTTTATGCAATTTCTTAACATGGCATCATAGGACGAAATTCCGTATAAATGGGCATAATGAGAGTTATTTTAAACTTGTGATTGTAAAATTAATATGAATTATTGATAATAGTAGTAGTTAACTAGGAAAAAAATTTTGTGCATGTGGGGGCATCGGTTCCCCCCCCCGGGGGGGCAAAGTTTCAAGATGGGTATCTTTCGAAAGGTCTCGTCAATACCTTTGAAACGATAATGGTTGAACCATAAATCTGTGATAATTTAAAACAAAGTTATCGATTTTTTTTTACTTTTAACGAAAAAAAACTTAGAAAAAAAAATCGTATTATTATTATTTTTTTTAAACGAAATTTTACCAAACTTGGTATTTAGTTGGTCCCCGACATAAACTGGTGCTGATTATATTTGGGGATCAATAGCTCAACAGGTGGCGTTGTGATAGCATTTTATCTAAATTTTTAACATGGCAGTATAGGACAAAAATTCGTATAAATGTGCATAATATGAGTTATTTTACACTTGTATTTGTAAAATTAATATGAATTATTAATAATAGTAGTATGTAACTATGAAAAAAATTTTGTGCATGGGGGGGGGGGGGCACCGCTTCCCCCCCCTAGGGGGAAATACCCCCCCAGGGGGTAAATTTTCACAATGGGTATCTTTCGAAAGATCTCGTTGATAATAGTAGTAGTTAACTAGGAAAAAAATTTTGTGCATGTGGGGGCATCGGTTCCCCCCCCCCCCTCCGGGGGGGAAATGTTTCAAGATGGGTATCTTTCGAAAGTTCTAGTCAATACCTTTAAAACGAATGGTTGAACCATAAATTTGTGATAATTTAAAACAAAGTTATCGATTTTTTTTACTTTTAACGAAAAAAAACTTAGAAAAAAAAATCGTATTATTATTTTTTTTTTAAACGAAATTTTACCAAACTTGGTATTTAGTTGGTCCCCGACATAAACTGGTGCTGATTATATTTGGGGATCAATAGCTCAACAGGTGGCGCTGTGATAGCATTTTATCTAAATTTTTAACATGGCAGTATATGACAAAAATTAGTATAAATGTGCATAATAAGAGTTATTTTAAACTTGTGATTGTAAAATTAATATGAATTATTGATAATAGTAGTATGTAACTAGGAAAAAAATTTTGTGCATGGGGGGGCATCGCTTCCCCCACTGGGGGGAAGTACCCCCCCGGGGGGGTACATTTTGAAGATGGGTATCATTCGAAAGATCTCGTCAATACCTTTAAAACGAATGGTTGAAATATAAATCTGTGATAATTTAAAACAAAGTTCTCGATTTTTTTTACTTTTAACAAAAAAAAAAAAAAAAAGTAGAAAAAAATTCGTAATTTTTTTTTTTTATTAAATATTGTTACTGATTGAATATGTATTACTTTTAACAAAAAAAAAAAAAAAAAAAAACTTAGAAAAAAAAAATCGTATATATATATATTTTTTTTTATATTGTTACTGATTGAATATGTATAGGAAAATATAGAAGAAAGTCTTGTGGTGGCCACAACATACTAGTTTTATAAGTATTTGTTAGATTTTTCTAGAATGTTCTATGATTTTTCTTGACAGCTATTAGACTTTTGGTTAGAGCGTCATGCTGATAACGTGATGATCCCGGATTCGGTCCTTGAAAGACGATATAGTACTATTTTTGCAGATAAATAATCGAAAAAAAAATGCCAATTGATAGACGAAAATCTTCCGTTGTCTACAAAATTTCCTCAGAAATTTTAATTAGTTTTTTTAAGAAGCTTTTTCCTTTTTTGTAACTAAAAAGCACAGAATAAAATTTAAGCAAAAAATCATCCTTTAAAGTTAGAAGCTTTTAGTTGGTCGATTTCTAAAGAAATCAACCTAATATGGAAATACCCATATTCAATGGCAAATTGAAATACATAATATTTAATACCTTTTTTTTTTTTTTTTTTTTTTTTGTAATGAAATTATATGCAAAAAATCAGTAATTTTTTATCAGAAAAGAAAGGAATTCGTAATATCTAGATAATTTTGTATTATAGATATAATCTATGAACCCCTTGGCGACATTTAAGTTTTTGTCACTATTTGGCGATGGATAATTTAGTAGAATTGCTTGTTAATTAAAAGAAAAAAAAGAGCCTTTTAATTAAATTAGAATAAACTTTAAAAAAAAAAAAAAAAAAATTAGAACCTGTTTTCTCTAATGCCCGTATTTTTTACTATTGAATTTTTTTCGTTAATTTATGACAGTATATAATACTCTCTGTATATTTTTATTGTACTGCAAGATAATAATTTTAGAAATTCGAAAAAGAGAAAAAGTTTATTATTATTAATATTTTTATTTGGGAAAACTTCCTGAAACTTCAATTATTCTCTTCGGCACTGGGCAAATAATTAAGAATTATAATTATCTGAAAACAAGTCATTGTAATTACTCTATGGATTATTTTTAAAATAAGTTTAAGTGAACTCGGCCATCCAGGTACGTTTATTTAATGGATACTCTGGAAACAGTTGAATAAAACTGTTCTTTGTACAATAGTTATCACACGCAAAAATGTTAATGTTGTGATGTTCACATCAGATTTCTTTCATTAAGATTTTTTGTAACAATTCAAAGACACGAAAGTATTTGGCAAGTAAACAAGCAAGTAGATTCCAGTCCATGACTGCATATATAATTCTTGTCTAATTTTTGTATTATTGTTATTATTATTTATTATTATTTTTATTATTATTATTAAGTCTATTTATTTACTTATTTATTTTTATTTTTATTTTATTTATTTATTTATTTATTATATTTATTTTCATTTTTTCAATACGAGTGAATTCGTTCTAAGGCAGATGATATTTGTGTGTATCGAACTATTTGGTATACAAAGACGTAGGTTCCATACCAGAGTCCTGCGCGGGCCGAGTAAACTTCGTCGGCACCCGACCCTTAGAAAGACTTTCGACCCGCATCCCGCAAAAATATAGCATTCAATTTATATTATATAAGAAACTGAATTAAAATTCTATTTCACTAAATACCGTTATATTATTGAACATATATTTTAAAGAAATAATTAAAACATAAATATTACAAAAATATACATTAGAACTAGTGTATAATTAAAATTATATTAAAACTAACTAGTCTAATTATAAACAAAACTTTAGTGAATAATATGAAAAATTCCTTGTGTATTATACTTACTTTTAAAAAATTCACCATTTTAATAGTCTCAGTATTTAAAAAAAAGTGAAATAAGCAACCGAATATACGTTGGAAGGCAAATAATTTTCCGATATATCGTTTTAAACGTCAAGTATTAATAATTATGCATTTTTTCATTACGAATTAAACTTATTGTCATGAGTCATGTTGTTTTAAAATGCTACGAAAGAATAGAATGTTATGCAATCTCTGCATTCAAAAGATTACATTCATGAAAGAGCAATATAAAAAAATCTTCAAAGAAAAATACTTTGCGAGTAGACCCGCGGGTCAAAAGAAAAGTGCTAATGCGACCCGCATCCGATCCGCAAAGCCGGTAACCCGCGGTTAACCGACCCGATGCAGGTCTCCCTTCCAGACCATGACTGCATAAATTATTTTATTTTTAATGCATAGGAGTGAATTCGAAGAAAGGTGATAGATATTTGTGTGTATCGTAGTATTTGGTAAACAAAGAGGCAGGTTCCAGTCTATAACTGCATAGATAATTTTTAACTACTTTTTTTTATAAAATGAATACAAGTGAATTCAATCGAAGACAGATGACCTTTGTGTGTGTCCATGACTTCATACGTAATTTTTAACTTTTTTTTTTAATGAAAACAATTGAATTTAATGGAAGGCAGGTAATATTTGTGTGTGTCGAACGTTTTGTAAACAAGGAGGCAGGTTCCAGGTCATGACTGCATATGTCATTTTTTTTTTATTTTTAATAAATACAAGTGAATTCGAAAGCCGATGATAGATATTTGTGTGCGTCGAACTTTCGCAATATTTATTAATAATCAAAGTTTATTTATTAATAATTAAGTTTTCTTATAATAATTATAAACACTTATTATAAGTAAACTTTACAAAAAAAAGTGCTTTTTTTGTAAAAAGCACAAAATAAAAACTTAAGCAAAAATAGAAGCAGTAGAAGCTTTTTATTGTGTAGACTTAAAAAGGATAAAATAGAAATTTAGTCTTAAAATAATGGTATGATTATGATATGATCACCACCCCACTTTAGAATGTAAAACATGGGGAAAAAGACACAAAAGTAGATAGAAAATAGTAAGGGATGAAAACGAAAACTCACAATCACAAATGTGTTTGGGGACAAAAAAAGGGGCTAACATTGGTAGGAAAATAAAGTCTAAAAAGATGAGAAAAAGCAATTGAAGCTGCCGATGATCAAAATATATGAGAAAAAGTAACTGCCCTGAGGCTATCGTCGAAGGTTAGTTACGTCTCACCTAATATAAGACTTATTAGGGAAAAAAAGGATAGTGACAAAATGGAGAATCGATCAATTTGTCATCATTACAGATCGAAATGTCACCTGAAAACGTGCTAACTCTAACTTTTTACTAAACTCATTCTAGTACATTCGAAGAAAACGCAGTTTATACCATTTTTTTTCCCGGCGAAGCTCATGTTCCAGGTGAACGCTAATTGTTTTAAACAAAAGCGTAATTCAGATTAAATTGTAAACTCAAAAAGCTTCTAAACTTAAAGTTTTATCAATCACTAAATTAGTTCCTAAGAAAACCAATTCTCTGTCATATACTGCCAAGGGCATATGCATATGCTCTGCCCCGAGCGGAGTAATTTTTAACAGAAAACGCTAATTTTAAAGAAGATAAGGATAATTCAGACAGACTTTTCATCTCAAAATATTTTAAACTCTAAATTTTTATTAAAACCGTAATATCCATTTCAGAATAAACCTAAAATTTATTTACTTTGAAACCGGCGGATGAACGTTTTGCATCGAGCTTGAATTTTCCGAAAGATAAGAATATGTCCAATCGATTTTACAATCCAAAATATCTCAAATCCCGAACTTTCATCAAAATTTTTATAAAAATTTCCGGGTAAGCCCAATTTTTGCCATATTTTTCAACCGGTGGATAAAGGGTTAAAAGCGAGGGCGAAATTTCCTGAAAATGTGGTTTAATGAAAACAAATTGGACTCAATGAAAATTAAGTCCAAAAAGAATTAAGGTTAAAATTGTTGATCAAATGTGATTAAACGATGATCAAACGAACTGCATATGTGGCTTTTGTTGTTTCTGTCATTGGGGGGGGGGGGGGGGGGGGGTAACTTCCACGAGGTAAAATAATCACATATATATATATATATATTAAATAGTGTGAAATAAATAAAATTGATCTGCTGAGCAATGAGTAATGCAAACGGACTTTGAGGGTCCTGATCTGCAGATCCACTAGTTAGTTTATTTTAAATTAATCGTGTTTCTTATCGACAAAATGAAACTCAAATAATTAAATGTTATTTATATTTATTTAACGGCTGTTAACTGTATATCACGGTACTTGGCCAGGGTTTTGATTTGCTGAAAAGAGTCAACAAAAATATATTTGTTTATACAGCTTTTAAAAGTTTTTATTTATGAAACGGTCTCTCTCTTTTTTCTTTTCCTTTATATATATATATATATATATATATTGTTGCGTACTTGGGGGTTCGTGAGTTGTCTGAGAATGAAAGGCCAAACGTACAAAAATTCAGTAATTTATTCACAGAAAGTTCCAGAAAAATACAGGTCAATAAACCAATTATCAGCTTCAATTCAAGCAGTAACCACAGCTTAAACAACAGCTGTCAATAGCAAATCCACAGTACAAACTGTATAGCAATAACACTTGAAGCAAGTCTCTCTCAAAGAGGCTTAAGAGCAATGCAAGCACTAGCGAAGCTGGCTGAGATCTGAACTGAACTGACTGCCTTGGCGAGGAAGCGCTCCTTATATGCTGTTCCATGGAACCCAGATTTTTCGAGAAAACTCTAGAAAGTGGTCAACCAATCAACTTACAGCTTCCATATTTGGTATATCCCATATAAGGATTTTCTCGCCAAGGTCGCCAAAAAAATCGCCAAGGTGGGAAAAAGTCGCCAAATTTGGCTCCAAATCCATTACCTGCATTACTGGGGCTTTTTAATGCGTTTTTAGGGAAAAATAAGGCTATTTCAACGCTAAAACGACTAGAAATGCACAAAATTAGCACTTTATCAACTTACTAAGCCTCTTTGAAAGAATTTATACAAAAATAAACACAATTATTTACAATTTCGTAACACTGCCCCCCTCCCAAGGACTGCACGTCCCGGGCAGTGCAACCCTTGGTCAAGAGGCGAAACTAAACAAATTTACACAATCTAAAACACAAAAACTAAGTTGCATATAACGATAAAATAGAAATACAAATCAAGTGAGAAATATTTACAAAATTCACAAATATGTTCAAATATTTATATACAAATATTTACAAAATTCACAAATATGTACAAATATTTATATACAAATATTTACATTACGCATGCGCAAATTTTACCAGTATTTACATTTTTTATTTTTTATATTACCGTTACTTGTGGTACTTGGCTAGCCTATTATAGTGCACCACCTTCGGTTTTGATGAAGGTGTTTTAGTGATCCGCACCACTACATCATTCAGCCTTTTTAAGACTGTGTATGGTCCGTCCCAGTTGCACTGTAACTTGGGAGAGAGTCCTTTGCGTCGAACAGGATTCCACAACCAGACCTTCTCTCCTTCCTGAAACTCATGTTGCGTAGCCTTTAGATCGTACCTTGTCTTCATTTTCTCCGATGCAATGTGAATTCGCTCCCGAGCAAAGTTGTGAACGTCCTCAAATCGTGCCTGGAGATCTTGGATGTACTCCTCGGGCGATGAAGGCGCATCGGGTGGACAACCAAACAGGAGATCACAAGGGAGACGAAGTTCACGTCCAAACAGCATCTGGGCTGGAGTATAGCCGGTGGTTTCATGGACAGCACTTCGATAAGCCAGCAGGAACAATGGCAACTTCAAGTCCCAATCTTGCTGGTTCCTTGATACTAGGAGTGAGAGGTTATTCAGGATGGTACGATTGAACCTCTCGACCATGCCGTCCGACTGGGGATGTAAGGGTGTTGTCCGGGTTTTGTCTATGCCGAGAAGTTTACACAGTCCTTTGAAAACATCAGAGGTAAAGTTCCTACCTTGGTCGGTATGAAGTTGTAGGGGCGTGCCGTACCTTGACACCCATTGCTGCACCAGGACCTCTGCCACTGTGCATGCCTCTTGATTGGGAATGGGATATGCCTCAGGCCACTTTGTGAAATAGTCCATCACGACGAGGATGTATTTATTTCCACTGGAGGTCCGTAGCAAAGGACCCAAGATGTCGATTGCAATCCGTTCAAATGGTGCTCCCACGTTATACCGTTGCAGTCTTCCTCGACTCCGTTTCTGCGGGCCTTTACGTGCCGCACAAGCATCGCAGGATTTACACCATTTCTCCACATCCTCCTTTGCCTTGCACCAGTAGAAGCGTTCCCGAACTTTCTGCAGAGTCTTCATTACCCCAAAATGGCCTCCGGTAGAGCTACTATGCAGTTGTTCTAAAGCATCTGGAATTTTTGATCTTAGTAATACAATCTGCCATCTGAAGCTTTGCCCATCATCAGATTCCCACTTTCTGTATAATACGCCGTTTTTGATAGGAAGAGAGTCCCAAAGTGCCCAATAACTTTTCGTAATGGGACTAAATCTGGAAATATCCTGCCAGGTAGGTCTGTTGCTGGTCGTCTCCTTCAGCTGTAATATTGGCTTTACGTCAGGATCTTCCAACTGGGCTTTTCTAAGTTCTTCGTCACTCCATGGATCGGGATCTTGTTCTGATGGTGTTGAGATAGTAACTTGACAGGCCAGCGGATTTATCGGCAGGTATTTCTGTTCGGCTCTACAGCAGTACTTGCAGGCTTCCGAGCAGGGCTTCGGGGACAAGGCATCTGCATTACCATGTAGAGTCCCTTTACGATGACGTATCTCGAAGTCATATTCCTGGAGGCGTTGTATCCATCTGGCAATCTGTCCTTCCGGGTTCTTGAACTGGAGCAACCACGTTAAAGATGCATGGTCAGTCCGGAGCAGGAATCTTCTGCCATAGAGGTAATGATGGAAATGTTCTATGGCTTTTACGATGGCGAGTAGCTCTTTCCTGGTGGTACAGTAATTTCGCTCTGGTTTAGACAGGCATTTACTCCAATAGGCAATGACATGTTCTTGACCATCAATTTCCTGCGACAGAACAGCACCGACACTCTCATGGCTGGCATCTGTATCAAGTATGAGCTGTCTGTCGGGCTGTGGATACGTCAAGATAGGCGATGATGTTAAGGCCTCTTTAAGTCGGTTGAACGCATTTTCACATTCATCTGTCCACAGGAACTTCTGTTTGGCTTCCGTCAGCTTGTGGAATGGTCTAGCAATATTTGAGAAACCCTTGACAAACTTCCTGTAGTAAGTGCATAACCCCAGGAAACTTCGTAGTTGGTGTACATTTTCAGGGCGACTCCAGTTCTCGACTGCAGAGATCTTCTCAGGATCAGTTCTCACACCTTCGGCAGAGATGATATGGCCGAGGTAGCTCACTTCACGACGGAACAAGTTACACTTGCCTGGATTCAATTTGAGGTTAGCCATTCTGAGTTTCTCCAGCACCTTTCGGATGTTTCGTAGATGGTCTTCAAAGGTGCGCCCCACAATGATAATATCATCCAAATACACCAGACAGGCTTCATAGGAAAGTCCTTTTAGCACTGTCTCCATCAGGCGTTCAAAGGTGGCAGGAGCATTACATAATCCGAACGGCATAACTTTAAATTGCCACAGTCCTTGTCCCGTGGTGAATGCAGTCTTCTCACGATCATCAGGATGTAATTCTACTTGCCACTAACCGCTCTTCAGATCCAACGTCGAGAACCATTTATTGCCAGCAAGTGTGTCTAATGTGTCGTCAATTCTGGGAAGAGGGTAACTGTCTTTCTTCGTGATGTCATTCAAACGACGATAATCCACACAAAATCTTGTTGAACCATCCTTTTTCCGCACCAGTACTATGGGAGAGGCCCAAGGACTCGTTGATGGCTCGATGACATCATTGTGCTGCATTTCACTTAGAAGTTCAGTGACCTCTTCCTGTTTAGCAAAGGGAAGTCTTCTTGGATGTTGTTTGATTGGAGGATGATTTCCTGTATCAATTCTGTGCTGGGTGATGTTCGTTCTCCCGACGTCTTCAGGTGTTCGAGAAAAAAGGTCTTTAAATTCTTGGAGTAGCTTCTCCGCAGCACATCTCTGTTCCTTTCCTAACTCTGCATTCTTGAGTAATTCCGTTATTAATTGTTCAGAAGACTTGGATTCAGTTGATTGCGTGGGGCGGTTGATGCATGTTACAGGAGTGCAGGCTGCTAACACCTCATCCTTCTTCACTGTTCGGACCTTATCGCTGATGTTTGCGACTCTCACAGGAATAGTACTCTTTGAGAGATCAACTAGAGATGAAGCTACCAGAACTCCTCTTGGGCTATTGTCTGTATTCGGGTATTCAATCAGTCCATAGCGGAAGTATTGCTTTGTAGGTGGTGTTCCTGAAACTATTGTCTCTGTGTGTGGAGGGATGGAAATTTCAGACTTGGCTGTTATCTGGCAAATTGTCTGAATGTCTTGATTTTCAGTGTGGAACACAGCGATGTCTTCCGAACTCGAATGCAGTTCATTATTCTTGAAGTCCAATTGAAAGTTAAATTTTCTCAGGAAATCAATTCCAATGATTAAAGGATCTCTTATATCAGCCACATATGCCATATGATGGTAACTGGCATTCCCAAAAGTGATGGCCAAGTTCATTTTTCCATATATTTTGATTTCGTCTCCGGTCACAGTCTGGAGTTTAACACAGGGCGGCGTCCAGATGATCTTCTCTTTTAGTTCTTGAGCCAAATCCGTTCTAATGATGGTCACGTTGGCTCCCGTGTCCAGAATCATCCGGCAGGTGGTGTTGTTGACTTGGCCATAGACGTGAAGTCCATTATCGCCGCCACTCATTGATGAAACATGAAATACTGTAAATTGGGGCTCTTTAATTTTAGGCAACCTCCGCCCCGCGAGATGGCCTCCTCTTAGTTTCCCTGCAGTGATGTTGAAGCCGGGTGATTTCCTATAGTTGGTCGTACAGGGCAGTTCCTCTTCACATGACCATCCCCTCCACAGCCCCAGCACTTTATCTTCCAATCCTTTTTTTTCTATATTATTTTCCAGGCTGCGCAATCTCTTTAAGATATCTGCGAAACTTCTCTTCATTTCATTCTCATCAGCAGGCGTATCATTTAATGAGACTGCTCTTATGGTATGGCGGTCTTTACGGGAGGCTTGTTGGGCTGCCTCTATCCTAAGTGCATAGCCTAAAGCTGATTCCACGTCTCTGATGTTGGAGAGTCTCAGCGCTTTTTGAATTTCTGGATCCCGAACTGCATCGATAAAGTACTGAAGAGCTAAATCGTTTCGAGTGTCAGCTTGGCAGTCTGAGAATACTAGGTGTGACAATCTCTGAATGTCCGCTGCCAGCTCTTGCAAACTTTCGCCCGTTTTCTGGTAACGGGACTTTAGCTGAAGGCGACTATAGTCCTTAGAACACTTCTCTCCAAACCGTAGCTCCAGTGCTCTAGTCAAGGCCTCGAAGTCGTTCCTTTCTTCTTTAGAAACATTTCTCAGTATCTCGGCTGCATCTCCCCGTAACGCTGCTGCTAAGTGGACCGACTTGGCGGTAGAGTCCCAGCCGTTAGCTTCAGCTACGATGGAAAACTGCGTCTTATATACATGCCAGGAGGAACTGCCGTCGTAGGTAGATAGCTTAATAAATTCGTGATTCTGGCTTCTTCTCTCTTTCTTTTCAGTTTCCTGGGGCATGGACTCTAACTTTTCTACGAGATTCCGAATCTTGCTCTGCAGTTCATTCCCTATTACTTCTCCGTTCCACTCTTCTTTCATTTTTTTCTCAAGATCTTCCTCCATTCTCTTAAACTTGCTTTCTATCTCTGAAACCTTTCCTTTCAGCTCTTGATCAAAGTTTTCTTTAAATTTCTCCTCAAAATTCTCTTCTATCTTCATAAATCTCTCTTCAAAATTCTTTTCTACTTTCAAAACTTTCTCTTCAAAATTTTCTTCTATCTTTATAACTTTCTCTTCAAAACTTTCTTCTATCTTTATAACTTTCTCTTCTATTCCATCCATTCTATTTTCCATCACCGTTAATTTACCCTCTATTGATTCTTTCGCCGTTGAAAGCTCTCTCTTCATCTCATCTTGATTAGATTTAATTTCTTCGGTCAAACTGGCTTCCATCTTTTCCTGAACTGCTTTCATTTCCTCTTGTGCTACCTTCATTTCTTTCATCTCTTGACTCAGGCTATCTTTCATCTCTCTCTGTCCTTCTTTCACTTCTCTTTGCCCTTCTTTCATTTCATTCATCTGGGTAGCTAAGCTTTCTAGAAGTTTCTTCATCTGTTCCTCCATAGCTCTAGTTATAGCCATTCACAGACAACCCCACTCCTGACACCAGAAATGTTGCGTACTTGGGGGTTCGTGAGTTGTCTGAGAATGAAAGGCCAAACGTACAAAAATTCAGTAATTTATTCACAGAAAGTTCCAGAAAAATACAGGTCAATAAACCAATTATCAGCTTCAATTCAAGCAGTAACCACAGCTTAAACAACAGCTGTCAATAGCAAATCCACAGTACAAACTGTATAGCAATAACACTTGAAGCAAGTCTCTCTCAAAGAGGCTTAAGAGGCAAGCACTAGCGAAGCTGGCTGAGATCTGAACTGAACTGACTGCCTTGGCGAGGAAGCGCTCCTTATATGCTGTTCCATGGAACCCAGATTTTTCGAGAAAACTCTAGAAAGTGGTCAACCAATCAACTTACAGCTTCCATATTTGGTATATCCCATATAAGGATTTTCTCGCCAAGGTCGCCAAAAAAATCGCCAAGGTGGGAAAAAGAATTACAAATCCATTACCTGCATTACTGGGGCTTTTTAATGCGTTTTTAAGGGGAAAATAAGGCTATTTCAACGCTAAAACGACTAGAAATGCACAAAATTAGCACTTTATCAACTTACTAAGCCTCTTTGAAAGAATTTATACAAAAATAAACACAATTATTTACAATTTCGTAACAATATATATATATATATATATAGTGACCACTGAAGCAGTCAAAGTCTGCTATTTAAAGTATAATGTCGACAAAATTAGAAGAAAGAAATAGTTTTATATAATTTTATTATCGTTAACACTTTCCAACAAAGTTAAAAAAAAAAAAAAAGAAAACCTTTCATCTATCTGTCTATCAGAACTCTCATCCCGCAAGTAATTTGATAATGATTTGAAACTTACGAATGTTATTCAAGTTCAGTGTAGTATGTTTCCTATTACAAGTCATTTTCTTTATTTTGAAATTTCTCCTGTTTCCTGACGAAAAAAAGTAAAACCATCTGTGTTCACCTTTTTGCTCCTATTTTAAAAATAAATTTAAAAGAATATTTTAAAAATTATGAGTAAAAAACATATTTGTATAATTTTATTTTTAATTTGTTTAAAAACAATTGCTTATCCTTTATCTGTGATAGAAACGAAAATCCTTATACGAAAAATTAATTCTACATGCTGAAAGAAATCTGCAATCATCTACAAAGCTCTAACTGGTTTTGAAAGGTGTGCCAGGGCGCAGCAGTGCGCCCTAAAAGATGTCTAGGAGTGACCTGAGCCTGAGATACTTCAGAAAGGTAAATGCCCAGATATAAATAAATTTATTCAATTACACTGTTTTGTTAAGAAAGTATTACTCTTTTTGTCAACACATCATTATCATGTTACAGGGACCGGGAAAGCCCTATCTTTGTCATATTAAAAACATCAACTTTAAGTACCTTTTAATCAGAAATGGTGTTATAATCTTTTTATGGCAGTTAGAATAGCCTGTTTTACAAACTTTAACAGATTATTTTCTTTTTAAATGAAATTGAAAAATTATTAATTATCTATTGAAAATCCCTTTTAAATCAGCATTTTTCGTAAAATTTCGCTGCCTAAAATAAGTAATTTTCAACAAATCATCAAACCCCTGTGGTTCAGTGTATAATATAACATAATATAAGTGTAATAAGTATAAAACTTTGAATAAACACCATTAAATGCTCACAACAATTGTTTTGGGTAGAAAAAAACACGGTTCTTCGTCAGGCAAACAAAGTAGGCACGAGTACTACAAACAACATGGCAGCGCAGCGCAGTGCGTTTTTTGCTTATAACAAGCATGGATTAAAAAAAAAAATAATACAAAACTTCCAAAAGGCTTGGCAAAAAATTAGAGAATCGATATTTTGGAACATAATATTTACATGTGTAATTCTCGATGAAATGTGAGTATTTATAGTAAATGTCTGTTTACTGCGCATGCGCGGTTTTTTTTTTTTTTTTTTTTTTTTTATTTATTTATTTTATTTTATTTTATTTTATTTTTTATTTATTTATTTTATTTTTTTTTTTTTTTGTTACGTAGTTTGAAAGCTAGATAAATTAAGCAAATTATGTCGAAGGTTCATTCGAATAGAGCAAAAGTTAACTAAATTATCGGCAAAAAAATGAGCGATATTTCATAGTTGAAATTTTGTAAGATTTTCAGATCCAATTATTTCATCCACGTTTCATTTTTTTTTTTTTTTTTTTTTTTTTTTTTTGGGGGGGGGGGGGGGACTTTCTGGATTTGTAACTCTAACACAATTTTATTTATTTGTTAAGATTTATGAGTTCAAAATAATTTTTTCATAAGAAAAAACTTTTGCAACATGTGTGAAATAATTGATTCTCAAAATTAAATGCGTGACATCTGAAAAAATCTCTTGTGAAATTTCAAGTCTGAAAAATATCTCAATTCTTACTTTTTTTCCCCCTATAATTTGGTTAATTTTTGCTGTATTCAAATGAACTTTTAAAATAAGTTGCTCAACATATCTAGCTTTTAACTTACGTGGCAAAAAATATTTATATCTTACATTTCAAACAGACCAAGCACCCTCCAGTTATCAAGCGACCTTAATCCGTTAACACCCGAATTAATTTCGCAAAATATTATTAGCTGATTATTTCACTTCTAAATTAATATAGACAACTGGCAATAAAATATATTAACTTAAACAATTCTTCTGATAGTTTTAAATTTAAAGCCTATCCTCATTTATTGACGTTTAGTGTTTTAGCGAGAAAACTTCGAGATAGAAAATCTTTGAGATAACAGATTAATTCCTTATTATATGCTGACAAAGATTTCGAAAGTAAAGTATTATGAAATATATTATTATTCAACTCGATTTAAGTTAGTATACCTGCGCAAAAAGCAAATATATATGCGACGAATGAAAAATCATAAAATGACTATCCAAATTATGAAATAATAATTAATAGTAGGCACATAAAACTTTCAGAGATCATTTAGAGTGACGCTATAAACTTTCACTAAAAAGCAGAAATCATTCCAAGAAACCACAAATAATTAAATAAATAAATAAATAAAAATAAAAATAAATAAATAAACAAATAAAAATAAATAAATAAACAAATAAAAATAAATAAATACATGCCATTTTATTAGCTGTCCCCAAATGAGAACACGGGGCGCTAACGGGTTAATTCGTACTTTAGTACCACACTCTATCATTTTCCGAGAAGAAAATCTGTACTGGAAGGCATACTTCCAGTTTGTTTTACGACGCTATAATTTGGACCAATCACTTCGTGTCATTTTAAAATTTTAAAATAAACAAACAACAATTTATCTTTTTAAGTACGAGTATCGATCGAAATCACACGGAATGTAATCTTTGTCCCTTGCATAAGCTACTCAGATTATATGATTTCAAATTTCCAAAACTGGATTCCAACTCCCACTTCCTACTTTTCTGGGTGAGTAAAAGCAGTATGAGCGTGAGAACTCTCCAGCGGGAAATCACTCGAAATTTTCAATAAATTCAAATCCGATTCCAGGTGATATTTCAAACGGTCATGGTCAAATTTTTACGAATTTTTCATTCTGACTCTCTAGTTAGCTGCACGGGCGTATCTGTAATCACCATTTCTGTTGTCGTACACGCATGTTTGTAGTGAAGCGTGAACTGAACAAAAGAACTATTTAAAATTCATGTTTTTTTTTTTTTTACTTTTTCTGTTTGTAGCACTTTTCTGAAATAAGTATGCTTTGAATTATAGGAATTCAACAAAATATCGAACTTTATAAATTAATGAGATATTGAAAATATACAGATCTACAAAAATGAAGTTGACAAAATTTGATTTGATGATTTTAGCTGTTCTTTATGTTTTTTGATGTGCTGAAACCGAAAATGCAGCCCATTTTTCTCTATCACGTATAGATTTTTGTCAATACAGGGTGTTTACCGACACAATATCTTGCATATACCATCATAACAGTAGGTTGGTATGGTTACATTAGTGCTGACAATAGGTATAAATGATTAATTAATTATGGAAACATACTATAAAACTTACCATATAATTATATTGGTAGAAGAGTAATGGAAGAAATTGTATAGGTAGACACCCTGTATTGACAAAAATCTATACCTGATAGAGAAAAACTGGCTTCATTTTCGTTTTCAGCACACCAAAAAACATAAAGATCAGTCAAAATTATAAAATCAAAATATTACATGCCGGCCTGTGATATCGTTCTTCATTCTCCAAAAAAAAAAAAAAAATGATAAATTTTATATCACTGAATTTCACGATAACTTATTTTGGTAATCATTATTTTGGTAATCATAAGATTATTCCATAATTTAATAAAATAAGCAAGAAATTTTTGAAATATTTATAATACTGTTTTGTTGGTATGTAGCTAATTAGATTTAAAGTTATAGGAAATGTGTGAGTTAATGTGAATCATTTTAAAAAGTAAATAAATAAAAGGTGGTCTATTTAGTATTAATTTTAAAATCTTATGTTATAAATCTGTGTATAAAGTATCTGTACATAATTTTTAAATATTACACTAAATAAATAAATAAAAAACGTTTTCTGATACTGGTTATGTAATTCGTGATACAGTTAAATGTTGGCTAAAATTTACTATAAACTTGCATAAAAACAAAATCATATACAAAAAATTCTTCATCTTTCAATTTGTTATACAATTCTAGAGATTAAAAATATTTTCTCGTTTTTTTTCCTTAAAATGTCTTATTTTTCTGCCTAACTGAGTTTGTTAAAAAAAAAAAAAAAATGTTTTAAATCTGTATAGATTTCCTATTGAATGGTACCACTGTGACAATTGATGACAAATAGTTTCGGAAAACATTCCTGCAAATTCCGAAAATAAATTTTGTGTAATTATTTTTAAATATTTCTAAAATATCAAGAAATAGTTACCAAAATTGTAAGACGCACCATAGTTACAGAAATTCTAACCATTTTCTTCTTATATACTGAAATATTTTTTTTTTAAAGTCAATAAGAAATAAATACAATTTGAAAGATAGAAATAATTAACATAGACGTAATTAAATGAACGTTATCCGTTAATTAGTGACAGTTAATGGATAAAAATGTGTTCATCAAATCATCAAACCAAGCCAAATGTCCTATATCTGTGTTATTTAAAACTACTTATATAATCCTTGTGTGAATTGTGGCTTTCAAAATCATGTTTATCTCCCAGTAATTCTTGATACTCAAATTGAGAAGTAGAACATACCATAAATTCTTTTTTATTGAGGATTAAATATCATTTTCTGCAGGAGAGTAAACGGGATGATTGCTCTTTAACCTGAAAATCATCTATTATCTTCTCCGTGAGATAACCACATGTCACCATATTTTTATTGGATCATTTTACTTAAGTATTACGAAATATCTGACAGCTCATTTCTGAATTTATCTTTTTTTTTTTTTTTTTTAATGCGATTAATATCAAAGCAGTAATACATAAAACAAAATTTAACCGGAAACGCTACTGAAGGAATATATATATATATGCCAGAAGGAGTGGTTGAGATTAACTCACACAGCAAACAAAAGAATTCACATAAAATCTCTGCACGTTCCTCTAGGTGACATTTGATAAATGTCACATATGATGTCACCAAAGCATTTAAAAAAAAAAAAAAAAAGAGTAATGGGCGTATTTACTTTGCTTACTACAGAAAAACACATCGACACAATGATGAGAACGGGACATGACTAGTGTTATCTTCAACGCACTAATCAATGCTGCAGATAGACTTACCGCACATAAAGAAAAATAAAAGATACTGGGTGATGTATAGGGGACAGGTAACACTAACAGAATAAGAAACTCAGGAATATCAGGTTTTACTTCCTTGATATTTATGACTCTTTTGAACAATGCATTGATTTTACTGAAGCTCCTGCTTTAAAGCTACAAAGTATACATACAATAGGAATATCTTATATCCACACCTTCTTTTAATTTTAATTTTTTTTCTACAGTGAATTTCTTTTACTTTTTGCTGAAACTGCAAGATTTTGCAAATAGAAAAAAATGTTGTAATTATATCACTTATTTTTAATTATCTTTGAAATAAAAATTGCCTTTTACTATTCAATAAAGTTCAAAAGTGTTTATAACTGCGATTGTTTGTCTTGTATGCATCTGTCTGCATGTCTACGATTTAGCGATTGTAAATATTTTTAGATTGCCTAGAAACTAGCATATTTTATTCAGGTTCGCTATTGAAAATAATATAAAATAACACAGTTCGTTTGTAAACATAGGAACGCAAAAAGTTTACAAATACATTATGTCAAATGTATGGTATTTCTTTGAAACACATTTCAATATCTTTAAGCTGCACATCACACAATAAAATTAACCTATATTCAAATATGCAAAGTCATGTGTTTTGTAGAATATGGTATGATAACGACCAATGGTTGTTTTAGAGGGCCACTCAAAAATATTCATACACATTGGGAAATCTAAATGGAAATTACTTGACTTTTTCAATTGTGTTATGCGTATTTAATATTTTCTAAAAAAATTGGAAAAGAAAAAAAAGAAATTGAAAAATAAATGGCTTTTGTCTATCTGTCCTTCTATCCGTCTGCCTGAGTGCGTATTCATTTCCTAAATAATGGGAAAATTCCTTGAAATTGGTATATGTTATTTAAAATGACATATTTCCTATTGAAAAGAGTACTTATAGCACTACTGGTTTAAATACAGAGACTCACAAAAAATTCAGGCACGCTACGATCAATCGGAGGTATTTCTTTAACGGATATTTTTATATCTTTATACTAAGCAAAATATAACAAAATTAACATCTGATATTCAGATTTACAAAAACTTCTCTTTAATAAAATGGGACATAATTAATAATTGATTGATTTACAGGCATAGATAGCGGGCAAACTGTGCCCGCTTCGCTGATGACTTTGTTTATATAACTTGTCAAAATTTCATATATATTTTATTAATATAAAAAATCTAAAAAAAAAAATCTTTGAAATCGGCCAAAATCTTGGTTTAGGTTCTTGCTGACTTCAGAAGCAGCCGTCCCACCTGCTCCAAGCTAAATTCGACTCCTCACTGCGGCAACGACTTACGCAAGCGTGCGTGCGCAGAAACAAACATATTTACACACGAACCTCAGTTAGGTCCCCAATGTCTTCGGCAGCGTCTTTGTCGTCTTGAATATACAGTCAGATACAAATAAATACAATTTAATAAAACAAGCTTTATAATCACATTCTACATCTGCAGCGCATTTCAAACGTTATTTTTTTACAGGGTGATACCAAACATTATTTTTTTCTTTAATTTGTTAGAGTTCTTTGCACAAAACCTTCATTGAAATATATGTAATATAATATGCTCTTTACACCCGGAAAATCCATTAAGTATTTCTTTAAATATTCGACAAAACGTTAAAATTAAAAAGTTTTTAAATAATTTTGTCCATTCAATGTATATTGTATGGACAAAATTATTCACACAAAATTATATACACTAAGGGGAAAAAAAATAAGCCGCACTTGGATGTTTTTATTTTACTTTTCAACAACCATCGATTTTACCTTTTTAAAGTAGTGATAAGGGATGGCGCTTTTGCAGGATTACCCTGTTTTTAACTGATAGAATGAGATCTTCCCACTTGACGTCAGAGGTTGTGATGTAGAAATCACATATATTTTAAAAATTCTCTATTTAATTTTAATTCAAATCTATTTTATCGCTTTTTATAATAATTCACTCGTGTATTCAATATTAATCTTTAGTAACTGCCGAATTCTTCCTCTATCAGTAAAATAAAAAATAAATGTAAAAGATAATCAATCTCCTTGCACATTCTCATAACCATTTCCTATCATAAAGAGTAACACATGGCTCATTTTATTTATATTCCTCCCAAATCACAGTAGCCTTATTCCTAACGTAATTTATTCAGTTAGACAAAATATCCTTGAACACAATTAAATTAAAGCTATATTGCGGTTTACTTTTCTCAGAATGAATCTCTGGCGAAATTTGTGATTTTTGATAGGGTTATCATATTATGGCAATCCTACTCTGTATTCAAAATTGTTAGCTTAATTTCAGTGTAACGTATCTTTAAAAAACCACTTTTTATGTGTTCTTGCTGGCGATAAAATTAAATGCCAATATGTAACAATAATTTGAATTTGGCTGAAACTTGATTATTCTTCTCTCATCGCTCCTGCGTAGAAGATACCGATGTAGTTCCTAAAATATTTATACGTTAGGGGCACCTTCCCTCCTTATTTTATGCAGCAAGTCAATAAAGAAAACTGTGCACATTTTTGTCAAATCTTTATTGATCTCTGAATTTCATCTTTTTTTTAACACCTGTGGATCGAATCTTGATTATTTTAATGGAAGAATTGCAAACTGTTGCTAGCGGCAATCAACGCAAGTAGAAGAAGTCTTTTTCATTTATACGAATATATGGCCTAGTGAAGACCATCGAATTGGGAACTTCTATTTACATTTTATCTACCTGCCACTAACTAAAAAAACTTCGCTACCTATCTGTACAAGAAAATCTTCTCTACATACCTGAATTATCCTACGAAATATTATCTTACCTACTGTACAAGAAAATCATCGTGACATACCTAGAAATATGTGATGTAGAAATCACATATATTTTAAAAATTCTCTATTTAATTTTAATTCAAATCTATTTTATCGCTTTTTATAATAATTCACTCGTGTATTCAATATTAATCTTTAGTAACTGCCGAATTCTTCCTCTATCAGTAAAATAAAAAATAAATGTAAAAGATAATCAATCTCCTTGCATATTCTCATAACCATTTCCTATCATAAAGAGTAACACATGGCTCATTTTATTTATATTCCTCCCAAATCACAGTAGCCTTATTCCTAACGTAATTTATTCAGTTAGACAAAATATCCTTGAACACAATTAAATTAAAGCTATATTGCGGTTTACTTTTCTCAGAATGAATCTCTGGCGAAATTTGTGATTTTTGATAGGGTTATCATATTATGGCAATCCTACTCTGTATTCAAAATTGTTAGCTTAATTTCAGTGTAACGTATCTTTAAAAAACCACTTTTTATGTGTTCTTGCTGGCGATAAAATTAAATGCCAATATGTAACAATAATTTGAATTTGGCTGAAACTTGATTATTCTTCTCTCATCGCTCCTGCTTAGAAGATACCGATGTAGTTCCTGAAATATTTATACGTTAGGGGCACCTTCCCTCCTTATTTTATGCAGCAAGTCAATAAAGAAAACTGTGCACATTTTTGTCAAATCTTTATTGATCTCTGAATTTCATCTTTTTTTTTAACATCTGTGGATCGAATCTTGATTATTTTAATGGAAGAATTGCAAACTGTTGCTAGCGGCAATCAACGCAAGTAGAAGAAGGCTTTTTCATTTATACGAATATATGGCCTAGTGAAGACCATCGAATTGGGAACTTCTATCTACATTTTATCTACCTGCCACTAACTAAAAAAACTTCGCTACCTATCTGTACAAGAAAATCTTCTCTACATACCTGAATTATCCTACGAAATATTATCTTACCTACTGTACAAGAAAATCATCGTGACAGAGGTCACATGATATTGGTGTTTTAAACTAATGGCTGTATCACACGAGAGATTTCCGCTCAACTTTTTACTAAACGCAACATTATACCCAACACACTCAGCCTGACCTTGTTCAAGGACAGTACATTTTCGGATGATCAGCTTTTACTACGGGCTTTAGAAAAAGTTAACTATGTTCAGCGTGACCATCAAAATTGACCAATAGGAGGGATGAACAGGATTTTTTCCTGGAATACCCTTACCGGCCAATTCACGGATAACCTTCAACTACTAGTTCAACCCCAGGTGCAAAAACTCTAGGCTGCGACTTAAAACCTGGGTTGAATATTTGTTATTCACCGTTAAGTTGCAAAGCTGGTTACTGAACCTGAAGATTTTCATCCTAGATTGAACTGCTGAAAGTTGATTGGTAGAAGGAAAGCACGTGATTTAATACCCATAAGAAGACACTGCGCGCGTGTTTAAGATTTGTTTTTCTTTATTTCATGGATCCGAAATGTTTCCTCATATCATCTGTTAACTAGCGCACACCTGTCATGACGTCAGATGTGACGTAACTGTATTACGTAATCAACAGCGCATCTTCGCTTCTCTGAGAGAGAGAGGTTTATATCAGGGGGGTGCCATTTCATAGATGCGCGAATTTTTAGCTATTTGAGATTTCTCGCGCATACGTCATAAGGCGAATGGATCAAATCTTGTTTGCATTTGAAATAAGTGCGTTTAAATTCCGTTTTTAAGATTTAATTTTTTTTTTCTTTCCTTTTAATCGAATTTGTTTAAATGTACCGTGTGATAATCTTAATCTACGTCTTTTGTTGCTTCTTTGACGTGCTCCGTATTAGAGCACATAATTTTTTTAAAGAATAGATTGTTGAAAGTAATAGAACATAGATGAAAAACTGGGATGTGTAATAGCAATAGATAGATTGCTCATAAAATCAAATCATGTAAGTAATATATCATCGTGTTTATCATATCATACATTTTCAAGATCAGAAGTAATAAATCAAAAGGATATTAAATTAGCAATAATCATGTAAAAAGTATGTTTGTTAAATGTTTATGCTATTTCCCTTCGATTTTCAAGTATACTCTTTTGAAAGCTGACAGTAGCCAATGCCTGTTGTCTGCTGTCAAAAGTGATATTTTTTTTTTTATTCAAATAGGGACATAATTAAGATTTTGTTAAAATTTATTATCTTTATGAAACATGAAACAAATTGTGGTATCTCATAATAAACAAAATGTTTAACTTATGTAGTGGATAAAAATAAGTACACACAACAATATTTCTGCAGTTCAAAATTAAATTTGCAGTTAATACAATTAAAATGAAATAAACTTTTGTGTAAAAAAAAAAAAATCTTAGGTACTTTTTTTAATTTTAATTTTTTTTTCTTTCTTTAATCCTCTGTAGAAAGTATCTGGATAATTGAAAATTTTATGAAATTGATTTTATGTAGCAACACATTTCAATGTAACTTTTGTAATAACATATTAAAAGTGTCAGTAGTAGCACATGTTTTCCAATGAAAATAGTTTAAAAAATACCAACAAGCCAACATGAGCAAAATGTTTTGAAACAATTTCTGTCATTACATATTTAAACAATGAATATAATTTTTCTTTTGAGCAAAAGATTTAAATAACTGCATTTTTCTTTCATTTCATTTTAATATAATTGAAATTCATCTCTTATTGAAGTAATTCATGACAATGTTGAAGTATTTAAAAGGTAAACAAACATATCATAAATTACAGATAACTTCATATATTGTGTATTTCTTTTAAATTGAGAAATATAAGTGTTTTATTTTGAACAAATATTTAAAAAAAATGTGCTTATATTTCATTTTTACTCATAAAATTAAAATTCATAATTTTACTGAAATATCTGAAATGTAAACAAACATATCGCGATCGTACAGTAAAATGTATATATTTTACATTCTTTTAAAAAAATGTGTGCTTTCTTTTGAGTAAAACAATTAAATAATTGCATTTTTATTTCATTTCATTTTAATATAATTGAAATTCATCGTTTTATTGAAGTATTATAAATGTAAACAAATGCATAGCAATGTTGCCGAAAACGCGAAAGCTTTATAAATTTTTATGAACTTATATGTATTTAAAATAAATATTTTAACGAATGTACTTTTATTCATGTAATACCGTTCTTGATTTTCGTTTTTGGGTAATATTTATATCAGATTATAGGATATATTTTTTAGTAAGTAATAGCTAGCTCTGGGCTAACAGCTGTATCTTGCATCGTAGTTTGTTTCTGTCTTCCGCCTTGTGACGTTTCACTTCTGCTTGCTTCTGATTGGCTACTCTTCAAATGGCCCAACCTTATGATAGAAGAACCTTGGTTTATATGAGTCTGTACGAGAAAGCTTTGCTAAGCGTGTGGCAAGAAATGCCAGTATTATGTTATTCTTCTTTTCTATATTATTAAATGTTGTGATTGTGTAAAAGACTCTGCTTTTCACTCTGCGGACCCATTTAAACCAACAATGGTTATGGGCCCAGAGACACGCATCTTACTGCGGACTTTTTAAAAATTTAAATTAACATTCGCTAAAACGAAAGTGCGACTTACTGTTAAGCCTAAGGGCTGAAATCGAAAGTATTTTTGATTCTGTTTTTATAACGAGGCTACTATAGCTGATTAAATATGTCGCAAATATTAAATATAGAAAAGTTATCCAAAAATGATTTTGACACATGGAAGCTGCAGATAGAAGCTGTTTTAATCAAGAACGATCACTGGTCGTATGCTAACGGAACGAAAATTAAGCCCGATGAAGACGCCGAAGGCGAAGAAAAATGGCTCGAAAATGACCTTAAAGCAAGAGCCGATTTAATCCTAGCAATTACCCCAAGTGAGTTGTGTCATATTAAACATTGTACCACCTCAAATGAAGTATGGAATAAATTAAAAGAAGTTTACGAATCGAGAGGACCGGCAAAGAAAGCCACCCTATTGAAGCAGCTACTCTTTAAGAAAATGACTGACAGTGAAAATATCTCCGATCACCTCAATATTTTTTTTGATATAGTGGACAAGCTAAAAGAAATGGACATTCAAGTAGCCGAAGATCTATTATCAATTTTGCTCTTCTACAGTATTCCTGACAGCTATGAAAATTTCAGGTGCGCCATAGAAGCAAGAGATGAATTGCCGCAGCCTGAAGCTCTAAAAATTAAAATGATGGAAGAATATGAGTCAAGAAAAAATAAAAAGCATCAAGAATCGTCAAATGCGTATTTTACGACTCACAAGAAAAATCTTCCTGAAAAGAACAAAAGAGAAATCTTAAAGCCTGTGCAGAACAAGAACACGTATGGCGAGAGAAATTATGCAATCTTCAAATGCAATTACTGTTCAAAAGTAGGTCATAAAGCCTCAGAATGCCGAAAGAAGATCTCAGACAGAAAATTCACTTCATCGAATAAATACAAAGAAAGATCTTTATGGTCGAAGATAGTACAGAGTTCACGATGGCAGCCAGTAACTCTTTCCAAGAACATTCCGAATGGTGTCTCGACAGTGGATCGACATCACATATGGCTCATGACAGGAATTTGTTTACACAATTCGAACCAAGAAGTGACTTATCTATAAAGTTAGCTGTAGATGAAACAGCGGAGATCACAGGTGTTGGAACAGTCAAATTAAAAGTTCCCGGTAATCACAGTGTAACCAATTTAAAGTTAACAAATGTTTTGTGCGTTCCAAAATTGAAATGAAATTTAATGTCTATGTCAAAAGCTACTGCAAACAACTGCCGAGTTATATTTACCGAAAAAGGTGCAAAAATTACGGAGCAGGACGGCTCTCTGATTATAAGTGCTACGAGAAAAGGTGATTTATATTTTTTTCAGCCGCAGGTGGATATCGCTGCATCAACTCAGGTAAGCAACTTTCATAAATGGAATTTAAAATTAGGACATTTAAATGAAAAAGATTTAAAATTATTAAAATCTGAAAATATGTTGAGAGATTTAAATTTTAATGAAAAAGATTCTTTAAAAGATTGTAAAGTATGCATTCAGTCTAAACAAACTGTGAAACCATTTTGTAAAGAAAACAAATTTCATAGTAAGGAATTATTAGAAGTAGTTTATTCTGATTTATGTGGCCCTATAAATGTTAAATCCCATGGCGGATCACGTTACTTTATTACTTTTTTGGATGATAAATCTCGTTACATTGAAGTAAATTTTCTAAAAACAAAAGATGAAGCTAAGTACGCATTCCGGAGATATAAAGCGGCAGTCGAAAATCGATTAGGAAAAAAAATTAAAATACTGCATACCGATAATGGTTTGGAATATTGTGGCGAGGAATTCAATAAATATATTGAAGAATGCGGTATTAAACGCGAATATTCATCTCCAATGACGCCTCAGCAAAATTCTAGAATTGAAAGACAAAATCGTACATTATGCGAAATGGCGAGGTGTTTATTAATGCAATCAAACCTTCCAAATACATTCTGGGCTGAAGCAGTAAATTGCGCTGCATATATTAGAAACAGGTGTCCCACTAAAGGAATTAAAGAAAATAAAACACCTTTTGAATTGTTTTTCGGTTATAAACCAACTGTTAACTATTTTAAAATTTTCGGACAGAAATGTTTTGTTCTAAATAAAAAATCAAAAGGAAAGTTTGAAGCTAGGTCACACGAACATATATTCGTTGGCTATTCAAATGAATCACGCGCTTACAGATTATGGAATAAAGATACCAGAAAAATTGTCATAAGTCGTGATGTTCGATTTATAGACGAGTTTCAAACAGATGATTCAGCTACTACTGATCAATTAGAATTAATTTTTCCGTCTGAGAATAAATGCAATGATTGCAATATTAAAAATGAAACTCCTATCCCTACTCAAACCGCAGACATCCGCAGCGATCAAAGGGGGGAAAACAGCGGATTGATTTCCCATCCCCCTGAATTCAACGGAGAAAGTTTCTCTTTTTGGAAAGGGGGGGGAAGCGAGCGACTCTCTTTCTGAAGGGGGGAACGTGGAAGATGTGAGTGGAGGGGAAGAGAGTCTGACAGTATATGTAAACAAGAGGAAGGGATTAATAAAAACAATCCTCCTTTTAAACGTGGTCCCGGCAGACCTAAAAAAATTAAAAGTTGGAACTTTCAAAAGTCTTGTAAGGAATATATTACAGATACAAAATATAAAGATGAAACTTCTCAATTAGCTGATAACTCATTTAATGAAATTAATCCCAGCGTAATCGACGCGCTAAATGTAGATTATGCTAAAAAATGGGAGAACGCGATGAAATTAGAATATGATTCTTTAGTTAAGCAAAACGCTTGGGAAATTGTAGATAGACCAAAAGATAAAAAGGTAATTGGGTGTAAATGGGTTTTAAAAACAAAATTCAAACCAGCTGGTCAAATTGAAAAATTTAAGGCCAGATTGGTTGCCAAAGGGTGTTCACAGAAACAAGGTATAGATTTTGAGGAAAATTTTTCACCAGTAGCCAGATTAAGTTCTATAAGAACTGCAATCGCCTATGCTATCCAGAATGGTTTCACAGCATACCAGTTAGATTTCATTATGGCATATGTTAACGGTGATATACATGAAGAAATTTTTATGGAGCTTCCTGAATTTTTTGAAAATGATATACATGAAGATACAGTGTGTTTATTAAAAAAATCTTTATATGGTCTTAAGCAGTCAGGAAGACAGTGGTTTAAGAAATTAGATGAGAAATTGAGAAAAATGAAATTTAACCCTTTGAATTCCGACAAATGTGTCTATTACTCAAAATATCCTTTTGATGCTATTATAATCGTCTATGTCGACGATTTAATTTGTCTCACTAAAAGTGAAGAGCACTATTTTGATATTAGAAATAAATTAGCAGAATCTTTCAAAATGAAAGATATGGGCCTTCTGCATTATTGCTTAGGCATTGAATTTAATCAAGATAGGGACAGCATCACTATAACACAAAAGAAATACATTGAAGATTTATTAAATAAATTTAATATGGAAGATTCTAGAGTGGTGAATACACCTTTAGATAACAGTGTAAAATTAACTAAACAAATGTGTCCAAATACAGAAGAAGAGATATCATATATGTCAAAAATTCCTTATAGACAATTAATTGGTTCTCTTATGTATCTGTCGGTTGCTACCAGACCAGATATCACCCATGCTGTAAATTATTTAAGTCAGTTTAATAACAATCCAGGAAAACCTCACTGGATAGCTGCTAAAAGAATACTAAGGTATCTCAATGGCACTAGAAATTTAGGAATTGTGTATTACAGAGGCAATAAACCATTGACAGCATTTGTTGATGCCGATTGGGCATCGGATATAAATGATAGAAAATCATATACAGGATATGTCTTTAAATATGCCGGTGGACCTATTTCTTGGGAATCTAGAAAGCAGCGAACCGTTGCTCTATCCACAACAGAATCTGAATATATGTCTCTGTCCGAATACGCAAAAGAGACAATTCATGTTAGAAATTTCTTAAAAGAACTGGATCCTGAAATTGTATCAAGTCCGACTGCAATCATGTGCGACAATCAATCCGCACTGAGATTAGTAAAAAATCCTGTTCATCACAATCGCTCTAAGCACATTGACATTCGTCATCATTTTGTGCGAGAAGTTTACAATAATAAACTAATAGACATTAAATATATTTCATCAGATGAACAACCTGCAGATATTTTAACAAAAAGTTTAAATGCATATAAACATGAAAAATGTTGTGATATGATAGGTCTTAATACTCAGGACTGATGAACTTAAAAAAAATATATTTTAACTGTGTTTTCATTAAGAAATTAACTGCTTATATTTTACGTATTTTATTTTATTATATTAACCATAATTATTTGCTTATAATTCTATTTCTTTACTAACACTTTTCTCATTTTAAGTAACTTTTGCATAAAAATAATTTTCTGTAATTTTTAATATGCTATTATAATGCATAAATATGTTTTATTTTCGAAACATTTATTGAAAAAGGGGGAAACGTAGGATTTCAATGCATGTTTCCTCATATCATCTGTTAACTAGCGCACACCTGTCATGACGTCAGATGTGACGTAACTGTATTACGTAATCAACAGCGCATCTTCGCTTCTCTGAGAGAGAGAGGTTTATATGAGTCTGTACGAGAAAGCTTTGCTAAGCGTGCGGCAAGAAAAGCCAGTATTATGTTATTCTTCTTTTCTATATTATTAAATGTTGTGATTGTGTAAAAGACTCTGCTTTTAACTCTGTGGACCCATTTAAACCAACAAGAACATTGCTTTTCTTGTGAATAAGTGGGAAATTAATGAGTATTTTTTAAAAGAAATCATAAAAATATTTTAAACGAATTTTTGAAACATATATTTTTTATATATTTAAAACAATGATATCGATTTCTTTTTTCTTTTTTTTAATAAAAAATCTAGTATGTTGTGGCCACCACGAGACTTTCTTCTATATTTTCCTATACAAATTCACTCTAACAATATTTAAAAAAAAAAAAAAAAAAAAAAAATCCAAGTGTTTTTTTTTTTTTTTTTTTTTTTTTCGTTAAAAGTAAAAAAAAAAAAAAAAAAATCGTTAACTTTGTTTTAAATTACCACATATTTAAAGTTCAACCATTCGTTTTAAAGGTATTGACGAGACCTTTCGAAAGATACCCATCTTGAAAATTTACCCTACCCCAGAAAGCGATGCCCCCACATGCACAATTTTTTTTCCTAATTAACTACTACTATTAGCAATAATTCATATTAATTTTACAATCACAGGTTAAGAATAACTCTCATTGTGTACATTTATACGAAATTTTGTCCTATACTACCATGTTAAAAATTTAGAAGAAATACGATCACAGCGCCTCCTGCTGTGCGATTGATCTCCAAATCTAATCAGCACCAGTTTATGTCAGGAGCCAACTAAATACCATGTTTTGATAATTTCGTTAAAAAAAAAAAAAAAAAAAAGATTTTTTTTTCTAAGTTTTTTTTTCATAAAAAGTAAAAAAAATCGATAACTTTGTTTTAAATTATCACAAATTTATAGTTCAACCATTCCTTTTAAAGGTACTGACGAGACCTTTCGAAAGATACCCATCTTGAATATTTTTGCCCTATATCACCATGTTAAAAATTTAGAAAAAGCGGGATGGCAACGCAACCTGTAAGACGATTTTTACCAAAAAGTTGATAGGCACTAATTTATGTCAAGGTGCAACTACATACCAATTTGTATGAAATTCTGTCCAGTAGTTCCTGAGGTACAGTTGCCACAAAATTTTGTCACACACACACAGACAGACAGACAGACAGACATTTTCTAAAAATGGTCAAATCGTGTTCTACAGCTCTCAAAACGTGTAAATCCATCAAAAACCCGAAATCGAAAATTTTTACGAATCCAATACTTTCTTCTATTGAAGATAGAAGAAAGTAATAAATAAATAATTCAGATTAAATGCACTTTTAGGATGTCTGTAGGAACCTTTTTAGCTATTTTCTTTTTCTTCAAAATTAAGTTACAAGATATGAAATCGTGTGTACTCACCATGGAAAATAATTTTATCGATTACAATTTTAATAAAAACAAATTGCACGGAATAAAATTATATTTAAAAACACAGAAAAATGTCTTGTCAATAAATAAGTTTATCTTTTAATGTTTAAATGAGAAAGAATATAAACTGTTAATTGAAAAAAACATTAGACAATATCTTATAATTTAATGGGTTGTGAGGAATAATTTATTTTTCTTAAAAAAAAAAAAAAAAAATGTGAATCTTCAATATTTAATGGGAATTTTTTATTCTCCCATCATGATGTTTTAAATTTTAAATTAATTTTTTTTATATTAGAATTGCATTAAAAAAAAAAAAAAAAAAAACTTTATTGTAGATTTTCTATTTTCTATTCATATTATAAACGATAAAAAGATACATACATTCAAATTATTGAAATATTCGCGTTTAGCTAGCATGTTTAATTTTTTTAAGGGAAGGGGGGACGTTACGAAGCTTTTTATTATTATTATTATTATTATTATTATTATTATTATTATTATTACAGTTGTCAAATTAAGAAAATTTGCATACATATCTATTAAAATATAAGTGTTAATTGTATCTTCTTCAAAACTATTTAAATTAGAAAGTAAAACTTAAATAGATATGTAATCGTTCAATACCTTGCTCAGTTAAAAAAAAAAATTCCCTTTAATTTTAAATTTAAGCCCCAGTAGTAACCGAGTAGTTCTGCATTCAGAGCTGGTAGATGGAAAATGCCAGGTTCGATCCCAGGTTCTGCTCGTCGACCTCGTTATTCTAAAATTTCCGTGGTTTTCTCCGAAACTAGTATGAATACAGGCTAGAACCCCTTAGAAAGATTCCTACGGAAGACACCCCACCTGCTGGCTTAGGAACCTAGAGTAGTTACAGTCGGCAGCAAAATCATCAAAGCGTTAACAATAATTCAGAATTAAAAGATAAACACCTAAATCTGTTTTGTTAAGTAAATATTTCTCGAGTCATAATCTTAGTCCGTTGCTGTTTATAAAAAAGTAAGTTGATAATAAAAATTAGCAATCAAACTTAAAAAATAAATAAATAAATGAATTAAAAAAAAAAAAAAAAAAGAAAAGAAAAAGAAAAGAAAAGTGTGGATGTGTGCTTCCTTAATTTTATATCGCTATTGTTCAAATATATATCCCAAACGTATTTAGATATTGCTTTATGGATCCATTAAAAAGAAATATTTTATGTTTAAATAGTGAAATTTCATAAGAATTCCAGGTTTTTTAAATATTTTTAATAACGTTTTAAAGTCTAAATCAAAACAAAAACTATCATAGATACGCGGGTGTGTCAACAAGATGTCATTATAATTTTTATAAATTTTATTCTAGATTCAGTGGTGTTAAAACCTGTTTAAAAATTAAAAAAAAAAAAAAAAAAAAAAAAAAAAAGATTATTTAAATATTTTTGAAAAAATTTCAATATTTTTTATATTGTATACGTATATGTAGTACATACAAATTACTGAATACATGCAATATCACTTTCTATCGTAAACAGAAAACAATAAGAAAATTATAAAACACAGCGCAAACGAAATAAAACAATTTGCGCATGTGCGCTCGGCTTTTGTTAACTGTTCTCTAACCTACGTCTAACCTACGTCTAACCTGCCGTTTGAGGTAGGTTGAGTTTATGAACCTGGGTTTCGTTTTAAGCGACGCTACCACTAAACGTTTACTGACAAACCAGCAGTGGAGGTTGACGGTGAATTGGGCGGTTAGAGAAGGGAATACCTCACACTATCAGTTCGGGGAAACCCTACGAACTCTTTTTCGTTCAGCTTCCCCAACTTTGAACGACGCTGAATGAACATGTTGAGTATAATGTTGTGTTGAGTAGTGCTGGACGATATCAGAAATTAAATATCGCGATATATCACCAAGTTAATATCGATATTAGTGATATATTGCGATATTTCTTTCAAGATAGGAAAAAATAGACATTTGTTATTTTTTAAAGACATATGCACACGAATTTTAAAGTATACAAGTATAGAGTGTTTTCCATGTATTTTCTGGTATATTACTACCATAACTTTATCATAAAAAAAAAAAAAAATGCATAAAAAGTGAATCAATATTTTGTGTTTCTTATAACTTATACTATTGCTTTTTAGTATACCTCTGTATAGTTTATCCTCTATTCTTCCCGTTTTAAGCTTTAATTATTTTAAAATCATATTTTAACACAACTAATATGTGTTCTGTGTTTTATTTGTACCAAGTATATCAAAATTCATAATTCTACTAAAAGCAAAGCTTAAGAAAAATTGTCGTAAGATGTAGGTATTAAATAAAAAGGAAAATAATTTTAAATAGTTAAGAAATGCCATTGGAAACACCTTTTTTGGTCGTAGAGAGTAATATTTTTTACTTAAAACTCTTATATGCATCCTAAATGTCAGTTACTTGTCATTTTTATTTTTGTATCTGCATACCAAATCATTGCAATATTTTAAAAATGTATATGTGTTCAATTCACATTCGTAATACATTCACAACAATTGAAAATTGAATTATATATATATATATATATATATATATATATATATATATGTATACATTGTCAGTATAAAAATTATATTATTTAAACAAAATTATGTTAAAGTTTCATTTTGTTACTTAAAGTAACTCATTTTGCATTTAAACCAATTTTATTTAACATGTACGGCTTAAAAAAAAAAAAAAAAGAAAGAAAGAAAGAAAGAAGGAAAAGGAAAGAGAAAAAATAAATGCTACATAAAAAAAAGTAATAAACTATCCATTATTATATAATTCTATAAAGAAACTGTCACTGTAAAATTACTGAAGATAAAACTTTATTTTACATCAGTCAGATAGCACCCTTTCTCCCTTCCCATGTTATCCAATGGGATTTTTGTCGCGTCGTTCTATAAAAATATTTTATTAAAAAATGAACTTTTTCGAATTCTGTTTTTTGAATATTACTCTTTGAACAGGTCGTCTTTTAGCTTAAATTCTGTTTTTTGAATATTACTCTTTGAACAGGTCGTCTTTTAGCTTAGTGAGCAATTTTTCGAAAAAATAAATTTAAATATTTTACTTAGAGTCCATAATTTACTTATTGAAATAAAATATTTAAATTAATTTTTTCGAAAAATTGTTCATCAAGCTAAAAGGCGACCCGTTCAAAGAGTAATATTCAAAAAACAGAATTCGAAAAACTTCATTTTTGAATGAGATATTTTTATAAAACGAAGCAACGAAAATCCCATTGGATAACATGGGAAAGGAGAAAGGGAGAGCTATCTGACTGAAGTACAGTCCAAAGCAGTGATGCCAGATGGTTGAAAATTATTTCCCCAAACAGGTCTTCAAATTTCCCCAAATCAGGGTTATTTTTCGAAAAAATCCCCAACTTGATTTCTACTAAAAAGGGAAAATAATTTTACAAAAGAAAACATCAAACAGATTTAAGTGGATTCAAGCTCAGATTTTTCCCCAAATGAAGGTAATTTTTGAAAAAAATCCCCAAATAACAATAAAGCTATTGAAAATCCCTGGTCGTAGGGATAAATCATTACGTTGCCAACATTGACAGAAAGTTGAAGAACTCCCCAGATTTGTCCTCAAAAATTTTAGAATTCCCCCAAAAAGTCCCCAGAAGCCTCAAAAATCCCCAAAATGGGGACAAAATCCCCAATCTGGCATCACTGACCCTAAACACATGTTGAAGGTCGCATCTTATTAGCCAGAAGTTATCGATACTTTGAAATAAACCAATATCAATGAACCAATAGCAGGAAATGAGCTAAAACAAAAGATATTGTTTTCATTCATCATAATAAGCGTTATTGCCTTGTCTGTGGTTTGGTTACTGTGGTATTACACCTATGATCCACGAAAAGTGATGTGCAATATAATCAAATACTAACGGTAGTATAAATTCTTTCATATTATCGTTTAGCGTCAGTAAATGCATGAATGTATCAATATACTGTGGTAAGTCAATATACTCAAGGTATGGAATATACTGTGGTAAAAGCAGATGGCTTTCAATAAATACTGTTTATTTTTATTTTATTTTTTTATGCGGTGGACTTATTAAAGCAGTGATATTTTAGATTTGAGGTTTCGCACGCAGGAAGGAAGAGGAAGTATTTGCATTGTGGGAGGGGAGTTATATATATATATTTTTTTATCAGTGAGGGATGGGAGAAAAATAAGAGAATGGGTATTAGTATAAGATATAAGATTGCGCGCTCTTTTTGTTCGGGTTTCGGTTTCGTTCGCTGATCGTGGTTCCTTCGCTCGGGTTTCATTCGGGTTCCATTCGTGATGCGCGCTAGCGCGGAAGCATTATTCTATTAATCCGTGGTTTGCGTTTAACGGTACTTATCGGTATATCGTTGATCGCGCGGTAGGTGCGCATTTGGTAATATCGTTAAAGGGATATATTGGCTGAGCAAAATCTTAAATATTGTTATCGGGATATTTAAAAAATATCGATACTTGGGGATATATTGATAAATAATCCAGCCCTAGTGTTGAGTATGTATGCTCCCGTGTGATAAGGCCATGAGCAGACGAAATCTTTTACATTTATCTATATCGATTGTTGAAATAACGTGTTTTCTACTCCTATTTTTGATCAATCCCAATTAATCTGTGTTATTTTTTACACATCATCATTTTTTTTTTATTATTATCACGACTTATCTTTTATTGTTGCATACATTTTCATTCATCATTTAGTTTATAATATTTGTTCTTTGTTCTTATGCTGTAATCTTATACATGCTTTTCTTTGGAATGCTCACCATTAGTTACTATACTTCTACGATCTTCAATTTCATAGATCATCCGTTGTACATAAGGAATTTTAATTTATTAACTATACTAAATTATAGAGAAAAAATTAATCGTTCTTTATGTGCTAGCAACGTTGATATTCTTCGACCCCATTTGATAAAAATATGTAAGCATCTGCGCAAGTGTTACCGCAAAGAGTCCAGTGCTAAAATAGGGGTGACAGTCATCTGACTCAGGGAAAATGAGCAGTAACAGAGCGCGGAATTACTGGATGTTTTCAAAATTTCTAACTGTCAGACAAGCAGGCATCCTTCCAACATTTTGGACGCGTCCTCACTGCTACTTTTCGGATATGTGGCTGCACTGTAGCTTGTTTCTAGATGAGAGCACAAAAAGTACAAAGATGTACATGGAACGTTTTGTAGAAGACGTTTACTTTACAGAAAACTCTTTTTAAAAAAAAAGGGGGGGGGGAGAGAAATGAAACAGAAATATAAAGTTACTTTTGACATCAAGCAAAGTGATTGTGCGATGAGTTTTATTTTCATATACTTTGTCTAAAAAAAAAAAAAAAAAAAAAATCCAATTTTTGAAATGTGTTCGTTTTAATTATATTTTCAAGAATTCATATGTGTTATTAATATTATATATTTAAACATAAACATTTTACATTACTAGTATACATTTTATTTGTTATTTAAACTTTTTAATAATTTCCTTGTCAGTTGTTTTGAACCCGTTTTCCTACTACTTTTAAGTTGGATATTACTCATAAATATCAGATCCTAGCTTTGTGTCAAATATTTTTCACCTGGTGCAGAGCCCAGAATATTCTCCAACGAAATTTCACTAATCATCATAAAAAAATAGTCGGCATAGGTGGACTCTGCTCAGTTCCCCATCATATTTATGTTCTCCTAAATTTCTAGTGGGAGACATATTATAATCATGTTAAAAAAAATGAATTTGAGCAAAGCTTGATGCAGAGACAGAATGAAATCCCCGCCTAATAGGGTATCCACCGTTAACTTCGATATATTTATCTTATTCTAATCTATTAATTTATTTTATCAGGGTCAATTCTGTTGTTTAGTTTTCATGCTACTATTTCCAATGCAATAATCCTCAAAATTCATATTTATATGAAAAATTTACAATTTCGCTATGTTGATAAAATTGTAAATTACGAATAATCTACGAAATTTTCCTATTAGAATATTTGTATTCAATCATGTTCAAACAAATATCATAAATTTAATTTTGAAGTTGTCTAATGTATTTATGATCCTCAAAATGAAAGTTTATGCTGAATTTTGCCTTATTCTGCCATTTTAAGTAAATCGTAAATTCCAAATAACTTACGAATTGTTTAAATTGGAAAAATCATAGTCTATGATATTCATGCCAGTATCCAAAATAATATTTAAAAAGTGGTTTGACATCTTTACAATGAAAATATCCCTCAAGATTGACGTTTATGTGAAATTTTGCTCTATTCTGACATGTTAAGAAATTTTCCAATAACTTATGAAATTTTTATATTGCAAAATTCATAGTCATTAATATTCATGCCAGTGTTCTAAATAATATTTCAAAAGTAGTCTGACATCTTTACGAGGAAAATATCTCTAAAAATTGACGTTTATGTGAAATTTTGCCCTATACTGCCATGTTAAGAAATTCGTAAATTTCCAATAGCTTGCGAAATTTTCAAAGTAGCATATTTATAGTTACTAATGTTCATTCCGGCATCAAAACTAATATTTTAAAACTGGTCCGACATTTTTACAAAAAAAAGTTTCCATTTAATGCACGTTTAAGTGAAATTTTGTCCTATTCTCCCATGTTAAGAAAATAGTAAATTTCTCATAACTTACGAAGTTTTTTAATTCGAATGTTGCAAATGAATAGGGTTCTTGCCAGTATCGAAAGTAATATTTTAAAACTGATCTGACCTCTCTGCGATCATTTGTTCGTGAGATATCTTGTTAACAGACTGACAAACTAACGGACTAACGTACTGACACACTAACAGACACCCTACAGACAGACACTATACGAATTTTGTCATTTTCGGATTCCTCACACCTGAAAGCGTATAAAAAAGTCAAAAAACCGAGGTCGAAATTTTTCACGATTACCTAAGTTCCCCATACCTATAGTATGATGGATAACTAAAGATTAATAAATCAGTGATATGGAGTGCAATCTCAAGTTCTTAACAAAATTTCGTTGATATGAATATGAAATATCGTTTAAAATGTTATGAAATACAGTCGTCCCCACTTAATCGGGTAACGGATAATCGAATACCCCGCTTATAAGAATAAAAATTTATAGAACCAATTTTTTTTCCCGTAGAAGTATTGTTTAATTTCCTCGTTTAAAGAAATACTTTTTACAACGCCACCCCGCTTAACCGCATAAACACTCAAAGTTTCTTAAATAAAATTCCTCTATTTCTGGGCAAATTTTTCCTCGCATTCTCAAAAAAAAAAAAAAAAAAAAAAAATCCGTTCTTCTTTTAAAAACCTTACATAACTAACAAGGGAAGTATGAATTAGTAGAATTGCTATTGAAACCAAACCACGCTTAAATTAAACAGCATGGTCGAAAACCTTGGGTACCGTTCAAATTTGCTGCAACAACTCCCATGGGGGTGAGATATGCCCTCTATTAGTTTTAGTTATTTCTATAAAAGCCAACAAAACACTCAGCGTAGTGTGAACGGATGGTGCAGTGCTAGCGTGCTTGACTTCGGATACGGAGGTTGTGGGATCGAGTCCCCACAAGGGCGTTTTGTATTTTACTTTTTTATTTCAAAAGAAATATTTATTTTTGAAATTTTTAATTAAATTAAATCATTATTTTTAAGAGAAAATAATAATTATATTAAAACATTTTTTTTTCTTTTTCAGCCTGGACAATTTAATATTTTTTTATTTTTAACCAATATATTTATTTATTTATTAAATTTAAAGAAATTAATAATTTAACGGGAAATACTTTTATATTATAGTTAGGTAAGATTTTGTTAATGATTACATTAAGATAAAATTTTGTTAATGATTGTTTTTTATAAATTATTAATTACTATTTTTTCAAATGTTTTATTTATTCAGGCAATTGTTTGCATGAAAAATCCTGAATGAGGAACAGCTGTTGCTTAACTATTGGACTTTAATTTTTCCGAGTGAGTGAAAATAATGCCTGGACCGGGACTCGAACCCCGGAACTTTGACTTACAAGGTCAAGGCTCTACCAATTGAGCTATCCAGGCCGACATCCCGGTTAGCATTATTCACTCAGACAACCTTTTACGCAGAAACAATCTGGTCTATCATTTAGATAGCTCAACAGAAATAAGCCGCAGGAAATGGAAAACACCATTAAACAATGGGAGAATGAAATACAATTTTACCCCGGTCCAGGCATTATTTTCACTCAGTCGGAAAAATTAAATTTCAATAAATATGATTTTCTTCCACAGTTGATTGTGTGATTTTATTAAAAAATTGTATTTAACTATTGGACGTCGCATTTAACTTTTATTTCAAATATTTCATTAAACAACTATCAAATTTCGTGGTGTCGGAAGAACTGACAATAATATTGAAGACAATGACAAATTTTTTCAAAATGATTTTACTAATTTGTAATTAATTTACATCTAAAAAAATTCAAAATCTGGATAAATATGAATTTTACAAATCAAGTAATCTCGACGATTGTATCCAAATATTTGACAAAATGTTCGTGATGAACAATAACTGACGGTGAACAAAATTGAAATTCAAATAATTGTGATCAATCTTTTTATATTTCTTGTTCTAATTGTGAAAAATACTTATGGTTTCGTGACTTTTCTACTTTTAATCATAACTGTTATAAATTAGAAACTATATTCGTAGCTTTAAACATGGTTTTCTTTTTTATAAATAAAATAATAAAAAAAAAAAAAATACATTTCTTAAATTCATTCTCAATACTTTATTAACTGAAATACTAAAAAAAAAAAATCTTAATATAATAAATATTTTCTCTTAAATTAATAACTTAATTTAATTAAAAACGTATAGAAAAAAAATTGAAAAAATTACAAAATGCCCTTGCGGGACTCGATCCCAGGACCTCCGCATCCGAAGTCAAGCACGCTAGCACTGCACCATCTCGTCACACAACGATGTGTGTTTTGTTGGCTTTTATAGAAATAACTAAAACTAATAGAGGGCATATCTCACCCCCATGGGAGTTGTTGCAGCAAATTTGTACGGTACCCAATGTTTTCGACATTGCTCTTTAATTGAAGCTTGGTTTGGTTTCAATAGCATTTTTACTGATTCATACTTCCCTTGTAAGGTTTAAACATGAGACGGTATTCCTGCCGAGGTGATAAAAATTGTTTTGCAAAAGCCAAATTTATAAAATCAGCAACTGATGAGAAAATTAGAAATTAAAATACATGATCTCCAGGAATTAGAAATCACAAATTTTGAAAGTTTTCAGATGATTGAAAAAGAACTTTATGAACTCATAGATGTGGATAAAGATGGAGAAACAGAAAGAGATGAAGAGTTTAATCTTCCAATAAAACCTTTAAATGAAAGTGATAAAGAAGAGCAAGCGAACGATAAATGAAGTTGAAAAATCCTTTAACATCATTCATCGTCATTTTAAGTCTCATAGAAACGATTATAATCTATTTATGTGCTTTAGAAAAAGAAATCGAAAAAAGTTTAGTTAAGTTTACGTCAAAGTATAATCAATCATAACAGATTTTTTTTTTTGGTTAAAAGTAAAATTGTAAGTACACTTTATTTTTATATTTATCCCAGCATTAATTGCATTTATAAATTACTATAATATTTTAACTTAGTAAAAATGTTGTTAAATATTTAATTAAGAAAGAGGGTATCGAACATTTATTTTTTCATGTAAGCATAAAACCATTATAGTTATACATGCAATTGCGTTTCTAGTCTTAACCGCATAATTGAATACCCCGCTTAATCGAATTAATATAGTTGGAACGGTAGATATTCGTTTAAGCGGGGCCGACTATATTATGAAAATGATAAATGATAACAAAATTGATAATGAAAATTAAAACAAAATGATAAAAACAAGCGGAGTATACAAAATTAACACGTTAAAAACAATGCTATGACGGTAAAGTAAAATGGTTTGTTATTCCTATATCACGTGATTGAACAGACGACACTCGGAAGAGCCCATTTAGTCCCGTCAATAGGTATGTAAAAAAGGGCTTACCTAGCAAAAGGTGGGGTAGAAGATTTTTCTTTTTTAATTTGTACATATTAGTGTCAATATGAAAAAAACGAGTTATCCAACATGATTGACCCCGGGAGAATTTTTGTCGGCTGATAAACCTCGAAAATTTACTACTTTTTTGGCGTTTTTTGAAATATCTCAGAAATGGCTAAATTTAGCGATATTTTTCTATTATAAAGTTTAAAGAAGATTAAATGTCCTACAATTTTCTTCATTACAACTTTTTTGTAGTACTAATAGCAAGCCTGTTACATCAGCCTCTTGAAACTTGGCATTTTTTCTCAAGCTAATAAAATACAACTCAAAGAAATGGGTCGGTGCATAAACGTTTATTAGAAAACGGAAAGAAAGGAAGGGACATATTCAGCTGTCTGACCTTAGGAAATGACATCTGCTTCGTAGCAAAGAAGGTATTTAAAAAAAAAAACTGCCTGACCCCCCTCCCCCTTGAATTAAAAAGCTCTCCCTTTCCTCCCGCCTCTTCTCATCCTATAGTACGCTGCCTCGGCTGAACATCTATCTATGTTATTCAGTTCAGTTCGAACGTGCGAACGCACTCTTTCAACCCGTGAGCGTTTTCTATTACAATAACCGGAGTGTTTGTTTTATTTTCGAAATCAGTTTGAATAAAGGTGAAGTAAAGATTCTGAAGGAGAAAGGTATACAAAAAATCTGTAAAAGTGCAATGCAAAACGTCAAAATGAAGAACATTAGTGTTTTTTAAAGAACCTAAAACAAGTAAGAATTCACAATGCCTGTCATAAACGATACACCAATGAGCGAATGATTGCAGCATATGTACGGCGTCATGCAACTGGTGATGGAGCTGGTCGAAACAGTGCGGCTCCATATCTTCCATCAAGTACTGAAGATTTCAGTTTTAAAGATTAGTGCTTCTTGTGTGGAGAGGGGATTCTTGAAGATTTTCCTGAGCACGAAAGAAATTTTATCCACCATGCTATGAAACTGGGTGTGAAAAAAACAATTGTAAATGGTGCTGAAAATCGTGGGGATGAGAGAAGAAAAAAGTACTTAAATGCATCGGAAATGTAAAAGGTTTAGTTGCTATAAATGCTGGGTATCACAGGTTTTGTCATCAAAAACTGCATTGGAGGCCTAAAAATGAGATGAAACGAGGATACTACCCTACAAGTAACACTGATGAGGCAATGGAATCAATTTACTCCTACCATGAAAACGACTCGGAGGAGTGCCAGTCTCATAATTATTTGATGAATAAAATAGAGGGTGATTTTCGTGTTGGCATCAGAACGGTTACATCACGCCTTTGCAAAAAATATGGTGAAGATGTTTTAAAAGCCGAAACTGCCAACAAAAAAAGCAGTTTGCTTCCAAAATGTTGGCTATAAAATACTCAGTGAAACTGTTATAGTAACAAGGACTCTGAACCTCAACAGGAAAATGTCGTACTAATTTCATCATTGGACGAGGCTGAAGAAGATGATAAGCTATTCTAAGAGCTTATATAATTACTGCAAGACGGAGAGGAACAATTTGAGGACGACACACCTTCCTTCTACTTCTGATGACTATTGAAATTTAATATCCCGGGCTTGAAAACAACCACGAAGAAAATGAACATGTATATTATACATTAATGTACGTTTCTTTATTTGTTTCAAGGCTAAATGAATCTCCCTATAATTTGTACATAAAGTTAAATTTCTACAATTTACTTTTGTAATTATTTACTATTGTTTTTCAAACAAGTTTGCCTATTTATGAAGTTCATTTAAAATTAAGATTGTATATTGTTATTATCGTCAATATTAATATAGCAGTAATTAATGTTTATTACAACATTATGTATTATATCTAAATATCATTAATGCTTTATAATTTAATAAATAGTAGAATTGAAATATTTATGCATCAATGCATTGAGTTTTTGCTTATTAGCACCCTAATATTCATTCATTTACATTTATATACAAATATTTTTTATTTATTTATTTTTTCTTTGTATGTGTTTGAGTGTGTATTATGTGTTGCAGTGATAGAATATTATACATCGGGAGTTATTGGAGTGTGATGATGACTATTGTTGTTAGGCCAGAATTGTAAGTGCGTGCCCCCGGGGGGGGGGGAGAGTTAGTAAAAAGGGGAAGGAAGCAGATTTGTTATCTGTCGTCCTTTGTGAAAAAAAAAAGAAATGATCGTCAATTTATCTGGCGAACATATTTAATTCCTTTCTAAAACCACGATTATTTTAACAAGGTATATGTTAAGAGAACATTCAAGAATATAAAACAGTATTTCTTACAATATATATTGTAAAAAAATACATCTGGCGTGTGTATTTCCGTATTACGTTTTTGATCACCAAATCGAAAAATCCCAAGGACGACAGCTATCAGAACTATACCATTAAAAGTTGTTAAGCTTTCTGTAAATAAAGCTTCTAATTCTAATAATTACTATACATTATTTATAAGGAGTAATGCGCTTTTTTTACGAAGTTGAGAAAACTGTTTATTTTCAAGAAGCTGTTACGCGCTTGCTATTAGTACTACAAAAAGTTTGTAATGAAGGAAATTGTAGGAAATTTAATCCTCTTTAAACATTACAATAGAAAAATATCGCTAACTTTAGCCATTTCTGAGATATTTCGAAAAAAGCCAAAAAAAAAAAAAAAAAAACTAGTAAATTTTCGAGGTTTTGCAGCCGACAAAAATTCTCCCGGGGCCGATCATGTTGGATAACTCTTTTTTTGCATATTAGTACTAATATGTACAAATTAAAAAAACAAAATCATCTACCCCACCTTTTGCAAGGTACAATGTATTTATTGACTGGACTAATTGGCAACTTCTGAAAAGAAAAAAGAAAACATCCAAATACCGCTTTTTCTTCTCTTTTTTTCTTTTTTTTTTTTTTTTTTTTCTTTTTCCTCCCTCAGTGTTTATATGTACGTATATAACATATTTTAAAAACAATCTCAGTACGTAAGAGTTCACTTCCATTAATAGTGTATTTTTTAGTTTAACTTCAATTTAAAAGCAAAAAAACTAAATATTTTTCTATTAAAAGTAAATTGTAATTAAGTACGCATAAATATGTTTGATTTTCATAATTTTTTTAAATAAATACATTTGTAATTTTGTTTATTTTGTGTGTTTATTTTATGTAGGTGAAGGAATCTGATTTTAGGTTTTCGGATGAAAGCACGTGGTATTAGAGATGGGCATTATTTACATTTCCAAGTTCTTAAAATTATCGTTAAAAAAAATATTACAGCTGCAGATGTATTATTTTTTTTAACGATAATTTTGTAATGATAATATTTTCTAGAATGTATTACGGAATATTCCTTGTGAAATATATTAATCAAAATAATTTTAATAAGCAATATAATTTTAACGTTTAGGACAAATAGCATATTAATTTAGAAATGTTTTTATTTGGTGTTCATTATTTTTCATGGGATAATAAAATCGTTTGAATAAAAAACTTTGATACCACGGTTTAACGAAATAGTGTTAATTTATGCAGCTAGCGTGAGATAGGTAAGGTGTGATTATTAGATGTTGATTACTATTTCGTCATGAAGGTGAGGAATGACATTACACTTGCTAGGTTTGAATTCGCTTGCGTATTTGAAATAGATGTTTGATAATTGAAAGGAAGGAGTGTTTGTTTATATTTTAATTGCTTATAGCAGATGGAATTGAAAATGCGTAATGGCATACAGCATTTATTGTGGTTTTATTAAGAATAATTTGAGAAGAAAATTGAATATTTATTTATTTATTTATTTTTACTGTTTAGCTTTTCTTCGCTTTTTTTTTTTTTTTTTTTAATCTGATTTCTTCTTGAAACTATTTTTTTAGATTTAAAATGAGTAAAGGTGTTGAGAATAGTTAATTATGCTTTTATGTTAAAATTAAGTGTCTGAGAAAATATATCATTTTATGCAGTTTTTGTAAGCAAAATCTATATTTTTAACAAGTGTTTCTAAGTTTAGAAAACATATTCAAAGTGACTGTTTACTAAGTATGAGTGAAAAACACTAATTTTCTTGTCAATCTCGAAAGTTCAAGTTCTTCGGAAAATCAAAAGAAACAGTCACTCGGTAGTTTAAAATTTGGGATGCCTTAAAGATGTTTCTTAAAAATTTGCTATTATTATTTAAATGTTTTTTAATGACATATACTGCTTATAATATGAGAATTCTTTTTTTTTTTTTTTTTTTTTTTTTTCAGAAAACGGCTGTTGTGTACGTGTTTCTTGATATTATTTGAAATATTCTGTTTTCGTGTTTAAAGGAATTGGTTTAATGAACCTTAAGCTTACTCGATTGGGACAAACGTTTGTGTAAAATTTTGACTCTACCACTTCATATCAGCGTTTTTTTTTTTTTTTTCTTTTTCTAATTGAAGAAATTCTAGTGTTAAATAAAGTGAAGATTACTATTCGAAAGCATTGGGACTTAAAAAATTTGAACCGCATCCACTATGTAGGACACATGTATGTATTGTATATCATCCAGAAAGGATTAGAAAGACATTAGCCATATGTAAATTAAAAAGTAATAGGTTATAAAAATAATATGTTGCAAAAACCTATTACCAAAGGAAGTATGGAACGAAGTAACCTATTACTGAAAAGTAACTATTTATCCCATCTCTATTAGAAAGACATTAGCCATATGTAAATTAAAAAGTAATAGGTTATAAAAATAATATGTTGCAAAAACCTATTACCAAAGGAAGTATGGAACGAAGTAACCAATTACTGAAAAGTAACTATTTATCCCATCTCTACATGGTATATCTTTGGTTAAAAAAAAAAAAAAAAAAAAAAAAGAAAAGAAAAAGAAAGAGAGAAAGAACAGAAGAAAAGTGTTTATTTGAATTACTTTATCAGTTAAAATGCACTGTATTTGCTTAATTCACGGAAATTTATTATTATTATTATTATATGCTAAATAACTTTTTGGTTCTTATATTATTTTGCTCACATAAGTTTTAATATAGTATTATTCAAATCTTATTATTCAGTTATTGTTATCAAACTTATTTTCAAAAATATTTATATTCTATGTTCAATTAGCCTTCTATGTTGTGTTATGTGTTAGACTAGCAGACCCGGCCACGCGTTGCTGTGGCTAAGTCAAACGTTGAATTATATTGTTGCAAACTATTCAATACAGTTAAATTATTATTTACAAATAAAGACGAAAACGTTGTAGCCGATGAAACGCCAAGGATGACAGAGTTTCGAAATTTAAAATTAAAATTTTGCCAATTTGACAGCAAAATAACTCAATCTAACACATGCATACGACAAAAAATCCAATGTGCTATTAACATAGGAAATCTTTTTCTTGCATCCAGAGACAATCAGTGACGTCTCACTTCGCTTCACGGAGTAAAAAGACAGGAGAAGAAGGTAACGCTGAAATTTTGTGATGTTGTTTTCTAATGTTTACAGATGGCGCCAGCGTGCAATCCTTCCTTCTCTCCAGCTTCCGCAATGTTATTCAATGGGGAAATGTCTCGTTTTAATTATTTTTTTAAAAATAATATCAAGCTGAAAAAATTTCGATTGAAAGCAAATTTCATTAAATAGAGTATTCTAACCAACATGTTTTTTTTAAGAGCCATTTTATACTAATTTTACTTTGAAAGAAAGCTTTTAAAAAATGACGATTCTTATGAACCGAAGCTAGCTAAAACAGACAATTGGGAGGAAGGAGAATGGATGAAATTTTGTAAAGGAAAAAAATAAACTTACTTTAGTTGCAGAAAACACGAACTCGGACTTTATTTTTCTCCTAGGGCTTTTTTTTTTTTTTCTTATCACTATCATAGCCTGTTTTACAACTAGGAACGAAGCATTTATTTGAAACATCTGAATTATGCAGTTTTAAGAACTTAGAAACAAATTAAATTGCTTAAAATAAAAAATTTTAAATGTACTTCAGCAAAATTCTATTGAAAACAACAGTATATCCGCGCCGAAGTAGGGAGGAATGACAAGTGGCGCCCTCAATATTTACCAAAAATTTAGATCACAGTTTCGTAGCTTTCTCCCATTGGACCTTCAACTCCTATTAATATTACTCCGTGCTTCGCTTGCATATTGTATAATATTTATGAGTTTCAAAAAAGTAAATAACAAAAGAAATGAAATGCGAAAATTTAGCACAGGTTTGCTAATTTTCTTATAAAATGATCTCATAATTTTAAATATTTTAAAGATGGCAACAGCTGTAATTATAAAAAGGAAAACAATATGGCTAAGTAAAATAAGTAAATTTGATAAGGTATATAGTATTTCCCCATTGCTGGATTTGGCGATTTTTTTTTTTTTTTTTTTTTTTGTGCCTTTTTGAACGATAACTATGTCGTTCTGGCTTCTTTGCAATAAAATATGGCAACCTGCGTGCTTTTATTTTTGATTTATGATTTAGCTTATGATTTTATCAATTATGATTCTTAGATGTATGATTTTGCCATAATCGCCAAATACAGTTGTGGGGTTGGTTGGATGGTTGGGTTTTACGTCGCACTAGTGCTGCGTAGATGGGCAATTCCAGTTGTGGGGAAATACTATAGTTGTTCCTTTGATAAATATTTTAAAACTTTAAAAATAGGATATCTCATGAAATATTGGGCATTTAAAGTAAATACAGGTATTATTTTAAATAGAAAAAGATTTTGGAAAAGATTAATATACTTTAACGAAGTGATGAGAAGATTTTGAGAATGTTAAAATTTTAATAGTAAATTCAAGTTAATCATTGAGGATTAAGATAAGAAAATTCCAAGATTTTAAAATCGTTTTTTTAGCAATAAATATGAGTCAAAATTTAATGTAAAATGCATGTATAAATCACAAATTTAATAAGGAACGGTAAATTGATAAGTTATTAAAGAAAACTAAGAGAAATAATTATTTAAAGTTTCGAACATCGATCATATAGATTAGCGTTACAAAACAAATAAACAGACCTAAAATCTTCCAGACTTTTAAATAAGTTTTAAATTAAGTTTTAAAATTTCATGTTAAATAAAACAGACTTTTAAATAAGTTTAAAAATATTGAAATGGTTACTTTTTATTTAGAACATTATATGTATAGATCACGAATTTCTTAAAGAAAACGAAGCGATACAGATTACAATAATGCAACAAAAATTGAAAAAGCAAGGTCATAAGTAAATTTTTAACACACGTGTTAAAAATTAATCGTAACACACGAATAAATTTCATATCTGTCATCCTTGGCGGGAAAAAAAAATCGCCAAATTATCTGGCGAACATATTTAATTCCTTTCAAAAATCATGGTTATTTTAACAACTTATATTAAGAGAGTAATGAATAATATGAAACAATATTTCGCACAATACGTATTACAAAAATATACATCTGGCTTGAATATTTTCGTGTTACGTTTTTAATCGCCAAATACAAAAAAACTCCAAGGGCGACAGAGTTTTGAAATTTAAAATTAAATTTTTGTCAATTTGACAGCAAAATAACTCAATCTAACGTATGCACATGATAACCAATACATATCTATACAAAAAATATGGGGATTAAAATCGGGAAATAATTTTCCTCGATTTTTAATAATTTTTTATGAAAAATCCATTGGGCGATTAACATAGGAAATCTTTTTCTTGACTTCACAGACGGTCAGTGACGTCTAGCTACATTAGCACATTAGTCAGTCTAGCTACATTAGCACTTTATCAATGTGTATAAAATCTTTAAATTGATTATGACGTCAATTTTCGCGAGATGTATAATTTAACTTTATAATTTTTTAACGTTCAAGTTTGATTAAATGTATTTATTTTTATGTCGAAAAAAATGAACTCGTATTTTTTTTTTTTTTCTTGGCAGTAATTAAACTTATGGAACTCGCAGATATTTTGGAGCAACTATAACAAAGGGCTGTAATTAACAAATAATTTGCAATAAAAAAATATTGTGACTATAAATTGAGATAAAAACTATCCTATCTCTCAAGTTGGACCAAACTGCACACAGTGTGCAAAATTTTGTTAAAATCGGATCATTAGTTTAGGAGTTTATCGCGGACAACCATCGTGACACGAAATTTTTATATATATACAGATTACTTTGATTTGATTTAGTTTATCACTTGAAAGTCATTTTTTGCATTCTAGGTCGACTTAGGGACCCGTTATTTAAAGTGCGAGGTGTATATCTATATACACGAACTGCGACTGCAACTGCAACTCGGTTTTTTTCTCGACTGAAGTCAAAGCGCTTATCTTTCAGCTACAACTCGGGCTTCAAAATGTATTATTACTTATTTCAATTTTTTCCAATCTCTAATTTAAAACGTCTAATGGAAATGTTAACGCAAATATTGCGTTTGTAATTCATAAACAAATGGTTCAATATAGTTGTTATTTTTATTTATTTTATTTATTTATTTATTAATTAATTTATTATTATTATTTATTTATTTATTTATTGTAATGGTCGCCCAATTGGCGACTAATATATTTTAACTGGCGTCTTTGTTTTCAACGGAAACTCGACTTTTTTTTTTTTTTTTATGTGAAAAAATTGGGCGCAGAATAGAATGCCCAAATCTATACTAAACTGGAGTGTAGTTCATATCAATTCGTGTAAGAGACAAGTAGACGGAAAACAGCGATTCACAGTTATCTGTGTGTTTTTCACAAACTGTCGTGCTGAATCGAAACAACATGTTTCAGAACCCAGTGTTGAATCGATGCAGTTTACACCACTCTCGTTCACACATGCTTTGCGACCCGGTGCAGTGCATCGTTGTGCCGTTGTAATGATGTGTCGATGCCAAGCGGTGTATCAGTTTAGAGGAAAAAATAAAACCAGTTAGAGGATGTTAGATTTAAATAGGCATGTCCTAATGCATAATCCAGTCCAACATAGTATTTGACTTTTATACACAAAATTTTATTCCTGTATTAAGGAAATTTCAAAATAACAAAATAATAATCTACATAATATTTCTCTAACGTGGACCAGTTTAAATTATTTTTTTGTCGAAACGGTACGATACGCGAGGATAAAAAAATAATATTTATACATGAACAATATTTAAGCATGTGGACTTAGTTCAATGGACTAATAAGAAAAAATGACGACATTTGTCTGATGAGATTATTTTACGAAAAAAAAAAAAAATGTATTTTTAACAGTTGTTTCTTCATAATCTTTTCAAGCGTCATTTTAAACCTACCAATATTTTAAAGATAACAGAATATCTACAGAATATTTCTCTAACGTGGATCAGTTTCAATCATTTTTTGTCGAAACGATACGATACGCAAGGATAAAAAAATAATATTTATACATGAACAATATTTAAGCACGCGGACTTAGTTCAATGGACTAATAAGAAAAAATTACGACATTTGTCCGATGAGATTATTTTACGAAAAAAAAATGTATTTTTAACAGTTGTTTCTTCAGAATCTTTGCAAGCGTCATTTTAAACCTAGCAATATTTTAAAGATAATATACAGAATATGAACTTTTGTGTCATAAATTGACTAAAAAACACAATCATAAAAAATATAATCAAAATAGGAATTATTATTTTTTATTTATTTATTTAAAGAAATAATAATAATGAAATTAATAAAAAGTCATCGCCATACATGACGACAAAAATTTAAAAGGCGTCGTGGGAGTCCTATATTAAAATTGTACTGCATGTGGAAGTATGAAAATTGGGTCGTGAACCATGCATTTTATTCGGAAACCTTTCTTTGAATGATTTTGGTTTCACTATTGTACAATATTAATTTGGTTTTATTAATAATTTGGCCTCTGGTAAATTAAAATTTAAATTAAGTGATGAAATTTGTATAACATTTAGGAGTTTCAAATTTTAAAGATAAATAAGAAAAGAAATAAAATGAGAATATTTCGCACGGGTTTGCTAATAATAGTAATAATAATAATTAAGGGGAATGGGTGTTATTTTTTATTGGCTACCAAAAATTTTTGCTGATAACCAGTGTTCTCCCCCCCCCCCCCCCCCCAAATTCCTGGTCTCTGATCATCAGTGTTGTTATAGCAGAAGTCTGTTTTCAAACCAATAAGGAAAATCAAAGATGCTTATATTTTTCTTCTTAAATTCATATTTATTTTAATCAGTACTACAGCATACTAAAGCATACAGTATACATTCATACTATTCATGAACTTCGAAAAAAAGTAAAAATAAATAAATAAATAAATAAATAAAAATACATTAGTTAACAGAAATAAATGTTTTTCTGAGATTTGAGATTTACTTATAATTTAGTGAAATTAAATAATAAGATCGCTTATAGGATATAAATAAATTTTTGATTAAGTAATTTTTTAATTCTGCAGTTTTAAATTTCAAAAAAATAAAATCAACATTTTTAAAGTTTACGTAGTTAGAAATAATAAACGTTTCTATTTGGACATATTTTACTTGATACCTGAAATAATTTACAAAAAAGTATATCATACATACAGATGATTATTAAACAACTAATAATGGTTTGGATTTGATAACTAGTGGATCTACAGAGCAGGAGTCTCAACGTGCTATTTGCATCACGCATTATTCAACAAATTAGTTTTATCTATTCCTTATTATATAATACAGGGTGTTTATAAAGTCCGGGACCCTTTTTGATGTTTAATAACTCATAAAATAATAAAGATAGATTAAAATTAATAACATAAATGGTTAGATAGACTCAAAAAGTTTCATGACCCTTGTCAATGAACTTCCACGTGTGCTCCCTTCGTGGCATGGAGAATATCAAGTCGATAGTCAATTTCACGCCAGGTATCGGCAAGCATGTCGGCATCCACAGAGGCTATTGCGGTTGTAATTCTGACTTTTAAGTCATCAATGTTCGACACTCTCCTCCTGTACACATTCTCCTTTACAAATTATTTTTCCACTGCAAGATGCTGCTTTTGGATGGAGGATCTTTTTGGTAAATTCTTCTGCAATTTCTCTGTGCTTGCACTATCGATTTCGTTTCTTTGTACCACCATAAAATCTGTGCGCTTTCTCTTGTGGTGTATGCATTCTCCTTAATATCCGCTCGAATAAAACATCACATACAAAAGTACTACATAGAACAAACACATCAAAAGTAAACATAACATTGCAATAGTTGCCAAAAACAAAAGAGAGAAAAATGCAATTAATAAGCAGACGATATTTAGAAAAGTACAGATATTTAGAATGGAAAATGAAATTATCTGAAATTAACCACACGCGCAGACGATATTTACAAAAGTAAAGATATTCAAATCTGAAAAGAAAATATATGAGTTATTCCATCAATAAATGCCATAAGTTTGTTTATATCTTCATTATTTTATGAGTTATTAAACATCAAAATGGGTCCGGGGCTTTATAAACACCCTGTATCTGTATATATATATAAATTACGTGTCACGATGTTTGTCCGGGGTAAACTCCTAAACTAAGGAACCGATTTTAATGAAATTTTGCACACTGTGTGCAGTTTGGTCCAACTTGAGAGATAGGATAGTTTTTATCTCAATTTATTGTCACAATATTGTTTTATTGCAATTATTTGTTAATTATAGACCTTTATTAAAGTTGCTCCAAAATATCTGTGAGTTCCATTAATTTAATTGTTGCCAAAAAAAAAAAAAAAAAAAAAATACGAGTTCATTTTCTTTCGACATAAAAATAAATACATTTAATCAAACGTGAACGTTAAAAAATTATAAAAAGTTAAATTATGCATCTCACGAAAATTGACGTCATAATCAATTTAAAGATTTTATACACATTGATAAAGTGCTAATGTAGTTCTATCATAGATATAGTAATATCACGGAGTAATATTTAATAGGAGACGAAGGTCCAATGGGAGAAAACTTGGAAACTGTGATCTAAATTTTTGGTAAATATTGAGGGCGCCACTTGTCATTACTCCCTATCTCGGGGCGGATATACTGTTATTTTCAATAGAATTTTGCTGGAGTGCATTTTAAATTTTTAATTTTAAGCAATTTAATTTTTTTTTGTAACTGCATAATTGAGATGTTTCAAATAAATGCTTCGTTCCTCGTTGTAAAACAGGCTATGATAGTGATAAGAAAAAAAAAAAAAAAAAAAAAAAGCCCTAGGAGAGAAATAATGTCCGAGTTCGTTTTCTGCACCTAAAGTAAGTTTATTTTTTTTCTTTACAAAATTTCATCAGTAAAATCTTTGGTTTTCCCTGCATATGAACTTTATTTACGCATGTAATGCCCTCTTTTCACAGGATAAATAATGCTGTTCACAATAATAAAGGTTACAACACTGGCATAATTTTTTCATTATTGAGTGCTATATCGATTTCAGGCCATTCTGTCGTGTATGATAAAAATGAATGGCGTTTTTAATTAAATTTTGGTAATTTTTCATTAATTTATAAGATGCAATCTAATGTGGTGCAGCATTTGAATAAAAAATGATTTACTCAGATATGTATTAATGATGTAAAGATATGTATTATATAAAAGTAGAATTTAAAAACTAACTTTGCGAGGTAACATCGACCCGCTAATCATAAATGATTTTTAAGCTATTTTAGTACTTTATAAATTATATATCAAATTAGGAGAATAAAAGTTTCTTGTAATCTAATATTTAAACTTTCTCTTCTCATTGCAACTATGCAGTTCCCTCCTTGCATATATCTGAAAACTTTTTTGCATTTCTTTATTTTATCTCATGAGTGACTTCATAAAATTTTTACTGAAGTTTTTAATGTGCACTAAACATAAATATTAGAATTTAATGGACTCCCCCCCCCCCCCAAAAAAAAAAAAAAAAAAAAAAAAAGAAGTACCAATTGTTTTCTTAAATTTCTATTATACAGTATACTGCAGTAATGTTAAAAGAAATGAAATGTATTGTTAGCCTGGCATGATCTCAGAATGACTAGGCTACCCTTTCTCTTTCCATTTTGAGATATTTTATTAGATACAGTTTCATATTTGTTTTGACACAACTCCATATGTATACTATTTGCATAAATTCTCATAATACTGCATTATTGTGCAAAATTTTGACTTATTTTCCTATGTTAAAAAAATCTGAAATTTTAATATCTTATGAAATTTTCAATTAAAATATTCAGAGACAATGACTTCTATACAACTGTCATGAATTATATTTAAAACTAGTTTAATATCATTATGATTAAGATATTCCTCATAATTCCTGTTTATGTGGAAATTTTTTCTTATTTTTCCATGTTTAAAAAAAATCATACATTACAAATAACTAATGAAGTTTTTGAAGTATAATGTGTTCATAGTTATTAATTCCAGCATCAAACATGATTTTTTTAAAAATTCAATATGACTGCTTGTTTTTTCTCAGATTCATTATACTTCTCATAATTGAGCTTAATTTTTTACAGATGGATCCAAGACAAGTGTCTTGTTTGTGACTTTGCCTCTAGTAAAACTGTTTTTAGTTCTCAACTTCCCAACTTTTTATATTTTCTCAACGAAGTTTTTTTTTTTTTTTTTAACATTAAAGTTCCACCCAATTTTATTTCACCTCACCCTAACAGGAAATTTATCTTCAGAGACTCTGAGAATTCTGGATTCATTTTAAACTATGGAAATTTAATAGTGGGAAATCAAACCATAGCATTGCCCTTATATGATTACATAACTTGTTACTAATAATGTCTTGAAAATTATCTAGAAAACTTGGAACATTTTCCCGAGTACCACCGATCGGGCTAATGACTCTGCTAATTGAGATCAGGGAAGGGGCTGGCACCTGGGATAACAACAAAAACCCTGATCAGTGAAATTGCAGATGAAGCCTCCAGGTGTCAGGCAAAAAATGCCAGCAAAAGCCCAATTAAATAAGTATATATGTACGAAAAAATTAAGAAGATAATCCATTATTTAGAGCTTTCTATATAATCTGCAATATTAGATGGTGTGTGATAGTGATATTCAAATTTTATTATATTTCTCCTTAGACTCATGGTATATTAAATATTAATGGTGCTTGGCGTGGGATTATAAAAAAAGACAAACAACAACGCCAAATAAAAATAATAGTAGAGCAGACCGCTGTTTCAGTAGCGGTTAGCGTACAGTCTTCATGCTAAATGCTACTGAAATAACTGGCTGTTCTACTAATATTTTTATTTGGTGTTTTAGACATTGTTGTTTGTCTTATTTTTATACTCATGGTATACTACTTTAACATAAATTACCAGACATTTAGTGAAATATTTAAAAAATACTGGCTGAATAATAAGGAAATATTAAGAGTGTAAAGAAAGCACTACATCTCCTTTTGCATTGAAAGTTTTGCCACGAAAGCAAAAACAAGACCAGTAAGAAAATAAAATTGTTTAGGATTATCCTGTTAAAAGGTACGCCTGAAGGCAAAAATATTAAATATCTAATCAGTGAAATATGAGCATTTTTACAAAATATTTAATTATGCATGTGCAAGCTTCAACAAAATTTCTTTTGTATAATTGAATAGCCCAATGTATTGAACAAGGTACTAATATGAAAACCACAAATAAATATTGTGTAAATTCAAACAGTTAGTATTCAAAAGAATTACCTGAATTTCAATTCCTTAAAAAAAAGGAAAATGGTGAGTGTTTTTATCAATATTTATTCACATTCGATGATCATTATATTACCATTAATTACATCAAATTAAAAGTGTGAGCAAACTACCTTACAATACATCTTTTTTTTTTTCCCCAGAGGAACTGTATATGATTTTCGTATTATTGCTTAAAACTTACACGATATTTGTTCATCATTTTCAAATAAGTTGCTCAATATATTTGGCTATTAAATTATGAAAATAGATTTTGTTAATTTTTTGTGCGTGCAAAATTAAAGCTTATTTAGGAAAAATGCTTATTATATCATAAAAATGTAGATCTTAACACAATTCTCTATAATAATGCAAAAGTTTTCAGACATAAACAATAAATTTTCGCAGTTAAGATGCACTTTATTTACGTTGTGAAAAACTGTTAGCTCAGAAGACAAAATCTGATGTATTAATTTTTCTTTATCAACTTAATTCAGAGGTTTTAAATGAAAAAGTTGCTAGTATTACAATAATTACGAAAATTAGTGATAAAGTAAATAATTTGGTCCAGGTATATACAGGCTATGTTTATAAAGTAAATTTAACAATGAAATTTAAAATCTGCACAAATTCCTGAAGAATTTAAAGATACTCTATTTTTATATGTGTAAGAGAGATTTGATGATGTTTATATTACTTTAAAGCAGGGTTGGGTTTCTTCCAGGACAGTGGAAGAAACTGGAAAAAACCGGAAGAAACCAACCAAAAGACAAAACCAGATGTTCAATATTAAAATTTATGAACTATATAAACTCAAAGTATAAATATAATGCCAAATCTAAACTATAATTCAATTAATATTAAAAATATCTTTAGAAAAATAAGTTATTTGATAACAAACACTAAGTATATACAGGTGATGGGTTTTTACTTTTCAATGCTAATATTTTTAGAATTTTTTGCATTGATACTATCTCATAATATTATTATACATTCAAACAGTACAAGTGATAATAATTATGGAATTTTTAGCCATAATATTTGCACTTTTTTTTTTTTTTTTTTTTTTTTTTTTTTTAAGGATACAACTTTTTGTATAAACTCGAAGCTGGTACCCAATGAACTGTATCAATAAGTAAGATACCTACTTTTAAACTGTCCTGCAAGCTCTCTAGGATTAAAAAAAAAAAAAAAAAAAAAAAAAAAATCCATAGTTTGTATTTATCTATTTTAAGTTGAAAAATAAAAGTGCAATATTGAACTACGAAAAAACTTTTCATTTGTTTTACAGTCAACTCCCTCTAACTCTCAAAAGTTTTGTCCAGATAATAGGAATTTGCAAATTAGAGATCATTGCCTTTGTTTACAGTTTTCTTTTACAGATGCAAAGTCAGTTATTATTAATTAGACATCAAAACGGAAAGAGGATTTTTAATAAATTTTAGAATAAACATTTCTTTAATATTTAATAAAACTAATCTATCACATTCATATATGATGGTAAATAATTTAAGCATATTCAAATAATAGGTACCTATAAAATGTAAACAAACATATTTAGAAAATACGAAACAAAATATATTTGAAAGTCTGGAAATAATATTTATCGCTGATTAATTTTGTTAAACATTCATGTAATAGTGGTTTATTTTCAGCGTCAGTCTGTATGAATTGCAGGATAATAAATAAAATATTACTCTCCCCCCCCCCCCTTCTCCATTTGTGCTTCAAAGTAAGGATTATGCTAAAAGTTTGATAAAAAATAATTATAAGATAAAAAAAAAACTTTTTATATACCATGTTTTTAAATTTTCTGATGAGTCATTAATAAAATACGTGAGGCTAAAAAATAATATTTAAGCACGTGAAATCAGTTCAGTGAAATAATAGTGAAAAAAAAGTTGGTTTTAAAAATAAAATATTACTCCTTTTAGAACAATGTATATTAGCCACGTACATTAGCACTTATCAATGTGTATAAAATTTTAAAACTGATAATGGCATCAATTTTTGTGAAATGCATAATTTAACTTTTTATCATTTTTTCACATTCACGTTGAATTAAAAGTATTTATTACTTTCTTCTATCTTCAATAGAAGAAAGTATTGGATTCGTAAAAATTTTCGATTTCGGTTTTTTGATGGATTTACACGTTTTGAGAGCTGTAGAACACGATTTTACCATTTTTAGAAAATGTCTGTCTGTCTGTCTGTCTGTCTGTGTGTGTGTGACAAAATTTTGTGGCAACTGTATCTCTGGAACTACTGCACAGAATTTCATACAAATTGGTATGTAGTTGCACCTTGACATAAATTAGTGCCTATCAACTTTTGGTAAAAATTGTCTTACAGGTTGCGTTGCCATCCCGCTTTTTCTAAATTTTTAACAGGGTGATATAGGGCAAAAATTTTCAAGATGGGTATCTTTCGAAAGGTCTCGTCAGTACCTTTAAAACGAATGGTTGAACTATAAATCTGTGATAATTTAAAACAAAGTTATCGATTTTTTTTACTTTTTACGAAAAAAAAACTTAGAATTTTTTTTTCTCTCTGTCCCCTTAAATTTATCAAACTCCCACGGTTTCCGTGTTCTGACAAACTTAAACTAATTTTTGCTTTTTTACCCTAATTTGGTCAAAGTCCTACGGTCTCCGTGTCTTGACAAACTTTAACATATTTTTGCATTTTTCCCCTAATTTTGCCAAAGTCCCACGGTTTTCGTGTCTTGACAAACTTTAATATATTTTTGCATTTTCCCCCTAATTTTGTCAAAGTCCCACGGTTTCCGTGTTTTGACAAACTTTAACAAATTTTCACGTTTTACAGAAAATTTTGTCGAAGTCCCACTTTTTTTTTTTTTTTTTTTTTTTTTTTTTTTATTATTGTTACTGAGTGAATTTGTATAGGATAGAAGAAAGTCTCGTGGTGGCCACAACATACTAGTTTTTATGTCGAAAGAAAATGAACTCGTAATTTTTTTTTTCGGCAACAATTAAATTATAGCTAATTTTTAATGGTTATTTTATTGCTATTAAGAGCTTATTATTTTCATATTTTAATTAATTAAAAGAAAACTATTCGAAAATCTGACTTTGAAGTCAGAACCGTGTTGTCACCGGGTTCTGAGTTACTGTGAAAGATGAAATGAATGGTTCACATATCTTTCATGGAATTTTTTACTTTCTGAAAACACATAGGTAAGGAAAGTATTGTAATCATGACAAAAATTTGACTTTGTTATGTTAGTGTGTCTATATGTTTTGAGGTCCCATAAGTTCATTTTTGCTATTTTTACAATGATGTATGTATGTCTGAGTAGAGTGAACACAATATTGTCTAAATGCTTTGATCAAATGAGCTATAAAAATTAGTACATATGTTATAGGTTATCGTAGCACAAACTGTATACATCTTGGAGAATCCAGAACAATTTTTTTTTCCTTTACCAGAACACAAAGATAAATTCTTTATCATTATAGCCTATGGGCTCAGATAATCTAAAGTGTGATAGCATCTAAATTCCTTAATCAAATCAGCTGAAACTTCATATACATGTTATAGGTCACTGTCGAATGAATTGTATTGATTTATTTTGGTGAATCTAGTATTTATAGCTTTTTTTTTACAGGGAAATAATGAAAAATTTTGTAATATTATATAGTCTGATAATTATTAAAAACATGATGGCGCCAGAATGCCTCATTTTATTGAACTTTAATTTCATATACAAGTTATATGTCACACAAACTGTATACATTTTGGTGAATCTAACACTATTAGTTCTTTTACAGAGATGCACAAAAGAATTTGTGTACATACCATTTCATTAAACAATATACTATTTGGGAACAGATAATCAAACACTTATTATAATTTTCTCGTTTGTTTATTTAATGACTTCTCTTACTTCATTTTATTTAAACAACAGTGAATTACTTAATGTTCAGAAATTCGATTGGAGTCACTCAACATTTCTATTATTTCTCTTAAAGCTTCTGCATACATTATTAAAGACATTACTTTTCTTGTGAAAAATAAATAAGTTTTCTATGTGGAAGTAAAATTTAATTTTGTATATTTTTCATTTGGAATTTCTATTACCAAGTAATAATTTTTTTACAAAATTAAAATAAGAATATAAAATTATCAAATGATTAAGTATGTAAATTTGATCTTTTAAATTCTTGGATAAAAAAAATGGCATAATGCAAATGAAATGTTATATAGAAATGAAAGCTTAGCTTTGAAAGGACATGAAGACATAAATTGATAAAAACATTCTATCTACATTTATGAGATTTTTTTTTATTTTTTTTAAACCAAGTATAGAAGTATTAAATCAGACATTTCCATGTTAAGTACAAAAATAACAAAGAAACAACTGAAATTATTTTTAAGATTATAATCGTCTATGTATTGATCAATCATTTCGTTTGTGAAAAACTTTAATTTTGAAAATAATCTCTTTCATGGGGGGGGGGATTAAGTTCTTTTTTTTTTATTGTCAACATTATGTACTGAAGATAACTCAACATTATGCATAAAATCTTTTTCTGGCTTGTTTTTAAAGATTTAGATATAGCATTAAATAACTTTTTTTCCCTTTTAATATCCAGTATGATAATATTATAATAGTCCACCACAACATATTTACTTTGTTACATCTACAAACTGTACATAACCAATGTAATTAGCATTTTCTTCATTTTTTTTTTTTTAATTACACTTTTTATTAATTAAATTATTAATTTTTAAATAAATATTTCTATTGCTAAAAGTGCTAATTTAAAGTTAAAACTGCAATTTATTGTTTTAACAGAATACTTTTATGCACTAAACATGTACAGTTCAATGGATTTTATTTTGTCCAGTTCTGTGTGGTTTTTTCCAGTTTTGTCCGGTGTCCCAGACTTTTGACAAAAAAGTGGACAAAATAACAACCCTGCAATTGAGAACTACAAAATCTGCACAACTCAAATTTTGTTAATTTCAGTTCATAAAAGAAATATTATATTTAAGCCAGAAAGATTGGATAAATCTAACAAAATGAAGAAAGTGCACTACAGCATCATTTTACTGTAGTAGTACATGTAAGAAATCTCTGCTTCTTTTTTTTTTTTTGGGGGGGGGGAGGGGAGGAGGAGGAGGAGGAATATTACTATGTTTAAGTACAATTTAATTTTTCTCTTTCTACATTAAGATGTACATAATAAAGGAATAAACTAAAACGAGTACTGATCTGAGGCTAAAAAATTTTCTGTGTTTTTCAGGAAAATTTCCAAAGCAATTATTTTAGTAAATTTTTTACACTAATCACAGTACAGTTAAGTTTCAGTAATGTTAGATATAGTATGAAAAACAAAAGTTTTTAATTAGATATTTAAAATATTACTAGATATATGTTTTGAGCAACTTGCTCAAGAAGGAGAAGGTTAATATAATACAAGTTATCTATAGTTGCTAATTAGAGTTTTGAATGTCCTTACAACATCTTTGTGAATGCAGTTATAAAGCATTTGGCGACATAATAAAATATAACATTGAAATATTAGTCACTGCGGTACTGCTGAGCTTCTATTTTTCAAGATATTCATTTGATAAATGATGATACAGTAATGCTTTTCAAACTATGGCAGCAATTCTGATCTAGGTCATTTCATGGTCTCTGCTTCTGAAAATGTCTCAGCCAGTTGAAATTTAGTTATGATCTTGGTCAAATTTTCAATTAAAAAGAAAACTTAAAAAAATAAAATCCATAATCACAAAATATGCATGTTGAAAATTTTAGAGAAAAATCTTATAAAATTACATTTTTTTAAAAAAATCTCTTTTTAAAACTAATTTCTAAAATGGGAGAAAAAAATAAAAAAGCAATTGTGCTTTTTATGCAAGCAACAGGAAATACAATTGCCTAAATAAAGTAAAGATACCAGTGTTCACCATCCTTAAAATTTGTCTCAGAGTTTACCACCCTTACATGACATGTTGAAATAAACATTTAATAGCATCTATGAATTTGAATCTGCTCGCGCTAGATTCCCTAGAACTGGAGAATCTAGCTTGCGCTGATTCAAATTCTAGATGTTAATTAACGGTTATTTTAACATGTCTTTTGTGAGGGTGGTGACCATTGGTGTCTTTACCTTAAATAAAAAAGCTTAAGTTTAAATAAAATTTGGGTAAGTCTAATATATTAAATGAATGTCACCATAATTTATAACTAGAAATTTGGAAATCTACCTGAAAGAAAGTAGCACTTCATTTATTTAAAATACCTAAAATTGAGTAATACTTGAAAAACTCATACTGAGTTTCACATTTAAAGGTTTTTAAAAATTAACAATAAAAAAGTAGAAACAAAATCTTAAAATTTCCTTCCTATTTTTTATGGAGGGGGGGGGGGATAGAGAATTAGATCCATTATCCAATACTAGTAGAACTAGGATGTTGTGTTTGCAAGTTATGCTTAAAAATAAAACAAATAAATTAAAAATCAAAAGAATTTTGATGAAATGCACTATTACATGGTCTTAACTATCCTTTGCCAATCACCTTGTACAATTTCTCTGCCAATGGCAGCTAAAACCCATGTTATTCTATGAAGAAATTTGTTATGAAAATTACTCATTATTCAATTTTTTTTTTTTTTTTTTTTTTTTTTTTATTTAAATTCAAAAAATTTATAACTGTTACATTTTTTCTTGTTTTTCTAAAACAGTTTTTTGTTTTTAATTTTTTATGTTTCTTTTTGAAGTTATAAAGTGCAAAAAAAGGAATTTTTTTTAATTTTTTTTGCACTTCATAGCTTCAAAATGAATTATTAAAAATTAAGAAAATTTTGGGAAAAGCAAAAACCAAATTCAATTCTGGAATTTTTAGCTTAAAACGGGGCAGCCATCCCCTCTGTAGAGAATCAAAATTGTGATGGCATGTCTACAGACCACTCTTAGGGTGTCATTCACCGATAGCATAGCACTAGTGTCACATGAATACTTCTCAACCTCTAATTTTTTTTTTAATTATTATTAGAAAAACAGAATTAAAAAAAAAAAAAAAAAACACTGACAAGGGAACATTCAAAAGGTGTCGTCTTCAAAAAATATATGATGCTACTCTTTATAAAACACTAGAAAGTGAAAAAATTATCGGCTGAAATGAATTACAGTGACCACAAAAAATTATGAAAATTATGCATTTTTGGCGATTTAGCACTGTTAAGCTGTAAGTTTGCTAGCACCGAGGTTGCCGTGTATGAACAGAACTGTGTTTTGCTTCTCTGGCAAGTACTCAAAATCAATCGCCTAACAGTGTGAAATCGCCAAATATGCTTAATTTTGATAATTTTTTGTGCTCGCTCTATTGTGCTCATTTCAGCCAATAAAATTTTCACTTTCTGGTGTTTTATGAAGAGTAGTATCACATATATTTTTTTCAATATTTTTTGAAGACGACACCTTTTGAATGTTTCCTTGTGAGCAATTCTTAAAACTATTTTCTCTGATATAATTAAATGGGATTGAGCTACTGTCAATGATATGTGGCGAGTCTCCGAGAGGTACAGAATGCACAGACACACCTTATTTATATCGATTACTCAACCATCCTACATATACAACAGTCATTAAAAATTACCATAGTTTTCTAGCTTAATGCATGATTTAAACCATTAAATCATAATTTTTATGTTTTGTTTATTAATTACTTTTTGAATTGATTAATTATTTATATTTTTCTTTGAATATTTTTGTTTACTTCAATGTATTAGTTTTATTTTACAAAACCCACATATTTAGAAAAAACTGTAAATATTCTTGGAAATCCACAAGCCTAAAAATAAATAGTATGCATTTTTCCAATGCATAATATATATATGTATGTGCATACATACATAAATAATGTTCATCTTGCTTTTGAATATGAGCTTACTGCTGTAAATTAAAATGTTTTATTACTTATTACACAATAGAAGCGAGCTATTTTCAATAATGTATTGAAAATAATAATTCCTTTTTTATTCTCTGAACAAACAGCTTTAAAAATTTTAAACAGAATAGCCCTTGCTTTAAATCACAAGATGGTTGATGCTAGACAAGCTTATGATTTATTCAACATAAACTAATTTTACTAACAAATTGAAATATGCTAATGAGTTATTTCATGACAATGATTTATTGAAACTGAAGATCACATATTTGCTTCAACGACTGTCCCTGTGACAGAAAATTTTTATGCTTTCTGCGATAGGCCTCGTTCGTGCAACCTTTTCTGCAAGACAATATTGACATATTTTCTAATTTACACATAATATGTACCCATAAATATAAAGATATCAGCATTATTAATAGACTGTTGAAGAATCTTTAAATAGAAGACACGAGTTTCTATATTTTACTGAAATTTAGGAGTATCTTTAATTTTTATGTGCAAGTGATAATTTCTTTACTGCAACAATGTCGCTGTGTCACCTAAATTCTGCTACAAGGATGAGTGCTAATCAAAAATTGTAACTATGAATAAATATAATTTGATATTTTAATTTATTTCATACGAACAAATAATCTTGAATGTTTCTGCTGTATGATTCGCCATGTTTATTCTAATTATCTGATGCAATGACACAATCTTATATAATAAGTGATTCAAAGAAATAGGAAATAAAACTACAAAAAAAAAAAAAAAAAAAATTGCTCTTTAGCTTCTGCTCAATTTTATATTTGTGAAATTACCATGCTAATTTCATAACAACACAATACTTACTGCTTTATTTAATTCTGAATTTGTCATGGCAGAAAATTCAATGTTTAAGTTAAAGGCAATTGATACAACATAAATAAAGAAAAGCACTACAAATTATGTGATAAATATCTGAGAAGCATTTATTTACTTTATTACATTAGGTTGAAACTATGTACTCAAATATAAAAAATGCATAAACTTAAGTTATTTACATTTTAGGAAAAAAGTTTGAAATGGGTAATAAAGGAATGATTTATTTAGATATAAATAATATATATATATTTTTTTTTTTTTTTTGGGGGGGGGGAAACATGTTATTTCTTTTAGTAGTTCACAATTGGCAGAAAATATAAACTGCTTTAAGCATCTTCAGATACTTCTGTCTCCTGCATTGTGGTTTTTAAATGCATAGTTACATTATCTTATAAATAAGCTGAAACTTCATTTCATATTACTAAATTATTCCAGATAAACTATGCTAGTTACTTCATACAATCTTTAGTAAAAAAGTATATATATAAATAATTAAAAATTATACAATAACAAATTTTTATTAATATTCAACTTTAAGAAAATAAAAATCAGAAGTAAATTTGCTTTTTTAAAGTTATAAGAAACTGCAATAATGAGAGTTAGCTTTTAAGAATCTGTTAATAACTTAAAACTTAAAGGACAATTGTCAGGAAAGTTTATTTTTTATACAAATAAATTAAATTCTACAAGTATTATTGAAATCTGTATAATGTGTGTAGCTATTAAAATATTGATAGCCTTAAAGATCCCAATTTTGAAGAGCTTTCAAAAAATAAATGGGCTTTCAGATATGTCTAGTTAAATTTCTTGACATGATTTTTAACACCTAATCTAAACTGCATTTTGAATTCTCACACTAGTGTTAAATTCTAACGGTAAACCAAAATATTGTTTTTCTTTTACAAAATAATACAATGCCAACACTAGCAAATTTATGAAAATCGTATGTAATTTTAACAGAAAATAGGTTATGAAAAAAAAAAAAAAACTTGCTCAACAAAGAATTATCCCAAGCTTGATGTTGGTAAAAGGAAATTAATGCAAAAATCAAATCGCTAGAAACTTATTTACTACATTTTTTTATACGCCAAATATACTAATAATGAAAAATTATAATCATCCATAATAATCTACATTTTCAAACGACACATACAAACGATCTCCATTCTCCTTTCTCCCAATTGTCTATTTTCGCTAGCTTCGGTTCATAAAGATCGTCATTTTTTAAAAGCTCTCTTTCAAAGTAAAATTAGCATAAAATCGCTCTTAAAAAAACATGTTGCGTAGAATACTCTATTTAATGAAATTTGCTTTCAATCGAAATTTTTTCAGCTTGATATTATTTTTAAAAAAATAATTAAAACGAGACATTTCCCCATTGAATAACATTGCGGAAGCTGGAGAGAAGGAAGGATTGCACGCTGGCGCCATCTGTAAACATTAGAAAACAACATCACAAAATTTCAGCATTACCTTCTTCTCTTATTAAATATTACTCCGTGAGTAATATATATAGATCTCTCATCCCCATGTTATCGTACAAAGATTTTTGATGCCGAAAAAAAATAAATAAATAAAAGCTTTGGAAACAGCCATTAAGTGGTATTGAAAAAAAAAAAGAAAAGAAAGAAAGAAATATGAATTTGAAACTGTATCTGGAGTCTTCCATTCCCCTTTAGCAAATAAATTATTCATAAATTTTATTTGCTAAAATATTAGTATGTATTCCCGTGTGTATTCACTCGGGGAAAGACGGCCATATTTTGGTAAAAACGTCGTCTTTTCCCAAATGAAAAGGAATAACCTTTTTCTCCCCAATGATCACTCTATTCTATATATGCTATACTATATCTATGAGTTCTATACGCAAGCGAAGTGTGACTCACTGACCGTCTGTGCAGCCAAGAAAAAGATTTCCTATGTTAATTGCCCACTGGATTTTTTGTAAGAAATTATTAAAAATCGAGGAAATTTATTTTCCGATTTTAATCCTTATATTTGGGTATAGATATGTATTGGTTATCGCGGGTGTTAGATTGAATTATTTTGCTGTCAAATTGAAAAAATTTTAATTTTAAATTTCAAAACTCTGTCGCCCTTGGCTTTATTATTATTATTATTATTATTATTATTATTTGGCGATCAAAAGCGTAACACGAAAATATACATGCCCGATGTATGCATTGTACGAAATGTAATATGTATTATTCATTGTACGTATGTATGACATGTAATATGTATTGTACGAAATATTGTTTCATATTATTCATTACTCTTTTAATATAAGTTGTTAAAATAACCATGATTTTTGAAAGGAATTAAATATTTTCGCCAGATAATTTGGCGATATTCTTTTCTTTTCGCCAAGGATGACAGAAATGAAATCTATTCCGCTGCAAAATATTAGTATCTTACATCAGATATTTTATTTAGACATTTGAAAACAAATTTGACTTCAAACTATGATAGAATATTTATCATTTTCCTTTTAATTAGTATATTATTAGTATATTGAAACTTAAAAGCATGGTATATAAAAAGTTTTTTTTTTTTTTTTTTTTTTTTTTTTTTATCTTATAATTATTCTTATCTTAATCCTCAATGTTTCCCATCTTTATTAACTTGAATTTACTATTAAAATTTTAACATACTCAAAAACTTCTCATCACTTCGTTAAAATACACTAAACTTTTCCAAAATCTTTTTTTATTTAAAATGATACATGTATTTACTTTAAATGTCCAATATTTCATAAGATTTCCAATTTTAAAGTTTTAAAATATTTATCAAATTTACTTATTTTTCTGGTTTAGCCTTATTGTTTTCCTTTTTATAACTACAGCTGTTGCCCTCTTTAAAATATTTAAAATGATGAGGTCATTTTATAGTAACATTATCCATTATAGCATATATTATATTTCACTCCTCCATAAAAATTGATTTTAAAATCGTCTGTTTCTTTTATACTTTTATTTTAATAGAATTTTAATAGAATTTAATTTATATATTAGTCATTTTAGCAATTTTATCCAAAGTAGCATTAGAAATAATATATATCACTTCTCCATTAAAATTTATAGGACCCTACAATAAAATTAATTTGTGCTTAATATCAACACTACGAAAATTTTTATCAATCGCTTCCAAATTTTGACCTAAGTTTCAAATCTCAACCCTGTGGGTTTTTACATCGGCTACAACGTCTTCGTCTTTGTTCGTAAATAATAATTTGACTGTACTAAATAGTTTACAGCCGTATAATTCAACGTATAACTTAGTCACAGCAACGCGTGGCCGGGTCTGCTAGTATATATATATATTAGGGTGGTCCTTAAAAATTAACATTTAAATTTTTGTATGGGGTACCCGCTTATTTTGTTTTATGTATAAAATAAAGACTTCCACAAAAATTTCAAAATTTTAAAACAAGTTTTAAGGGGGGCGACCGAGGTCTGAAAAAATTAAAAATTGACAAATTTGACATATTTTGTAATTTCATTATAAATAATTATATTTTAATTACATTAAAAATCGAGACAATATACATTAAAATATTCAATTTAAAATATTAAAATACACATAACATAAATTTAAACGTTTCTAGCCTTATTTTAGGCTCCTCATCAGTAAAATGCATCAAAAGTAAGCGATAAAAAAACAATAGATTTCCTTTACGAAAAAGTACAGCATATTCAGCAGGACTTGTGCATGCTGTGAAAAATTCGGTTTCGTATACCAGCCTTTCAGGAAAATTCTTGAATGATAATTTGAACAGTTATTTTAGTATTGTTAAAATCATGTAGATGGTCGGTTTCTATGCCATGCTGCACTATTTTAGAACGAATATCGCGGTTTTTGAAATTTATTTTGTGTTCGAGAATTCGAGTATGAAGGCAACGGCCAGTTTCACCAATATAAACAGAATTGCAAGATTTACAAGGAATATTATAAATAACCCCTGTGCGCGAAAAGGGGGGGATACTGATGAGGGGCCTAAAATAAGGCTCGAAATGTTTAAATTTATGTTATGTGTATTTTAATATTTTAAATTTTATTTTTTATTTATATTTTATATTTTATATTTTATTTTTATGTGTATTTTAGTATTTTAATATTTTAATGTATACTGTTTCGATTTTTATTGTAATTAAAATATAATATTTTATAATGAAATTACAAATTATGTCAAACTTGTCAATTCCAAATTTTTTCAAACCTCGGTCGCCACCTTTAAAACTTGTTTTAAAATTTTGAAATTTTAGTGGAAGTCATTATTTTATACATAGAACAAAATAAGTGGGTACCCCATAAAGAATTTAAAGGTTAATTTTTAAGGACCACCCTAATATATACATATATATTGTTTCGATTGACTTACAACATAAACAGAAACATTTGTGAGGGGTCTGCCGTTCCCATCAACCCCCTTGTGTATCTCTCTTCCTATAACTATCCGTATATATATCTGTATATATGCATTCCTAATAACTGACAGTCAAGTATTATTTCCCTGAAATTCATAAATACTTTTACCAAATTTTATACAAAAAGATTACATTCCATATCGGAATTATTTTGTGTAACCCTATAAACTAATTACCTATTCCATGGCCATACTTTTCCACATAAAAACATGCTTTTAAAATTCTAACAAAATTCTATTATATTTAATGGGATTTAACCATCCTAAAATACACTTTTAAGAAATACCGACTATAGACCATAATAGTACGAAATTCTTTTATGTATCCCGGAAAAGGAGCCACAGTTATTATATACGGCAATAATAAGAATACGTCTAATTAATTATAACTCATTAACTTTCAAACTAATTTGACATCATTTAGATGATTACAGTACGTCATCGCAATTCTTTTGTGTGGTCCCATAATTCCATTATGTTCAATGCAGCATAAACGCATCAAAGTGCGCTTAAATAAAATATTGTTCATAGGCTCTAATGTCATGAAATTCTTTTGTGTGTCTCTGTAAACGAGCCATAAACATTGTATACACCAGTAAAAAATATTCAGCTTATTCTATGTTTTTCCTGAATAATTGTTCGAAATTTAACGTAATTTGGATAATTTGCGTGACATTGTCAGAGCCGTTTTGTAAGGTCATGTACATTAATTAGGAAGTCTAAGAGCAGATATTTTCTGTAGGAAACATAAGTTTAAGCATCTCAATAACGTACGCTAATTTCGTTTTGTTAATTGCAAAGTAAGGATGTCAAGGTGCGTTTAAACGAAATTCACCCCATATTCCGTAATGATAAGAATTTTCATATGTCCCTGTACATAATTCATAAAAAATACAGGTATAAAAAATTTTTACAGCTATTTCTATATAGAGCTTGAACGTGTGTGCCAAGTTGTCAGCCAATCGAAGGATTTTTGCGGCCGCTATTGCGATATATACAAATTCTGCCCATACGCCATAATGCATGATAAGAAAATTTTAGCGCCTTCATAGACGAACTACAAATGAAATATACACCCGAAATACAGCTAAAATTTTGTGTTGTTCATAAATATGTGTACCAAATTGCAAGTTAATAGCGTGATTTTTGCGGTCTCTATCGCGGTACAGTCGGTAACAAAAGTGTCCGAACACTAGCAAAAATTCCTATGTAAAAAAAGTACACCAAATTACAAGTCAATAGCCTGATTTTTACGGCCGCTATCGCGATACATACAAATTCTTCCCGTAGGCCGCAATGATAAGAAAAACTTTGCCGTGTGCCTGTACACGAACTACAAATGGAATTCACACTCAAAACTATACAGCTGATTCTGTGAGACTCATGAACATGTGTACCAAATTTCAAGTCAATAGCGTGAATTTTGCGGCCGCTATCGCCGCTTGACAGACAGACGGAAATCAAAATCTTTTTGAGTCTCAACAGGGAGGCCTTCATTGACGTTTCGGCAATTATTAATCTGTGTTTTGTATTGTATAGGTAATAATTTCTGTTTGTCAGATATAAAATTAATATATTAATAAATCTAATTTTGTTTTGAATATATTGTCATTTACAGTAAATTTTAGTAATATATGCATAATTATATATATATATATATATATATATATATATATTAGTGTTCATTGAATTCCTTTCGAAATGTGCAAAACTACACCATTTTCTTCTTTTTACTTTATTATTATTATTTATTTAATTTTTTTTTCATATACAAACGCTTTTAGATACTCAAAAAATGATTTTGATACAATTTGGAAGATATAAGAAAGTTATCTCGGATAATCGCTAAAGCATAAAACTCTAAAAGCTTCATAATTACAGTTTTCAAAAATAAATCGCCGAATATGAAGAGATTATAGGACGATCAATCATATCAACCAAAATAAGCTCAGTGATTTTCATATTTCTACAGAATATTTATTTAGGACTAAACTTCAATTTTATAGGACATATTCCTGTCACATTTTAGGATTAGCTCGGAAACATTCGAATATAATCTTTCGTTACAGTTGTTTACTTCAAGGTTTTAAGAATAGATTCACTTTCACAAAACAAAGTCACTATGTTACAAAGACCTTCTTCAGAATTTTTATTTTACATTTGAAACCGGATATATAGCTCACAAATGTTTCTATTCAAAGACGCCGAATTGCTTCTGTTACGCAGTTTAAATATTTTAAATGTTTAAAAATACAAGGATATATATATATATATATATATGTGTGTGTATTTTAATCTTCCAAGGATAACTGAGCGGTATTTATCCATTAAGCCTTCAATGACTTTATTATATAATAATCAAAAAATGCATTAAACCAACACTGGTGTTTTCAGTGAAGAGAATAAAGCAGATATTTATACATATGTTAACTTAACAAAGTTTTTAAGAAAAACCGTTTAAAATTAAACCGTTTACAAGAGACTGGAGAATATTAGAGTGAAAATATATATATCTAAATTGACTGTTATTTTCGTTTATACTCTAAAATTTTTCGTACAAAAAATGCTTTACAAAAAATAAAAATTTGTATAATGCAAATTAGATTATAATTGCTTTATAAAATAAATATTTACACATCATTCAAAACGCCAATGTATAAAATATTAAGGCATAAATATTACATTGCTTTTTCAACGTTGTATAAATATATATTTTATGTTTCTGTTCAACGTCAAGTCTGGATATGTACAGTCGGCAGAAAAATTATTCGAGCATTCGCAATAATTCCTATGTAAAAAAACAAAAAGTACACTTAATACTGTTTTGTTAAATAAATTCTTGTCGAATCATGTTCTTAGACTGACTAAGAACATAACTCGACAAGGATTTATTTAACAAAACAGTATTAAGTGTACTTTTTTTTTTTTTTTTTTTTTTTTTTTTTTTGCGTTAGGATTTATTGCTAGTGCTCGAATAATGTTGCGGCCGACTGTATTTTATAATTGTTTTATTTTTTAATTTATTCAGCTTACTATTACATTTATCCAATAGAACGCATCCATTATTTTTATTTGTAATTTAGTTGAAAATGCCTTAAAAACGCGCTATAATTATTTAGACTAATGATTATAAATTCATAACTCGCTAGTCAAACACTGACCCACGAAGACTTTTTAAATGACCCATGCACTGATTTTTATCATATGTATAGTAATATATATAGATTTATCATCCCCATGTTATCGTGCAAAGATTTTTGATGCCGAGAAAAAAGCTTTGGAATCGGCCATTAAGTGGTATTGAATAAAAAAGAAAAAAAGAAAAATGAATTTGAAACTGTATCTGGAGTTTTTCATTCACCTTTAGTAAATAAATTATTCATAAATTTTATTTGCTAAAATATTCGTCCGTATTTCCGTGCACATTCACTCGGAGGAAAGACGGCCATATTTTGGTAAAATCACCGTCTTTTCCCAAGGAAAAAGGAATCACTTTTTTCTCCCCAATGATCAATCTATGTATTATTACTATATCTATGACTTTTATAAACTATTTTTTATACCATAAATGAGAAAACATGCAACCAAAAAGGTAAACAATTTGAAATGTAAATACTGAATTTCAACTTTATAAAAGAAAAATGTGTCTAACTACGTTGGCTGATAATTTTCGATATCGTTTTACTGCATCTGTGTATACGAGTATCTCATGACAGTTGGTCATAAACATCGGTCATATTATACACAACCTGTGACCTATTCATTGCATCATAAGACGGGAATGTGCCGTCTTGCATTGTTGAACTATTTAATAAGCCTTAACGTACGCATCTAGAATTTTTTAATAATTCAACTGCAGTATATTTTAATATATATAGGCTATTTTTAATTCCTTGTTCATCCAAATACGCTGTGTAGAAGTGTCGCTGGGCATGTTGTCACCTGAAGCAGCAATTCATAGTATTATCCCATTTAATAAGATTTTTCCACGTCGACATTTATTGTTTGCTCTTCCTTTTATAAGTAAAATTAGTGGGGAAAAAAAGAAAGAAAGAAAAGAAACATAAAACTTTTTAGAGGATTTTACATGTAAGAATCGACCACTCCCACACACATCTGGAAAAGAAAGAGTCAACAGTTGCATTATTTTGTTAAAATTTTTTGAGTGTTTCCAAATTGTTGGTGGGCCACGGTAGCCCACTCGGTAGAGCGCCGGGCTCGTAATTGGAAGATTACGGGCCGGTACTCGAGCCGGCCAAAGACCGTCGTGTACGCTAATGGTGGCTGGTGCCTATAAAATCTGTAGTGACTGCAATGTCCACCATGTTCCCATCAAAATTATATCTCTGGGAGTTACCGAAGCGGGGGAGCCATCCTCTCCTTGTAGGATGAAAATTGTGATGGCATATCTCCGGACTACCTCTAGTGGTGAGTCCTAGACCGTCGCCAATTGCCCATTCCGTAGCATTAGTGCAACGTAAAACCCAATCAATCAACCAACCAAATTGTTGGTATATTTTTACCTCTCCCACTTTACTTTCAAATAATGCCACTAACTTAGTAGCTCACAGGATAGTATTAAAAAAAATAATAATAATATGATTTGTCCTACATCTCAAAAAGATTGGCTATCAGTGATTTCGACTATACCGTTTCAAATTTCGGTACTAAAGCAGTTGTAAGCATAAATTGGTGAAGAATTTTGTCTGCTTTCAGCCTTAGGTGACACATTGTACCAAATACAGATAAAACGTTCCACCAAAAGATTAAAAATAAAAAATAAAAATAAAATAAATAAAATTTTTCACCACCAACAACAACAAAATAAATAAATAAAAATTTAAGTAAAATAACATATTTTAACAGTAGAAGCTTTTTATTGTGGAGCCCTAAAAGAAAAGCATAAAATAAAAATTTATTCTTCCTAGGCGAGGCGTATTAATCCAGGACGATAGGACCAATGCCCCAGCCCGCCCGTTCCCGCTCTTCGATGTCTTTTTCTAGTCAATTTTGTCCTTTTATTACTTCCGGTGTGAGCGGTTTTTTTTTTTTTTTTTTTTTTTTTTAACACACCTGACATTGTGAGTTTTTTTTTTTTTTTTTTTTTTGGTTTTCTTCCCATGCTATTTCTATGGGTTTTTTAGCTTTTTTCCCCTCTTTTTATACATTCTAAAGTGCGGTGGTAGTCTCGCCATAAATAAATGAAATTTTAACACTAAAAAAATTTTAGAGAAAAATATAGATATTTCACTTTTGCAAAAAATGAAAATTTTTAAATATTCAAAATATTTTAAAAAGCTATCGAGACCAATATTCTTAGTCATTAGTTTCTACATAAGTATTTGTTAAAGCATAGATTTCAAAGGTCTCGAAAGCTTTTAAAAATATTTTGAACTAGCAAACCCGTGCGAATTTTTTGCATTTTATTTCTTTTCTTATTTACCTTTAAAATTTGAAATTTATAAATATTATACCAATTTCACCACATAATCAAAATTTTAATTTACCCGAAGCCAAATTGTTATTATAACCAAATAAATACTGTGCAAATAGTGAAACCAGAATCATTCAAAGAAAAGTTATAAAACAAAATTTGTGGTTGACGACCCAATTTTCATACAAGGATGCAGTACAGTTTTATTAAAGAATCCCCATGACATTTTTTAATTTTTATCGCCAAGAGTGCGATGACATTTTATTTATTTTGGCATATTTTTTTTATTAAAAGGAAAAAAAAAATCCTATTTTGATTATACCTTTTATGTATGCGTTTTTTAGTCAATTTATAATGATGATTTATATTCTGTGTATATCTTTAAAATAATGCTAAGTTTATCATGACGCTTGCAAAGATACTGAAGAAGCAACTTTTAAAAATACATTGTTCCATAAAATAATGTCATCATACAAATGTCGTCAGTTTTTCTTATTAGTTCAGTCCGCGTGCTCTTGCTAATTTTTAAATATTTTTTTTAATCAACGCGTATTTTATTAATTTCACCACTATCGTATCATTTCGACAAAAAAAAAAAAAAAAGTAACTGGCCCACGTTAGAGAAATATTATATAGATATTTAAAAATTTCCATCTCTTACAAAAGTGAAATATCTATATTTTTCTCTAAAATTTTCTTAGTGTTAAAACTTTCAGTTATTTATAGCATGTCTTTGAAAGAATAATTTTTTATTTTATGCTTTTTAGGAATCCACAATAAAAAGATTCTACTGTTAAAATACTTTATTCTACTTAACTTTTTATTTTATGCTTTTCTCTATATATTAAAAAAAAAGTTACTATCACTGGCGTTAAATTTTTTTTGTTGTCTGTGACAGCATCTTCTAACGGAGGGCAGGGTCCTTCGCGTCATGAGAGGTATCAATGTGTTCCGAGTATTCCAAGGAAGACATTTCAGCCGCTTAGAAATTTCTATCGTTTTAATTGAAGAAGTTATTAACTAAAAACGACAAGTTTATGAAGGTACTCTATTTGCCATTTTGAAAAAAGTTTCTCCCACTGACGTTGTTCTTCTGTCATGAAGTCATTTTACACGGGAAAATTAAAATATGATCCATGATTGTTCGTAGGTAGGTAGGTACGTTGGATTTAACGTCACACCAGTACTGTGCTATGGGTAATTGGCGACGGTCTGGGACACACCCTTAGAGATGTTCCGGAGACATGTCATCACAATTATGAACCTTCACGGAGGGGATCCCCAGAGGTATAGTGGGGATGGGAACATGGAGGGCTTTGCAACTACGACAGATTTTATGTGCACCATCCACCATTAGTGTACACGACAGTCTTTGGCCGGCTCAAGTATCGAATCGGCAATCTTCCAATTACGTGATCAGCGCTTTACCGACTAGGGTACCGCGGCCCGAAACCATGGATGTAGAAAACAAAGAAAATACATATCAACTTTTTTTCTCTACTTTTAGAAAATTAATCTTCTTGCACGGGAAAATTAAAATATGATGCATGGTTGTAGGTAGGTATATAATTAGGTAGGTTGTGATTGACGTCGCACCATTACTGCGCTATGGATAATTGGCGACGGTCTGGGACGCACCCCTACGGATGTTTCGAAGACATGCTACCACATTTTTGGTCCTATACGAAGGGGATAGCTCCCCAGCTTCGGTGGCCCCCAGAGGTATAATTTTGATGGGAACATGGAGGATATAGCGGCCACGACATATTTTACGTGCACCAGTCACCATTAGTGTACACGACGGTCTTTAGTCGGCTCGAGAACCAAACCCACAATCTTCCAATTACGAACTCGGCGCTCTATCGACTAGGGTACCGTGGTCCGGATTTAAGGTTGTAAAAAAGAAATAAAAAGGGTCATATACTAAAGCTGTAATGCAAAATGGTCTAGATATTATGATTTTCTTTCTATTAAAAAATATATGTATAAAATTATATATTTCAATTTGACTTTGAATATGACGATTTCCATAATAATTTTCTGCTTTTGTCTTGTAATCTGCACTATTAATATTCCTTTTCAGTCAAAGAAAGCAGCGAATAGACGGACAGAGTTCTGCATGTGTTATAAGTAAAGTGAGTCGGGAAGGAGTCGAAGCCTCCTTCGGGGGTTGGTGAGCGGAGCGAGCAGGGGGCAGAGCCCCCTAGTTAGTTATAAAAATACTTCTAAAAAACGAATTAAACATTCTTAAGATACTGTGTAGATTTTGAAAGATATTCTATCAATTGACACCTTTTATATTAATTATTTGCAAAAAATTAACACATCGGCCCTTGAAGAATCGAACCCACGACACGCTCTAACCAAAAAGACATAGAACATGCTAAAAGATTCCAACAAATACTTATAGAAAAATAATATAGTTCTCGAATGTTTTTTAAAATATTTTGAATGTTTAAAAAAGTTTATCGCGTGCAAAGTGAAATATTTATATTTTCTTATTGTTGAAATTTTTATTTATCTTTTTATAGCATGCCCTTGCAAGAATATTTTTACTTTCTTTTACCCATAAGGTAGAGAAAGTTTTGTTTTAGGGTAACATTTTCGAACGCGAGTTTTTGTTATATTTACACGTTTTGAGGTCCGCAGAATCCGAAAATCATGTTTTTAGCGGTTGGTCTGTATGAGTGTCTGTCCGTTATCAGCATATCTCAAAAACAAATTATAGCAGAAAGTTCAAATTTGGTTTTTTAAATGTGTATCATATAGGGATGTTACACTAAGATTTTCGTTGAGATCAAGCAAATGGTTCGAGTACAGAGACACCCAAGAGAATTCAAATACACTGCGTTCATGGGGGAAATTTTAGGTAAGTAGAGTTTAGCATCTATAGACTGCTCTAAACCAAATGAAACGAATATATATTTTTATATGCGTAAAAACATGTTTCATGTAGAATACGGTATAGAAATCATTAGCTGTTCGTTTACATGGCTACACAAAAGAACTAAATTGTAATGCGACAATACTTGAAAATTCATGGAAGTGTATTTCAGGTTGATCCGTGTGTTATTAATGTAGGATAATATTTATGTGCACCATGTGCTGTGTACATAACTTTCAGAAGATGAACAGGGCTGTCAATATTTAAGCCATAACATTCTTTTTTATTTGTTAGTGGAAGTGCTTTACTATAATATACAATATCATATAACATTTTACCATGTTCAAGAAAGCTGCTCTGGAATTGAAATTAATTCCTCATATTCATATGGTAAATAATGCATAATTCTTCATGGATTGGTTTCTTGTATATTTACACGTTTTGAGGCTTCCTGAATACCGAAGTCAAGTTTTACAGTTTGATCTTTGCCTGCGTCTGTTAGAGTAAATTAAAAACAAACAATTTCAGGTGATCCAAACGATGTATTTTGAAGTGAATACGTTTGTTACTAGAAAAGTTTGTGCAAGATTGATAAGTTTCAAGGAATTATGGGTGTGAAAGTTGTCTAAATAATTTTAAATGAACTTTTGAACTTAAACATAAGCTTACATAACAGTACTCGTTATCTTAACCCTTAATCTCCCATCCGTACTTATAGTATTAAATTTTAGGGTAAGAGAAAGTCGTGTGCGTGACACACCAAACTATTTTAATGTTTTTTAGGGCTGCACAATATGAACTTCCAGTTCTTTTTTACTTTCTCTAACCTATAAGGTATAGAAAGTATTGTTTATATGTCAAATTTTCGAAAGCAAGTTTTTGTTATATTTACACGTTTTGAGGTCCCCTGAATTTGAAAATCATGTTTTTAGCGGTTGGTCTGTGTGTCTCTCTGTGTGTATGTCTGTATGTGTAATTAATAAAAGTAATAACATTTCATTTTTTTCTCTGTCTCTTAGAGTAACTTGAATAATTTCAGGAGATCCAAAAATTACATTTTCAAGTTAATATAAGTTTGATCAAGACTGATAAATTTCGAGGAATGTTGCGTGTAAAAGTTGTCTGAATAATTTTAAGTGAACTCTTAACTTTAATAAAGTATTAAAATTCTATATAAATGTAGGTGGAGTAACGAAACGGGAGGTACAGCCCCCCCCCCTCCCCCTCCTTCCTCACATTCAACTAAATATCATATAAACTCTTCCGAAGCCTGATTTGAATTGTTTTACCATAGATTTACAGATGAGTTTCCGTTATCTTTCCTCTTAATCTCCAACCAATATTTATAGCATTAAATTTCAGGGTAAGAGAAAGTCGTGTGAGTGACACACCAGATTTTTTTTTTTTTTAATTATTATTATTACATTTTTATTCTTGAGTGTTTTAGCAACTAAAAGAAGCTTCTTAAAAAAAAATATCAAACATTTTTAGAATAGTGTATAGATAACGGAAGATCTTTATTTTATCATTTGACATATTTCCTATTAGTTATATGCAATAAAATAACACATCGGTCTTCGAACTTACAACCATCGCGTTATCAAAATGACGCTCTATACAATTGAGCTAAAAAGTGACGAAAAAAAAAGCGCTAACAAAATACAATTTCAATAAAAAAGCTTCAAAAAAAAAAAATATTTATTTATGTATTTTTTACTTAAATTTTTTAATTTTATACTTTTTTAATATCTAAAAAAAAAAAAAACTTTAAAAAAATTCTTATGATACTGTACTGTGTAGTCAACGAAATTTTTTTTTTTTTTTATCAATTGACACTTTTTCTACTAATTATCTGCAAATATTAACACCCCGGATCTTCGGGAATCGAATTCTCGACCACCGCGTTATTAACATGACGCTCTAACCAACTAAGCCAAGGAGCGACAAACGGATTAGCTCTATTTACTTTAAAATGGAGCCGGCTTGTTTATTACCGTGACAGGAAGACAGGATGACAAAGTCAATTTCCTATAAAAAGCTTCTAATAAATAAATAAATATTCAATATATATATATATATATATATATACATATTTAACGTATGGTTGCGGTTACTGTGGTACAAAATAATTTAATTTTAACTTAATGTATAAAATGTTTTAGAGTGTAAAATACTTTAACTCTCGAAGTGCTATCGTCTCGCTGCGAGACGATTCGGATTTCCGCTAGAGTGCTATAGTCTTGCAGGGAGACGATTCGTAAAATCTACATAACGACTCGTAAAATCGAGATATCAATCGATTTTACGAATAGTCTCACTCGAAATGCACGGTGCTTTAAAAAGAAGACTTAAACAACTAAAAGAACAACTTAAAAGAACACTTAAGAGTGAAACGATCAGCACTTGGTGTGTTAAACTTACATCAAACAAAAATGCTGTGGGCCTCATAAAACCGTCTTTTATATTTTCTTATGCAAATTCGCTCAATAGTAATTATTTATTAAAATTGTTATTTTTCAAAATTATTTCCCATAATACGTATTGACGATTTTCATCCTTCAGAAAAGTTAACACCTATACGTCAATGAAAGTAAAATTTAGACTCACGGTCGACATATTTAAAAATCCTTTCAGTCGTTTTATTCATTTTCCTCTCATATTATTATTATTATTATAAAAAAATTGATAGTTTTAAAATATCAAAGAAGTCAAAATCTTTTACCAATTCAGTACTATCCTTCAGATCTCTATCGAAAGAGACAGACACGCTGTATCCACTATTCGGCTTCCTATAATTACTGCACATAATTTCACTTCCTTGGCGAAGCCTGAACGTTTTTGAACTGAAACAATCAATTTTTTAATGACTTTTAGATCATGTTTTGAATAACGTATGAATTTCTCTTATTGCATTAGTATTTACTTTCTCAAAACATTTTGAGCCCAAATGACCACGTTCTAAAAACAATAAACTCTATGGGCAGTAATATCCAATTCATATATAAATATAATACTAGTATGCTGTGTCCACCACAGTAGTAAGATAATGTGCGTTCTGCGCCAAGAGGTGCAGAGGAGGGATGCGTTGATGCGCTTTGCGTTAGGGGATGTGATAATGGAACGCAACATTCCCAGTCACTACTAACTATTCGTATGATGCAAGCTTCAAAGTAACCTTATATAGTATATACCATAATAATTTTTGATATTGCATCATATTTTAGTATTTAAAAATAATTTAAAAAAACTTATTATCAATTATAAAGTTTGCAATATTTAAATCGAATCATAAAATTACTTTTCCTAATATATTTTCCCACTAAAATTTTCATAAATCAATTTCCCCTTTTCTTCTTTCTTTTTATAATATTTCAAAATAATTCACACACATTCTAAAAAAATGGTGACTTTGAAATAAAACAGACACAGTTTATAGTTAATAAAAAAACCTTTATTACAACAATATTTACAAGTATTTTACATCTAATAAGTTACATCATAATTTCATTCAATATAATTAAGTTTGCAATATTAAATCTTAATCAATTTCGCAATGTCCATATGCTAAACTTGTTATTCCATCGTCGGCAAGGTATCGTTTGTCATCAAAGGGACTGAGACTGATTTTATTTTGACAGATTGTATATAGTTTGTGTTTTTCTTGGCCTATTTTTAATTGTTTTTCTATGCTTGTTTTCTGTTGCAGTAAGCACTGTAAATAGTCTTCATGACTAATTTTATGTCTAACAACCCTGGTTGGCTTTGACTTGATTTGATAGAGTACATTTTTGCCTTCAGTCCTACAAATTCCAATGCTATTTCACCACTCAATTCATCTTTAAATTTCCCTGTAACTTTTTTATTATCATCGGAATAAAGCGGGTGAGTTTTGGGATAGTCAGAAAAGTCAAATTCAGATGAATAATTTTTCATGTCTTTATATATATCATCGGTAGTAATATGGTATGTAAGGGAGTCTGTACCTGTAAATAACAGTACAGCGTGGTTGTTATACATTGGTTTTATATAATTATAATGGAAATTATACATTAGTAGTTTTGATAATTCGAGTATTGTAAATCCCACGTAAATGGGACGGTTCATCAGAATGCTTGTTTTAAGTCTTTCTACAGCGGTTAAATCTTCATCATACGTTTTAAACGATTTAAAAGTAAGTGACGCTATCAATTTTAGTGCTCTCTTAGAGGTATTACTACAAAGTTCTATATTGCGTCTTTTTCGCAAGTTTTTCATAGTCTTACCATATACACTATTGTTAAGGAGTTTAAAAAAGTCCTTTTCAAAGTATGATATAGCTTCTTTCCTTTTATTGGTGTTAAATAGTATATATTTTTTCAACCATGGTGCTTGCTTAAATTGAATGGCTTTATGCACTGCTGTAACTTTTAGTCCCAGTTGCAGATAAAGTTTTAAATTTCTATAATGCACAACATAATTCTTTTTATTACATAAGTTAGGTATTAACTTGGGTGTACCAACATATTTTCTGTTTTGTAGCATACTTTTAGCATAAGGCGATAGCATTTCTTCGTTCAGGGTTAATCTTTCGGGGGCAAGCGGATAATCGTTATGTAATGTATGAAGGTGGTTGGGATAATGCAGATCAATTTCAAATATATACCCTATATCTGATTAATCATCAAGGGATAAAATCCATTCTTCATTAATATTATGTGTATCAACCCATTCAAAATTGCCATAAGGTAGGTACTGGGACATAGCCCAACCGTAAAGGTTGTTCGCGTCCCATTACATGATATAACTATTAGGTTCATTCGGGTTATAGTCGTTCATATAGGGATTATTTGCTCTAGCCAATCTTCGACTAATCATGCTAATACCCCCTCGAATCCCTTTTTCTATAAGCAGCAACATGTTAATATCTGTTAAGAGCTCTAGAGGTGTTTCACTCATTTTTAGGCATGCTTCCCATGCAAGTCCTGGAGTTGTAAAAAGATGCGCGCAATCAATTTCGTAGTATTGCTGACATAAGGTTCTAAAATTTTGAAATACATCCACGAGTAACAAAACATCAGTTTTTACATATAAATTATGGTAATCACCCAAAGTCTTCATATTAAACGTGTTCCAAATAGTTTTAGCGTGTTGATAATCGTCATCATCGATAATTTCATCATTCAAGGTATTATAAAAGGCGCATGCTGGAGGTAGTTCGGTTTCTTCAAACTTATCAAAAGAAGTAAAGTACTCGTAGGGATAGACTCCTTTCCTCATTAGCATATTCAGTGGTGTATTAGCAGGGAAATTCTCTTTCAAAATCTTAAATTGAGAAGAATCAAGATTTTTCACAAGTTTTTCGAGCGATGTAGGTAGGAATTGAAAGCTGTCTAAAAAGACTAATTGTACAGGGTCCTTAGGTTTCTTCAATCTGAATGTAATATAGTTTTCCAAACTTGTAGCAATAACCTCTATCTGATGATTGTTATACTTGCCTAGTTTCGTCATGATGTGATGTCCATCGTAATTTTTTAAATTATGAAAGATAATCGGTATTTTTTTTAGATAATTTGAAATTCAAGTTGCAGGTGTTATGAGCTGCACCCCTAAATTCTCCTGAAATGTGACAATGATCTCTTCGGCGATCCTCAGCTAACTGTTTATGGCATATATAACATACTTTAGCTTCTTGAAACTCCTTTTCCTGTGCTTCCGTTAAGACTATAGGCTTGACTTGTGATAAAATCTTAGCAAGTTCTTCCTTTTCAGTCATCATCTTTTCTAAAAAGTGTTCCACAGCGTCTTCTCCTCTATATACTTGAATCGGTTTAACGGAGTGTCCATCTGGCCCGATAATAACATATGCATATCCACAAGGTACATGATAGGCAATTTTTTCACTATGTGAATTATCAGATGACGGTGAAACCGAACTAACAGGAACAAGAAGGCTTTCGAAATCTGCATAAATACAGTAAGCGACAGGATGTTGTAAGTGCGTACCTGTAAATTTTAAAATGTTATTTTCCTCAGAGGGCATTTTATCAACTTGCACTTCATGTTCTTGACAGTACTGAATGTGGATTTTCAATAAATCTTCTCTTGTAAATCGGTGTAGACATCTGAAACAGTAATGGGCTTTTAGACGATGTTGGGTTAAATCACCAAGTAGACGCGAAAAGTTTCGAATCAGGCAATAATGTTGCCTTTCTTCATCAGAAATTAATAATAAGTTGATAACATCAGAGTCATTTTTTGGTGAAATATAGAGCGGGCACACTTCATTGTCTTCAAAGCCAAAGACATTGATCCGTAGATCATTTAATTTTTCAATAAGGTGTATCTTTGTTAATGACACGGGACCTGCTACATTACCTAGTTTAATGGTATTTTCATACGGTAGGTAGTGAGATACGCGTTCAGGATGTTCACGACGATCTATATTCAGTTTATAGGCGATTAAACACCAAACGAGGCATTTTTGATCATTGTTTTTTATATTTAGCACAGGTTTTTTCAAAGCAAGTTTCTGAGGTAGTTTAATATAGCTACTAGCAGCTAACGAATAGTATTTGGCCATTTTTAGTTCCAGATAATGAATTTTCTTAAAAATCCATCCAGATCCTCTTTGGATGAATTCATCTAGGGACTTGTTAATCTTTGCATATCCTTCACGAATATGGTGTTCAATAGTAGTATCCAAAAGGACAGTAAAACAGCAACTTCTAAAAAAAGTTTGAATTTCTTCCATTTCGTCATTGCCTCTTTTACGTTCCAAGGTCACTTTCATGACCATATACCACTTCAAAGCATTTTTTTCTCGTATCTCATTCAGAAGTTTTTCATATAATGCACCCTGTATATAGGTTTGAAATACTTCCATATCACATTCATTGCTTTCGTTTGGATAAAAAAGCTCTGTATTAAGCGCATTTGAAGTGTTAATCTGTTTTTTAACTCTTTTAGACTTTACGGCAGGTGCAGCTATCTTCCGTTTTCCAGTAACAAGTTCATGCTCTTGTCGCTTATGACATGTTAATTCAGCTTTCATATTAAACATTTTATCACATTCACTACATGAATATCGAAAACTTTGATGAAATTTTAAGTGTCTCTGCAAGTTATCCTCGCGTGTAAATACTTGCTCACAATGCTGACACTTTATCGGTGTTACTTCATCTTTACTGCGATGTATTAACATATGTCGATTCAGCAACCATTTCTGCGAAAATTCCTTATTACAAGAAGCGCAATAAAAACTTTCTGACACTCTCTTATTATTCATTTCATCAGATGAGGATTGATTTTTACGATTATGAATCATCGTATGCCGAATTAGGTTTGATTTCACTCCAAATGTCTTTCCGCACGTATCACAACTGTATAACTTTTCATCTAAATGTATCTTTTCATGACGACACAAGTCCCATTTTCGCGAAAATTCCTTATTACATGTAGAACATCTGAAAACACTAATCATTTTCTTATCTAACGGTTCCATAACTTGACTCATTTTTTTAAGAACAAGAGATAATCCAGACAACATTCATAAAATTTTTCATGCAAATGACTTAAAATTACAATCACCTTCAATTTATAGCATCGGGGTAAATACTTACTATTCTCTCATTGGCTAATTAAAGCTTCAGTCAAAATCCTTGCTTCATAATTCGCTTCATAAAATTCGCATAACCTTGAAAATATTTACATCTCCAACGCGCTTAATTTCAGAGCGGTAATATTACGAATTTAAAACATCAATAAAATCAGCGTTTGTGATTGGTCGAAAAAATCACATGACCTTAAAAATATTTGCATTCGCAAAATTATTAATTTCATAATGTTAATACTATTAATTTAATTTTTAAAAAATCATTGCTTCTGATTGAGCAAAAAATATCTACATATAAAATCACTTAATTTCATAAAACTAATATTATGAACTCAAACCTCCCGCATCAAAAAATTTCTATCAAAATATAACTATTAAACCTTAATATACTTCAACATTTTTACAATATTTATAACTATTGGACATCTAATAAGTTACATAAATCCATAAAATATATCTATTAAACCTTAATGTACTTCAACATTTCGCATCATTTATAAGTATTATGCATCTAATAAGTTGCATAACATCATAAAATATAACTATTAAACCTTAATGTACTTCAACATTTTTGCAATATTTATAACTATTGAACATCTAATAAGTTATATAAATTCATAAAATATATCTATTAAACCTTAATGAACTTCATCATTTATAAGTATTATACATCTAATAAGTTGCATAACATCATAAAATATAACTATTAAACCTTAATGTACTTCAACATTTTTGCAATATTTATAACTATTGAACATCTAATAAGTTACATAAATTCATAAAATATATCTATTAAACCTTAATGTACTTCAACATTTTGCATCATTTATAAGTATTGTTCCTCTAATAAGTTGCATAACATCATAAAATATAACTATTAAACCTTAATGTACTTCAACATTTTTGCAATATTTATAACTATTGAACATCTAATAAGTCACATTTATACTTTTTCCTTTATCAAAAATAAATTCGAGTGAGTATTTTAAACGATAATACACGAATATACATATGTAATCAAATTAAAAGTGCATTTATAATGTAAAATATTTTTTGTAAGTGCGCTTTAAAAGATTATACAGCTAAAATGATGTGTGTATAAATACATATAAGGTTAAAAAAAATTTGTTTAAATGATAGTTATCTATGTAAATTTACTATCAAAGTTTCATCCTAAATCACATATTTTTTAAACGAAAACTACTTATCTATATAAAAATACCTTCTTACATAATATTTAAATCACCCACATGTGAAATTTTCTAAAAATAAAATTCATATAACCTCAAAATAAAATTCATATGTCCTCAAAATATTTGTATCTAAAAAGCACTTAATTTCATATAGCTATTATTATCAATTTAAGTTTCAGCTCTCTCACATAATATGAATATTAAAAAAATGTTAGTTCTCGTTACGTCAGAAGATACTATCACCGTATGATAAAACAACAGATAATTGTTATCTATCATTTCATCCTGCTCGCTTGGAAAGCAAAAACGTGGTGCTTTCTACTCTGAAGGCAAGTCTTATTAAAGTCTTATTAAACATATATTATTTATTAAAATTAGGAATATAGTATCAAGATATTAATTTTAAATAAGCTTTATATATTTCATTTATCAAAATGCTTAACTTATAAGAATTTTTGACGAATATTCGAAATGAAAACTGTTTTAGTAGTCTTTTTAACTTCAAAAGTGAAGAAAATTTCCGCTTGTTTTAATGTAAGTCCAAATTTACTAAACAACTTAGTTAAACAAAAATGTTAATAATTTATTCCATTAAATAAAAAATACAAATTTTAATCATTCGTTTTATTAAAAATGAAATTAGATTAATATTTTTATCATACATGCATTTTAAAAATCTTTATTGTAGAAATTCAATTATATTCTAGATACATTTAAAAATTGTAAGTAATTTCATCATAATATTATTTTAAATTATAAGTATTAAAAATAAATAAAAAAACAAACTCATAAGAATGTATATTTAAACCTTGGAAAACTTTAAATGTCTACCATCTTTGAACGTCGAACACTCGTATAAAGAATGGGTACTTTAATGAAATTAGACTAAATTTTGAATATTAAGAAAATTTAATATATGTTTTTTGTTTCAAGTGTGATGAAATATACATTCTTATGAGTTTGTTTTTTTATTTATTTTTAATACTTATAATTTAAAATAATATTATGATGAAATTACTTACAATTTTTAAATGTATCTAGAATACAATTGAATTTCTACGATAAAGATTTTTAAAATGCATGTATGATAAAAATATTAATCTAATTTCATTTTTAATAAAACGAATGATTAAAATTTGTATTTTTTATTTAATGGAATAAATTATTAACATTTTTGTTTAAAGTGTGTCACATTAATAAACTCGATGAAAATATATGATTTTTCTCGTGTGGGAATCTTCGATTTGAGGATGAGTGCTTCTAGTTTGTGTTTATACAAGTTTCGGAGAAAACTTTGGAAAACTTTAAATGTCTACCATCTTTGAACGTCGAACACTCGTATAGAGAATGGGTACATTAATGAAATTAGACTAAATTTTGAAAATTAAGAAAATTTAATATATGTTTTTGTTTCAAGTGTGATGAAATATAGATTCTTATGAGTTTGTTTTTTTATTTATTTTTAATACTTATAATTTAAAATAATATTATGATGAAATTATTTACAATTTTTAAATGTATCTAGAATATAATGGAATTTCTACGATAAAGATTTTTAAAATGCATGTATGATAAAAATATTAATCTAATTTCATTTTTAATAAAACGAATGATTAAAATTTGTATTTTTTATTTGATGGAATAAATTATTAACATTTTTGTTTAACTAAGTTGTTTAGTAAATTTGGACTTACATTAAAGCAAGCGGAAATTTTTTTCACTTTTAAAGTTAAAAAGACTACTAAAAGAGTTTTCATTTCGAATATTCGTCAAAAATTCTTATAAGTTAAGCATTTTGATAAATGAAATATATAAAGCTTATTTAAAATTAATATCTTGATACTATATTCCTAATTTTAATAAATAATATATGTTTAATAAGATTTGCCTTCAGAGTAGAAAGCACCACGTTTTTGCTTTCCAAGCGAGCAGGATGAAATGATAGATAACAATTATCTGTTGTTTTATCATACGGTGATAGTATCTTCTGACGTAACGAGAACTAACATTTTTTTAATATTCATATTATGTGAGAGAGCTGAAACTTAAATTGATAATAATAGCTATATGAAATTAAGTGCTTTTTAGATACAAATATTTTGAGGACATATGAATTTTATTTTGAGGTTATATGAATTTTATTTTTAGAAAATTTCACATGTGGGTGATTTAAATATTATGTAAGAAGGTATTTTTATATAGATAAGTAGTTTTCGTTTAAAAAATATGTGATTTAGTGAATTTTTATAGATAACTATCATTCAAACAATTTTTTTTAACCTTATATGCATTTATGCACACATCATTTTAGCTGTATAATCTTTTAAAGCGCACTTACAAAAAATATTTTACATTATAAATGCACTTTTAATTTGATTACATATGTATATTCGTGTATTATCGTTTAAAATACTCACTCGAATTTATTTTTGATAAAGGAAAAAGTATAAATGTGACTTATTAGATGCATAATACTTATAAATGATGCAAAATGTTGAAGTACATTAAGGTTTAATAGATATATTTTATGAATTTATGTAACTTATTAGATGTCCAATAGCTATAAATATTGCAAAAATGTTGAAGTATATTAAGGTTTAATAGTTATATTTTATGATGTTATGCAACTTATTAGAGGAACAATACTTATAAATGATGCAAAATGTTGAAGTACATTAGGTTTAATAGATATATTTTATGAATTTATAAATATTACAAAAATGTTGAAGTACATTAAGGTTTAATAGATATATTTTATGAATTTATGTAACTTATTAGATGTTCATTAGTTATAAATATTGCAAAAATGTTGAAGTACATTAAGGTTTAATAGTTATATTTTATGATGTTATGCAACTTATTAGATGTATAATACTTATAAATGATGAAATTCATTAAGGTTTAATAGATATATTTTATGAATTTATGTAACTTATTAGATGTTCAATAGTTATAAATATTGCAAAAATGTTGAAGTACATTAAGGTTTAATAGTTATATTTTATGATGTTATGCAACTTATTAGATGCATAATACTTATAAATGATGCGAAATGTTGAAGTACATTAAGGTTTAATAGATATATTTTATGGATTTATGTAACTTATTAGATGTCCAATAGTTATAAATATTGTAAAAATGTTGAAGTATATTAAGGTTTAATAGTTATATTTTGATAGAAATTTTTTGATGCGGGAGATTTGAGTTCATAATATTAGTTTTATGAAATTAAGTGATTTTATATGTAGATATTTTTTGCTCAATCAGAAGCAATGATTTTTTAAAAATTAAATTAATAGTATTAACATTATGAAATTAATAATTTTGCGAATGCAAATATTTTTAAGGTCATGTGATTTTTTCGACCAATCACAAACGCTGATTTTATTGATGTTTTAAATTCGTAATATTACCGCTCTGAAATTAAGCGCGTTGGAGATGTAAATATTTTCAAGGTTATGCGAATTTTATGAAGCGAATTATGAAGCAAGGATTTTGACTGAAGCTTTAATTAGCCAATGAGAGAATAGTAAGTATTTACCCCGATGCTATAAATTGAAGGTGATTGTAATTTTAAGTCATTTGCATGAAAAATTTTATGAATGTTGTCTGGATTATCTCTTGTTCTTAAAAAAATGAGTCAAGTTATGGAACCGTTAGATAAGAAAATGATTAGTGTTTTCAGATGTTCTACATGTAATAAGGAATTTTCGCGAAAATGGGACTTGTGTCGTCATGAAAAGATACATTTAGATGAAAAGTTATACAGTTGTGATACGTGCGGAAAGACATTTGGAGTGAAATCAAACTTAATTCGGCATACGATGATTCATAATCGTAAAAATCAATCCTCATCTGATGAAATGAATAATAAGAGAGTGTCAGAAAGTTTTTATTGCGCTTCTTGTAATAAGGAATTTTCGCAGAAATGGTTGCTGAATCGACATATGTTAATACATCGCAGTAAAGATGAAGTAACACCGATAAAGTGTCAGCATTGTGAGCAAGTATTTACACGCGAGGATAACTTGCAGAGACACTTAAAATTTCATCAAAGTTTTCGATATTCATGTAGTGAATGTGATAAAATGTTTAATATGAAAGCTGAATTAACATGTCATAAGCGACAAGAGCATGAACTTGTTACTGGAAAACGGAAGATAGCTGCACCTGCCGTAAAGTCTAAAAGAGTTAAAAAACAGATTAACACTTCAAATACGTTTAATACAGAGCTTTTTTATCTAAACGAAAGCAATGAATGTGATATGGAAGTATTTCAAACCTATATACAGGGTGCATTATATGAAAAACTTCTGAATGAGATACGAGAAAAAAATGCTTTGAAGTGGTATATGGTCATGAAAGTGACCTTGGAACGTAAAAGAGGCAATGACGAAATGGAAGAAATTCAAACTTTTTTTAGAAGTTGCTGTTTTACTGTCCTTTTGGATACACTATTGAACACCATATTCGTGAAGGATATGCAAAGATTAATAAGTCCCTAGATGAATTCATCCAAAGAGGATCTGGATGGATTTTTAAGAAAATTCATTATCTGGAACTAAAAATGGCCAAATACTATCCGTTAGCTGCTAGTAGCTATATTAAACTACCTCAGAAACTTGCTTTGAAAAAAGCTGTGCTAAATATAAAAAACAATGATCAAAAATGCCTCGTTTGGTGTTTAATCGCCTATAAACTGAATATAGATCGTCGTGAACATCCTGAACGCGTATCTCACTACCTACCGTATGAAAATACCATTAAACTATGTAATGTAGCATGTCCCGTGTCATTAACAAAGATACCCCTTATTGAAAAATTAAATGATCTACGGATCAATGTCTTTGGCTTTGAAGACAATGAAGTGTGCCCGCTCTATATTTCACCAAAAAATGACTGTGATGTTATCAACTTATTATTAATTTCTGATGAAAAAGGCAACATTATTGCCTGATTCGAAACTTTTCGCATCTACTTGGTGATTTAACCCAACATCGTCTAAAAGCCCATTACTGTTCCAGATGTCTACACCGATTTACAAGAGAAGATTTATTGAAAACCCACATTCAGTACTGTCAAGAACATGAAGTGCAAGTTGTTAAAATGCCCTCTGAGGAAAATAACATTTTAAAATTTACAGTTACGCACTTACAACATCCTGTCGCTTACTGTATTTATGCAGATTTCGAAAGCCTTCTTGTTCCTGTTAGTTCGGTTTCACCGTCATCTGATAATTCACATAGTGAAAAAATTGCCTATCATGTACCTTGTGGATATGCATATGTTACTATCGGGCCAGATGGACACTCCGTTAAACCGATTCAAGTATATAGAGGAGAAGACGCTGTGGAACACTTTTTAGAAAAGATGATGACTGAAAAGGAAGAACTTGCTAAGATTTTATCACAAGTCAAGCCTATAGTCTTAACGGAAGCACAGGAAAAGGAGTTTCAAGAAGCTAAAGTATGTTATATATGCCATAAACAGTTAGCTGAGGATCGCCGAAGAGATCATTGTCACATTTCAGGAGAATTTAGGGGTGCAGCTCATAACACCTGCAACTTGAATTTCAAATTATCTAAAAAAATACCGATTATCTTTCATAATTTAAAAAATTACGATGGACATCACATCATGACGAAACTAGGCAAGTATAACAATCATCAGATAGAGGTTATTGCTACAAGTTTGAAAACGTATATTACATTCAGATTGATGAAACTTAAGGACCCTGAACAATTAGTCTTTTTAGACAGCTTTCAATTCCTACCTACATCGCTCGAAAAACTTGTGAAAAATCTTGATTCTTCTCAATTTAAGATTTTGAAAGATAATTTCCCTGCTAATACACCACTGAATATACTAATGAGGAAAGGAGTCTATCCCTACGAGTACTTTACTTCTTTTGATAAGTTTGAAGAAACCGAACTACCTCCAGCATGCGCCTTTTATAATACCTTGAATGATGAAATTATCGATGATGACGATTATCAACACGCTAAAACTATTTGGAACACGTTTAATATGAAGACTTTGGGTGATTACCATAATTTATATGTAAAAACTGATGTTTTGTTACTCGCGGATGTATTTCAAAATTTTAGAACCTTATGTCAGCAATACTACGAAATTGATTGCGCGCATCTTTTTACAACTCCAGGACTTGCATGGCAAGCATGCCTAAAAATGAGTGAAACACCTTTAGAGCTCTTAACAGATATTAACATGTTGCTGCTTATAGAAAAAGGGATTCGAGGGGGTATTAGCATGATTAGTCGAAGATTGGCTAGAGCAAATAATCCCTATATGAACGACTATAACCCGAATGAGCCTAATAGTTATATCATGTACTGGGACGCGAACAACCTTTACGGTTGGGCTATGTCCCAGTACCTACCTTATGGCAACTTTGAATGGGTTGATACACATAATATTAATGAAGAATGGATTTTATCCCTTGATGATGAATCAGATATAGGGTATATATTTGAAATTGATCTGCATTATCTCAACCACCTTCATACATTACATAACGATTATCCGCTTGCCCCCGAATGATTAACCCTGAACGAAGAAATGCTATCGCCTTATGCTAAAAGTATGCTACAAAACAGAAAATATGTTGGTACACCCAAGTTAATACCTAACTTATGTAATAAAAAGAATTATGTTGTGCATTATAGAAATTTAAAACTTTATCTGCAACTGGGACTAAAAGTTACAGCAGTGCATAAAGCCATTCAATTTAAGCAAGCACCATGGTTGAAAAAATATATACTATTTAACACCAATAAAAGGAAAGAAGCTATATCATACTTTGAAAAGGACTTTTTTAAACTCCTTAACAATAGTGTATATGGTAAGACTATGGAAAACTTGCGAAAAAGACGCAATATAGAACTTTGTAGTAATACCTCTAAGAGAGCACTAAAATTGATAGCGTCACCTACTTTTAAATCGTTTAAAACGTATGATGAAGATTTAACCGCTGTAGAAAGACTTAAAACAAGCATTCTGATGAACCGTCCCATTTACGTGGGATTTACAATACTCGAATTATCAAAACTACTAATGTATAATTTCCATTATAAATATATAAAACCAATGTATAACAACCACGCTGTACTGTTATTTACAGGTACAGACTCCCTTACATACCATATTACTACTGATGATATATATAAAGACATGAAAAATTATTCATCTGAATTTGACTTTTCTGACTATCCCAAAACTCACCCGCTTTATTCCGATGATAATAAAAAAGTTACAGGGAAATTTAAAGATGAATTGAGTGGTGAAATAGCATTGGAATTTGTAGGACTGAAGGCAAAAATGTACTCTATCAAATCAAGTCAAAGTCAACCAGGGTTGTTAGACATAAAATTAGTCATGAAGACTATTTACAGTGCTTACTGCAACAGAAAACAAGCATAGAAAAACAATTAAAAATAGGCCAAGAAAAACACAAACTATATACAATCTGTCAAAATAAAATCAGTCTCAGTCCCTTTGATGACAAACGATACCTTGCCGACGATGGAATAACAAGTTTAGCATATGGACATTGCGAAATTGATTAAGATTTAATATTGCAAACTTAATTATATTGAATGAATTTATGATGTAACTTATTAGATGTAAAATACTTGTAAATATTGTTGTAATAAAGGTTTTTTTATTAACTGTAAACTGTGTCTGTTTTATTTCAAAGTCACCATTTTTTTAGAATGTGTGTGAATTATTTTGAAATATTATGAAAAGAAAGAAGAAAAGGGGAAATTGATTTATGAAAATTTTAGTGGGAAAATATATTAGGAAAAGTAATTTTATGATTCGATTTAAATATTGCAAACTTTATAATTGATAGTAAGTTTTTTAAAATTATATTTAATTACTAAAATATGATGCAATATCAAAAATTATTATGGTATATACTATAGAAGGTTACTTTCAAGCTTGTATCATACGAATAGTTAGTAGTGACTGGGAATGTTGCGTTCCATTATCACATCCCCTAACGCAAAGCGCATCAACGCATCCCTCCTCTGCACCTCTTGGCGCAGAACGCACATTATCTTACTACTCACCTCAAGACTTTCTTCTATACTTTCCTAAACAAATTCACTCAGTAACAGTATTAAAATAAAGAACAATTACGATTTTTTTTTTCACATTTTTTTTTCGTTAAAAGTAAAAAAATTCGATTACTTTGTTTTAAATTATCACATATTTATAGTTCAACCATTCGTTTTAAAGGTATTGACGAGACCTTTCGAAAGATACCCATCTTGAAAATTTACTCCCCTGGAGGGGGGACCTCCCCCCCCCAGGGGGGGGGGTGGCGAGGCTCCTACACATACAAAATTTTTTTCCCAGTTGACTATCTCTATTATAAATAATTCTTGTAAATTTCATAATGATTACTAAAAAATAATTCTCTTTATGCACATTTATACAAAATTTTCTCCTATATCACTATGTTAAAAATTTAGAAAAAGCGGGATGGCAACGCAACCTGTAAGAAAATTTTTACCAAAAGTTGTTAGGCAATAATTTATGTCAAGGTGTAACTACATACCAATTTGTATGAAATTCTGTGCAGTAGTTCCTGAGATACAGTTGCCACAAAATTTTGTCACACACACACACAGAGACAGACAGACAGACATTTTCTAAAAATGGTCAAATCATGTTCTACAGCTCTCAAAACGTGTAAATCCATCAAAAACCCGAGGTCGAAAATTTTTACGAATCGAATACTTTCTTCTATTGAATATAGAAGAAAGTAATAATGTGAATGAAAAATGCCCCACACCCTATCGTAAAAAATTTTCAGTCTCTTATTTCCCTATACGTATGTGTGATAGCCACCTATCCAAAAAATGGTCCCTTTCAATACTTATGTTAACCGTGCTCTTAATATTTATTTCGATTCTGATTTACTAAGCTCTGAAATCAAATATTTGAAAACCATTGCAATACGCAAGCGAAGTGACGACGTCACTGGCCTTCCGTGGATGCAAGAAATCCCCATATTTTATTATCCCCATATTTGGGTATAGATATGCATTAATTATCGTGTGCATGCGTTAGATTAAGTTGTTTTTGCTGTAAAATTGATAAAATTTGAATTTTAAATTTCAAATCTCTAGAAAAAAAATGGCAAACTTCCATATTCGTTTGAGAAAATAAACATTTGATTTCAAAGGATGATATTTACACAATAAATATCCAACTAATATACTAATTAAAAGGAAAATTATAAATATTCTATCATAATTTGAAGTCAAATTTGTTTTCAAATGTCTAAATAAAGTGTCTGATATACGATACACATATGTTGCAGCCGAATAGATTTCATATCTGTCATCCTTGGCGGAAAAAAAAAATATCGCTAAATTATCTGGTGAATATATTTAATTCCTTTCAAAAATCATGGTTATTTCAACAACTTATATTAAGAGAGTAATGAATAATATGAAACAATATTTCGTACAATAAATACTACGAAAATATACATTTAGCACGCATGTTTTCGTATTACATTTTTGATCGCCAAATACAAAAAAAACGCCAAGGAGGACAGACTTTTGAAATTTAAAATAAAAATTTTGTCAATTTGACAGCAAAATAACTCTATCTAACAGATGCATACGATAACTATTATGTTAACTTTTTTACATGTCTATACCCAAATACGGGGATTAAAATCGGGAAATAATTTTCCTCGATTTTTAATAATTTTTTACAAAAAATCCAATGGGCGATTAACTCAGGAAATTTTTTTCTTGCATCCACGGACGGTCAGTGACGTCAGACCTCGCTTGCGTATTGACAGAGGTTATATCTCTTCCATTATAAATTTCAGCTTCTTCGTACTTCGTTTACTAAATCGGTCTCTTCAAATATCGGTATTGTTTTACGTTAATTTGCTAAATCAAGATATGCCATAGCTAAAGTTCTCAAACAACATGATTTAAAAAAAAATTTTTCGCTTTCCAATAAACTCACCCTTCTGTGTTAAAAGATCCTGTGCATATGCTTGCGATATTTGTAGTATTTCCTATCATGTAGTGTTTCATACATTAATAAAACTAAACGCCTTCTCAAATTCCATCTAAAAGAACATATCAGTTACGTCCATAAGCAAGAGAGCAACAAATCGGTCATTTCTAAGCACAGCTAGGAGGAAAAGCCTAATTTTAAATTTGGTACAGCTAAAATAATTTGTAATCCCAAATCTACAGTCGAATTCGATATATTTTTAAGTGGTTTACATCTGTAAGAATCTTTAAAATATTGTTGATTGTGATTTCGCTGTACCTCCTTGTTTGATCGTTGAAAATTTTACATTCGATACACGCTTTCTTACATTCTTCTACATTTTTTCATAACTACCTTTTCTCAATTTCCTATTGGATAACCTGTCACATTCTGCCTAATCCTATTGGTTTATTAGAATGTGCTTCCTTTTTTATAAATAGAAGCACTTCCTTTTTATTTCTTTATGCACTGATGATGGATAAACAGCTGTCATATATTGATGGCGGTACGCTAAATGCCACCAAAACAGCTCTCTGCTTCCATTATTCTCTTTTGTTTTCAAAACGTCGGAGATTTTTCCCGTGTTTAGTTATCTAGGGCCAAGTTTCCTTTCAATATCGACATACCCATTTCAAAATATTATACATTTTTTGTAATCTTAAATGTTTAATTTATATCAATTAAAAATTTAAAATGCTAAAACAATGAAATATATATATATATATATTATATTTGAATTTGTTAGTAATATAAGATTGACACTAGATATGTCAAAAGTTGTCTAAAGAGCAGGGGGGGAGGGAATTGTCTTAGCTCTGACTCATTATTAATCTGTACAAAATTTTAAATACTATGTAATAAATATCAACAAAATTGAAATTAAAAATTTCATGACTTGGGAAAAGCAAAAATTTTTTTTCTTAAAAAAACCTATACATCTATTTCAAAGTTTTATTACAGAAAGAAAGATCTCAATAGAATAGTTTGAAACAGCCTTTTCTCATTAAGAATTCAATACCTCATCTATCTATTTATTATTCCATCAGGAAGATTCTGGTGGCATACAGTTTCTCTAAAATGTTTAATTTACACTTTTGCTGATAATTATTAATGGAAAATCAAAAATCCTATTTTTAGAAAAAAAGAAAAGTACGGTTCAACTTCTAATTAGGTATAATGTTTCGGATTTATGTTATTATTTGATGTATGCCTGTTGTACATTTATCTTAACGAATGTCTTTTGACAATGAGAAAAAAAATAAATAATAATAATTATATAACAAACTTGAAATAAAAGAATAATAGCGATTACTAATAATTTTATGCACACGCCACTCAAGTTATACATAGTATCTATTCCACATGGATTCGTTTCAATGCGAACAAAAATCGCGAAGTGTTATAATTTATTGCCTAAAAAAGGACTTGTGTAAAAATATACCGAGTAATTTTGTACCCCGCATGAAAAGTACGCATAAATAGAGTTATAATTTACTACTTACCATTTACCATTTGTGTAAAAACATCGCATAAATAAATGGACAGGTGAATTAAAAAAAAAAAAAAAAAAAAAAAAAAAAAAAAGAGTTAATGGAAATAAAATTAAACTGTAAAATATAAAATATTAAATATTCTTCGGAATTTTCAATGTAAAATATTTCCTTCAAGTAGCGATAAAAGATAATAATGAAGAAATTAATATAGTATAATAAAAATATAATTTCACATCCTGTCTAGTCAAAGACTGAAGCTAAAACGATTACCCAAATGCCCCAGACGAAAAATGTTTTTCAAATGTTAGACAAAAATAAATTTTTGAAGTTTTATTTCCGGTTTAACATTTTTTTAGAAAACTCTTTTATCTCTCTTTCTCTTTCTCTCAAAGTCAAAAAATTATTAAAATAATAAATAAATAAATAAATAAATAAATAAATAATAAACGAGTGTCACATATGCTTTGTATAAACCTAAATAAATAAATAAAACTTTCAAGCTGCAAAATTTTACCTACTTAATTTATTATGTGACTGAGTGTTGTGTTTATAAATGTTCACAAACTTCAATTATTTTGTAAAGTATTTTTTAATGATTATAAATAGCACATAAATAAATAAACATAAGTGTGATTGTTTATAATATCGGAATAAGGCATTCAATATAAGCGTAAATAATATTTTGATCACGTTCTCAGTTTCTCTCTTATGGAGGTATCCGTAAACGTAAACACGAAATATCTTCGAGGTATTTGTTTTTCTTTATTTTTTAAATGCTCATGGCTTGAGCTGGTAGAAGAGTGTAAGGCAAATCTTCCTCAAACACAATACTGAGAAAGGTCTTTTGACATTATCTTCTGTAATCAATCTACCTTATGATAAGAATAGAAGCTTGAGATAGATAACGCAATTCTTTGAGCAATTTTTTATCGAGTGACAGACATGAAGAAGGGATAAAAGATCCTTCCGAGACATAACCGTATAAATATTTTTGTTGGATGGAAATACTTTACAGGAGTTGGAATGTCTGTCGACAACCAGTAAAAATGGTTGTCAGTTAGTTTTTAACACAGGTAACTCCGGAAACTGTAATTTTGCAATGGTCGGTCGTAGATTTAGAATATGAATGTTTGTTAGCGTTTAACAAATGGCAGATAGTCCGTAATATGAAGATCTTATCGAAAACACCATAATGTTTTTATGGCGTTTTCATGAAGACATTAATATTCTTGACAATTGGGTTTTGAACTATTGTATGTTATAAATCATTACAAATGGCAAATAGGAGGAAAACACTACGAAATTAATTACTTTACTTTCTTTTCATTAAACTTTTTTGAAGTACCGTATACTGTTAGATATTTCAATGCTAGATATAAACAGTGACTGGAATAATGTGTTCTAATCACCGACCATAAAAATAAAACTATGCCCTTAATGAGTTTTTTTTTTTTTTTTTTTTTTTTCCCGAAGAAGAGAAATTGCTTCTTATTTAATAGTGTACATTCTAAATTTTGCAGTAATTTGTTACAAATACAGGTACTGGACTATTTTCTCGAAGAAGGAAGCTGGCTGCATATTTTAACGGTCAACTCTCTAAGTTTTACTAAAAATTTTCAGAGTATAAGGCAATGTAGAGATACATTTTTTGCAGTACGTAACATTGCGTCTTCTCCAATTTTATAGATCATATGAAATTAGTAGAACGAGAGGACTACCTATTTCAGAGAGAAAAAAATATCTTCATTTTTTCTTTCTGTACCTTGAACAAAGCAGACGTTTGGAAAGAGTTAATTAAAAATAATAATAACAAATAATAGGCCAGTCATTCAACGTAAAATTTTATTGAAGAGAGAATTTTAATTTTATTCCTTCTTTCCTTTATTTTTATTACACAGAGTAATTATAATTTCTATTCAAATCTCTCTAACTTAAAAACAACCGGTCAGAACGACTTGATATTTTACAGAATAAAATTGAGGCAACGGAATTTTGATTGGCAAGGGAAAAAAAATAATTCTAGAATGTGCCTTTAATCATCCGCAAGGGGTTTATTTCACGAAGCTCCTCTTTTTCTCTTCGCTAATGTCACATTCTCCCCAGTACATCCTGGAAATATCCGTGGAATATCGTTTCATCTTAAGAATATCCTCCGGATAAAATGCGGAGAAGGTGTGCTGTTAGCGTTGTCACTATCACTGTTTTCGCTATAAATACATATTCTTGTCTTTTCGCTATAAATTTGTTGTAACCCTTGGAAACTATTGTTTCTTTTCGGCAAACAACATTCCTATGTTTAACGATTTAATTTAGGCCTTTTTTTTTTTTTTTTATATTACCGTGTAGCGTCATCTATCGGCACATCTTGGAACTATTTTTCTCCTTCGTCAAACAAAATTTCATTGTCTCACGATTGTTTTAGTAAAATATTAAGTCATTCTGACACGTAGTTTTAAATTTAGATTGTTTTGAAATCGTATCTTTTATTATAATTACCCTACTTAATTTTAGGCAAAATCGTTTGCAAAAGGATAATTTAATTTGTAAAAAAAAAAAAAATACTGCTAAAAACTATTTAACTTTAAAAGCGTGATTCTACGAGATATATTATTCCTATGACAACTTAACAAGTTTTCTTTCTTTCTTAAAAAAAAAAGAAAGAAAGAAAGAATATGAGGATTAAATAATTCAAATAAAAAATCACTTTTATGCAAGTCGCCAGCTGCTCTTTGCGTTGCACTAGTGAAACCTAGAGAGTCTAAATTAGTGACAAATTGTCGTCACTCTCCATTCTAGGCACCCTAGTGAAACCCATTCCACTCCGCTCCACTCTACTCTCAGACAAAATAGACCAAATGAAAATGGTTTTACATTTTAACTTCCTTGCACGATATAAAATAATAATAATAATAATAATAATAATAATAATAATAATAATCTGCTGTGTCACTCACACGACTTTCTCTTACCCTGACATATAATACTGTAAATACAGATTGGAGATTAAGGGGTGATATACCGAGTACAGTCATGCAAACGTACATTAAGACAATTCAAATTAGGCTTCGGAACAGCTTTATTTGACAAATAATTCTGTGTGAGGGGGGTTACCACCCCCCTCAACCCCCGTTTCATTATTCTATCTACATTTATGTAGAATTAAAATCTGTTATTAAAGTAAGAAGTTCATTTAAAATTATTCAGACAACTTTCATACGCAACATTTCTTGAAACTTATCAATCTTGATCAAACTTTTCTAGTAACAAACGCATTATAAATTCAAATCACTAAAATTATTTGTTTTTAATTTACTTTAATTGACACAGACAAAGATTAAGAGTTAAAAGCTTGATTTCGGTATTCAGAAAGCCTCAAAAAGTGTATTCAATATTTAGCTTAAGTGTATCAATATTTTGTTTTAAAAAATACATTATTAACCATATGACTATGAGGAATTAATTTCAATTCCTGAGCAGCTTTCCTGGATATGATAAAGTATTGTAGTAAAACACTTCCACTAATAATAAAAAAGAACGCTATGGCTTAAATATTTCAGCCCTGTATATCTTCTGAAGATTATGTACACACCACATGGTGCACATAAATATAATCCTATATCAATAAAACAGGGCACAACTTGAAAGGTACTTCGATCAATTTTCAGATATTGTCGCACTATAATCTAGTTCTTTTAGGTAGCCTTATAAACAAACAGTGAACGATTTCCATACCATATTCTACATGAAACATATTTTTACGCATATAAAAAATATAAAATCGTTTCATTCGGTTTAGTGGTCTATAGATGTTAAATTCTGCTTATCTGTAATTAATTGCAATTTTAGATTTATATATGAATTCTCATGGCTGTCCCTGTACATGAACCATTTGCTTAATCTCAAAGCAAAGTTTAGTGTAGCATCCCTATATGATACACATTTAGAATACCAAGTTTGGACTTGGACTTTGTGCTATCATTTGTTCTTGAGGTATGCTGGTAACAGACACAGACATACAAACACACAGACCAACCGCTAAAAACATGAATTTGATTCAGGGGACCTCAAAACGTGTAAATACAACAAAAGTCACTTTCAAAAATTTGACCCAAAAATAATTCTTTGTGTACCATATATATGGGTAAGAGAAAGTAAAAATGATACTGTAAAAGTGATTCACAAAACTGATATAGTATCTTGCACAACTCAAAAATGATTAGGCGTAAAATGTTACAAATCAATATCAGAAATATGAGACTCTTATAACATCTAGCTTAACACTTAGTTTTACCGAAACATTTTGGTCATGATAGGATCACCTAATTTGGAGGTACTCCCAATTTAAAAAAAAAAAAAAAAAAAAAAAATCGTATCGTCTGTATATAGTACGTATGAAAGTATCTGGTAATAAGTCAAAAATGGATGGACGTGAATTCCAGAATTAAGGAATATTTATGGAGATATAATTGTAAATAGAACAGAATTTTCAGGAAGAGCGACCTAGAATGAAACAAAACTTTCTGAGATAATGCATTATGCGACACAGATTTTTCCAGCGCAATCTGTAACCGTTGAGAATGTAATAGAATTCTCTGGAATAATCTAGAAGATCTAAAAATATCTTGGTGTTAAACTAACAAAAACTAGAAGAATGGAGTTCATAATTATTTCAAAAATCGCTTTCAACTCTACAAATTTTTAAAATCACTTACACCTTCACAATGGATTTGCTAATGCTACCGGTTATGGAAAAGAATTATAGGAGCTCTAGTAAAAATAGCATGCATCTAAAGATTACGTATCTACATCTGTAATACAGACTGTTCTGAGTGCAATAAACTTTATCGAAATTGTTACAAAGTGACCACTGCAGTAAAACTGATACTTTTAAATAAAAAAACCAGAAAGGTTTTAGATATAAAGAAAAAAAACATACAGAAGAATGAAACACACCAGACAAGTGAAATAATACGAAAGTGTGATGTTAGGACACTTGCGATAGAAGATAGAAACATGTTTGCTATTTCTAGAACAGCAGGAAACATCATGAAATCTGTTTCATTTGACATTAGTGAGAGTTTAACCACTGCTAAATTACAAAATCTTGAAAGTTTAAAACCTGGAATATTCGCTGTCTGTGCGTATGAAAATAAATAACGGGTCACAGAAGTTACGTGTTAGCAACGAGCTACGAGTAATTGCTATTAACTTTATGTTATATCATGGTCCATTCACTGGGTACCGATTCCTTAATAAGAAAACAACAAACTGATTATAGTACATGTTATCACAGCAAGCTTATTATTACTTGCATCTTAATAATTGATTTTTCTGTATCTCTTAATATATCAGTAAGGATTCATACTATCCTGGATGCTGATACTATATGCAGAAGTTTTTTAGTGTTTATCATGGACTAGGGTAATAAATGTGTTTTCTTTGATTGTGTGTATTTTTACTTACCCAATAGAAATATGTAAGGAAAGTATTGTAATAATAACTAAAATTAAACTTTGAGATTTTAGTGTATACACATACGTTTTGAAATCTCGTGAGTTCATTTTTGCTATTTTTACGGTGATGATGCATATATGTGTGTGCATATGTATGCGTGTTGTTAGTGAGCAAAATAGCGCCTAAACGCTTTCAGCGATCGAGCTGAAAGTTGGTGTAAAAAATGGTATGCATGTTATAGGTCACCATAGTATGAAATGTATAGAGTTTGGTGAATGTAGCATTTATATATATATACATTTTTTTTACAGACGCAAAGAAAAATTCTTTATCATTGTGGCCTATGGGTTCATCATTATTTAGAGCAATCGTGTCCAAAGGTCTTATTCGAATGAACTGAAAATTAATGTATATCTTATGGATCACTGCCACACGAACTGTATAGATTTTGATGAATCTAGCACTTAGAGATTTGTACAGAGACACAATGAGAAATTCTTTATCATTATGACCTATGGGCTCAAATTATTTAAAGTGCAACAGTGTTAAATTACACAACATACCATTTGAGGGGGGGGCATTCAGACAGCGTATTTTAATTTTCTCTTTTGTTTATTTAACGACTTCTCTTACTTTAATTTATTTAAACAACCGTTTAATACTTAACATTCGGAAAGTCGAGTGGAGTCACTCCAGATTTTTTAAAACTATATTGAAACATTGAGTAGAAACAATCCAGGAACTTTACATGACAGAAAAGTGCTGAAAAGTCACTTAATTTCTATGATTCCGAGCATTAGCTACATCTATACATTTTCTAGATTCCCGCCAGCGAAGAATGATGAGAAAAAAAAATTCTTGTTAGGGAAAAGAAAATCTTCTAACATTTCATGTTATTACGAAAAAACTTAAGTACTAAATGCTTGAACCCAATAGACATCCGTAAGTTATTTGAAATTTGCGATTTTCTGAACATGGCAGAATAGGGCAAAATTTTGCTTAAACGTTCATTTTTAGGAATATTTTCACCGTTAAGGTACCGGTCTAATTTTAAAATATCATTTGTGATACTGATTTGATCATTATTCACTAACAATGTTCTAATTTGAAATTCGTAAGTTATTCGAATTTAAGATTTCCTTAAGACTGAGGAATAGAGCAATATTTCACATAAACTTGCATTATGGGAATCATTACATTGGAAATAGTATGGACTATTATGGAAACTAAAATACGAAACTGACCCCAATAAAATTAATTAACGAATTTGGATAAGATAAATGTACCGGTCGAAAAATTGGTAACATATTAGGGCGGGCATTTCAGTCTGTCACCATGTCAAGCGATTGGTCAAATTTATTTCTATTAACATAAATATACTCTACCCTGTCCTGCAATAGAAATATGTGATAAGAAATATATAAGATGGGGAAATAAGTAGAGTGTCACCTATGCCAACTAGTGTTGAAAATAGGTTCCTTTCTATTTTACCATGTTTTTATTAACTTCTATTCGTGTTTGTTTGTTTGTATGTTTGTTTGTGTGTTTGTTTGTTTGTATGTTTGTTTGTGTGTTTGTTTGTCCGGTAGAAATCTTGCAATCGAATTTTAACTAACTTCCCTACTAGCTAGACATTTGAAACTTTCACACTACCTCACAACCCGATAACAACACATTACTTCGAAGTCCGATTTTCGAATTTTCGAATAGTTTTCTTATAATTAATTAAAATATGAAAATAATAACCCCTAATACCTTATAAATAGCCATTAAAATATTAGCTATAATATAATTGTTGCCAAAAAGAATTTACGAGTTCATTTTCTTTCGACATAAAAATAAATAAACGTGATTAAATAAATAATTTAATTAAACGTGAGTATTAAAAAATTATAAAAAGTTAAATTATGTATCTCACAAAAAGTGACGTCACTATCGGTTTAAAGATTTCATGCGCATTGATAAAGTGCTAATGTAGTTAGTTCTATAGTTATGATTCAACAGAAAATTTAAAAAATGGTTTATAAAAAGTTTTTTATCTTATAACTATTTGATTTAAAGTTACTATTTTCGTTTAATTAAAAAAATATATATATTTGTAGTTCACGAATAAAGATTGTAAATAGGCTTATTTTTAATTATATTTTTAAAAAAAATTTACATATTTTATTAATGTATTATTCATTTTCTTAATTTTTAAATTACTTATTTTCAAGTTTTATTAAATACACCAAAAATGTATGTTTGCATGTAGCATGATCTAAATCAATTACATGCGTATATACAGCAAGTCGCTAAATATATATTTAAATATATTCCTTATACTGTGTGTGTTCCAAATATCCATCTCATTACCCTCCCTTTTTGATTTAATGAGAAATGAGTTAACTAAAATTAATTTCGTTAGTATTGTTCAAACAAATTGCCTGAATTATAAATTGATTTAATAAGGAAAAAAGAACAAAGATATGAAAAATATATTCGTTGAGGTATGTTAATAATAATTGTTAATTATACGTCTTTATTTTGTTAAATGTTGATAATGCAGTATTTCTTTGGTATGGAATTACTAATATTGAACTCTGACGATACAAATCCTCATTTACTTTCGAGACGTAGTCCAATTAGATAAAAATTTCAATTCCATTACATTACTTTTAACGTAATGATTAGAGAGAATAAAAGGGCACTAACATCTATACTTCCGGATTGAATCGAAAATAAAGTTCAGCGACTTCAGATTGTTTATAACCGAAATGAATCTATTTAAACTTTAAAATTATTTTTTCACCTCCAGCTTATTAAAAACATAGATATAGTAATTCCTATAGATCTATCATCCCCATGTTTATGAGCAAAGATTTTTGATGCAGAATTTTTTTTTTTTTTTTTTTTGCCGTTATCCTTTAGAAAATATGGAGAGTATTAAACTCGGAAATAGTAATAGAATACAGAGTTGATGAATTTTCAAAATGTCGAAATATTGCGTGGCTTTTAATTGATCCTAATAAATATTAGAAAAAAAAAATGTGATAAATTATCATAAGTAAATTGCATTCGACTAAATCATGAAAAATATAATTTTTATAATCAGTTGCTTTGATATTATTATCATTCAAATATTGTTTTGATCTTTAATGGAATAGGTACTTTTTTTAAAGTTTGATATTTTCTGAGATTTTATATTAGTATGTAATATAGAATTTTCAGAATTTTTAGCAGCGGCGCAGGTAAAGAACTTTAGTTTTTGTATATAAAAAGAGTTTAAATATTAAGTAATTAATAGAGATAGCAAAAAAAAAAAAAGAAAGAAAGAAAGAAAGAAAGAAAGAAAAGAAAAATGATTTTGAAACTGTATCTGGAGTCTTTCATTCACCTTTAGTACATAGATTATGCATAAATTTTATTTGCTAATTCATCCGTGTGTATTCCTGCGTGTATTTATTAGAGGAAATTCAGGAATTAGAAAGACTTTCTAAGAGTAATGGTCCAGTAAATAAAGGATTTTTGTCGGAAAATGAATTTATTTTAATTGCGTTGATATGTTTTATTTATAATTAGCAAACTATTTTGTATAATTTTTACATATTGTTTTGTAAATAATGTATATTTATTATTATTATTATTTAATAACTATTGATAAATTTAACTTTTAATATATTTGTTTCGTAAATAATGTCATCCAATTTTTTAAAAAACAAGATAGGGTCGAGAAAGTATTGTTTTAGGGTCAAATTTTCGAACGTGAGTTTTTGTTATGTTTACATGTTCTGAGGTCCCATGAATACGGAAATCATGTTTTTAGCGAATGGTCTGTGTGTCTGTCTGTGTGTCTGTTTTTAGCATATCTCAAGAACAAATAGTAGCAGAAATTCTAAACTCGGCATTCTAAATGTGTATCATATAGGGATGCTACAGTCTGCTTTTCGTTGAGATGAAGCAAATGGTTTGTGTACAGGGACACTCAAAAGTATTCAAATACAGTACGTCTATGGGGGAAATTGCAGATAAGTAGAGTTTAACATCTATAGACTGCACTAAACCAAATGAATCGAATATATATTTTTTGTAATAGAGATAATCAACTGGGAAAAAAATTGTTCTGATGTAGATTATCACATATTAGAAAATTTATATTTTTCTTTTTAAAGGATGGGTGAATTCTCTAAATAAAAAAAATTATAAATTAAATTCTTTAATTTTAAACAACTACTTAAATTATAACGATATAATGATTTTTATCCTATAAATAATAAATTTTACAATATACGTTTTCTAATTTTTATATCTTCCCTTTCATATCCTTTTCAGTGTAACTAAAACATTTTTTGATCAATTCCCAGTATTCAATTAGCAAGACTAACGTCAATAAATGTGCTGCTTTGTAAAATAAAAAATAATCTGGTGTGTCACTCACACAACTTTCTCTTACCCTGAAATTTAATACTATAAATACAGGTTGCAGATTAAGAGGTAAGATAACGAGTACTGTTATGTAAATCTGTGTTAAATAATTCAAATTAGGCTTTGGAAGAGTTTTATATGATAATTAGTTCTGTGTGTTTTAAAAATTAATTTATTAAAAATATTTTTTTTAAATTATCTTTTATGATAATGCAGGCGATTTCCATATTAGAGAAATAGTATTAACACTAAATTAAATAAAAAAAAAAAAAAAAAAAAAGCTTCCGACGCTCTAGAGCGTCAGTGGCACATCACGTTCAACTTATCATCCGTGTGCCATTGACGGTCTAGCGTGTCTCATCATTTTTCTGCGAAAATATTGACACATTGCATAAAGTCACAGTTAAAAAGAAATAAAAAGTAAAATTGGACAAAATGAAGTCAAATTTATCAAGAAAATGTCAAAAAATATTTTCAAATAACTAGTAGAAAATACAGATATTCGCATTGTTGAATTATTCCTACTATTTCAAAATATTGCAGCAAAATAAAAATTATAAAAAATTCTCATATACCTGCCGGTCGAATACTCAACTCTGAACATTATAAAACGTAACAAATCTTATATGGTACATAATCAACACAGTAGAAAATAATGAAATGAATACAAACAAATCGTCATTTGTGTAGAACAGTACTGCATCAATATATTATCACTTATGATATATTTCACAGCAGTTCAAGCAATATCCTGGTTTGTCTGGACAGTCTGGGCACTCATACGTGGTGTCCGTACGTTTGCCTTGAGAGGAACAAGATTTACCCCTTTTCTTTGTATTTTGGTTTTTGCCAGGTACAAGTTCTCTTTTCTCAAGAGTATGTTTTAGCTTCTTTGGAGTCGGCTTTTGCTCGTCTGTTGATGGCAAAAGTGATTTTATAACACTCAATCGGTAGTCGTAAAGTGATATTTTACTTCCACAATATTTATTATAAAGAGCATGTGAATTTGTTAAAATTACTTCAATAATATGAAAGAACAATTTTTTATACCAGCGTAGCGTTTTTCTCTCCGAGAGATAATACGACAGCATTTGATCTTTCCTATCTACACCACACATAAACGTATTATAATTGATGATTGGCAAAGGCTTCTGCTTTATTTCAAATCTCAACCATTTCATTTTTTTACTCCGTAGAAATGTAATACCACGTTTATCTTTCCATTTTCCGATCATTACTCCCTGGCAACACTTTTCAACGGTATCGTCTTTTCTCAATTTAGTAGTTTGAACATCTTTTGGAATGTTTTTGCGAGTGGCTCTCAATGTACCTGTGCAGTGTGTCTTTTTATCTAACAGTAACTTGGCCAAGTCAAAGCTATTATAATAATTATCCATGAAAAAATGGTGACCGGCATTTAATTTTTCATTCAGTAAATGCAAAACAATTTTTTGTGTATGGTTTTGTCCTCCATAGTCGTCTAATAAAGCAGTATAAACGGCAATTTTTTGCACTATTCCCCTTGATGTACTCAAAGTATACAATTTTATACCGTACTTATGTTTTTTATTCTTTATGTATTGGCGAAACAATAATCTACCTCGCCACAGGACCATAGATTCATCCAATGAAAGTTCTCTATTAGGATAATATATCTCGCACATTCTTTCGTTAAAAAAATCAATTATAGGGCGTATTTTGTATAACCTGTCCGTAGGCTGAGGTTCTCCAGGTGCACCATTTTTTGCAAAATTCAATGCACGTAAAATTAATAAAAACCGATTTCCGCTAATGCTATTTGATATGCCTGCATTGTGGAATAATGGGTCCTTCTTCCAATAATCCTGAAGTCTATTTATTTTTACGTTCCCCATTTGCAAGTATGCTCCCAGAAAAACTGAAAATTCATCCACTTTAAAATTTTTCCAAGAAGTTATTCGCGACTTTTCTGTCGATTTATTGCTACGTTGTATTTCCAATGCGTAATGATTTGTTTCTTCGACTATTTTTTTCAAGAAATCCTTCGGTGAGGAAAAGGCGAAAATATCCGACAGGAGTACTTTCAGTTGGCTATATTAGCAAGGACTCAGTTTTTGTAAATGTATGACTTATCATACAACTTGAATCCGTTTTCCAGTCAAGAAGACAGTTCTTTCCGATTGCCAGAAATTGTTGAGTTGCGTCTTCTGTGTCAGAATCCGACATTTCTACGGTATCCACCGCAACATCACTCTGTCCTTCCGATTCGCTCATAGAATCCCAACCGTAATCCTCATCGCTTGTGCTGTCATAATCAGAAAGATCACTCTTTTCTAGTAATTCTAATATTTCGGCTTCAGTCAATTTTTTATCTACTTTTCTTTTCTTAGGCTGTGAAGGTCCAGCAATACTTTTAATGTCCGCCATTTCTAAAAACGGATCTAAAAAAATTTAAACACAAAATTTAAAAACCAAGCACATAAAATATAAAAATAATGCTTCTCTAACATGCCTCAAAAAAATCTTCGTTCAACCTTCGGAGCCGCTCTAAAAATAACGCATATAATTTATCGTATTCGATCGTCGTCCCAGAGCGGCGCAGGCATACGAGGTAGCAACATGCTGACGCGCCAGAGCGTCCGTGGCAGCAAATGTTTAATTTTTTTTTTTTTTTTTGTTAAAAATGAAAAAATGTGATAACTTTAAATTAAATTATCGCAGATCGATGGTTCAAACATTTGTTTTAAAGGTATTGGCGAACTCTTTTGAAAGATACCCATCATGAAAATTTACTCCCCTCGAGTTGAGACTTCCCCCCCCCCCCCCCCCCCCCAGGGAGGGAGGCGAGGCTCCTACATATACAAACATTTTTTCCCAGTTGACTATCTCTATTACAAAAAATATATATTCGTTTCATTTGGTTTAGTGCAGTCTATAGATGTTAAACTTTACTTACCTGCAATTTCCCCCATAGACGTAATGTATTTGAATACTTTTGAGTGTCCTTGTACACGAACCATTTGCTTCAATGAAAAGCGTACAGTAGCATCCCTATATGGTACACATTTAGCATACCGAGTTTGGAATTTCTGCTACTATTTGTTCCTGAGATATGCTGATAACAGACACTCAGACAGACACACAGACCATTCGCTAAAAACATGATTTTCGTATTTAGGGGACCTCAGAACATGTAAATATAACAAAAACTCACGTTCGAAAATTTAGCCCTAAAACAATACTTTGTCGACCCTATGGGTAAGAGAAATTAATAAAATAATAAATACAGTTATCTATCATATTACGTTCCTATTAGACTTTCGCCATTCAATTCCAATCATACACATTTTATTTTGTTAAAATGAGAAAGGGTTTTATTCCTTAAAATTTTAAATGATTTTTCGTTTACTTTATAATTATTCAATCAGAAGAAAATCATTTTCCGGAAGTGAAATTGTTTAACAGTAATGTTTGTGACATGACTATACGCGTGTGATATTATGCTCATAACGCATTACGAAAGACAATGCCGCTAATTAAGACGTGAATGACTTCTTGATCACTCAATTTATATTCACTTTAAATGTCTACGCAAACTTTCAGAAGATTAGATGTGAAAAAAAAAAAAAAAAAAAACTTTTACTTTCGGAATCAAAGCACTAATTTGCAGGTACTTGTTTTTTTCTTTTCTCTGGCATATATTGGAGAACGCTACGGCATCGTGATGAGACTGGAGAATAATGAGAGAGAGAGAGAATTATCGAAAGTCATTAAAATTAAGTCTGTTTTTGAATGTCGTAATGTTGTAAAAGTCTAAAAAGATAATTCTTCTACTAATGACAATAGGAGTCACTGACTTCAAATAAGAAAGAAGTTCATTAATTTGCCACAAATACTGGTTTTTTTACTTACAAGAATTTCATTAGATCGTTTTAGATTGCTTTCCTCTTAAAACAATGTATTATTTGCATTGTATTAGGGAGGAAAGTCTGTTTTATAGTCTGTAAATTAATTTATCAGAAATTTTTCTGGGAAGGAAAATAAAAATCATGCAGTACGCATTGATTACACTGCTCCGAAAAAAAAAAAAAAATCGGTATCTGACACCATTCTTGCTGATTCTCATGTAAAATGACCTCCTCCTCTTTGGAAAGTCACCTACCGTTTTCTAGATACATCACCCCCTCCCTCAATTTCTTTCCCTGTTCGATAATTTTATGATCATGAATTTTATTTGAAGAATGAAAAATAATTAATTTAACACCTAAAAAAAATATATATAAAGTTTAAAAAAAAAAAAAAAAAAAAAAATTAATAACAGATTAAAAAAATATAAGATATGTAATGCATAATTTCAGTGGCAAATCCCCCCCCCCCCCTCCATGTTTTAGAATTTTCCAACTCTGTAGCCCTTCAGAAGATATTTAACGGTTAAAATAACCCCCTCCCCTTCCTGAAAATCAAATTTATAGCCATAAAATCACCGAAAAATGATAAAAATAGGGGACCATTCCTAAAACACAGTGGATGATAGAGCAAGATGGGCGTCCTATCCGGATTAAGGAGTTCATTTTACATAAGAATATGCTGAAATGGTGTCAGAGGCAGTTTTCACGCCGAGCAGTGTTTTTAACACTTTCCAACTGCACGTATTTGTTGTATAGTATAACTTTCAATATTCTTTGCCTACGTTATCATACAGCAGACAGACAGAAGGACTGCAAAGTATACAGATTGGCTAATTGAATTTAAAACCACTCTTGGACATTGTTCTAAAGGGTTAAAAAGGCTTAACGCAAAAGAAAATCCAGCCGTTACATTATAATTGCAGCCATTAATGTATCTGAATATTTTAGTTTAGCCCTGTAAATCTGAAGGTAAATCATATCATATTCTATACAAAAAATTATTTTAGAAGATTAACAATACCTGTCAATTTATTTAGGATTTTTACTGTAGAAAGTTATTTAAATGTGATTTTTTAAAATGTCAATCTTAAAAATCAATGCATTGGCATTTTTTTTTTTTTTTTTTTTGGTTGTCCCTGTACACAAACTAGTTGTACAGGACCTATTAATGTCGTTTTAAACAGGGAACATTCCATAGTGAACTTCATTAATATATATCATTTTTTTTTCTGAATATATTTACGGACGCTAGGGGGCGGCAGACAGAGATATAAAAAAATAGATAATCGGACAGACATATAAACAAATTAAAATCATATTCACACTTAAAAATTGTTAGAAAGTGTTAAAAACGCTTAGTATAAACGAAAATGCAATTACAGAAAATTTTTATTAATAGCTCTTAATGTAAATGAATATTTTTATGTGGCCCTGCAAGACTAATACTAATCATCCTATATTCTATAGAAAGCATTCTTTTGTGCATATGAATAACATGTTTCAATTTCATTAAGAGTTGTGTAGAGTAAATTTATAAAAATTTGTTTTAAAGAAATGCCTCTCATAGAACGCAATGCTTTAGAATACTTTCGAGTGTCCCTGTACACAAACCAGCGATAGTAAAAATCGTTATACGAGGGCGATTCAGAAAAAAATGCCTCCAAGACCACTACTTTGCTAACATTCTGCACTGTTTATTATTAATGCACTGATGTTTATGCTTTTGAATGTCACTTGTTTTATTCTTTAACCACATTTCTTGCGACCATGGAAGCCTCTGCGCAAGTGCAGATTGAACGAGTCCAGTGTTAAAATAGGGGTGACAGAGAGAAAACAAGCGATAAGGGAACACCGAATAACTGGATGTTTGCCAAATAACTATCTCACGGCCAATTTTGCATCCCTCCAAACTTTTGGACTCGTCCTCACTGCTAGTCGTAGGAAACGTGGTCGCACTATACCTTCCTATCTCTTCTCGTTCCAGAGTAATCGAGCAATCCATGGCATCCAGTGTAACGTTCAATTGAAATTGCGGACTGTAACTGAATTTCTGACTGCGGAAGGGTGTGCGCCCATCAACATTCATCGCCCTCTGATTGCAGTTTACAGTGGTGTTTGTGTTGACGTCAGCATTGGGCGGAGGTGGGTAAGATCTGTGACCAAAATCCAGTCTCATCAAATTTCCAGGATCAGTACCAAAGTGGACGACCGGCTGGTGTGACGGCCCGCAACGGCTTCTGATAAGGATCATCAACATCAGGTGGACGAGTAGATTCGGAGAAATCGCAGGATTAAGCAACATGAGATCACGACAATACAGGAAATTCAAACACACGAGATCGCCACAAAACTTAGGAAGCACTTCCGCGCCAGAGGTTCACGGACATTCTGCCTCATCCTGCCTTTGTTTGGATCTTGCGTCCAGCGACTTTTGGCTCCTCCCTGAACTTAAGGATAACCTTAAGGGCCAACGCTACTGTTGTGACGTGCAGGTGGAAGCAGCAATTCATCAATGGTGTCACCAACAACCACCACAATTCTTCACCGAAGGCATAAAAAATCTTGTTTCTCGTTGGCGAAGTGTGTTGCCCATATCCGTAATGGGGACTATGTTTACAAATGGTGCCACTATTTGAATCTGACATCACAAGCTTTCCACTGATACCTTGAACGATCATACCTGACCAACACAAATAAATGCATCACAATGGAGGCATTACTTTCTGAATCACCTTTGTATTTCCGAGTAAACCTGCTGCATTTTGCAACCGACGGATAAAAGGTTAATAGCGAAAACAAGATTTCCTAAAAATGAGGATAATTCTAATTAATTTTTCATTTCTTAACTCCAAATGTTCATCAAAATCGTTATATCCATTTCCAAGTAAAAGCTATTTCTGCCGTATTTTATAACCAACAGATAAAAGGTTAAAAGAAAACTCCAATTTTTATGAACATAAGTCTAATCTTTTTCTTACTCTAAAAAACGCTTAATCCCAAACGTTCTCCAAAATCGTCCTATCCATTTTCGAGATAACCGACTTCCTGCCATATTTTACAAACGGCAGTTAAAAGGTTAACAGTAAACGCGAATTGTCTTGAAGATGATGATATCTCTAATTGATTTTATACCCACCAAAAATCTCGATTCAAAGCTTTCTTCAAAATGATTACATCCTTTTCCGAGTAAACCCAATTTCTGCCGTAATTTGCAACTGGCTGATAAAGAGTTAACAGGGAGTGGTAATTTTCCTAAAGATGAAAAAATGTAATAGATTTTGTACTTCAGAAAGCATTTAATTCCAAACTTTCATCAAAATTATTATATTCATTTCCAGTCTCTCCTAATATAGGGACTGTCATGCAACCAACCACTCCTAAGTTTATTTTATGCAACCAACCAACCTTGGAAGCCGCCGTGAGCGGGAGAAGGTATTTTCGCAGAGAAACTTTGGCCTTCGGCCTGAAACGTAGGGTGCAATTGGCGCGCCCGAGTAACGGATTTATTCCGTTGGTTTATTCTTATTATTACATGAGTACATGGGTACTCATATGTATATAAATTTCTCAGTGTATATATTCATCTTCATGTTTAATTTAATATTAATTAATTAAAGAGCTAATTTTATACAACAGGGAATTTTCTGTTCTCAAGTGTCAACACTCGGTTTATCACAGCACGCTCTCTTACGAGAACCAGAGCTTAGTGTTCTCAGAAAGGTAATATAAATTCCATGGACGCAATATATAAAGGTGAGAAATTAATGTTATTTTATGGTGATAGGATATGAATTAACATTTTAAATAGCAATGTTTAAAAGTGTTACGAAGACCGATCTACTTGCCGTTTTGCAAGAGATAGGCGAACAAGCTGACTCTAATTTAAAGGTAGTTGAATTAAAAGATTTATTGTTAAAATCTAAAGAATACATTAAAGATAAAGAATTTGTGAGTGAATTTTTAGCAACCACAGTTGCGCAAAGAAAGGAATCGGAAGAAATAAATCGTTTGTGTTTGTTAAAGCAAACCGAAAGTAACGATGAGGTGTTGCATAATCCTAGTAACTCAGAAAATATATTATCATTAGATAAGCTTTTGAAAGCTATATTAACTTTGGTAATACCAGTACCTAAAAAGAATGAACCATGGAATCTTTTTTTCGATTCCATTGAAAGAGCTTTTAAGCATAAAAATGTACCTAAAGAATATAAATCGGAGATTTTACTGAAAGTAATTGGCGATAAAGCCGCGAATATTCTGATTTATGTAAGCGAAGAAGAATTAAAGAACTATGAGAAAATTAAGTCATTAATTCTAAAAGAATATGCACCATCCCCTTTCATTTGTTTAGAAAATTATAAGAAAGCTACAAGAATATCTGGGGAGACACACCAACAGTTTGCTTCTCGTTTAAGATCCAGTTGGCTCCATTATTGTAAAATTCGAAATGTAAATGATTTTGAGTCGTTAGTAGATTTGATTATATCTGATAAAATATTTGAAAATCTAGATAAGGATCTGGCAATGCATGCTGCAGTTACACAGGGTGAAGATTGGTTACGCCCAGAACAATTAGCTAAGACGTGTGATATATATTTCACTGCTAAAGGTAGATCATTTGAGGAAACAAAATATGAAAAACGCGTCTATCGGGAAACGGTCACAGAAAATCATAAAAAATACGTCCCACCTCCATTGAGAAAATATTCTTCTAATAATGAGAGTAAATATTCTTTTAAGCGGGAGTGTTATATTTGCTCTGATATTTCTCATGTAGCTAAAGATTGTCCGAATCGTAGAAACAGATTCGATAAAATTAACAAACAAGGTGAGGAAATAAAAAAATCTAAAAGTAACGCACAAGCGACAGAGAAAAAATCTGTAGTGACCCACGTAATGTCGAAACATTTACAGAAATGTGGAAAATCGGAAAAAACTTAATTTATACCCCTTACAAAAGGTTAATATTTATATCGCAGGTAAACAGGTTCCCTCAATTATCGATTCAGGTACTGAGATTTGTGTTCTAAATAGCGCCCTAATTCCTGATCTTCACATAGAAAGCAAAGGCAAAATTCTGTTAGAATCTGCATTTCGAGAAATAGTTGAGGCGAGATTAGCTGTAATTCCAGTCTATTATAAAAATCCTAACACTTGTATATTTACACACGCGGATTCATTATTTGCAATAACCGATAAATTAAATGTTCCATGTTTAATCACTCCACACTTCTATGATACATTAGTAAACCAAAAGTAAATATTAAATGAATTGTTTATCCAAGAAAACTCTAATACGCTATTGGCGCCGAATGAGGCAGGAAATGAAAGTAATTTAAATGAGTCATCGGCATCGCTGTTACATATCAAAAATGAATGTTGTAATCAAAAAATAATTTCGGGAGAGGATAATACATTATTTAAGAGTGATAGTTTTTCGAGGTCAAACGAAATGCAAGATTTGATTAATAAAAAAGAAACTAGTTCACATAATTATCCATCTCAATTGATAAATAAAAAAAAGATTGTTTCTTCAATAAATAATAGCGATTCGGAGGCAGCTGTTTATTTGATTTCGAATAAAGAAAAAGTGATTAACTTGCCAAAGGATAATCAAATTGAAATTAGGCGGCTGGAGAGCTCACAAAACAATGTTAGTAATTTATCTGATGTTAGTAGATTTAGGGAAAAGCAGCGAGAATGCTTATCGTTACAAACTGCTTTTAAAGAAGCGGAGTTAAAGAAAAATAATTATTTTCTTAAGGACGATTTATTATTCCATAAAGATAAAATATGTGGAGAAACAGTAGATCAATTGGTCTTACCTTTGAGTTATCGAGAAAGTGTTTTAAAATTAGCTCATGACTCAATCTTCGGGAATCATTTAGGGATGCGGAAAACAAAAGAGAGAATAAAACTATCATTTTATTGGCCTAACCTAATAAGAGATGTACAAAATTTCTGTAAAACTTGCGAAAAATGTCAGTTGAGGAGTCCGGAAAAAACGTCCGATAAAATACCTATAACGCCTGTGGTACGTCCTCCTTATCCTTTTCATACAGTGAGTGTCGATTTAATTGGAGAGATTGCGCCACCCTCAGGTAGAAAACATAAATATTGTCTTTGTCTAATTGACCAACATTCGAGATGGCCCGAAGTCATACCTTTAAGAAGCCTTTCGGCTAAGGTCACGTGTGATGCACTTTTAGAAATATTTATGCGTACAGGAATCCCAGAAATGATATGTAGTGATCAAGGCACTAATTTTACGTCTGTTGTGAATTGTCTATTTTATTTTTGCATTTATTTCTTGTGTTAAAATATCTATATTTGTTCCGGTATTATATCAAGACTTCTGTACATCTGTTGTCAAGTATTTATTTGGCATTGTTTTTATTTTCATGTGTTTAAATATTTATGTGTCAGTTGGTTGCTAATAATTATCAGATTTTCATACGCTTGGCGTATCTCAATCTTAGTTGGGGGGTGTCATGCAACCAACCACTCCTAAGTTTATTTTATGCAACCAACCAACCTTGGAAGCCGCCGTGAGCGGGAGAAGGTATTTTCGCAGAGAAACTTTGGCCTTCGGCCTGAAACGTAGGGTGCAATTGGCGCGCCCGAGTAACGGATTTATTCCGTTGGTTTATTCTTATTATTACATGAGTACATGGGTACTCATATGTATATAAATTTCTCAGTGTATATATTCATCTTCATGTTTAATTTAATATTAATTAATTAAAGAGCTAATTTTATACAACAGGGAATTTTCTGTTCTCAAGTGTCAACACTCGGTTTATCACAGGGACTCTACCACATCTAGTAGTACAGAGGTTGTTCGCACATTTTTTAGACGACTTTATTTCGAAGTAAGAAAAAATCGTTTGCATGGAGAATTTTATTTTCACAACAGTTATATTTTTGGAAGTTTTATTTATCTTCTGATATTTAGAATTTTTGTTTAGATGCAAAAATGAGCTTTTAAAATGGCAGTGGATGGAAGGATAGGTTTCCGCTCTTTCCAAAGATAGTTTTTAGTGAAATCTTTATGAAAAGCATTTATCAGGAGAAAAATGGAAAAATGTTGCAACAACAGATGAATCTGGGGTCAATTTAAGTGGTTGCAATAAAAAAAGGTCAATTTATTATCACAAAAGTGGAGAGAAAAAATTTTGCTACATGGCTCAAAGCATCAAAAGAAAGTTTTTCTAAAGGATTTATGATTGCCACTGGTTTTTCATACAAGCGCAACATAAAAGCAAAAAAAAAAAAAAAAAAAAAATGTGACAAAAATGTCAAAATCAACTCTACTCTCAAGAACATATTTTAATTCCAATTTTAAAAAATGAAAATCCAGATCTTTATCCACAATGCTATCAATCCATTGAACTCTATCAAGACAAAACAAGCAGCCGCACATCGCAATCCACAATTGCTTTTCTAGAAAAAAATGGAACAAAAAACGGGAATTAAAACCACACCCTTCACTGACATTCCTGCTAAATCTTCTGATGTATCACTGTTGGATTTTTGTGTTTTTCGACTCTTAAAATCAACATTATCCAAACACCGACCTACAACGCTTTGTGGACTCTGGAAAGCCGTTCAAGAGGAGTAGAAAAATATACCTCTTCCGATATTATAAAAATCATTATTATCATAGAAATTATGATGTAGAATGTTAGTTAAGAACAAGGGCTATCAAACGGAACAAATAAAACTCGAAATATGAGTGAAATTGCTTCAGTATACTCCATCAAAATCGTCTAAAAAATGTGCAAACAGCCTCTGTACAATGCCACTTTATAATAGCTAGACACCACTTATATGACTATGACTGCAGCTTTCCTCAGTTAAAAGGCTGGGAAGGGACATTAGTGAACACCCTGTGTATTCGTACATTCATGATATTTATTTTTATTTTCTACACAATAAATTACAACTAAATGCCTAACTAAAATATTGTTTCAATACAATTTTAATTCCAAAAACAAAGAACTTCGCTCATTGCAATCCAACTTTATTTCAATCGACAAAAAATAACATTTCTTAAAACTCAACCAAACAATTTTAACTCATTCAATATGCAATAATCACGTAATTTCATAAACAAATATGCGTTTTAAAAAAGAGTGAAGAGAGATGACATCAATATCCACCATTATGAAAATTTTAACTCGATCAATATGCAATAATTATATAATTGCATACAAAAAAAAAAAAAAAAACGTATTTTAAAAAAGGTTCAAGAGATGTGACATCCATATTGAATAACGAAATGAAATCGTTAAAAAATGTCTCACTTTAACGTCAGCATGTTGTCCCTTTATTGATCAAAACATGTCATTCAAGTATCGAACATTTCTTGTAAAGATGGGATGAAAAGAACATTGATTTTCGAAATGGCTTCTCTTGAACTATAAACAATCTAATGGTTCATTAAACTGTACTAAAGATCAATAGCATTTTATACTTTTTCACTTTTTACACTAATCATGTCATTATAAAGTGGCATTGACTTCCTCCCGTATGGTTAAACCATTTCTTTACTAATGATACGTTCAAAAACACCTAAAGGTATTCAAAGAAGATTTATGCCAATTAAAACATGTATTTACAACAAATGAGACAAGATTTCTCTTTAAAGAAACTCCAAGACACTCAAAAATAATCTGGTGTGTCACTCACACGACTTTCTCTTACCCTGAAATTTAATACTATAAATACAGGTTGCAGATTAAGAGGTAAGATAACGAGAACTGTCATGTAAACCTATGCTAAACAATTCAAATTAGGCTTCAGAAGAGTTTTATACGATAATTATTTCTGTGTGAGGGGGGCGGCCCCCGTTTCTTTAATGCACCTACATTTATATAGAATTTAATTCGGTTATTAAAAAATTATTCTGTTTTTAAAAAATAATTTATTAAAATTATTATTTAAAAAAATTATTTTTTATGATAAATGCAGACGATTTCCATATTAGAGAGGTAGTGTAACACTAAATATCCAAAAAAAGGCCATTTTACTCTCAATATTTAAAAAAAAAAAAAAAAAAAAAAAAATACGATTTTTTTTTCCGTTTTTTTTTCGTTAAAATTTTAAAAAATCTGGAGTGACTCCACTCGACTTTCCGAACATTGAGTAATTAACAGTTTTGTAGATAAAGTAAAGAAAGAGGAGTTGTTAAACAAACAAAAGAGAGAAAACCATAATAGAGTGTTTGAGTATTTCTCTCCATCTATTACACGATGTTTTATTTAACGCTACTGAACTTTGAGCCCATAGATCATAATGATAAAGAATTTTTCGTTGTGTCCCTGTAAAAACCTATAAATGCTAAATTCACCAAAATGCTTATAGTTAGTGCAACAGGGATTTATAATACTCATATAAATTTTCAGCTCAATTCAATAAGGCGTTTAGATGCTATCGTACTTTTAAAAATTTAGTCCCATAGGCCATAATGATAAATAATTTTTCTTTGTGTCCCTGTAAAAAAACTGTAAGTGCTAGATTCACCAAAGTCTATACAGTTAGTTCAACTGTGATCTATAACATGTGTACAAATTTTTTGCTCAGATTAATAAGGCGTTTAGGCGCTATCACACTTTTAAAAATTTGGCCCCATAGGCATAATGATAAAGAATTTTTCTTTGTGTCCCTGTAAAAAAACTATAAGTGCTAGATTCTCCAAAATCTATACAGATTGCGTATTTGTGACCTATAATATGTGTATAAATTTTTTGCTCAATTGAATAAGGCGTTTAGATGCTATCGCACTTTTAAGATTTTGCTCCCATAGGCCATAATGATAAAAAATTTTTCTTTGTGTCCCTGTAAAAAAACTATAAGTGCTAGATTCCCCAAAATCTATAGGGTTCGTACTATGGTGACTTACAATATGCGTACCAACTTTCAGGTTAATTGAACAAAGCGTTTAGACGCTAGCGTGTTCACTCACAGACATACACACATACACACACACATACATACATCATCGTAAAAATAGTGAAAACGGACTCAGGGGACCTCAAAACGTATAGAAACATCAAAATCTCGAATTCGGATTTTTGACATGATTACAATACTTTCCTCACTATAGTGTTCGGAAAGTAAAAATCTATAACTTTGTTTTAAATTATCGCAGATTTATAGTTCAACCATTCGTTTTAAAGGTATTCGCAAGCTCTTTTGAATGATACCCATCATGAAAATTTACTCCCCTCGAGGGGGGACTTCCCCCCCAGGGGGGGAGGCGAGACTCCTACATACACAAAATTTTTTTCCCGGTTAACTATCTCTATTACAAAAAAATATATGTTCGTTTCATTTCGTTTAGTGCAGTCTATAGACGTTAAACTCTACTTACCTGCAATTTCCCCCATAGACGTAATGTATTAGAATTCTCTTGATTGTCCCTGTACACGAACCATTTGCTTGATCTTAACGAAAAGCTTACTGTAGCATCCCTATATTATACACATTTAGAATACCAAGTTTGAACTTTCTGCCATAATTTGTTTTTGAGATATGTTGATAACAGACAGACACACAGACAGACACACAGACATACACACAGACCATTTGCTAAAAACATGATTTTCGTATTCAGGGGATCTCAAAACGTGTAAATATAACAAAATCTCGCGTTCGAAAATTTGACCCAAAAACAATACTTTCTCTACCTTATGGGTAAGAGAAAGTAAAAAGGAGAAGAAGTAAGAAGAAGCTGTTTTTCTTAAAATTATTAAAAAAAAAAACTGTATATATTTTGAGATATATATATAATTCGTCTCATAGGGGTGGATGGGTTCCTGCAAATGCATTTGCTGAGTTCATTCTACCACAATTCTCCTTTTTATGAATGGGTTTGATAATTGATTTAAAAAATAAATAAATAAATAAATAAATAAAATCAGTATATTTCATATTTATTCGGGAAAAAAAAAACTGTGGGTGATTAATATTAGAGATTTTTTTTTTTTTTTTGTCAAAGGAAATAGTAGAAGTAATGGCCTTGAACACTTCAGGCATGAAAAGTAAATTAATAAACTCAAGCTTTCAAATAACGTTTTAATTACTAGTGCAATTATGGGGTCAACCACAAAGTGAACCAAAACAAAAATACTTTGAATTACAAAGTATTGTTTAAAAAAAAAAAACATGACTTGTAGATTTAATACATGATTTCATGTAATATTTACAATATTATTTATTTATTTATTGTAGGAATACAAGGAATATTTATACATATATATAATCTAAAATTATTAATTTTTTGGTAAGTTTTTCGCTTTAAACGAGAATGGGTTTCAACAAAAATTTACCAAACTAGCAGGAAAATTGAGCAAACATTAGAATTTGTAGTACAGCAAAATCTCTTACGGTTTGGCGTGCATCAGTCTGAATTTTGACACTATTTTTCTTTGCTTTCGAAAATAGTTGCCTTGTATATTTAATTAACACATTATAAGGAAATTGTTTTTTTTTTTTTTTTTTTTTTTCACATATGCGTTAAGACAATTTTCATACAAATATATGTTATATTTATTTTATATTATTAACATATTATTTAATGCGATATTTATTACATTTGTATTGCGTCTATTATCAGTACTAGCAGGCTTCGCCCGCTTCGCTGGACACTATATTTAAAGGATTTCTTTTTAATTGAATAACTGAAACGTTTAAATAAATATATTTCGATTGACGACTATTTTCTTCACAGTTTTAGTATGGGATCTCCTTGACAATATCAAACATTTTTTAAACTTCTCGAATCTGTGCAACAAAACTATTATTAAAACGCATATTCTCGAAACAGTTAAATAGAAATGCTAATTCTTCGAACATTCTGGAAACAGTTGAAGTTGTTACTCGTACGGTAAAAGTCACTATTCGATGAATGGTCGAATCAGAGAACGCACGTAAGTCGTTTTCGCAGCAATCACTATAACGCACGTACGCACGCTTCACGCACATGAAAAAAAAAAAAAAAAATCACTTGAAAGCCCTACATCGCTGTGCATGAATCTCAGAACACACGAAACTCGGTTCCTCGGCAATCACTATTATGCATGTTGAAACCAAAAAACAAAAGCCAGACCAAAAGCCTCCAAAGAAAGAAAATTTGACCCCCGAAATGAATGATATGATTCATCATCGGACTTATCAGACTACTATGACTCTTCTCTTATCGAAAGTGATGATAATATCAACTTGTATATCAATGACGGAGATAAACTAAATTCGATCGATGCAACTCGCATCTTTTGTAATGGAATATTCTCTGAACATACTGACGGACAAGAGTTATATGCTAAAGTGTTATGTGCTAACTGTGAGCACACTTAAATTGTGCCAGGTTTGACAGAGTCTATTACAGCCAGAGATTTCTGTAAATATTTTCTTTTACAAAATAAATAATTTTGTACTTTTTTGTATTGTTTCATCATGTTTTAAAACTTTTAAAACTATATTTTTTGATTTTCTGGAAAGGTCCCATATTTAATACCTATTTTTTTCAGGTACTTTTTTTAAAATCTTTTTGTAAATCTTCGTTTTCGAAATAACCGCTTTGAAATTCCAAAGCATCATCAGGGATTTTTATTACTGAGTTAAATGAGCAGTTTTTTTAAATAATTTTCCTCATTAAATTCAGCAATAAAACTCCCTGATGATGCTTGCTTTAGAATTTCAAAGCAATAAGATTAGGATACTATTTTAAAAAAATTTTAAATAAAAATTAATTTTACGTATTTTTAAAGTATTTTTAATAAAAATATCAAATGACACGTGTTTAATTAACTCTTTTTTAGTTCCCCATCATACTATAGGTATGGGGAACTTAGGTAATCGTGAAAATTTTCGACCTCAGTTTTTTGACTTTTCTACACGTTTTCAGGTGTGAGGAATCCGAAAATGACAAAATTTCTATGGTGTCTGTCTGTAGGGTGTATGTTAGTCTGTTAGTCTGTTAGTGGGTCAGTCCGTTAGTTTGTTAGTCTGTGTACACGATATCTCAAGAACAAATTGTCGCAGAGGGGATTTTTATTACTGAGTTAAATGAGCAGTTTTTTTAAATAATTTTCCTCATTAAATTCAGCAATAAAACTCCCTGATGATGCTTGCTTTAGAATTTCAAAGCAATAAGATTAGGATACTATTTTAAAAAAATTTTAAATAAAAATTAATTTTACGTATTTTTAAAGTATTTTTAATAAAAATATCAAATGACACGTGTTTAATTAACTCTTTTTTAGTTCCCCATCATACTATAGGTATGGGGAACTTAGGTAATCGTGAAAATTTTCGACCTCAGTTTTTTGACTTTTCTACACGTTTTCAGGTGTGAGGAATCCGAAAATGACAAAATTTCTATGGTGTCTGTCTGTAGGGTGTATGTTAGTCTGTTAGTCTGTTAGTGGGTCAGTCCGTTAGTTTGTTAGTCTGTGTACACGATATCTCAAGAACAAATTGTCGCAGAGAGGTCACATCATATTTAAAATATTACTTTCGACACTGGCAAGAACCCTATTCATTTGCAACATTCGATTTTAAAAACTTCGTAAGTTATTAGAAATTTACGATTTTCTTAACATGGGAGAATAGGACAAAAATTCACTTAAACGTGCATTAAACGAAAACTTTTTACAGTAAAAATGTCACACCAGTTTTAAAATATCAGTTCTGATGCCGGAATGAACATCAGTAACTATAAATATGCTACTTTAAAAATTTAGCAAGTTACTGGAAATTTACGAATTCCTTAACATGGCAGTATAGGGCAAAATTTCACATAAACGTCAATTTTGAGAGATATTTTCATCGCAAAGATGTCAGACTACTTTTGAAAAATTATTTAGGACACTGGTATGAATATTAATGACTATGAATTTTCCAATATAAAGATTTCGTAAGTTATTGGAAATTTACGAATTTCTTAACATGGCTGAATAGAGCAAAATTTCACATAAACGTCAATCTTGAGGGATATTTTCAGCGTAAAGATCTCAAATCACTTTCGAAATATTATTTAGGATACTGGCATAAATATCATAGACTATGATTTTTCCAATTAAAAAAATTCGTAAGTTATTTGGAATTTACGATTTACTTAACATGTCAGAATAAGGCAAAATTGATCATAAACTTCCATTTTGAGGATCCTAAATACATTAGACAACTTCAAAATTAAGTTTATGATATTTGTTTGAACATGATTGAATACAAATATTCTACTCAGAAATTTTCGTAATTTAGGATTTTATCAACATAGCGAAATTGTAAATTTTTCATATAAATATGAATTTTGAGGTTTATTGCATTGGAAATAGTAGCATGAAAACTAAACAACAGAATTAACCCTGATAAAATAAATTAATAAATTAGAATAAGATAATTATATCCAAGTGAACGGTGGATAGCCTATTAGACTGGGATTTCATTCTGTCACTGTATCAAGCTTTGGTCAAATTCATTTCTTTTAACATGATTATAATATGTGTCGCACTAGAAATTTCTGAGAACATAAATATGATGGGGAACTGAGCAGAGTCCACCTATGCCAACTAGTTAGAGATATTGTTTAATTTCATTATGTTTAATGGAGCGTAACTACGTTAAATGCACTTGTAAGAAATCCCGTCTACAGACTGTAATGGTACGAAATTCTTTTGTATGTCCTATACATGAGCCACAGTAGTGTTTACACAAATAAAAAGTACACAACAAATTCATTCTAACTTATTAATATTTGAACCAAATTTGATAGCATTTGGATGATTAAACAATATCATCGGAATTCTTTTGTGTGTCCTGTAAATAAATTATTTATTTAATAGTCAATACATACATTTTTCTAGAGAAAACATACTTTTAAGCTTCTTAATAATGCATGTTAATTCTATAGTGTTAGAAACAAGATAAATGTGTTAAACTGCGCTTAAACAGAAATCTGCCCATAGGCTCTAATGTCACAAAATTCTTTTGTGTATCCAAACATTATATACGCAAGTAAAAACTATACAACTTATTCTATGTAGTTCAGGGGAAAATGTTCGATATTTGACAAAATTTGGGTGAGTGTGTGACATTTTCGAAACACATTTGTTAGGTCCTGTAGAAATGCTCAAAATTAGCAAATTAAAAATAGTAGCCTCAGGCTACCGGAGTCATAAAAAATGGTAGCTACTTTTGATTGCACTTTTGATAGCCATTTTTTAAATGTATGCATATTGCCAATCAATAAAATCCGTGCTTTTTTTAACACTTTCCGAAAATTTTTTATGACGTTGGTTTGTCTGTCTGTCTGTTCGCTTTCTAATGCCCGTAAATATTCATGGAATTCCTTGAAACTTATATATCTTATTTATGTTCAATATGGAATGTTTTCTATCGGAAATGGGATATATACTACAGGGACACTCGAAATAATTTCAAAGCATTGCTTTCTATGAGATTATTTTAAAACCACATTTTAATACTTTTATTTTGCACAGATCACAATGAAATTTACATTTATTATTCATATGCACAAAAAAATGTTTTCCAGAGAATACATTATTTTTAGCAATAAGATTTACAAGGACACTCAAAAATATTTTCATCCATTAAGGGCTATAGCGGGAAATTGCATTTGCGATTACAGTAAGCGTTTTTAACACATTCTAACAATGTTTAAGAATGATTATGATTTCAATTAGCCTGTCTGTTTTTCTGTACGTCTGACTCTCAGGCTTTTTGACAGCGCTTTAACTTCCATAAATATTCATGGAATTCCTTGAAACTGATATGTATTATTTAAATTCACAATGGAATATTTTCTTTTGAAAATGAGGGTTAAATACACCACCACTGGTTTGGATACAGGGACACCCTAAAAAATGCATTTTTTAAACCATATATTAAAAATTTCATTTTGCCCAAATCGTAATGAAATTGACATTTATTACTCATACACATACATATATATATATATATATATATATATATATATATATAATACAGTATGGTTAGCATTAACGTTTACAGGGACACTCAAAAACATTCGTATCCATAAAGGGATATAACCAGAAATTGTTGGAATTGCATTTTTGATTTTATTAAGCGTAAAAACGCTTAATAAATACATTTCAACAATGTTTAAGCGTGATTATGAATTCAGTCAATTCACTTGTCTTTCTGTCCTTTTGTCTGTCCTTTGTGTGAAATCAATTTGAAAAAAAAAAAAAAAAAAAAAAAAAAAAACACTTTGAAGGTTAAACGAGGCAGAGTGTACGTATAGTTGAAAAGTGTTAATAATGTATGTGAATCGCATGTTTTTCCATTCTTGTTTCTTTTAAAACTGATTTCTGAAATATGCGATATTTTTGCAGCCGATTGCCACGCGATTATTTCGTTTCTAATAATCGATAGAATTGACGCTTTTTCCAAACTTTTTGTCCAAAATACAAAATAATTTTGTGGCTTGTTAGTGAAATATGATACCGATATCGCCAGTAGTTGTCAAAATTTACGTTAATAAATAATGCAAATAATTACCGGAATACGCGATTATTTTTTTGCTAATCGATAAAAGTTTCGCATTTTCTCAGCTATTTACCAAAATATGCAATAATTTTGCGGTCTGTTATTGAAAAACAGAACCATTTTGGCTCTAATCATTAAATCTTGCTTTTTCTAACGCAACTTCTTGTTGAAATAATCAATATTTCTTTGGTAATCGACAAAATTTGCACCTTTTTAAAACTATTTCATATAATACGTGATAATCTTGCAACTTAGTAGTGAACTACTGAATTATTTCACCGCTAATTGTCCAAATCTATTTTTAATATCTTAAATAAATGCCAACATTCGGGATAATTATGTCGCTAAATGATAAATTTCACATTTACCCCCCCCCCCACACACACACACACAAATGTATTTTTCGAAGAACGCTATAATTTTTTAAAAAAAAGTACGCTTACTTAAAACGAGGAAAATAAATTAGAAAAATTAGAAAATCTTTATATATATATAAGGCAATGTTTGTGTGTGTGTGGACAGCGTAGCGCAAAGACGGTAGCTCGGACAGTCACGTGTTTCGACATGAAGGTACTCTCCGAGGGGTCCTCGTGCCCCTCAAAGCCCGATTTTCGAATTTTTGATTTGATTTCTTTTAATTAATTAAAACATGAAAATATTAACTTTATAATCCGCGTTTGTAATGATCGATAGATAGCGCTTTTTCAGTTTTTGTTGTTAGTAAATATTATAGCCACGTGTATTTATTATTGTTCTTTTTGTTATTCTACTTAATATTCGTACTATAATTTCTCCGCCATTACATCATGGAAAATTGATTGCTTTTGGAAAAAAATAATTCAGTTTATTCAAAGTTCGATCGGAAGTAGATTTTTAACTGAAGTTGAACAAATATTAGCTTCAAATCATCTGATTAATTCTTTACTTCCATTAGCCGAAGCAACTGAAATTTTAAATTTGTCATTTGGAAATAAATGGAAGCTATTCTCGATTTCTTGGTCCTTTGGAGTTACACTGGAGCACACAACAGTATGTGTTATCTTTTTTACCGGATTTATTCATTTTTATTCAATAAATATATGTGAAACTAAACATCGGCATGCAATGGCGGCTTAATGAAATTCGAATTAAAGCATGTTTATTATAATTTCACCTTAGCCTACCAGAGGGCGAGCATTTCATTACAATCGCGGATAGGTGCAAAAACAGTCATTAAAAATTTATCCTTAATTTAATTGTTGCAAAAAAAAATTTACGAGTTCCGTTTTTTTTTTTTTTTTTTTTCGTCAGGTGGGGGGGGGGGGGGGACGTGCACATTTAGTATCACTTTGAAAATTTTATACACATTGATAAAGTGTTAATATAGTTTATTGTACTATTATACGTTGTTCTTTTTTTTTTTTTTTTTCTTTAACTATTGCAGATTTTTACTGTCAAGTTTTTATTAAAAAGAAAAAAAAAACTGCCCATGACGTCATATTTGATTGCGTAGCATTTCTTTACTACATGAAACTCTATGAACTATAAATTTATTTTATCAGTTTTATTTACAGATCATACTGTGCGATTTTTAAAGTTTAGCGTTGAAATAAACCGATTGTTTTTCGCCAAGACATTTAATTTAGAAATAGCCATTTAAAGAAATTAAACCGAAATAGTAGTCACATAAATGATATTTTTTTCTCTGAATATATAATTTTATAGGGGAAGGAGGGGGGAATATAGTTTAAAAAAATAGAAAATTTATTTCAAGCACTATTTTCAGCCTAAAAGCCGTTAAAAATATAAATAGAATATGAAGCATTCATACAAATTAGCGAAAAGATATCCGATAAAAGTATCACCAAAATACGATTCCCCCTTTTATACAAGAAATTATATTAAAGAAAAAAATCGTCACTAATATGGTGACAAAAATTCAAAAGCCGCCAAGGGAGAGATTCAATAAAGTTGTGTAGCACGGTAATGTTTACTTACTATTTTTTTTTTATATATACCAATCACTACGCTAATTTATAATACAAATATACGAGCTGCTGTGTGTGGCTGTACCTGCACGCTGTCCGGCAAAAATATTTGTTTAATTTAAATTAATACAAAGAAATAAATAAAAATAAGAATAAGAATACGTTTAATGGGAAATATATATAACCATAAAAATATTAGTTGTCTAAAATGCGGCAGAAATAGTGCTCATAGCATATTGTTATTCGGGATTAGTTATTTGCCCCGCATCATTAGCACTGGTACAATGAAAGCAGTTTTACAGGCGAAGTGAAAATAAAAGGGCAGTTTATTCATTTTCTTTCAGTTGTGTCAGCCTCGGCGACAAACTTGGTGAGTGGGTGACCAAATTTGGTGAGAGGGCAACCAAGTTTGATGAAAAATGGTACTTAAGAATTCCTCAAGTTTCGAAGATCTCCGACACACGGGAGCACAGATCTCGAGCTTTCCGACTCAATGGAATCATCGGGGATGGGATTCTCGATGGAAGCATCGCAAATGTTATAAACAGGAGTGAGTTGATTTATACGATAGAGTATGTACTCACTGCGAATCAGAATTATTCAGGAAGCTATTCTGATTGATTGCACTTTAAGGATTGAGCTCTAAGCGAATGAACATTTTTCTTGAGATTGCGAAGATTTATGTTCCGGAGTATTTGATGTTATTTGCTTTACTCCTGTGGAACAAGTGACTGTTTTTTAGAGTATACCAGAACATTCATCGAATAGTGAATTTTGCTATATGAGTAACAACTTCAACTGTTTCCAGAATAGTCGAAGAATAAGCTTTACTATTGGACTGTTTTCGAGAATATTCGTTTTAATAATAGTTTTGTTGTATAGATTCGAGAAGCTAAAAAAAATATTTAATATCACTTAGGAGATCCCATACTAAAGCTGTGGTGAAAATTGTCGCCAATCGAAATATATTTACTTAAACGTTTCAATTATTTAATTAAAAAGAAATCATTTTAATATAGTGACCAGCGAAGCGACCAAAGCCTGTAATAAAATAAGATGTTTGTGTGTGTGTGTGTGTGTCATTGTGTATGTATTTCCAGAGCTATTTAGGAAAACGGCTGATGGCTGAGCTACACAAATTTGCATGGATGTTCGTAATGACCTCTCCTGATGCACCTCGAAGCCGGATTTTCCAATTTTTGATTAGTTTTCTTTTAATTAATTAAAATGTGAAAATAATAACCTTCTAATTTCTGATAAATTAGCCATTTTAATTTTATCCATAATTTAATTGTTGCCAATTTTTTTTCGACAGAATTAAAGAAAAGTACGTTTACTTAAAACGAGGAAAATAAATTAGAAAAATTAGAAAATCTTTATATATATATAAGGCAATGTTTGTGTGTGTGTGGACAGCGTAGCGCAAAGACGGTAGCTCGGACAGTCTCTGTTTCGACATGAAGGTGCCCTCCGAGGTGTCCTTGTGCACCTCAAAGCCCGATTTTTGAATTTTTGATTTGTTTTCTTTTAATTAATTAAAATATGAAAATATTAACTTCATAATAGCTGCAAAAACAGTCATTAAAAATTTATCCTTAATTTAATTGTTGCCAAAAAAAAATTACGAGTCCGTTTTTTTTGTTTTTTTTTCGTCAGGAAAAAAATACGTTTACATTCAGTGTCACTTTGAAAATTTTATACACATTGATAACGTGTTAATATAGTTTATGGTACTATTATATGTTGTTCTATTTTTTTTTTTTCTTTAACTATTGTAGATTTTTACTGGCAAATTGTTATTAAAAAAAAAACTGCCCATGACGTCACATTTGACTGCGTAGCGTTTCTTTACTACAATAAACCAACGATATATAAAAATTAGAGTGCTGATTCAATGGATGATGGATTAGCTTACCGGGGTTCAAGATGAATCACGTGACATGCTCCAATAGGTTGCTGTGTTTGGCCCTTTATCGCTATTTTGGCCTTTAAAATATCAGTTCGACAAATTATCATTATTATTAGGTAACATGACAGTCCTATGACCGAAATAAAATGTTTTTAAAATAATTTTACACATATTTCACATTTTAATAAATAATAAAATACCTTTTTTTTTTTTTTTTTTTCATCGTTTCCCAACAAAGTTTAAAAGTGTTTATAAAAGAAAAATTACACTTTTAAAGAGCTAAATTTAACAACAAATAATAATTTTTCAATTATTTTTTAAGCATTTTGTCGGTTAAAGTTCAACTACACGAAATATAAAAGAAGTAAAATCAAAATCAAAATGATTTAGAACAAAAGAATATTAAACTACGTAAGTAAACAAAAACATTGGCGGTTATGAAGAACAATCTCCAAACCGTTGCCATAGAAATTTACTGAAAATAAGCTGTTACCAAGGGAACCACCGAATACGCAGATGCAAGGAAAGCATGTCACATGACTCATCTTGGACCTTCTCAAGGGTTACCATTTATCACTCTACTTTATATATCTCGTTGCAATAAACTCTATGAACTATAAATTTATTTTATCAGTTTTATTTATAGATCATACTGGGCGATTTTTAAATTTTGGCGTTGAAATAAACAGAATGTTTTTCGCCAAGACGTTTAATTTAGAAATAGCCATTTAAAGAAATTAAACCGAAATGGTAGTCTTATAAATGATCTATTTTTCTCTGAATAGATAATTTTATAGGGCAGGAAAAATGTAGTTTTAAAAATAGAAAATTTATTTCAAGTACTATTTTCAGCCTAAAAACCGTTAAAAATATAAACAGAATATGAAGCATTCATACAAATTAGCGAAAAGATATCCGATAAAAGTATCACCAAAATACGATTCCCCCTTTTATACAAGAAATTATATTAAAGAAAAAAATCGTCACTAATATGGTGACAAAAATTCAAAAGCCGCCAAGGGAGAGATTCAATAAAGTTGTGTAGCACGGTAATGTTTACATAGTATTTATTTATTTTTACTTCCATTACCCTACTACCGTAGGTAATGGAAGTATTGTATTCGGTCTGAAAATTCGATATCGGGTTTTCACCTGATTTACACGTTTTAAGGTCCCCTGAGTCCAAAAAAGTGGTTTTTGGCAATTGGTCGGTGTGTATGTATGTGTGTGTGTGTGTGTGTGTGTGTGTGTATGTATGTGGAGAATCTTCTGGCTATTATAGCTCAGAAACTAATAAAGATAGAGCTACGAAACTTTAGAATTGAAATACGTCTGGTCTACAGATGAAATTTCCAAATTTTGGTGAAAATTGAAAAACCGGAAGTGGGACCGTAAGTCCGTATCTCAAAAACGGCTCTAACGATTTTCTTCAAACTTGCTATATAAACACTCTATTAGATGTCCTTTCGAATGATATAGTTGGTTGGTTCAGGAAAATTGATAGGCGTCCCTTTTAAATAGCTCAATTTCAGGCCTCGCAAAGGCGTTCCTTTAAAAACGGTTGTACGGATTTTTTTCAAACTCGCCATTTTAACTCACTTTTAAATATGCTTTTGTATGTAATTATTGTTTTCCTGTCAATAATTGATTTTAACCGGAAGTGGAACATCGGAAACCGGAAGTGGGACCGTAAGTCCGTATCTCAAAAACGGCTCTAACGATTTTCTTCAAATTTTCTATATAAACACTCTATTAGATGTCCTTTCGAATGATATAGTTGGTTAGTTCAGGAAAATTGATAGGCGTCCTGTATAAATAGCTCAATTTCAGGTCTCCCAAGGGCGTTCCTTTAAAAACAGCTGTACGGATTTTTTTTCAAACTCGCCATATTAACTCACTTTTAAATATCCTTTTGTATGTAATTATTGTTTTCCGGTCAATAATTGATTTTTTTTTTTTTTAAGTTGGTATCTCAAAAACGGCTCTAACGATTTTCTCTTTAGTTCACTTTTATGTTTTCTGATCGCATTATCTCTCAAAAATGCATATAATATGTGTAATAGTGGGTAATGGAAGTCATGTGGTTGTTTCACACCAGATTATTTTTTTATATACCAATCACTACGCTAATTTATAATACAAATATACGAGCTGCTGTGTGTGACTGTACCTGCACGGTGTCCGGCAGAAATATTTGTTTAATTTAAGTTAATACTTAAATAAATAAATAAAAATAAGAATAAGAATACGTTTAATGGGAAATATATATAACCATAAAAATATTAGTTGTCTAAAATGCGGCAGAAATAGTGCTCATATCATACTGTTATTAGGGATTAGTTATTTGCCCCACATCATTAGCACTGTTGCAATGAAAGCAGTTGTACTGGTGAAGTGAAAATAAAAGGACAGCTCATTCATTCACTTTCAGTTGTGTCAGCCTTGGCGACAAACTTGGTGAGTGGGTGACCAAATTTGGTGAGAGGGCAACGAAGTTTGGTGAAAAATAGTACGTAAAACTTCTTCAAGTTCCGAAGATCTCCGACACAAGGAAGCACAGATCTCGAGCTTCCCGACTGGATGGAATCATCGGGGATGGGATTCTCGATGGAATCATCGCAAAAAGTTATAAATAGGAGTGAGTTGATTTATGCGAAAGAGTATGTACTCACTGCGAATCAGAGTTATTCAGGGACCTATTCTGATTGATTGCACTTTAAGGATTGAGTTCTAAGCAAATGATCATTTTTCTTGAGATTGCGAAGATTTATGTTCCGGAGTATTTGATGTTATTTGCTTTACTCCTGTGGAACAAGTGACTGTTTTTCAGAGTATACCAGAACATTCATCGAATAGTGAATTTTGCTATATGAGTAACAGCTTCAACTGTTTCCAGAATAGTCAAAGAATAAGCTTTACTATTGGACTGTATTCGAGAATATTCTTTTTAATAATAGTTTTGTTGTATTGATTCGAGAAGCTAAAAAAAAATATTTAATATCACTGAGGAGATCCCATACTAAAGCTGTGGCGAAAATTGTCGCCAATCGAAATATATTTACTTAAACTTTTTAATTATTCAATTAAAAAGAAATCATTATAATATAGTGACTAGCGAAGCGGGCAAAGCCTGCTAGTAATAAATAAAAACAAGTCAATATCATTGTCGTAAAACGAAAACCATGATAATTTCTTTATATAAAAATCGTTTGGTATTATTTGCAAATAGAAAAAAGTATTTTTTCTTTCATTGATTTTTTCTAAAACTTTAAATTCCTTCCTCAAAATCCAGCCCTTCTCTTTTCGCTTTTTCTTCGAATGAGAGAATAAAATACCATGAAATATCAATATATCAGAGTTATGCCAAAACAATAACTAAAGCGAAACTCCTTCATAATTGCGGTTTCAACTATTGATTAATGTCTTTTGAAATCATGGAAAATTGTATATTCGTTGAAATAATTCGCAAAAATATCTATAATTTATCTTTCCGTTAAATAGTTTTAAAAGCTCTTTTTTTTTTTTTTTTTTTAAGCTAGAAAGGAACTTTTCTCATTCAGAATTTGATGAGGGCACAATATCCATACCAAGATTGTTAAATTAAAATGATAAGGTGAATGGTTAAGATAATCATACAGCATACTATTAATTCAAATACCCCTTGGTGAGAATACATTGTTTCAAATAAGCACGTCAAAAAGAGGTCTTTATGTCATATACATGAACCCTTTTGGAATGGTGCCTGTTTTATTTAGTAATCGAGGTACGCACAAGCCATTTGAATTTTTCAGTCGATTTTTCACTCTAAAACAGTCATATATACGTACACAAAAATACATTTAATTCAACTGATTTATTTTATTTGATTAAACCTAGTGTGTCGTAACCATCACAAAACTGTCTTCTATCATTCTAATACAGTGCCCTTCAAAAGTTAAGGTACAACCTGTTTTCCCATTTTATTCTTTTGCTTGTAAATTTTTAAACAAATCTACGTATGAACATAAAATTTGGATGGCGCATTAATTATAAAATTATTAATGAAATTTTACGTAACTTTAACATAGGTAATAATTTTTAAACTGATATTACTTAAATTTTCTTAAAAATAAGCTTTGGAAAAAAGATTTAAAAATTTTTAATAAAGAAAATTAAATGAGTAATGATGTTAAGAAAGCATCACAGATACAGTCGGCTGCAAAATTATTCGAGAACTAGCAATAATCTCTGTCTAAAAAAAGTACACTTAATACTGCTTTGTTAAATAAATCCTTATCGAGTCATGTTCTTAGTCAGTCTAAGAACATGATTCGACAAGGATTTATTTAACAAAACAGTCTTAAGTGCACTTTTTTAATATAGGAATTATTGGCTAGTGCTCGAATAATTTTGCAGCCGACTGTACATGCCTCCAACCATTAAACTTGAATCCAATTGTTCTTGTTACTTTCCGAACACTATAGTGAGGAAAGTATTGTAATCATGTCAAAAATCCGAATTTGAGATTTTGATGTTTCTATACGTTTCGAGGTCCAATGAGTCCGTTTTCACTATTTTTGCGATGATTTATGTATGTGTGTGTGTGTATGTACAGTCGGTAACAAAAATGTCCGAACACTAGCAAAAATTCCTATGTAAAAAAAGTACACTTCATACGGTTTTGTTAAATAAATCCTTGTCGAATCCTGTTCTTAGTCAGTGTAAGAACATGATTGGACAAGGATTTATTTAACAAAACCGTATGAAGTGTACTTTTTTTACATAGGAATTTTTGCTAGTGTTCGGACGCTTTTGTTACCGACTGTATGTGTGTATGTGAGGGAATGAACACGCTAGCGTCTAAACGCTTTGTTCGAATAAGCTGAAAGTTGGTACGTATATTGTAAGTCACCATAGTACGAACCCTATTGAGTTTGGTGAATCTAACACTTATAGTTTTTTTATAGGGACACAAAGAAAAATTCTTTATCATTATGGCCTATGGGGCCAAATTTTTAAAAGTTTGAGAGCGTCTAAACGCCTTATTAACCTAAACAAAAACTTTTTACACATATTAAAGGTCACAGTTGCACCAACTGTATAGATTTTGGTAAATCTAGCACTTACAGTTTTTTTACAGGGACACAAAGAAAAATTCTTTATCATTATGGCCTATGGGAGCACATTTTTAAAAGTGCGATAGCATCTAAACGCCTTATTCAATTGAGCTGAAAATTGACATGAATATTATAAATCACTGTTGCAGTAACTATAAGCATTTTGTTGAATCTAGCATTTATAGATTTTTACAGGGACATAACGGAAAATTCTTTATCATTATGATCTATGGGTTCAAAGTTCAGTATCGTTAAATAAAACATCGTGTAATATATAGAGAAAAATACGCAAACACTCTATTATGGTTTTATCTCTTTTGTTTGTTTAACAACTCCTCTTTCTTTACTTTATCTACAACACTGTTAATTACTCAATGTTCAGAAGGTCGAGTGGAGTCACTCCAGATTTTTATATTATTATTTTTTTTTTCCAATAACGGACTTTTGAAAAACATGTATTTCTTAATTTATAAACTTTGAGCATCGATAGAATAATAAAAATGTCAATAGATAATATAAATATCTCATTCAATTTTCATGTTCGTATGCATATATTTTAAAAAGTTAATCACATACAAAAACAAAAAAAATAAAAAAAAAAATAAGAAGAAAACATAAGAAATAGAAAAATGAATATAAGAAAAATAAAATCCGGTTTTAATTTAATATAAGGTTGCAAGTCCACTTTCACCAATCTGTAATGCATCCTTAATTCCATTTTACATTTAAGTTTTCTTTTCTAAAATTAAAAAAATGTTTCATTTCATACAAAGCTTATTTTTAAAGAAATTTTGATACTTTGAAAATTATTACTCATGGTAAAATTATGTAAAATTCGATTACTATTTCATAACGAACATGCCATCCAAATTTTATGTTCATATGTTCATTTGTTTAAAAATTATATGCCAAAGAATAAAACCGGAAAACAGATTGTATTTTAACTTTTGAAGACCAGTGTATATTAATTGGCCAAAAAAACTGTATGGTGGCAATGGTAAGAGAAGGGATGTTTAGATTTTTTATAAGATTGCTCTTTTTCCATATGAGCTAGGTGTAGATATGTTCGCAGCACGGAGTAAAAAGACAGGAGAAGAAGGTAACGCTGAAATTTTGTGATGTTGTTTTCTAATGTTTACAGATGGCGCCAGCGTGCAATCCTTCCTTCTCTCCAGCTTCCGCAATGTTATTCAATGGGGAAATGTCTTGTTTTAATTATTTTTTTTAAAATAATATCAAGCTGAAAAAATTTCGATTGAAAGCAAATTTCATTAAATAGAGTATTCTAACCAACATGTTTTTTTTAAGAGCCATTTTATACAAATTTTACTTTGAAAGAAAGCTTTTAAAAAATGACGATTCTTATGAACCGAAGCTAGCTAAAACAGATAATTGGGAGGAAGGAGAATGGATGAAATTTTGTAAAGAAAAAATATAAACTTACTTTAGGTGCAGAAAACACGAACTCGGACTTTATTTTTCTCCTAGGGCTTTTTTTTTTGTTTTTCTTATCACTATCATAGCCTGTTTCACAACTAGGAACGAAACATTTATTTGAAACATCTGAATTATGCAGTTTTAAGAACTTACAAAGAAATTGAATTGCTTAAAATAAAAAATTTTAAATGTACTCCAGCAAAATTCTATTGAAAACAACAGTATATCCGCGCCGAGGTAGGGAGGAATGACAAGTGGCGCCCTCAATATTTACCAAAAATTTAGATCACAGTTTCGTAGCTTTCTCCCATTGGACCTTCAACTCCTATTAATATTACTCCGTGGTTCGCAGTACAATGTATTTAAAAACTAACGCATACATATTTATAAATGAAGAGACATACCTCATGTGCATATTGTACTAAGTTTTATTTTACTCATTAAAACGCACAAATTAGTGAATGATTTCTTAAATTCATATTTTTTAGATAAATAATATTATCAGTTATTAGTATAACAGAACTATTGCTTTCAGTCAAACGTTTTCAATCGTCATTATCTGCTGCATTTTATCTTGACTATGTCGCTATAAAATGCTACATTGTTTAACCGATCGTCTCGAAAATTGGTACGTTTATTAATAAGGATAAAATATAGTTAACGCCGTATTTTTTAGTTCAATCGGATAACTGATCAAAACATATTAAATATAAAGCCCCATTTTAACTTAAAAGTCATTAAAAAGTAGAAACAAGTCAAAGGGGAAAAAATTATGCGGCTTCTTCTTCTTCTTTTTCCCCCCTTCGTTTTAAAAGGAAATAAATTTATTTTCATTTAAATAATTATATTTCTATTTATAAAATAATAATAATAATAATAATAATAATAAAAACAGAACTTCTAACAATTTCTTTTGATTTAAATAGAGAGACAAGACAATTATTGTATTATAAAAAAGAACCACAGAACTGGCATTTAAAAGTAATAAGTATAAAACTTTGAATAAACACAGTTGCCGCTTTTTTGTAACACTCCTGCCTTATTTGTTCGTCTGACGAAGAGTCGTGTCTTCTTTCGACTCGAAACAATTGTTTCGAGTTCTTGCATTTTATGGTGTTTATTCAAAGTTTTGTACTTATTACAATTATTGTATGTTTTATTATAAAAACATTTACAAATTTAAAATTCTGGTGTGAAACAACCATACGACTTCCATTACCCACTATTACACATATTATATGCACTTTTGAGAGATAATGTGATCAGAAAACATAAAAGTGACCTAAAGAAGTAGACACCTAAAATTTTTCCGGTAAGAGAAATTTATAAAGACATATAAAACGAAGCTTACATATAGCGAGGTAAAAAAATAAGAGAAAAAAAATGGTAAAGTTACTTTGAAACACAAATTTCCGAGATTTAAAGATGACCTACCTAAGCAGGATGACTGTTAATTTTCCTCTAATAACAATGTAATACATGAGAAGAAATGGATTTATATAACAATTTTCAAGAAAATCGTTAGAGCCGTTTTTGAGATACCAACTTTTACAAAAAATCAAATATTGACCAGAAAACAATAATTACATACAAAACGATATTTAAAAGTGAGTTAATATAGTGAGTTTGCAAAAAATCCGTACAGCCGTTTTTAAAGGAACGCACTTGCAAGACCTGAAATTGAGCTATTTATACAGGATGCCTATCAATTTTCCTGAACTAACCAACTACATCATTCGAAAGGACATCTAATAGAGTGTTTATATAGCAAATTTGAAGAAAATCGTTAGAGCCGTTTTTGAGATACGGACCACTTACGGTCTCCGATGTCCCACTTCCGATTTTTCAATTTTCACCAAAATTTAGAAAATTCATATGTACACCAGACCTGTTCATTCTGAAGTTTTGTAGTTCTATCTTTATTAGTTTTGGAGATATCATAGCCAGAAGATTCCACACATACACACACACTGACCAATTGCCAAAAACCACTATTTTGGACTTAGGAGACCTTAAAACATATAAATCAAGTGAAATCTCGACATCGAATTTTTGGATCGAATGCAATACTTCCATTACCTACGGTAGTCGGGCAATGGAAGTAAAAATCGATTGTTAACTATTGGATTGAAATCTTGTAAAATAACTAAGTTTTTTTTTTTTTTTTTAAGTCTTCAATTTCTGAGCGGAAAAAAAACGTTCAAAAATTAGATTTAGAAAATGTTCAAATTATATTTTTTCTTATATGCGCAATGAATATCGCTTCTGGGCAACATTTTCTGTAGAGAATCCCATTCAAAATGATGAAGTAAACTATTTTTTACACATTCTTGCAATTAAATGTATAAATAAATAAATTTGAGTGTAATTCATTTGATTTACTTGTTTCTGTGGGGTTTTAGAGTATATTTTATTTCAGAAAGCGAAAAAGAATTCACCGAAGTGTTAAAAATTATGGACTTTGATTTACAAACCAATCTGAAACACTATATGACGAGAGGTCGTAACGACAATAGACGCAATCTTTCCAATAAATGTATGCGAATGGGAGTGTGTACAGATGTGGCATGCCTTTATATGGAAGAATAGACAAAAACACAAAAAAAATATGCAATATACAAAACAGTCCTGTCGTACTAAATTAAATTCTTTTTCTTTCAGATTTTTTTTTTTTTTTTTTTAAGCGAGATAACAAAATTATTGATAACGCATTAAGTAATCTATCTTTTTTTTTTTTTTTTTTTTTTTCAGTAAAAAGAAAATATTAATAAAAAAATCCACATACAGAAATATAATAAAAACAAAATACAGTAAATAATTTGCCAGCCAAATACTTATATTAAAAGTATATATAATTATAGTATAAGTTATGTCAGGCATCACAAAAATTCAGAAAGTCATACGGAAATTAGTAAGGTGTTTTTCAGTTGCTGATTGAAACTGATTTTTCCTTAAGGAAGGGGGGGGGGGAGATTCGCAAATAGCTGTTTTCATAAGTCAATGGATACATTTGAATGCATAAAGACCCATTAATGTTTGCAATTCGCATACATATTTATAAATGAAGGAGGAAATATCATGAATATCGTAATAAAATTTATTTTACACATTAAAACACAAAAAAGTTGAGCAAGTTTTCTCAAATTCATATTTTTTATATAAATAATTGTCAGTCGTTTAATTTAATAGGACTCTCTATTGACTTATAATTTAAAAAAAAAAAAAAAAAAAAAAAAAAAAAAAACAGTTATTTGCGAATGACTCCCTTAAGAAAAATTCAATTTTATAGAATGACCGAAAAACACCTTATTATTTTGTGTATATCTTTTTTTAATATTTACGGTACTTGACAGAGCTTTTAGTATGAAACAGTTCCTACACCTAGCTAACAAATTGTGCTTTTTTTTTTTTTCGTTTGCACGTGCACAGTTCAACCAATTTTCATAGAAAAAAGCATATTTCGAAAGACATTTAATATTTTATATTCCGACCTTGGTCTATTATTTCTTCATTTTTTTTTCCAATTTATGAGTTAAATTTCGCTAAAAACGCTGCATATGTAAATAAAAAAACTGCTTAAATTTTTACAAGTTCTTAAAGAAATGCTCATAACTCTGTTATACTGCTGGCCATCCAAAAGGCAACACCAAGAAGGAATGCAAATATCAGAATGATATTTCTTGGGCACATACATTATAGTAGAAAGAACAACTGATTAATTTTTTAGGAAATTTCTTGTAATATATTCTGAGAAAACAAAGCAAGCAAAGAAAATAAAGCAGCAACCTCTGGGAGCAATAACAAAACTTATTTGACTAGGCTTTGAGTCGAACAGCGATTGGATGACATGTACGGGTACAGTACTCCTTGAAGCTTCAATACGAAGCCACAGTTCATCGACCGTAGTTACTGGTGGGTGATGGTGCACCAGTCGCTTTTCACAAATTAAACAGTCAGTTTCATTGGTGCGAGATCAGGAGAACGCGCTGGTTAGAGCAACAGTTCAATATATTCTGTGTCAAGGAAGGTCCGAATAACGCGGACAACTTTTACGGTCGTGCATTGTCCTGCTTAAATGTTGCTACGGGAGGCCTCTTATATAGAGCTGAGGGACGGACCTTAACTCGTCAGAAATGTAATGGCCGCTTTTCAGAGTGCCGGGAATGCGAATAAGAAGTAATTGAGACGTGTAGCCTATGGGTCGGATCATGCCCATCCGATCATCTAATGGCATGATCGAGTGGCCCATCACTCCATATGATGGGCCAATATGACGATGTCGAATGCCAGCTGGCAATGTGCATGATTCACAATGCTGCCCAATATGGATGCGGAATTCTTGATGTTGTAAACAGGATTTTGATTTGTCTGAAAGGGCGACGTCATGTCATTCCTGCATTCAGACTCGTCGTTGATCATACATTGAAGGCGCCAATGTCAGTGATGCAGCTTTTAGGATAGTCGTAGTTTTGTGTAGCCACGTACTGGATCACCACCTGGAGTGATGGTATGTAGTATTTTTAGATAAACATCTCAATTGCCTCATATTTTCATTCCTGACAATCTGAATAGCGGCTATTACATAGGCCCGCTGCTTTGCCCTAAACTGGAGTTCTCCGTAGCGCAACATTTAAGCAGGACAATGCACGACTGCAAGTTATCCTTATTGTCTAGACCTTTCTTGATACAGAATATGTTCGGTTGTTGCTCTGGCCAGCGCGTTCTCTTGATCTTGTACCAATGATAATGACTGTTTAATCATTGAAAAGCAACTGGCACGCCAGCACTCCACTCACATCATTAAAATCGTTATATTTTCTGCTTTTATTCTAACCTTTATTCATTCAGTCCATAAAAATTCTGCTTACTTTCCCAATGAATATTAAATCGTCGTTACCTAATATTGTAAAAATAAATAAATGCTGCAAAGAATGTTAAAAATCTTTCAAAAGATAGAGAGGTTAAATAATACATCCAATTGTTTTGATTCCGAAAAAAACAAAATGGTGCTTTGGTTGCAAGACCGTACACTGTCCTATAAGATATTTTATAATAAAATCTAAAAACATGTGACTTATTATCAAAGATCAGTTTAAAGTTGGAAGATTTGCAGCTCGTAAATTTTATACCATCAATGAAAATGATCAGAATAAAAAATTGCATTTTAATTATTTAAAAAAAAAAAAAAAAAAAACTATCAAACAGATTTTAATGAAACATAGCTAAAACCGTTCAGCGCTTTAATTAATGTTGCTTACTGTAGAGATTTGTCCCTACGTGTAGGGACTTTCAGCAGTTTTCTTCAGCTTGTAGGGACGGAGAAAAGACTTTTTTGGAGGTACACTGTCCACCTTAGACATTCTCAGGATATCCTAAGGATGAATATACGTCCTACGGACCTCTTCAGCACTACAGTCGGGAGTTCTATCGTCAATCTATGTATATTTTGAGCTGTCCATAAGGACCCTACGAAATTTGAGCTGGCAACACTGGTTGCCAGAAAGAAAGTTACAGAAAGTTAAAGAAAGAAAAGAAATGTATTGAAATCCTTCGTTTGGAAGCTACAATGCCACAGCCAGACACACATACACACACAGACAAATAAAGGCTTTAAACATATACTCTGCCAACTTTTTAGTTCCCCATCATACTAAAGGTATGGGGAACTTAGGTAATCCTGAAAAATTTCGACCTCGGTTTTTTTTACTTTTTTATACGTTTTCAGGTGTGAGGAATCCGAATATGACAAAATTTGTATGGTGTCTGTCTGTAGGGTGTCTGTTAGTGTGTCAGTCCGTTAGTGTGTTAGTCCGGTAGTCCGGTAGTTTCTTAGTCTGTTAACACGATATCTCACGAACAAATGATCGCAGAGAGGTCAGATCAGTTTTAAAATATTACTTTCGATACTGGCAAGAACCCTATTCATTTGCAACATTCGAATTAAAAAACTTCGTAAGTTATGAGAAATTTACGATTTTCTTAACATAGGATAATAGGACAAAAATTCACTTAAACGTGCATTAAATGGAAACTTTTTACTGTAAAAATGTCAGACCAGTTTTAAAATATCAGTTGTGATGCCTGAATGAACATCAGTACCTATAAATATGCTACTGTGAAAATTTCGCAAGTTATTGGAAATTTACGAATTTCTTAACATGGCAGTATAGGGCAAAATTTCACATAAACGTCAATTTTCAGAGATATTTTCATCGTAAAGATGTCAGACTCCTTTTGAAATATTATTTAGAACACTGGCATGAATATTAATGACTATGAATTTTCCAATATAAAAATTTCGTAAGTTATTGGAAACTTACGAATTTCTTAACATGGCAGAATAGAGCAAAATTTCACATAAACGTCAATCTTGAGGGATCTTTTCATCGAAAAGATGTCAAACCATTTTTTAAATATTATTTTGGACACTGGCATGAATATCATAGACTATGATTTTTCCAATTTAAAAAATTCGTAAGTTATTTGGAATTTACGATTTACTTAACATGTCAGAATAAGGCAAAATTGAGCATAAACTTCCATTTTGAGGATCCTAAATACATTAGACAACTTCAAAATTACATTTATGATATTTTTTTGAACATGATTGAATACAAATATTCTAATGGAAAAATTTCGTAAATTATTCGTAATTTACGATTTTATCAACATAGCGAAATTGTAAATTTTTTATATATAAATCTGAATTTTGAGGATTATTGCATTGGAAATAGCAGCATGAAAACTAAACAACGGAATTGACCCTCATAAAATAAATTAATAGATTAGAATAAGATAAATATATCGAAGTGAACGGTGGATAGCCTATTAGGCGGGGATTTCATTCTGTCACTGCATCAAGCTTTGGTCAAATTCATTTCTTTTAACATGATTATAATATGTCTCGCACTAGAAATTTATGAGAACATAAATATGATGGGGAAGTGAGCAGAGTTCACCAATGCCAACTAATTTCTTTATTAGTCGTTGTTAAAAAAAAAAAAAAAAAAAAAAAAAAATATGATGCGCAGCGCAAATAAAAATAAAAATTATTCCTTTGATTGACGGGATTTAGTTATGCACGTTAGTATATAAAATACGATTCTCCTAATTTTGACGCTTAACCATCTGTAATAATGCCAAATTAAGTTAGGCACATGCATCATTCTTTCGTACATTAATATTCTTTTATGGAAATTCAAGGGAACTCCTCAATTGATCTCAGACAAACAAAACTATTAATGACATGAAAATGATGAGCAATATTTCGAAGACGATAATGATTATTTCGTGAAGCCACTACCTTCGGTCCAGACATGCTGAGTAACTTTTCCCACATAAACAATTTATCTGCACAAAAGAGAGGGAACTTGATTTCTATGCTCAAAATATCTCACCTATTGCCTGATTGACGAGCAATTGACCCTAGTTGCTAACTTCTTGACCTTACCTGAGCGGGAAGTCAAGCACGATGTCAGTAAACTGCCCGAAAACATTTCCGCGAATTCAATCTGTCATACCTCATGAATATTCATTGCTTACTTCTCATGCACAGAAAGAGAGAAAAAGAAAGCAAATATATAGCTTGAGCCGCTAAAGAATTAACAAAAATAAAAATAAATAAAAGGGCTCGATGGCCATCTTATTTAGAAAAGAATAATTCTGAGTTGTCAGCCTGATTTATTGTCGAAATTGATAAGGAAGAAATTCAACAAAATAACACGCCTGCACCTAGTTGTATTTTGAACCTGAAGGTTTCTACGGTACCTTTGTGGGGGTGTTCAATTTAAGCCTTAGCTTAAATAAAACGATATCGCGTTTGAAATATATTTAGTAAAACATGTTTTTAAAAATAAGAATACAGTATGTACCGTACGCCTACGTGGAATAAGCAGACAAACGTTGAAATATTGTCACAGCAGTTACAAAACTAAATAAGAGAGAAAAAAAAAAAGTCATACATCACTTTTAAAATATGAAACATTTTCCAGCAAAATAAATTTAAGAAAAGAACAGAACACAGAACATAGAGAACATAATTTAAATTCTACGTTTTTCTAATTATTTTGATTGTTCGTATCATGTTGGGATCTACAAATAAAGACTTACAAACTTCTACAGAAAATATATACTGCAGTATATATCGATAACAAATTTCTTACCTTTTCGAATCCATTTACGAAAATTTAAATTAAAAAATATAAAAAATCTGGAGGAACTCACTCGACTTTCCGAACATTAAGTAAATAACGTTTGTATAAATAAATTAAATTAAGAGAAGTCGTTCAATAAACAAAAGTGAAAAACATTTTTAGGGGTTTCAGTATTTTTCCCCATTGTTTAATTTTACGCTACTGCAGTTCAAATAATTTGAGTCCATAAATCATAATGATATAGAATATTTTGTTGTTTCCAGGTAAAAATCTATGAGAGCTAGATTCATCAAAATCTATACAATTTGTGCGACGGTGATCTATAACATGTATATAAATTTTCAGTTCAATGGAATAAGGCGCTTAGTCGCTGTCGCACTTTAAAATATTTGGGCTCATAGGCCATAATAATAAAGAATATTTCTTTGTGTCCCTGTAAAAGATATATATATACATATATATATATATATATATATATAATAAAGATGATCTATTAAGCATAGTAGAAGCCAAGCAACAAATACAAGATCACTGAAACACCAATGACCAATAAGATAAAAAAAAAATTATCAGTGGATGAAATACACTAATGTAAAGAAACCAGATCTATTAATTAACAGCCTGCAAAACAAAAGAATCAATAAAGTAACACAACAAATCTTAACTTAAAACCATAAACTTATCAAAATAATGAAAAAATAACCAACCAAAATTGGTACGTAGGGGTTTTGATACTGTGAAATCGATTGCGGATATTTTCGAATTTGTAAAATTATTAGGATAGACTGGAAGGGGGGGGGGATGAAAGGGCAAAAATATATGAATAAGAGTTAGAGCGCTGAAAATTAGTGTTGTTAGATTTTGAGGCCCGATAAATCGATTACGGATAGTTTCGAAAGTACAGAATTAGTACAAGGGGCGGGAAGGTGGACGGGCGCAGGGGTAAAAATAAAGAAATTCAGATAGAATGTTACAAATTACTATTATTAGGTTTAAAAGCCTGAAAGAACGATTGCGAGTATTTTTTAAAGTCTAAAATTACTTTTTGTATTTTATATTTATATTTTTCCCTTATGATAATAAATATAGTGATTCATTAAGAGTGTCAAACATAAATGCGCGCGCGCAGCGCACAATGACCTGTACAATGACCGAAAACTCAAACGAAGATCATCCATCTTGGATGGGCGTTGCATGGAAGTTTTTAGTGCTTCTGTTTATTTTGCTTGTATTTTAAGTATTTTTAAGTATTTTAACTTGTATTTTAGTTCATCTGAAAGCTCGTTAAAAGATCTTTATAAATATGTGCTTCGTTGTTGAATATTTTTATCTAATTGAGTAAATTTTGAACTTTATAATGTGTGTTTCTGAAATTGTCGCTAAGCCTTTCGTGGTCATTCATTCTAAATATGCGTTTGCAAGTATTTCTCAAGTTTAATGTGATTTACCTAGTTCTTTTTCTACATTTGCAAGTATATGTGTTACTGGATATCCACTTCTGCCTTTCTACAAGTACTTAGAGGTGAATTAATTATATTTTATGCTTGAAAACTTTATGATTTTGGCTAATGTTTATGTTTCTATCGTGGCGGTGGCCATTTTTTTTTCTGACTGTTTACAAAGTTTTATTACTACTAATTGATTGATTCGTTGACTGTGTATCTTCTGTTTACAAATTTTGTCACTACTAATTGATTGATTCGTTACTGTGTATCTTCTGTTCTTGTTGCTACTTTGATGCTATACCTAATTAACTGTTTCAACCTATGTGCCGAGTGCATGTGATTTTAGAATCACAGTGATTTGCTCTCTAGTGATTACTTCAGGAAATTCTTATCTTAGTGATTATCTAATCCTGTGATTATACTCAGTGATTTTATCGTGTACCATATCTTGCTGACTGTTACCCTTGAATGCGTCCTAATTCCATTTTGGATCTGCGAAGCCTGTCTGTGTTCACGAACTGCGTTTGCGCTCGCAACTGTTGATGACTTGGTTATTTTGTATTAATGAGTGGCAATCTTGGAGAACCTTATTTACCTCATTCAGTTGTTTATTCTACGAATTTTAATTTTTACGAGCCCCGGGTGCTCTCTACATGAGGTGAAAGTCTTTTAACACTATCCCTACACTTTCCAAGTCCTTACGGTTTTTTTCTACTATAAGGAGTTTGAAATGGCGGAAATTGATTTCGAATGCAAGACAGAACTTCTCATTAAGGTTAAGGAAGGCTGTGACCTCTTATGGAATAAAGTTAAGGAGAGAGATGGTCAAAGACGAAGGACCTTTTTGAGGTAATTTATAAAGTTATTGGAAACATCCTTATGGAGTGTGCTCAATCTGAGTTTCGTCTGGAGCGTTTAAAGGGAAAGTATGAGGAGCTTAAGAGCAACTATAAAAGAGAAGTTTCAAAGAATACTGCTATGGGTACTAAGTTGCAGGAGATTAATACATATGCTGCTGTTGCTATGGATATTGCCAAGGATAAGTCTATTGAAGACCATACTGTGGTCGTGACCCCTAGAGAAAGTTTGCCGGGGAAGGAAATTCTGCATAAAATTACCAAAGCAGGAAGTGAATTGGAGACTGTTAGGCCACGAGATGTTGTGCACAGTAAGGATGGTAAAATCATTTTGAAAATGAAGTCAAAGAGTGACGCAGAAAGCTTAATGGAAAAGTTGACCAAAAGTGAGGCTTTGTTCTCAGATATTACCTGTAAATTGGGTAAGGAACGGAACAACAGACTTATCTTGTACGGGGTGGACGAAGAGGTTGATGAGGAGACCCTGAAGAGTGAGATTAAATGTATGGACGGACTGGAAGATAAAGAGATTGATGTGATTAGACAGTTTAAGGGTAAGATGGGAGTGAACTGGATCATCGATTGTGACAAGTCTACCAGGTTGTGTCTAACTGGAAAAGATAAATTGATTGTGAATTATCAACGTATCATAGTTAGAGATTATGTTAACGTTTACAGGTGTTTTAACTGTCAGAAACTAGGCCACCTATCTTTTAGGTGTGTAAATAAGACAGTATGTGCCAAGTGCGGTGAGGAACACGACACGAGAAGTTGTAAATCAGAGGCAGTGAAGTGCATTAACTGTGCGGTGGAGGGTGATCATCGGTCAGATGATAGAAGGTGTAAAACATTTGTGGGTTATAAAAATAAACTGATTTTTGGCAAAAACCACCATGGACAGTGATGCTATTGATAATACTGGTGATTTTTCGGTAGGTTTTTCTGCCGATTATGCACTTCATTCATCTGTAAATAATCATCTTCATTCTAATAATGCTAACAGTTCAACACATATGGATGGCGCCTCTGTGATAGGTGCCTCTGCAATCTCTGGCGGTGATATTGCCATTAAATTTCTTCAGATAAATTTAAATTTTTGTAAAGCCGCCTCATTGGCTCTCTCTCAGCATGTACATGAGTGTGATACAGATTTAGTGCTGTACCAGGACGCTTATGTGTACAAAGAAAAATTTCTGCATTTTAAATCTTCATGGAAAAACTTCCATTCTGTTTCTAAAAATGCCGGAATCCTGGTCTTAAACCCTGGACTTGTAGTGAATCAGGTTTATCAAGAGAACAATATGGTGTTCATTAACCTCGTCTTAGATACTGATAATGTTTTTATTGGCTCTATGTATATTTCTCCATCCACGAACTTGGAGGACAATTTGTCTATTATTCCTAGGACTATCTTGGATAATAAACTTCTACTGATCTGTGGTGACTTGAACTGTAAACACAGGAACTGGGGTTATTCATATAACGATGATAGAGGACTTCGTCTTGAGAACTATTGTTTGAATAATGACTTGATTGTGATTAATGATCCTCTGCAGCCTCCTTCCTTTTGGTGTGCCGGAAATTCCGGCTTTCCTGATATGACTCTCGCTTCTTTTGAACTGATGGACTATGTTAGAGACTGGACTGTTTTAGAAAAGGTGACCTGTTCGGATCACAGATATGTTCAATTTGAGGTTAATTTAAAACCTGTTGTTTTGACATATGATAGATATGCAACAAAATTTTGTAGCATTGGTAAGTTAAATAAGAGTATTAGAAATATCTGGGGAAATATGCTAATATTTTTTATCACTGTAGTGATATTGTTATGCTGGATAGGTCCCTGGATCTTCTTTATGGTGACATGACTCACATTTGTAATGGTCATTTTAAGGTCAAAAGGCATAGTAAAAAGGTGAAACTAAGTTGGTATACTTCTGACCTGAGGGTTTTGAGAAATAGGTTAAGGGCTTTAAATAAAAGATTAGATAGAACCGGTGATTCCAATCTCAGGATTCAAATTAAAAGGGAGAGTGCTATCTATAAGGTTAAGATTAAGCAGGCTAAGCGGGCCTCCTGGCAGAAATATTGTAACATTACTGCTGATAGTTTCGGTAGGGCCTTCTCTGCTTTCAGGGGCAAGAATAATTCAAATCTTAATGCCTTGACAAATCTGGAGGGCATGCCCTTGCACTCTAATTCTATTGATGTATACAATAATCTGTTATCGTATCATTTTTCTTTTGATGTTAATCAGGATCAGGTCCCTGAGGAGGTACGCCACAGTGAAGTCGTTGGTGTAAATTATCAGGAATTTAAAAATGCATTGTACTCTTTTAACAAAAACAAGGCCCCTGGCCCTGATAAATTTGATGTAAGATTTATTATGTACATTTTTAACCAAATCCCAAACCTTTTTATTTCTATCTTTAACAAATTGTTGAACATGGGTTATTTTCCTAGGGTTTGGAAAAGGGGTAACGTTATTTTCTTCTCAAAACTCAATACAGTGGCTACCAATCAGAAATCATATAGACCGATTTGTCTGCTATCTAATATTAGCAAGGTCTTTGAGAAGATAATTGTTGGTAGACTGAACTATTTTTTGGAGAATGAAAATATCTTGCACTACCTTCAGTTTGGTTTCCGGGAGGGTAGTAGTACGACTATGTGCCTTAAGAGTCTTATTGATGATATTCTGGCTAGGAAGAGAAATTATAAGTATACTTCGGCCACTTTCTTTGACATTACTGGTGCGTTTGATAATGCGAGTTGGGAGTTTATTCTTGCGGAACTAAATGATCTTGGTGTGCCTGTCTACTTGCGTAACATTATTGCCAGCTATTTGTGTAACAGGTATGTTAAATGTTTATTTTTGAATGACTTTCATAAAGTTGATAGGGGCTGTCCCCAGGGGTCCTGTTTGGGGCCCATCCTTTGGCTAATTCTGATTAACAAAATTTTTGGCTGTTTTCATCTGAATATGGTTTCTTTATTTGGTTACGCTGATGATTTTGTGTTGGTGTGCTCAGGTAACTCTAGAGCCCAACTTGAATATATCACAAACCAAAATATAAATATCTTTAGTGACTTTGTGGAGTCGAGGAACCTGGTCGTTTCTTCGTTAAAAACTAAGAGTGCTGTATTTGGTAGTATTTCCCCTAATCGTCCCCCGATCTTTAAGATAAAGGACTCTTCAATCAAGGTCGTCGACGCTCATGTTTTCTTGGGTGTCCTGATTGACTGCAAGTTGAGTTTTCTTCCTCATGTCGAGACTATCTGGGATACGATTTATGACATTAGTAAAAATATTAGAAGAATTAGTGGTGCTACTTGGGGTATCAGGCCTGCTATGAAGAAGCTCTGGTATTATACTGTGATTTTGCCCAAAATCCTTTATGCTGCTGAGGCGTGGTATCCTAGACTGAATTGTCATGGTGTTAGAAAGTTGAATTCCTGCCAGCGTACGTTCATTATCCATATTTGCAGGGATGGAACACGGGCGCAGAATTCGTACCTCTCTCAATGTAAGAAAATTTTCTACTTCTTAAATCAACGATATTATAGGTAGAGAAATTTCTTAAACGGATTCCGGTATGAATTCTGCGCCCGTGTTCCATCCCTGATATTTGTCATTTTTATAAATCAGTCTCCACTGATGCTATTCGTCATCTTACTGGGGTTCCTCCCGTGACTTTGGAGGCGGAGAGGCTTATTAAGAAGTACAATGTCCGTTATGGTGATAAATCTCTATATTTTGATGGTGATTATTATGATAAAAATGACTTTGATAAAAGACTTTTCAAGTATAACATTGACTCGTCGGGTTTGTGTAGAGATTTTGAAAATTTAGCTGATCTGGACAGTAATGATTTGCTCAGAATTTACACTGATGGCAGTAAGACGGATGAGGGTGTTGGTGCTGCCTGGGTTGCAATTTACAATAATGATATTGTTAAATTTGATTTGCTGAAGCTCAGGGAATATAACTCTGTTTTTCAAGCTGAACTGATTGCTATTAAAGAAGCGCTTACTTGGTTAAAGGATGCAAATTTCAATTCTGTTGTTATTCTCACTGATAGTCTCTCTTCTATTCAGGCTTGTAGAAACCTTTATCCTAGTACCATGTTAATTAAGGATGTCCTGGACCTCATTCGAATCTGTGATAGTAATGTGGTAATTAAATGGGTGAGGGGACATACTGGTATTTTGGGTAATGAAATTGCAGATTTCTTGGCCAAGAATGCTTGTGTTACTGGTAATAGAGTGGTTATTCCCTATCCTAACTCACTTATTAAGAAATTTCTGAACAATGACCTGAAAATTGCTTGGCAACGTGAGTGGGATTCTTCAGATAATGGCAGACTTACTTTTAGCATTTTTCCTACCGTTTCTCTTGATTTTAAACTAAAGAATCAAGTTCTTTATTACTTCGCTACTGGTCATGGTGCTTTTCCCTACTATTTGCACTTTAAAGCTAAAGATAGGGATAGTCCAAATTGTCCTTGTGGCTCTCTTGGGGATTCTCTGCACTACATGACGACTAGCTGTTCCTTTTCTGGTCAATGTATTAAGAGAGATACTGCAGAGAGTCTTGGTGACTACTTTCAGAGAATAGATAATTCTAGGTTCTGGTGTAAACGAGCTGCTTCCATCTATAATCATTTGAACGAATGTTTTACTTTTATTACTTATAAATTTTAGGCTCTTGATTTGTTTGGATTGTAAATGGTGTCTTGCTGTTGCTTATTTGTAATTGTTATGTAGTTTTATCGCTTGTTCCTGTATCTTAATATATTTTAGGTTCTTGTTTTTAACTGTTGTATTTTACTTTTAGTGTTTTATTCTAATGTTTTGGTATTTGCTTTTGCTATGCATTGTTTTAACTTTTAAACTGTTGTTTTAACCTTTTTAACCTTGTAGTTTGATAACTTGGGTTATTTTAACTGTATTTATATTTTTGTATTTTAAACTTTGTGCTTATTGCTATTTTTAATACGGTTTTTGTATTTTGGCTATATGGTCTTTGTTACTTTATGGGAATTTCTGTTGCTGTTTTGCGTGTTCCTGTATATTTGTATTCACGCTGCTTGACATTTTGTTCAGTACGATTGTTTTTGTTCTACTGTTTTATGCTTTTGTATTATTGGCTTTGTATGTAACACTTCCATGTGACTCTGTATTTTTGATTTTTCCAATTTTTTTTTTTTTTTTTTTTTTTTTTTTTTTTTTTCCCTGCTGGTTTTCTGGGTTCGTTCTCCTGGCTGAGTTTTGGTTAGATGGTGGATGCTTCTTTTTCCGACCGTCCATGGGCCTTCGGGCCGGCCATAAACCTTCGGGTTGGTCGGCGGTTTCGGGAGTAATTTAATGACCTGCGCTGCCGAAGGCAGTGGGGGATCCGGTGCAACATTTTTTCCAATCATATATATATACACACACACATATATATATATATGTATTTTCTTGTCGCTTGATAAAAATTAATGCAATTTTGAGAATTCATTAACTATAATGATTCATTTAAAAATAGTGACCAGCGAATCGGGCTTAGCCTGCTAGTTTATGTATAAAATACATTCAAATAGGCTATTAGTTACTCATTATTTTTTAAATGTGTTTCATTATATCGAAATTCCCTTAAAAACATTTTACCATACTCACGGCTTGAGGACCTTGTGGGAAGGGGTAGGGGAGGGTGATTCCTTTTGCAGAATCCAACAATTATCTGCTAACATATAAATACTACATCGACCCTGAAACATGCTTCCCTTTATATATATATATATATATATCTTGAAAAATATGATGAAATAGCTTTCCTTGTTCTTCACTCACATCATTCTGATTTTCCGAGAAATAACTTAGATGGGAGTTGAAAATGTGGAGCTTTAAATTCAAACAATCTCACTGTTTGTCAAAACTGTGCGTGATGGAAATATTAGATTTTAATTTGCTGACATCTGTAACTGAAACACATAAAGTCGGGTAAATGAAGCATTTTGTCTGTCATTAGAGTACAACTTTCAGAAGTATGAAAAGAAAAAAAAAAAAGGAATAAAAGGAAATAAAATTAAAATAAACGTTACATGCAGCGTTCCACTGTTCATAATCAAAAAACAACATTAAGGAGGAATAATATAAATTTGTAATTACAAAACATTGTTCCAAAATAAATCAAAAATCTAAAGTGCTTCCTCATGTAATCCAATATTTTAGAAAAATTCAGTATTAAATCAATATTATTTAGGTTTTATTTTTAACCGTGACACATTCTTTCTTTTCCGAAAATAGAATATATAAAAAAGGTAGGGAAATTGAACGAAAACTTTCATAGCACTTATAGTCAAAATAATTTTAAGAAAAACGTATAAATGATAACTAAGTCATGTATGCAAAACATCAATTAATAAAGTGTAACACTATAGTATAACAGAACCTAAAAACAAATAAACGAGCAACATATATGCAGTACTTCTATTCGACGATTTATCAGAAGTATTTATTTATTAGTCTATAATTAGCAAAGTGTTGCTTCAAAATTCCTACTGAACTAGCTTTCTTGTTTTATTTAAAAAAAAAATCACTTTCGTTCTTAATTACAGCAAAAAACAACTCATTGATAATTAAACAAGCCGACTTTTAACAACAAGAAGACATTTATATTGTAATTTATCGTGTGAAAATTCATTTCACTTAGTTATAGTAATTACGACAGATCTGGACCATAACGTAACTGTAACTTAACGTAATTAGACACTAGATTCTATGAAGTTCCGGTTCCTAGGAAACCCTTTAGAATCTATCTTAATAGATAAACCACCGTTCTGTCAAATTTGATTGAAGGAATAAAATTGAGAGATGTTAAAAAGATGCAAAAATTGCCCCTTTGGAAGGTTATCGAACTTATCAAGGGTAGTTCCGATGCTTTATTCTTCTTTTGTGACATCCATAGTGGCAGGGAAAGCAGAGGCAAATAGTCAGTAACAAAATATTGGTTTCACAAGAAATGATGATGATTTCATGACAACAGGTAACCTAAAAAATAAAAAAGCAGTCCTAATGTGTAACCTGGAGCTCTCTGTAGAGACTGCGGCAATTCCTTTTTTTTTATTAATATTTTTCGTGAGGATTAACCAGATTACCTCACCATGTTAGTGGTTTCATAGAAATATCGTTGCTTTTAAATAGTATAATCGTGATACTTGTATTGGTATACATGTATATTTTGCATTGGCCTTTATAAAAGCATTAATCAAAACCCAAAGTTTACATCTCAGTGCAGAAAATGACTTTCCATAATGATGTAGAGATACATTCCTATTTCGATACAAACATATTTATATATATTCATCAATAGATTTATTTTGCATATATTGAAAAGGGGGTCATTGTATCTGTAAACTACATAGAGAATAAAAATAAATGGAAGAAAGTGACATATGGAAACATTTAGTTATTTGGGGTACCGAGTATTCATCTAAAAAAGCACAAATTGCTAAAATATTATTCGTGTCATTATTATTATTCAATATATCTTTTCAAAAGCAGTTCACCAGATAACAGAAATTTTCAAAGAAAAACAGATTACAGTCTGTTTACACCTTAATTTGTTGTACTTTAAATAAATAAAAATTAAAACTAGCATATTGTGGATATCCCAAAACTTTCGGATCGCGGTAGCCCAGTCGGTAGAGCGCCAGGCTCGTAATTGGAAGATTAAGGGTTCGGTACTCGAGCCGGTCTAAGACCGTCGTGTACACTAATGGTGGCTGGTGCACGTAAAATCTGTCGTGGCCGCAATGTCCTCCATGTTCCCAGAAAAAATTATACCTGGGTCACCGAAGCAGGAGAGCCATCCCTCTCGTGTAGGATAAAAATTGTGATGGCATGGACCACCTCTAGGGGTGAGTCCAAGATCATCGCCAATTGCCCATTGCGCAGCACTAGTGCGACGTAAAACCCATCCAAACAACCGCGAAACTTTCTTCTATATTTTCTTATACAAATTCACGTAGTACAAATTAAAATTATTTTCCATATTGATCTATATTTTTCTCTCCAAAATGTATAACACTAAATGTGGAAAGACAAGTCAATGAGACGAAATCTTAAACTTTTTCATTGAAAAAAATTAACTATTAAATCTAACTACTTCAGAGATCTACGGTTTAAACATTAATTTCAAAGGTACCAACTAATTGGTTTGAAAAATACACATATTGAAAATTCACCCCCCTTCCCCCCTGGCGGGAAGCGATGCTCCAACATACATTGAAATTATTTTCTAGTTGACTACTACTGTAATAAAAATGTTTTTTATTTGATAATGATTAGATAAATTAGAATAATTCGTGATAAATAATGATAGAATAAATTGGAATCTATAAAAGCAAATCATTTAATGTAACACCACTGCGTTACGAGATATCATTTCTTTTAACATTTTGATATTCTAAAAGATGTAAATGAAAAAGTATCAGTAAGTAAATATTACGTAATTTTTTATGTTGAAAATAATGTTTACACTGTGAATATAAATAGAAGAAAATAGAAAACGATCAAATAAGAAAATATATGTATATTTTAATTGATAGCAAAGCGTCAAAATCAAAATTTGAGATCATTATTTTTAAGACCCATATTTCAAATTCGTATAGCTATAAAGTACGGTGCTGCGCCACAAACTTTTAACACGTTAAGGGTTTTTTGTATTGATATAAACTTAAGTGTATTTAAACTCTTGAAAATGTTAATCCCTCGTATTATTTCATTTTCTTAATCTTGCATGAATGAAATATTTTTATGTAGTTTCATTCTAAATACAAAAAAAATCGTAAAATATTCTTATTTTCCGATAAATATGTTGTTATTTAATTATCGTCGACTCTGGTCTTAAGAAAAGTTTTTATTTTCTTCTATATTCAATCGAAGAAAGCATTGATTTCGTAAAAATTTTTAAACCTTGTGTTTGCGGTGGATTTATACCTTTAGAGAAGTCTAACTAGAACACGATATGGCTATTTTTATTAAATGTCTGTCTGTCTTTCTGTCTGTGTGTGTGAGACAAACTTTTGTGGTAACTCTATCTCAGGAATCTGCACCTTGGCATAAATTAGTGCCTATCAATTTTTGGTGAAAATCTTCCAACAGATAGCATTGCCTTCTCGCTTTTTCTAAATTTTTAACATAGCGGTATAGTATAGGACAAAATTTCGTATAAATGTGCATAACAAGAATTATTTTTTAAGAATCACTATGAAATTAAAAAGATTTATTTATAATATTGAGAGCCAATTGGAAAGAATTTATATATATATATATATATATATATATATGTGTGTGTGTGTGTGTGTGTGTGTGTATGTGTGTGTGTGTGTGTGTGTGTGTCTGTGGGTGTGTACGTACGTGTGTGTAGAAGCATCGCTTACCCCGAGTGGGGAATTTTCATTATGAATATCTTTCAAAAGAACTTGTCAATATCTTTAGAATTAATGGTTGAATCATCGACCTGGAATAATTTAAAATAAAGTTATCGATTTTTTTCATTTTTAGACAATAAATAAATAAATAAATAAAAACTTAAAATGTCATTAGAGAATAAAATTGATTCTCGTTGGATATTTAGTGTTGTATTTCTCTAGAATTAAAATAATCTGTATTCATCAGGGAAGATAATTTTAATATTTAATAATTTATTTTTCCTCAGTGAATTTTTATTTAAAAAAAAAATAAATAAATAGAATAAAATAAATAGAATAAAGTCATGTGGTGGCCACAACATACTAGTTTGTAACTGTTATGAGATAAAAAAAATTTCAGAGGCGGTATACACAGCTCCTTAAATCAGCTTCTTTCACAAACTAATATGTTGTGGCCACCACATGACTTTCTTCAATATTTTCCTACACAAATTCACTCAGTAAAAATAATTTATTAAAATTATTATTAAAAGAATTATCTTCCATGATAATGCAGGCGATTTCCATATTATAGAAGTAGTATAACACTAAATATCCAAAAAAAAGTCAATTTTATTCTCAATATTACATAGATAAAAATATTATATATATATGAAACAAATCGATAACTTTATTTTAAATTATCGCAGATCGATGGTTCAACCATTCGTTTTAAAGGTACTGGCGAGATCTTTCGACAGATACTCATATTGATAATTTACTCCTGCTTCTACATGCACAGTTTTTTTCCTAGTTAATTACTACTATTATCAATAATTCATATTAATTTTACAATCACATGATTAAAATAACTCTCATATACATTTATACGAAATTTTGTCCTATACTGCCATGTTAAAATTTTAGAAAAAATGCGATCCCAGCGCCACCTGTTAAGCAATTCTTCCACAAATCTAATCAGCACCGGTTAATGTCAGGGTTCAACTAAATACCAAGTTTGGTTAAATTTCGTTTATTGGTTCCGGAGATACAGAGTCCACAAAATTTGTGATACACACGCACAGACAGACTGAGAGACAGACAAACAGATAGACAGATCTGTGATAATTTAAAACAAAGTTATCGATTTTTTTTTTTTTTTTTTTTTTTAAATCTTTTAACGAAAAAAAACTTGGAATGGGGGGGGGGGGGGTTCTTATTTCTTTTGATTTGCAAAAAATTGACACCTTTCTGCATTTAGTGATAATATAATACTGTTAGATAAAAATCGTCTGCATTTATAATGGAAAATAATTTGATAATTTAATAAATAATTTGTATTGAATAAATTTTGTGTAAAATTATATAGAAGAAGGTCATTTGGTGGCTACATCATACTAGTTAATCATTTCATTATACTAATCTCATTGAAAATTTCGTACATTCAATAACTTAAAAAACTTTTTTTAAGCTTTTTACAACTTATATATAGATATATATATAGTCCCTCTTTAAGAAAACCAAAATTAATATTGCATTAATTTTTTAATTAACGAATGTAATTAATATATTCAAAATTATTTAATGAATTTTAAAGCAGAATTTGTTAAAAGTAAAATATAAGACTCAGTTTTTTTTTTTTTTTTACTTTCTTCTATATATAGAGAGAAAGTATTGGATTCGGGAAAATTTTCAAACGCCAGTTTTCGATGGATTTATACGTTTCTGGATGTCCTAAACACGATTTGACTGTTTTTAAAAAAATGTCTGTCCTTGTGTGTATATATCACAATTTTTGTGGGCGCTGTATCTTACAAATCAATGAACGAAATTTAACCAAACTTAGTATTTAGTTGGACCCTTACATAAACTGGTGCTGGTTAGATTTGGGGATCCATCCCTCAACAGGTTGCGCTGTGATCCGATTTTTTCTAAATCTTTAACATGGCAGTATAGGACAAAATTTCGTATAAATATCATAATGAGAGTTATTTTTAACACATGATTGTAATATTAATTGGAATTATTGATAATAGTAGTAGTAGACTAGAAGGAAAAGTTTGTGTATGCAGGAACATCGCTTCCCCCCCCCCCCTGGGGGATGTAAATTTTCAATATGGGTATCTTTCGAAAGATCTCATAAATATCCTTAAAACGAATGGTTGAACCACAGATCTGTGATAATTCAAATCAAAGTTATCGATTTGTTTTTCATTTTTTAATGGAAAAAGCTTTGAAAAAAAAAAATGGTATTGCTTCTGAGATTGGCAAAAAGTTGACTTTACACTTAAATATCACACTTAGTAATGTAATTCTGCCAGATAAAAATAGTCAGCATTTATCATGGAAAAAAATACATGAAAATTATATAGAAGAAAGTCTTGTAGTGGCCACATCATACTAGTTATTTTACAAGATGAAATCATTCTAATTCCTTCTAACTGTTAAATTTACAAATTTCAAAAGCATAACTTTATCTTTAAAAGACAAGTTAATGACCTCACTGAACAACAAGCTTTCAAGAAACAGTATCTTTTTGATTGAAAAAGTTCTAATCTTTTTTTAAAATATAAATAAATCAGAAAATTATTTAACATATTCGTCGAAACATCCTAATAGCTTTTCCATTTTATCGATAGCATGTTTGATTGTTACTGCTGATCTACTTTTAGATATATTTAAAATGCTTCGCAGAAGTGCTCATTAAAATTCTATTGTTAGAGATGACGCAAATTATTTTACGTCTTAGATATTCTGCCCCGAATTACTTTCCATCATTCAAACATGCCATGTGCATCATATCTGAGTGCCAAAACTACTTGCGTATAGTCTTTATAGACTTTTGAAACACCGAATAAAATAAATCTACTTCCATCAAATGAAAGCAGTTAATTCTTGTCTTACGTAAAAGAAAAAAAAAGAGAGAGAGAGAGAGAGAGAGCTTTAAATATATCGTTGCTGACGGTTATGTTTGGCAACAGAGAACAAGTAAGGGAAAAAAAATTGGTTTTGACAGATGCTTGTGAAAAAAATAAAGCAATAATAAATAGAACACCTTGCGGCACCAAAAGAATTAGAGGCCTGAAATTGGAGATTTTTGGCGTCTGAAGTAACTGGGTGGGGCACAGGTGTCATCGACAGGCTTAAACGAAGAATCATCTTATACATATATATAAAGAAATAAAAAAGAAAAAGAATGTTTCGAATTGCTCACGCAATAGAACGTTTAAAAGTTTCTTAAGATTCCCCTAACTCGCTCGCAAATCTACACGTGTTATTAAACTAAAAATATGATTATACTTTGGTTACTTTTTCTTCTGTTATTCTTGCTCTTCGAGAAGAAATAAATGTTCATTGACTTTAAATACATAAATTGAATAGAATCATTAACTTATTCCAGGGACTTTGATGACAAAAAACAGTTGAATAAATAAAAAACAGTTTAAAATGACTCTTCTTAGAAACAAATGGAGATAAATAAATTCTTAAAGAATTCAGGTCTGATTTATTTTCTGTTTTTAAAAAATGCGTATTAAAGAGAGTCTGAAATGAATCCATAAACAATAATTTGTAAAGTTTTTTTTTTTTTTGTGCGTATATTTAGTTATTAAAAATAAAATGGTACCAGTTTTTAAAATATGTCATAAATTTTCAGACAAACGCAAAAAATACAATTTTATTAACGTAATTGCATATATATATATATATATATATTGTAAGCTTTAAAAAGTTATATATTTTTTTAACATTCAAAATAAATTTCTGGTCCTTTAATGACATTAAAAAAAAAGAGAACAAAATGCAACTTAAAAATATTGTATGTTGTAAAAAAATACTAACTAGAACTCGTTTTGTATTGCATTTTAACGATAGTTTTCAAAGATTTGCTTTGATTATTTGCAGATTGAACACATTTTTATAATACCTCCACAAAAAAAGAAGAAGAAAAAAGAAAAAAAGAAAAGAAAACTAGAACTTTCACCGAACTGACAAGCTGAATCAATATAATATGTTGTTTCAAACATGTATTGTCTGTAAATCGCTATATATTTAAATATTTTTGCAGTCCCTGTATAAGGAACATCAATGAAACAGATAGATTTTCAACAATAAATTTACTGATAAAAATTAATTTCGTTTTTTTTTTTTTTTTAAATAGTTTATTAGAATTAAAATATAAATCACTTCCAGTAATTGTAATGTATTCGAATTCTTTGACGTGTCTCTGTAGAATAACTGTGTCTGTTACATTCAATGTTAAATAGAAATCATGCTTTGGAAATATATAAATTTCATAACAGTCCAAATATAGTTACAAAAGCACATTTAGTGACGAACAAATGAACATCCAAATGCATAAACACATTTTTAGTTACAGTCTAAAATTTTAAAAAGATACATGTTTTCTTAATTATATAGGGTAAGTGCACCAGTGATTGACACTTTTAGAGCAATCTCTGATGTTTTTAATGTTCTAGCCATCAGAAAATATTTTTAGAAATCTTAAGTTAGTACATATGGTAGGAAAGACATTCAGAACCACATATATCAAAATATATATTTTGATAACAATTATTTTTTTTATGAATTTTTATTTGACACTCACTCAATGTTCCAGTAATTGACACTGCCAGTTTTTCATTTTATCAGTAACTGGCCTCTATGTTCCAGTGTTTGACACTGCTAGTTATTCATTTTACCAGTCATTAGCACCCTACGCTCCAGTGTTTGACATAAAATGTTAAAATTCTTATATGTAAAATATATGATTTTATTCCTTTTCTTATTTATTAATTATTTCGGGATAGATGTCAATTACTGGAGTATGCCAATCACTGGAGCACCTACCCTATATATAAATAAGTTTTAAACTTTATTTATCTTTACTTCTTGCAGTATTTTAAAATAATTATATAAAATTCTTCCTGTTTCTCATGTGGGGCTGAGAGCATCAAATAGGCGTTAGAAATTGTTAAAAGGACTATTTACTAAAAACACAACGGGGAAAACACGAAGATATCATTAAAAGTAAGAGTTGGTTTGATTTGGATTTGTATGCGTAAATGGAGCAATAACTTTTTCTTTCTTTCTTTTTCTTTCTTTCTTTTTTATCTATCTTGAAAGCGTAATCTTTTTCTTTTTTCCTTTTTATTATATGCGTGAGTACCAAGCTTGCATAAAACAGAATAAATAGAACTTAAATTAAGACTTAACAGAACTAATTAGAACTTAAGACTTAATTAGAACTTAGCAGAAATTATATTTCTTGCATAAACAGAATTTATAAGAAGGACATAGAACTACATTTACTAGAAATTTTGTTTCTAGAAGACAGTCACAGAATTTTTTCTCAGTGAAGTATTTTACTGCACATGTCAGTATGCAGTAAAATGCTTCACTCAATTTTCACATTTTCTGTGGAACTGCTTCACATCAATTTTACTGAAATATTATGATAATTTCAGTGAAATTGCTGCAATCGTCCTTTACCAAAGCGAAAAACTGAAAAGAACGGTTTAAAACCTTGTAAAAGGAGAACAGGTGTTAATTGCAATCTTATTATGAACATTCCTGAAAAAAAAAAATTCGCTTGAGAAACAAAAACTTGCTAACCAAAAGTCAGAAGTCATGTGCAAAATGAAGTTTAATATGGAAATCAGAAAAGTCAGTCCTGAAGATAAGGCTGAAAACACTTATGTTTTGTTTGACGATTCAAGTAATGAAAACGTCGCATTTGAAGATGATACAATAGACTGTAGGTATGAAATTCAAAGAGCCAGAAAATAGTGATTTTTCTTTAATTGCTCTCCCATCATTAAATTCTGATCTTTATTATGCTAGAAAAACAAATTTATAAGAGAAGATGTCAAACAGCTATATGAAGTTGATTTTTATAGACAATCTAAACTCGCTGGAGGATTTTTAAACCAGGAATAAAATATAAAAATTCCTTATCTAGAAATAACACTGCCATGTATTTTTTTTAAACCAACGATAATTACTCCCAACTAAGAGGGTTCGATCAATGTTGAAATTAATATTTATAATTGTCAGTTGATGGGTTCACGTGTCTGGTGTTTAATAAAAGTGTTCATCCTAAGTGTTCAGTGTCAATCATATTTGTTCATTGAAAAGACATTTGTCACTCATGTTAGTTTGCAGTGATATTTCACATGGGTTCAACCTAAGTGTTCAGTGTCAATCATATTTGTTCATTCAAAAGGCATTTGTCTCATGTTAGTTTGTAGTGATATTTCACGTGGGTTCAACCTGTCACTGCTGGATGTTTTAATTACTCCACCCAAGAAACACATTGACTCATTTCATATCATGATTTAAATATTAGTTTTCTCTATATTCTTCATGTAGTAAGTAATTGTATTTCTAGTTTTCCTTTACTTTCATAATAAAGTTTCTTTTTAGAAGATAATTTTTTCATAGTTTACAGTAGCTTTGAATATACATGCAATAATATCTAAACCCTTTCCAATGGACCTCACTCTCACGTACCCCTTTCTTAATTCTTTTTATTTATTTTATAAACTGGTTTTAAAAAATTAAATAAATAATAAAAACTTTCTTTTGGCTGTTTGTACATCATTTCGTATTAATATAGCTTTCTTTGTACACCACTAAATTTAGATAAGTTAATTGGATTTACAACGGCATGTTTCAAACTAATAATTTTGTGATTAATATTTATTGTTTCTTTAAAGGGGCGGGAAAAAGAAATCAGAAATGTTATGGTGTGTGTTTGGTGCTAGTTGGCTAAGTGCAAGATTTTAAATCATTTTTCTATTTAAAAAACAGTCTTCAAACATTAAAGAATTACCTTTTACCTTCAAAACACACATTATGTAAAGAAATATTGTAATCATAAAATAATTCGACTATAAGATTTGATGATTATTGATAGGCATTAATTTATGTCAAGATGCAACTACGTATCAATTTGTATGAAATTATGTCCAGTAGTTCCTGTGATACAGTTGCCACAATAGATTTCTACACACACACAGACAGACATTTAAAAAAAAATGATCAAATCATGGTCTGGATGTTTGAAAACATAAATCTATTGAAAATCCGAAGTGGGAAATTTTTACAAAACCAATTGTTTCTTCTATTGAAAATAGAAGAAAGTAATAATCATCATGGTGTACATTTATACGAAAATTTTGACCCAACCTGCTATATTAAAAATCATGAAAAAACGGGGTGACAGTGCCATCTGTTCAATGATAACATCAAATGTTGTCGGATACCAATTTATGTCAGGGTACAACTAAATATAATATTTTACGAAATTTTCTAGGTTAATTCCTGATCTACAGTTACCACACAATTTTTATCATATACATACATATAGAAAGGCATTATTTCAAAAATAGTAAAAAGGCTTTCAGGACATCTTAAAATGTAAAAACTGTCAAATAAAGGAACACGGAAACTTTTATGAATGCAGTGTTTTTTTTCTAGCGAATACAGAAGAAAGTAAAAACCTATCATTATATAATAGTATATCAGAACGTATCACAACATAAATTCATAAAAATATCATATAAATTCAGTCCAAAAACATTTCAGATAATATGATTCCTAAAGCATTCATTAACTATCAATAGACGCATGCATTTATTGCAACTTTCCTAAACTCTGTTTGACATAGGTCGTTTGGCAACATAACTTTAAGAAATCTCGCCAATATTTTATATATTTCCTTAAAATTCGTGGCTCTACAACTAATAAGTATCTAACAAGGAAACATTCAAAAGGTGTTGTCTTCAAAAAATATTGAAAAAAATATATGTGATTCTACTATTCATAAATCACCAGACGGTGAAAAAATTATCGGCTAAAATGAATTACAGCGACCACAAAAAAAGTATCAAAATTAAGCATTTTTGGCGATTTAGCGCTGTTAGGCGATACATTCGCTAGCACTGAGATTGCCGTGTACGAACAGAACCGTGTTTGCTTCTCCGTCAAGTGCTCAAAATCAATCGCCTATATCACATATATTTTTTTCAATATTTTTTGAAGACGACACCTTTTGAATGTTTCCTTGTAAGACAAAAGTAACTCCTCTCTGAATCACCAAAACAAGTGTCCAATTTTGTCGCCACGTGACTTTCCACCTAAGTTCTATGCCTCTAAAAGTCGTTCCTTTGCATGAAACAAAACAAACACGAAAACTAATTATTTCTCTGTACAGTAGGAATAATTTAACAATTGTTTATTTAACAACAAGACTTGTTTTGTTTTACATTTTAATGAGTTTCGAAAAAAGAAAAGAAAAGAAAAAATTACAATGGAAGGAAACAAAAAACAGAAACCAAAAGAAATAATAATTATGTTATGGTAGATCTTCTAAATCATTTATGGCATGCCAGGGTACCGCAAAGTACCATTAAAAGAGCTTTTCGTTGGGCATTTTGGGTTTGGGCACATGAAGTGTTGCATTCCCAGCATGGAAAAAACAAGACTAAAGTAAGTTTAGACTAAAGTAAGTTAAAAAATAATAAAAATGTTTATATCAATATATTAATAGGCAAGCATAAAATTTGTAGTCCCTTTTTAACATATTAATTATGGGAGTAGAGGGTTGAAAATGGTATCATTCGAAAGGTATGGTTAGCCGAAAGGTGCGAATACAAATATTATTTTCTTACGATGTCAAGAAGGTATTTAAAAATACATTTATTTTTTATGCATTTTCCTCCATTTTTCCCTTTTATACACGTATTCCTTTACATTAAAAAATACCTAAAAGTAGAAAGTTGTTAAATCTGGCAATTTCATAAAGCTCAAATAAAACCATAGACACAGTAATTTGTATAATGTAGCATCAGTATACGCAAGCGAAGTGATGACGTCACTGTCTGTTCATGGAGCCATGAAAAAGATTTTCTATGTTAATCATCCATTGGATTTTTTATAAAAAATTATTAAAAAATAACGGAAATTATCTGCCGATTTTAATTCCGATATTTGGGTATAGTTATATATAAGTTACTGTCTACATGTGTTTGATTGAGTTATTTTTTCTGTAAAATTGATAAAATTTTAAAATCACAAAACTCCAGAAAAAAATGGCAACCTTCCAGTTTCGAATATAAACATAAACATTTCATTTCAAAGGGTGATATTTAAACAATAAATATTCAACTAATGTACTAAATAAAAGGAAAATGGATTTGTTACTAACTGCTGCATGTATAAGTAGACGATACGGAAAAAATTCCGATTTCCGTTTTTTGTTGAATTTACATGTTTTGAGCTTTCTTTGCGTTTCAATTAACTGAAATTGGCTACTTATTTTTTAAAAAAGTGTCTTTATTGCTAGCTTTTGTGGGTAGAAGAAGCAAGTAGAAGATACATAAAAACTTTTGATTTCCGGTTTTCGATGAATTATTTCCTTGCATTTTAATTAAGTGAAATTGACTACTTATTTTTATTTTTTAAAAAGTGGATTTATTATTCTTTCCTCTGCATGTGCTCTGCATATATAAGTAGAAAATATAAGATTCAGAAAAGTTTTAGATTTTCGGTTTTCGATAAAGTTACACGTTTTGAAATTTCCCGAACTCAATTCGACCATTTTTCAAAAATATCTTTTTTTTTTTTTTGTTTAAACACTGTACTTGATGAACCAATCCGCGATTGTAATGAAATGCTCGCCCTCTGGTGGGCTACGGTGAAATTACAATAAACATGGTTTAATTCGAATTCCATATAGCCGCCATTGCTAGCCGATGTTTAGTTTCACATATATTTATTGAATAAAAATGAATAAATACGGTAAAAAAGATAACACATACTTTTGTGTGCCACAGTGTAAATCCAAAGAATCAAGAAATCCAGAATTGAGCTTCCATTTATTTCCAAATGACGAATTTAAAATTTCAGTTGCTTCGGCTAATGGAAGTAAAGAATTAATCAGATGATTTGAAATTAATATTTGTTCAACTTCAGTTAAAAATCTACTTCCGATCGAACTTTGAATAAACTGAAGTATTTTTTCCAAAAGCAATCAATTTTCCATAATGTAATGGCGGAGAAATTATAGTACGAATATTAAGTAGAATAACAAGAACACTATTGGAACACACGTGGCTAATGTTTACTAACAACTGCAGTGTTCACAAAGCGCCGTCTATCGATCATTACAAACGCGGATCGAATTAATTTAACAGAATTTGATACTTGGTTGGGCCTTGGTTTGACATGGTACCTATTAGCTTCTGGGCTGTATCACACAACAAGGGGCGTTTTCACGTTGCGATTTTCTCTCATTTCAGGAAAAGCTAACATCTACAGAGAGAAATAGTTATATTAAGTCAAACTCTGCTGATTCAGTTAGAGTGAATATCGGCAAACAATTGCCGCAGCTGTGTTGCAATTGCATTCCGTTTAGGACAAGGCAATAACTTTGCTTTGCCTCGCTTTGCAAAAAAAATGGTCGAGTTTCGACCACTGGGCGATACTAGTTTAGTTTAAATAATTATACGTGTTGATAATTTAATAAGCAAGCCAAGTTTCATAAAAGCCAAATTTGTGAATAATCCAGATTTTAAAAACCCAAAGTTTTTATTTTTATTTATTTATTTATTTAATTTATGTCTCTGTTTGGATATCGGACATCCATAAAATTTAAAAATAAAAATTAGCTTTGTTCCAAGAAAATGAATAGATGGAATGAGAAATAAAAGAGAGGGACAAATCGTTGGCATTGTATATTCATAAATTCTTTTTTAAGGATAATTATATTAAAGGTGCCATTTGCTTAGAAAGTGCAAAAAAAAAATTATAAAATACTTGAATTAGAATTTATTTAATATATTGTTCTAAAAATATTATATGAAGTGGATGGTAGTTTAGAGAAAATCTGTGGATTTTCCAAGTAGATTAGACAAATCTCAAAATGAAACATGGTGTTTTATTGGTGCTATTATTAAAGGTAATAAGTAAAAACTTTGAATGAACACCATAAAAGGAAAGAACTCGCAACAATTGTTTCCGGTCGAAAGAAAACATGACCCCATAGTAGGCACTAGTGCTGCAATCAAAGCGGCACGCGTGCGTTGCTGCTTTATTTGCAGTACTCGTGTCTACTTTGTTAGCCTGACGAAAGGTCATGTTTTATATCAATACGAAACAATTGTTGTGAGTTCCTACAATTTATGGTGCACAGAGAAAAAAAGTATACCTCTTCCATCTAAAACGAATAAGTAGTCATTTTATGAATCCCTAAACTGGAAATATAGATTTACGAGCTATGCGTATAAGGTAAATAAATTACCTGTATGGACGAAATGATCGAGAATTTATAGTCTATACCTTTATAGATGATGAAACAATAGTATGAATATTATAAATAATTGGAATCTGTCATATTGTGAGAAATTCTAGCTTGATTTACTAGAATTGCGTCATAAACCAAGATTATAGTTCTAAAACTCGCCTCTTAAGTTCACATTTATCTGCAGAGATTTTCAAATAAGTTTAATCACTATAATACAGGAAAACGTTCTAGAATTCTGATAGAGGTATCTAACACTCGCTAACAAAGGGACCTAGAATTTCTAAGAATGATATGGAACTAATTTTAATAGAAACACTATTTAGTTTCTACATATTATTCACAGAATTTATTTTCAGTGTGTTTATTCAAAGGTTTTACTTATTAGAAAATGCCATTACTTATTATAGAAAACGCCAGGTCTATGGTTCTTTTTTTAGTTCCCCATCATACTATAGGTATGGGGAACTTAGGTAATCGTGAAAATTTTCGACCTCGGGTTTTGACTTTTCTACGCGTTTTCAGGTGTGAGGAATCCGAAAATGACAAAATTTCTATGGTGTTTGTCTGTAGGGTGTCTGTTAGTCTGTTAGTCTGTTAGTGGGTTAGTGGGTTAGTCCGTTAGTTTGTTAGTCTCTGTACACGATATCTCAAGAGCAAATTGTCGCAGAGAGGTCAGATCAGTTTTAAAATATTACTTTCGACACTGGCAAGAACCCTATTCATTTGCAACATTTGAATTTAAAAACTTCGTAAGTTATTAGAAATTTACGATTTTCTTAACATGGGAGAATAGGACAAAAATTCACTTAAACGTGCATTAAATGGAAACTTTTTACTTTAAAAATGTCAGACGGGTTTTAAAATATCAGTTTTGATGCCGGAATGAACATCAGTAACTATAAATATGCTACTTTGAAAATTTCGCAAGTTATTGGAAATTTACGAATTTCTTAACATTGCAGTATAGGGCAAAATTTCACATAAACGTCACTTTTTAGAAATATTTTCATCGTAAAGATGTCAGACTTCTTTTGAAATATTATTTAGGACACTGGCATGAATATTAATGACTATGAATTTTCCAATATAAAGATTTCGTAAGTTATTGGAAATTTACGAATTTCTTAGCATGGAAGAATAGAGAAAATTTCACATAAACGTCAATCTTGAAGGATATTTTCATCGTAAAGATGTCAGACCACTTTCGAAATATTATTTAGGTTACTGGCATGAATATCATAGACTATGATTTTTCCAATTTAAAAAATTCGTAAGTTATTTGGAATTTACGATTTACTTAACATGTCAGAATAAGGCAAAATTGAGCATAAACTTCCATTTTGAGGATCCTAAATACATTAGACAACTTCAAAATTACGTTTATGATATTTGTTTGAACATGATTGAATACAAATATTCTACTAGGAAAATTTCGTAAATTATTCGTAATTTACGATTTTATTAACATAGCGAAAATGTAAATTTTTCATATAAATATGAGTTTTGAGGATTATTGCATTGGAAATAGTAGCATGAAAACTAAACAACGGAATTGACGCCGATAAAATAAATTAATAGATTACAATAAGATAAATATATCTTAGTGAACGGTGGATAGCCTATTAGGCGGGGATTTCTTTCTGTCACTGTATCAGGCTTTGGTCAAATTCATTTCTTCTAACATGATTATAATATGTCTCGCACTAGAAATTTCTGAGAACATAAATATGATGGGGAACTGAGCAGAGTCCACCTATGCCAACTAGTTTTCCTATATTATTGAAGGCGTTTATCGTCATTTTTACTAGAAACGAGGCATAACTGCCATACAGGTTAGACAATTATTATTTTATAGTGCAAAAAAGTCTAAAAGATCAATTTATCATCTAAAGAATTTGCTCTCTATTTGTTGAAAAAAAGAACAAGAAAAAACTGGCGTGAAACAACCACACGACTTCTATTACCCATTATTACACGTATTAGATGCTTTTTTTTTTCTTTTTTTGAGATAATATGATTGAAAGACATAAAATTGGCCTAACAAAGTAGAAACCTAAAATGTTTCCGGTATGAGAAACTCAATACACGAGTAAAGACCTTTAAAACAAAGTTTACATGGCAAATTCGAAAATAACAGAAAAAATCGATTGAGTTATCTTTTGAAACACCAATTTCTGAGATCCAAAATTAACCTTGCTAAGCAGGGTGACTGTTAATTTTCCTGTGATAAACATGCAATACATCAGAATGGATATCTAAAGTTGATTAATGTAACAATTTTCAAGAAAATCGTTAGAGTCGTTTTTGAGATACAGGCTTTCACCAAAACCTGATGAACTCAATTGTTGACCGGAAAACAACAATTACATATGAAAGAATATCTAAAAAAGCGTTATTATGCCGAGTTAGAAAAAAATCCGTCGAGCCGTTTTTAATGGAACGCACTTGCGAGACCTGAAATTGGGCTATTTCTACAGGACGCCTATCAATTTCTATGAACTAACCAACTATATCATTCGAAAGGAATCTCGAATCTATATCATTCGAAAGGAAAAAGGTGTTTATATAGCATTTCTGAAGAAAATCGTTAGAGCCGTTTTTGAGATACGGACTTACGGTCCTCTTTCCTTTTCCCGATGTCTCGCTTCCGTTTTTCCAATTTTCACCAAAATTCGGAAAATTCATCTGTTCACCAGACTTGCATCAATTCTGAAGTTTCATAGTTCTATCTTTAATAGTCTCGAAGATATGATAGCCAGAAGATTTTCAACATACATACATACACAAACACACTGACCAACTGCCAAAAACTACTTTTTTGGCAAGTCAGGTGAAAACTCAATATCGAATTTTTGGACCGAATACAATACTTCAGTTACCTACGGTGGTGGGGTAGTAGAAGTAAAAATGAGTTTTTACCTTTTCTAAATTTATTGAATGAAATAAAACTTAAAACCTGAAGAAATAAAAGAATTAAAACGTTTATACCATTATGTATTTAAATAGACTAATGAAACCACGAGTTTTACTAAATTTTTCATTAGTCAGTAAAGAAATCATACAATTTTCATCACTCAAAGTGGCTACATAACTAGAAGAACACTTTTTTTACTTTCCGAACATACATATGTAAGGAAAGTATTGTAATCATGTCAAAAATCCGGCTTCTAGATTTTGGTGTTTATATTCGTTTTGAGGCCACATGAGTTCATTTTTGCTATTTTTACGATGATGTATGTATGTCTCTGTGTGAACACGATAATGCCTAAACGCTTTGTTCGAATGCGCTGGACGTTAGTACGTATGTTGTAGGTCACCGTAGTAGCCTGAACTCTAGGACTTATAGTCTTATTACAGTGATACAAAGAATAATTCTTTATCATTATAGCCTATGGGCCAAAAATTTTTAAAGTGCAATAGCGTCTAAATGCCTTAGTCGTCCGAGTTGAAAATTTGTACACATGTTATAAGTCATCATCGCACAAACTGTGTATATTTCGGTGAATCTAGTACTAATAGTTTTTTTACAGGGAAACAAAGAAAATTTATTTATCATTATGGTCTACGAGCCCAAACTTTTAAAAATTCGATAGCGTCTAAACGCTTTATTCGATTGAGCTTAAAATTTATGTACATATTATAAATCATAGTCACATGAACTGTATGAATTTTAGTGTATTTAGCACTTATAGTTTTTTTTTTTTTACTGGGACACAAAGTAATATTATAAAAAGCACCACAGAACTAGCGTTTAAAAGTAATAAGTGCCTATCTCGTTCGCCTAACGAGGAATCGTATCTTTTTTCGACTCGAAGCATTTGTTGCGAGTTCTTGCATTTTATTGCGTTTATTCAAAGTTTGTAGTTATTACAAAGAAATATTCTTTATTATTATGATCTATGGGCCCAATTTTTTAAAAAGTGCAATAGCGTCTAAACGCCTTATTCGATTGAGAGGAAAATTTATACACATGTTCTAGGTCACCGTCTCACGAATTGTATAGATTTTGGTGAATCTAGCCCTTATAGCTTTTTACAAAGACACAACAAAAATTCTTTATGATTACTAACTATTGGCTCAAATTATTTGAGGTGCAATAGCGTAAAATTAAACAATGAAGAAAAATATTCAAATACCTTATTATAATTTTCACATTTAATTATTTAACAACTTTTCTTACTTTATTTATACAATCGTTAATTACATAATGTTCGAAAAGTCGAGTGAAATCACTCCAGATTTTTTCTCTTTATTATTACTATTATTATTTTAAGGTAAGCGTCAAATACTTTCCAAAACAAAACAAAAACTTCTCAAAACTATGAGGGAATCCCATTTGAACAAATCAAGCAAGTAGTGATAAACCTGGTCCTTGGCAATTATGTTTTCACATGTAAATAATCATTATTCCATCACTCGATTCAACTAGATTTTGAATTTTGTGCCTCTGTGTTAACAATTGTTTGGTTTATATTTTTTGCTGAATCACGATTCTGTATTTCCTTCAGTATGATTATATACATGTTAACAATATATTGATGCTTCTAAAGAATTTATAACTTTAGTACTGATACATTGTTATTTAAAACAGTATAATGAAGTGACTATTATCTCTGTCATCGACAACTTTAGTGGATTTTTACATCCTTAGAAAAAAAAATATGCTGTTCTTTGTTTAACGCAATAAGTGTTTTAAACTTTTCAAAAAAGCTAAACAAAAGAGAGTGTCTTTGAGAATGCATTTTTAATCCCTAAAATAAAAGCATTTTAAAAATTCTAATAAATAAATTGTTCGTAACATTTTACCAATAACTCGAAGTTTGTTTTTTAATTGAATATTAACTTCAGTCTCATACCTGTACTTATTAGCTTAAATTGTTGTTAAGTCTGATTTATTTTTTTAAAAAAACGAAAAAAAAAAAAAAAAAAAAATCTTCTGCATTTTCAGTTAGTGGTATTATATCAGTAGTCGCAAACTTTTTTGACTTCACGGACCACTAAATTTACAATTTAAATTCCTGTGGACCACTAACACACTAGTTGTTTATAAATTAGCAGAAATTATCTGTTTCAGACGTTTTGTCATATATCTCAAAAAGTATTTGACAATTCCCCTGGTAACTTTTGGAGAGTAAAGAAAATACTATACCTCTTATATTTGACTGAAGGTTTCCCGCCAAAAGCAAAAGGTGAACCATTAAAAAAATTAAAGAAAAAAGAATGTTTGGCAACATCCGACTGTAAAGCTTGAAGTGCGTTCTGACTGTAGCATGTGAATCATGAGATTTCTTTCTAAATTATTTCTATCCGTTTGTGTAAGACTAGCGTTTATATTCATGAAGGCATAATAGTTTCATTAAAAAATTGAACTTTTTTGTTACTATATCTTCAGAGGTATTAAGCCCAATGCAAAATCAATTTTAGAAAATTTGACAGATACTGCATTTGACACAACATACTATAATCAGAAAGAAATATATATATATATATATATATATATATATATATATCCTCTTCAGACCCGAAGCTATAATAGTAATATAAATAACATTTCAAGATATTTAGACACATATGTTCGCATTATACATTACAAAAATGTGCATTTTTCTTAAATTTATAATTCTGGGTGCTAGAAATATACGATGCAAGTATAAGGACTTTAAACAACTAAACTCTAAATTACTAAGTTAGTAAAATCTGCCTAACTGTACCACATTTTAAAAATTGATGCCGTCAAATAAACCAATCTATGTCAGTTTTTCATTGTATTTTGGTAAAGTGTCTATAAGTAATTTAAGCAATCATGAAAATTGCGTACTTTTCTTCGAATTGGGGTCGACTACTGTTTTGAAGTCGTTTTACGAAAGTCGACAAAATAACATTATATTTCAGAAATAAATTTAGTTTCATGCTGCCATATATCCAGTATCCTTTTAAAGACAGTTTATTCAGCTTTTTATTTGTTTAGTCAAAATATAAAAATATTAACTGGTATAGATTTTATAAAGGAAAGAATAGAGATCCACATATGTGGACCTCTGGAGCGAAGAGGAATATCTATATATTATACATATATATATATATATTAATTGCCTAAATCTATTGAAATCAAGAGCATTTTCGCTAAATGATTTTAGTTGATTAAATGATTTAAGTTTTCATTTTCGTAATTCATTTTGCTTAATTTCATTTGCATAATCCAAATATAATGGTCTACGTCTCAAGTAAATAACGTTCAAATTCAAAAAAAAGCTCATCCGTAGAATGAACTGAATTTCAGTTATTTTCAAGTGAGCAAAACTGCAAAAAGTGTTACCCAACTTTTTATTTTGACTCAATCAATAGTAAAATATTTTTCGCTGATTGTAAATAAATATTGGTAAAACACCCTATCATTTTCTTTTTTCTCTTTGAGAAGAAATGAAATTTATTTTCATTCTATCAAAGATAACTTTTTTAATTTTTACGATATTTTCTTGGGGTCTCCATGTAAGTAACTCAATACATTTAGGTAATGAATTATGCAAAGGAAATTACGTAAAGGTGCCTTCCTACCGTCGGAGGTGATTTTTTTTAAATAATTGAAAAATTGCCTAATTATGTGCATTATATTATAGAATATAGTAAAAAAACAGTGCATAACCTGAAAAAAATATGCAAATTCTTAAAATATTTTGATATTTAGGCTCAAAATATGCATAAAATTTTCGAAAAAAAGCACTTTAACAAAACATCATAAGTCAAATTTAAATAACGATATTTTTATTCTGTAAATTTTATTTAGATTATTGAAAGGTCCTTAAGGAAGCGAACTACTATGAACTACGACTATCTACTCAAAACTATTACCATGTTATTTAATATTTTAGAGAAGATAACATTTTTACATGCTGAAAAAATCATGAATATACATGGCAGTTCATAACTTCTATCGACAAAAAAAAAAAAAAAAAACAAGAAAATATTTAGCTAGACTCATTGTCTTAGTTCAATCCCTGAAACAACTCCTCTAGAGAATTTTGTCAAAGATTCATAATGTTTCAATTATAACTTTTGGAGTTATAATATTTTGGTATAAAGCAAAATGCTAAAAATCTCATTTTGAGAAAAAGCAGAAAACAAATTTAAAAACAAGATTTTACCTGTTAAACAAAAAATAATTTTAATAAGTTCCTGGTTTATTTCAAAGCTTTTTATTTTCTTTTTTAAATTCATTTTATATTCAGTAACAAATTTTGATGCTTATATTGAGTAAAACATTTATGTAAACAAACATTTACGGGTCACTTCCGGTTTCAAAAACTGGCGAGTGACTAATATTAAAATGCCTCTAACTCAAGTTCTAAGCAAGACAAAAACAAAATTCAAACTGATTTAGAAAGCTAAAATGTCAGGCTTTAATAATAACCCGAAAATAGAAAATCGGAGTTTTGACCGAAAATTGCGTTTTAATGGTAGGCAGGAACCTTAATGCTTGCTTATGCGTGATTAAAAATTATTTAGTAAAAATGTTCATATTTCATTAGGTACTTAATATTTTTATTCTCTGATTATAGTATAGGTTGTGTCTAATGTAGTACATGTCAAGTTTTCTAAAAAAATGACTTTGCGTTGGGTTCAATACCCTGCATGTTATAATAAAAAAGAAGTTTTTTTTTAACTTTTACATCTCTATTAATATATGCACTAATTTCGTACAAATTAACACAGAATACCTAAAGAAGCCTCATTATGGCATACTTGAGCCAGAGTGAATTTCAGGCATTACTTTTTACAGCCTGATTCCAAATATTGTGTATTGCTTTTAATTTTTTTATGATTCCCCGTGTTTTTTTTTTTTTTTTTTTTTTTTTTTGTTATTATTATTATTATTAAGGAAATTTTTTCTCTGAAACATGTGAGGTGTAACATGTTTTCTTTTTCTTTATACCTCTAAAAGTTTAAGGTTGTTATCAAGTATTCTTGGATATATTCAACAAACGTCCGAAATCGAAAATTTCGGATATTCATAGAAAAGTAGTAGTGCATTATTTTTAAGAAACATGAATATGCTCTACCCATTAATGGGCATACTCTGTGCACAAATATGCCCACTTTATGTACATGAAATACACCTATTTAATATGAAACATTACAAATCCTTACTTTGTTATAAGAAAATTTTAAATTCTTACTCATTTAATCGTAAGATCGATCCGCATAGCTGCCAACTTTTACGTTTTTTTGGCTGTGAGAAAATAGAAAATTTTTATACATTTCTCTAACAGATTTCAGAGATGAAGTTAGATAAAAATTTCAATTAAAATTTTCCGTTAGCAAAAAATCGTAAGTGTTGGTAACTATGCACGCGTAAAAGATGTTTGATTTAAGCAGTGGTGGTTCTACTTTAAGGTCCACGGGGCACGGCTCCACCTAAATTTTTTCTCGATTAAAATAGTAATAATAATAATAATAATTCTTTTGTTTTGTATAACTGTTCAAAAACATATATACAAAATAACAACGGCTATCTAACTTTTTCTTAATCTTCTTTCATTATCATTTATTTGTGAATATATTTTTTTCTGCTGTCACAAATCACTAATGATCTACTTCCCCTCTTTATCAAAGAGAATGGGCCGTTTACAGTCGGCCCGAAATTGGCGTGTTTATTTGTACAGTTTATTCTACTAGAATAACGGGTTGACAGATTTGGCGACGAACTGCTTTATCAGGTTAGCACGCTGAAATTTTGTCGTTGATGGGCCCACAATGAATGGGCCCTATGGAACAAAACTATAGGGAAAAAACTGTCTCTTTTAAAAATATGTTAACCATAGAATTCGCTGATAAAATTTGGCGACTTCTGCATTACTTTTTTTTTTCCCCCTCATTGATTTTTCGTGCATTTTTTAGAGTTATATATGACGGTTTAAAATTTTAGTGTTTAAAAAGGAAATCTGGTAATAGTCAAAAATATTATGTAGATTAGTCTTTGAGATAAAAGCTCATATAAGAATTTAAGACCTCTTTAGCTAAAGTGTTTTGAATTTAAATGGGGGGAGGGGGAAATCAAAAGAAAAATAAAATAAGATTTTATTTTATTTTTATTTTTTCAAAAATAGTGTACTAAAACTTTTATGCAAATAAATTGCAAAATTTTTAGATAAATAATTAATGGATTTACATGGATAAATGGATTAAATATCTGCATAAAATTGTGATTTATTACTATCATTAAATGATTTTTCTTTTAAATACGATTTAATAAAAACATCCGCAATGTTCTCCCTCCCCCCCCTTTTTTTTTTCTTTTTTTAAGATGATAGGCCGTCCTATTTCTTTATTTATTGAAAATTAATTTAAATTATCTAAAATTAAGCTTCTAAAGTGAGAAGCATGGTTTTTTTTTTTTTTTTTAATATGTATCCACATTACATTAACCATGACTTTCTAAATTCCATTATAACATCTTACAGATTTGTTAAGGTTTATTTTATTTATTTTTTAAGATAAGAAACATGAATGTAACACTTGAAATTCTATAATTAAAAGACTTAGAGATATAATTAGCATAAACTAAATAGTATTACACGCTGAGACATTTGAATTTAAATTTTAATGGTGTGTAGTGTTAGGGTTAAAGCCAGTTGACTAAAAGAGGGTCCTAGACCGGAGTGGTGTACTCTCTGTAGAGAGCCTTTCTAAGTGTTACATAGCCCTTATTTATGTGAGTTTTGGAGAAAACCATGGAAAACTCCAAATGCATATGTCGACGAAAGCGACTTGTTATCGAACTTGGCAATTTCCATCTACCAGCTTCCAGATATTTAAATTTTGATGTTCCATTGATCAGAACATTGTAGAATTTTGCAATTGTAGTTATAAAACTTTAATTTTTGAGATAATTTTATGCAATTTTTTTCATAGTGTTGAATTTAAGATTCGCCATCATAAAAAAAAAAAAAAAAAAAAAACTAAATCTCGTTTTACATTCCGCTTTAATAATGTTTGTTTTCATGTTTGAATAATGAATAGTATTAATGTTAAATTACGCATCATACGATGGATCGGGCCCCACCTATGAAAATTTGCACGAGCCGCCACTGGATTTAAGTAAAACAATTATAGGGGAAGAGCGTGGACATCTTTTTATTGCTTCCATGTTATAAGCGCTTAAACTAACAGCGAAAAAATTGTTATTTCAATATGTAAAACTGTATTTACTAAATTTAATAATATGCATATTATATTGTTATATTTTTTAAAATCCAATGGAAAATTATATTTTTGACGTACATTTTAAACTTTTTGACGAGTTCGAACATTTCCATGACTAAGTATCGAATGCAGATATGTAATTCAAAGCGATAAATATGCCTGTTAATTATGATTCAAACTTTTGTGATAGAAGATTATTTCGTTTATCCTCTCTCTCATCCAAAAAATTCTATAGTCTAATGTTGTGAGAAAGAGAGCTTCAGAAAATACTGAGGTTAAAATTAACATCAGTATAATTTCTAAAATAAATAAATAAAATGCAAATAATGTCACGATTTTTCTGTGGATCAGTAAACAAAGATGGAATTACATATATATACATATAGAAATATAGATATATACATATACATATACATATACAATTTCATTATATATATATATAGTATACTAGCAGGCTTTGCCCGCTTCGCTGGACGTTAAACTTAAATGATTTGTCAAAATGCTATATCTTTATTAATAACCTAAGTTCTCGCTGTGATTGGTAGAGGTTTTTCTCGCTCCCAATGTTAGGAGTCTGGGTCCCCACTGTCTTCGGCACAACTTACCCACTTCTTACTTCTCCACCCTCAGCGGGTGAGTTCGAAGTTTTGCAAAAACCCACTAATGTACATAATGCGTACACTTAATCAATATCCACACACCAAAATTCGCCATTCTAAGATAATTCAAAGCGAATTCAAACGGAAAAACATGTTACACATGTTTACACATGTTTATTGCCCTCCGACTCCGAGAAGGGGGGGGGGGGATTTTGAATTTCGTGAAATGCAGTTACAATAAGTGCCGGATGCATACAAACAATTTACGCACCAAATTTCGTGACCACAGAAGTCTTTAATAGACAGTAGTATAAATAAATAAATACAGAAAGCACAGCTTAAGTATCGGAACCCTTTGGTGACTTTAAATATTTTAGGCCATTTTTGTGATGAACTGAATTGGCTATCTCAATTGTGCAATTAAAGATCTTGGCGAGAAACGTCCGAGCTACTTCGGTGCCGAATTTCAAATTTTGCCAAAGGGATCCAATACTAAAGCTGTTCAATATCGAATCTCAGTTGAAAACGGAAAAAGGGTAAAATGAATTAGAAATATCAGACGTATATTTATAAATTTGATACCGAATGAAAGGGGCGATTTTGCTGAATCCAGGGGTTCAAACAGTTTTTCGATGCGACAATTAGATTTTTAAAAAATAACTAAAGTATGAAATTTAAGTGGCAACGGAAAAACGGATAAAGGGCAAAATAAATTAGAAATATCAGACCTATCATTACAAATTCAGTACCAAATGAAAGAGGTGATTTTTCTGAATCCTGGGGTGTAAACAGTTTTTCGATACGACAATTAGACTTTATAAAATTAACTAAAGTATGAAACTTAGATGGCAACACTTCATTTCAATCTTTTCATAATTTGTAGTGAAAATCACGCGAATACAAAAGTCTTTAACTTAAAAATTTATTTTTATATTTTATTTTTTCATTCAAAACATTTTAGTGAAAAAATATTTATGGCACATGCGCAGGCGTTTTTTACACACAATTTAAACACTAATCATAATTTTGAAAATTTCTATAGATATAATTTCAAGTTGGGTGAAGACCTAAGTTTCTGCCAAGCGCCGTTGAATTCCGTCCAGCCGTTCTCGAGTGATGCCCGGACAAACGTGTTTTAGTCTTTTACTCCCTAGGGGGGGGGGGGAACGGGAGGAAATTTCTGAAAAGTTGATAGATATAATTTTAAGTTGGGTGAAGACCTAAGTTTCTGCCAAGCGCCGTTGAATTCCGTCCAGCCGTTCTCGAGTGATGCCCGGACAAACGTGTTTTAGTCTTTTACTCCCTAGGGGGGGGGGGAACGGGAGGAAATTTCTGAAAAGTTGATAGATATAATTTTAAGTTGGGTGAAGACCTAAATTCCTGCCAAGCGTCGTTGAATTCCGTCCAGCCGTTCTCAAGTGATGCCCGGACAAAAAGAGCGACATTCGGACACGATGACACACACACAGACACACACACACACACACACAGGCAAAATTTTCTGAAGTCATTTTCGGCTTTCATGGGGTGTAAAACGTGAAGATATCGCAAAATTTTTCGATTCCGAAAAATTTACAGACAAAACTCTGATTTTATTAATATAGATATACAGTGGATACAATATTTGTATGTTTTGGTGCGGGAATTACGTAATTATTTAAGCAGATATATATATATATATAGGGTAGGTGCTCCAGTGATTGGCATGCTCCAGTAATTGACATCTATCCCGAAATAATTAATAAATTATTTCTTTCAGCATAGCTTTTGAAAATTGAAGGACGGATAATGGACAGATGGTAGTGAGCAGTGGCGCACCAAGAATTTCTGTCTGGAGGGGCTGAAGAATAATTGGGTCCTATAGTATAGTAATAGGTTTATGGCCATGTATGCAGCAGCGGCGGCTCATGAACCGAAAATAGGTGAAGAGCTGAGAAATAACATTTAAATAGTTTTAATGTATAATTTTTATTAAACATAACTTTAACTAAAAATTTACTAAAAATACTAATTTTATTTAAATGTAAATTTATACTGTATAAATAAATGAATACAGTGTAAATCATTAGGTGAAATGCCACTTCACCTATTTTCGGTTCACGAGCCGGCGCTGGTACGCAGACATACATATATAGTAAAGAATTTGTTTTAAACGTTTCGTTTAAAATAAATAATCGAATGAATGAAACTGAATTTAAGTGGAATAGCGCAATGAAGGAATTTATCTCGGTATATAACATGCTATGTCACAGTAGTTCGGTCAGTTGGGGTTACAACTGAGCTTGCAAACATAAAGTTGTAGGTTTATCTACAATCAAAAACTGCCGTGTACAACAGGACAAGCTGGTGAACATAAAATTCGCCCAAAATAAAATGCCCCCCCATTTCCATTGAATATAAAATTTGATCAAATTTAATATGCTTTATACAGATATGCAGTAGCACTTAAACAATTAAGAAATCATAATAATTATAGCCAAATAGAAGCTACAGTTGTTATATGCATGAATTATAACAGAATTTCAGTGTAAATTTTTACATGGCTATTTTTATTTAATTATCTGGAGGTGGTGATGCTCCTTTTAGGTTCGGTTAACAGAAATAAGTCGGAGGTGTAGTCTTCCTCTTCGTGAGGGTTAATCAGCACAGCAAGCAGGGGGGCAGAACCTCTTAATATCCTAAAACATTAATTCTAAAGTAGGGTAGGTGCTTCAGTGATTGGCATGTTCCAGTAATTGACATCTAACCCGAAACAATTAATAAATAAAAAATAATAATAAAATCATATATTTTACATATAAGAATTTTAACATTTTATGTCAAACACTGGAGCATAGGGTGCTAATAACTGGTAAAATGAATGACTAGTAGTGTCGAACACTGGAACATAGGGAATTACTGATAAAATGAAGAAACCAATTACTGATAAAATGAAGAACTGGCAGTGTCAATTACTGGAACATTGAGTAGGTATCAAATAAAAATTCATAAAAAAAATAATTGTTATCAAATGTATATATTTTAACATATATGTGGTTCTGAATGTCTTTCATACCATATGTACTAACTTAAGATTTCTAAAAATATTTTCTGATGACTAGAACATTGCAAACATCAGAGATTGCTCATAAAGTATCAATCACTGGTGCACTTACCCTATATTATATATATATATATATTTTTTTTTTTTCAAAAACTTATTATTATTATTATTATTATTATTATTATTGACAGGTTTTTTGCTTATAACAAGAACGATTTTCTATAAAATGTTATAAACATTGCTGAAAAATTGACAAGACGTTAGAGAAACATTATTCTGAAACATAAAACTCACATGTGTAATATTCGTTGAAATATGAGCATTTTTAGTAAATATTATTTTACTGCGCATGCACGATACACAGAAAATATTTTATTGCATAGGTTGAAAGCTAGATCTATTGAACAACTTTTGTGAAATGCTGATTTGCATAGAGTAAAAATTAAGCAAATTGTCGGTAAAAGAGTGAGCAAGATTTTAGATATTTTACAGAGTTGAAATCATAAAGGATTTTTTCACTTGTTGGGTATTTAATTTGAAGATCCAATTATTTCAACCACATTGCAAGAATTCTTTTTTGTGAAAAAACCCTTATATAGGTTTGTAACTTTAACATATCTTTATTTATTTACGAAGATGTGTGAGTGCGTAGGGGGTTTTCCACAAAAAAGAACATTTGCAACGTGACTGAAATAATTGGACCTTCAAATTAAATACGCGGCATGTGTAAAATTCCTTATGAAATTTCTACTCTGGAAAACATCTAAAATCTAGATCGTTCTTTTACCGACAAGTTGCTTAATTTTTACTCTATTCAAATGAACTTTTGAAAAAAGTTACTCAATATAGTTAGCCTTTAACCTTTGCAATAAAAAAATGTTTATATTTCGCGCATGCGCAGTAGAATATTACTAACTAAAAATGCTCATCTCTCAATGACTATTGCATGTGTGAATTTTATGGTTCAGAATAAGGTTTCTCTAATGTTGCGTCAATTTTTCAGCAAGTTTTGTAAAAATTTTTAAAAAACCGTTCCAGTTATAAGCAAGGAACTTGTCAAAAAAAATTTAATAAAATTTGAAAAAAAAAAAAAAATTATATCTACGTATAAAATTACACAATTCCCGCACCGAAACATACAAATATTGTACATAGTATGTGCAACAATGTAGCATTAAAGTTACAAGTCATTTGCAGGTTTTTGTAGTACAGAGGGTAATTCAAAGCGTTTTTGCTCTTCTTCAATTTGTGATTGGTCCCCTAATTGCACTCTGGACTAAGTCGATAGAGAAAAATATGAGCTTTTAAATGTTTTTTGCATGTGTAAAATTTCAGACTATTTTGTCTAGTATTTTTTAGATCCATTCTCCAGTATTTTTCTAGTATTTCTAGTATTTCCTTCATGTTGATGTCTTTGGTCACACCTGTACTTCTGAAGAAACCGGTATACATTACATTTTAATTTACTCGTTCTCGTTTCATCATTGTTTGCGGTCATCTTCAAAGACCCATACTTTACTTTATTGGCATGTTAAAACGCCAAAATATGGTATATAGATTTCATCACTAGTTCTGATTTTAGAAACAAGACGGTATCCATCATCAAGTGATTTTAGAATTTCTTCACAGATTGTGACACGCTCCACTTTTTGGTGTTTTATTAAATTATGTGGCCCTGTTGACAATGTAATTTTTTCACATGCAGTACTTCAAGAATAATTTTATGTATTGTGAATCGAATGTTAAGTTCCTTCTGTATCATCTTCCACGAGCAGCAATTACCATCAACTAATATTTTTCGTAGGGACGACACACATTTTCTAGGACTATATCTAACGAAGGACTTCCTGTGTGTTTTTTACCCAGAAGAAAACATCGATCTCTAAGAAATTCTGTAAACCATCTGAATACAACAGCACGATATGGAGCTTCCTTTCTATATGCTAATTATAGACATTAAAAGCATTCTCCTTGATTAAGCCTACTTTATAAACATAGACAATCATTGCGCAACATTGCTCTCACATTAACTCCATTTTCCCTTCTTTCAAAATTTATTCTACGACAGCTAATTTGCAATTGCTGCCACAAATTATATAAAACAGCATGTTATAAAATAGCTCAAATTTACATATTTAACATGTATAACATTTTTAGTGCCTATCGTCTGACACTGTGTCAAAATTTTCAGAGTTACCTTTCTATGACGAACTTACATGTCTGTGTTGCAGAGGAAGATCGGAGTAGAGGGAAGCTATGCATTAATGTTCACATAACAAAACTAGTATGTTGTGGCCACCACATGACTTTTTTCTATATTTTCCTATACAAATTCACTCAGTAAAAATAATTTATTAAAATTATTATTTAAAAATAATTACCTTCCATGATAATGCAGACGATTTCCATATTAGAGAAGTAGTATAATACTAAATATAAAAAAAAGTCCATTTTATTCTAAATATTATTAAAAAAAAAAAAAAAAAAAAAAAAAAAAAAGGGGGGGGGGTTGTTTTGTTAAAAGTAAAAAAAAAAATCGATAACTTTGTTTTAAATTATCACAGATAATCATAGTTCAACCAATCATTTTAAAGGTATTGACGAGACATCTTGAAAATTTACCTCCCCAGGGACGAAGCGATGCCCCCACATGCACAACATTTTTTTCTAGTTAAGTACTACTATTTTCAATAATTCAGATTAATTTTACAATCACAAGTTAAAAATAACTCTGATTATGTGCTTTTATACGAAATTTTGTCCTATACTGCCATGTTAAAAGTTTAGAAAAAAAATGCGATTACAGCGCCACCTGTTGAGCGAATAATCCCCAAATCTAATCAGCACCAGTTTATGTCAGGGTCCAACTAAATACCAAGTTTGGTTAAATTTCGTTCATTGGTTCGTGAGATACAGCGTCCACAAAATTCGTGATACACACGCACAGACAGGCATTTTCTAAAAACTATTAAATCAAATTCAGGACATCCCAAAACGTGTAAATCCATTGAAAACCGGAGTTCGAAAATTTTCACGAATCAAATACTTTCTCTATATTACATATAGAAGAAAGTAAAAATATGCATAATTCTTTTTTACGTTTTTCAGGTAACATACACAGATTGCGCTCAAACAACGTGGAAAATTCCCGGACAAGCACACTTAACTGTATTGAAGCAGAACTGCATGTTAGCCGTTATTTATTTACTTATCTTTCAGTTTTTGCTATTTTCGTACGTTTTGAGGGTCTCTGAATCCAAAAATCAAGTTTTTAGAGGTTGATCTCTCTGTCTCTGTGTGTGTCTCTATGAATGTGTTATTAGCATAATTCAAGAACAAATGCTAGCAGGAAGTTCAAGCTTCATATACTTAATCTGCATCATATTAGAATGCTACTTGAAATTTTTATTGAAATCGAATAAATGCTTCGAGTACAGAGACCACCAACAGTATTCAAATGCATTATGGCAGAAAGTTTGGTAGGTATAATTTAACATCTTAAGACTGCACTAAACAAAACAAAATTATTATATAATTGTTACGTGCATAAAAGCATATTTCGTATAGGATATTGTTTGAAAATCATTTACCATACGTTTTGAGTGCCATACAAAAGAACTCGTATATATTGGGACTACTCTTGAAAATTTCTGGAAATCCATTTCAAGTTGTGTTGTGTGATTTTCATATCGTTTTAAATTTAAGTAGACTGTTACGCGAATGCATTGAAGGTGCTTTACTAGATTTTACCCAGTTCCGGAAAAATACTTAAGAATGATTAAACAGGTCTGTGAAATCGTACTTTTAATTTTTTTCTTTTCTCTCTTTTCGTAGCTTTAGGTATTTCTAATGTTTTTGATACAGGGGGATTCAGAAATGCTTGGCTGGTGCACGTAAAATCTGTCGTGGCCGCAATGTCCTCCATGTTCCCATCAAAAATTATACCTCTGGGGGTCACCGAAGCGGGAGAGCCATCCCTTCCGTGGAGGATCAAAATTGCGATGGCATGTCTCCGGACCACCTCTAGGGGTGAGTCCTAGACCGTCGCCAATTGCCCTTCTGCGCAGCACTAGTGTGACGTAAAACCCAACCAACCAACCAGAAATGCTTGACTTTTCTTTCTATCACGTAATTTTTTTTCCCACAAGGTAAGGATGAAGATCAAAAGAATTGACACAGAGGCTATAACAGAAAAGGAACTTTTTATGTATAAAATACATTAAAATAGGCTATTATCTACACGTTATGTTTTAAATGTCTCTATTTCTTTACATCGAAGCTCTGTTTAGAGCTTTTTCGTTGTGTGTGGTTTGAGAGCACGTTGCATGCAGCATCCAAGAATAATCTGCTAAAATGCTAACATTCCATCGGCCCTGATACCTTCTTTCCATTTGTTTGATTTCTTGATGAAACCGCTTTCCTTGTTTTCGCTCACATCGCCTAGATTTAACTGGAAATAACTAAGATGGCAGTTAATAAAGTGACGTTTTAAGCTCATTTCTGTCTAAAAATCCCATTTGCTGTCAAAACTGTACGTTATGGAAATTTTTTGAATGCTTTTTCCTTGATCAGCATCCAAAATTGCGTCAGAAAAAACACCACCTTGAAGAAAAATATTTGATCGCACACTTGTCTTATTCCTTTCTCGTAGCCATACGGTGAATAAAATATTAATTTGTGTAGCAATTTCCAACGATAATATGTTTGTAAAATAACACGTTTTGAGGGACCCTAAATACATAATAAAATTTTTAGGGATTGATTTGTGTGTACGTCTGCTGTCAGCTTAACTTAAAAACAAATAATTGCAGGAAATTCAAATTTGATATTTTGAGGATTATATGAGGTTGCCACTTAAAAAGTTTGACCGAAAGAGATAAGTTTCAAGTTGTGGTGCGGGTAAAAGTTGTTTAAATAATTTGAAATAACTTTTTTTTTAACTTTAATAACCTTAATTTAAAGCTATTTATTTATTTATTTATGAAAGTAAATACTATGTTCAAGCAGTGGATGAGGAGGTGGCAACACCTCTCACTCAAAAATATATGTCAAATAAACTTTTTCTAAAACTATTTTTAACTGTTTTTAAAGTATGCTCGTATGCGGTACTTGTTGTCTTACCCTTTAATCTGTAATCTGTCTTTAATAGTTTCTAAATGCAGGTAAGAAAAAGTCGTTTGAGTGCCACACCAGATTGTTTTATATGTAGTAAGAAAAAATAATAAATTTACGATAAACTTTCCTAAGCGTAATTTGCACTTAAATCCTTAACATCACACTTATTCACAATACATCATGAAGATGCTCCTTGGATGTCCTTTCATCCATAGGATATCCTCAGGACGTCATGTGGAGGAGATGTGCTGTTAGGGAAGGAGAACTAAACTTTCTACTTATTCATTTTATTTAAATGAATTTCTATTGGTAAATGAATGTTTTTTTTTTTTTTTTTTTTTTTTTGAATGAGAAAAAATTAAAATTATATGTAATAACAATATTTCTTAGGAGCATCAGGTTTCCTCTTCAAGCACACTTTAAAAAATATAAAAAAAAACTTTCTAAGCACAGTAAATCATAAATCTTTGTCTTGTTCCCCTCAGAACAAAATGCCTATTGATATAAAGGAATACTTAATTATAGTTGCAACATGAAATTAAGGATGCGTATTGGATAATAATTTTTAGAAAAATAAAGAGTTTAAGGCAATAATAAAATAATGTTGAATTTCGTTTTAACCCTTCATTGCATGATTATTTTTTAAAATCAATTTAAAAATGTTTTGCTCTTACCTCTATTAAATAAATCATGGGAAAAATATTTTAATAAATCATACTTTATTTTAACTATGGTTTATTAGAGCTTCAATGTTATTCTAATAATACTTTAGAAGACAAAATTGAGTATGATGTGGAAAGGTAGCACTCGGCATTTAAGGGTTAATTTTACGCAAAAGAATGTCATTACTGTGATTAAAGTACGTCTCGTAATAACTGTAAGTTTTAAGGTTTTAAAAATCGTGTTTTCTTCTATTTATTTTACAAATATGGAGAGGGATCATTGTATTGAAACATGTAAATAGGCGAATTCCAATGCCGGGTGGTCTTATTATCTCCGAAGAACAAACTTTATTCGGAGTCATTCATAGTTACAAAAACAAAAAAACTAAATGCAATTATATGTTAAATTAATAATTAAAGTTATTTCTATATATAAAAAAATGCTGATGTAAAAAGAAAATAATGCAAAGAACTTTTAAGAAGAAATTAAAATAATAATAATAATAATAATGGCAATAAAGTAATTGCAAAAAATAAATTTGTTGTACAATGCGGCATAATCTATATATATAATAAAATAAGATGTTAGTGTGTGTGTGTGTGTGTGTGTCCGGAGCATTTTAGGAAAACGGCTGATCGCAGAGCTACACAAATTTGCATGGAAGATCGTAATGACCTCTCCTGATGCACCTTGAAGCCCGATTTTCGAATTTTTGATTAGTTTTCTTTTAATTAGAAGGTTTTATTATTATAATTATTATTATTGAAATTGGATTTTGCCATAATATTTCCGTGTCACGCTAAAAAACAAGGCGTGAAAGTAAATGTGACATAGTCTTTTTGTTGGTTAATGGCTCAGTCGGATAAAGCGTTGTTAATGCAACGGTCTTGAGTTCGATACTCGGTGACGGATGTGTTACTTCTTCTGCAGATAATTAAAAAAAAAAAAAAAAAGAGAAAAAAAAAAAACATTTCATTGTCTACACAGTATCCTAAGAAATTCTGATTGGATTTTTTAAAAGCTTTCTTTTAGTTACTAAAACGCACCAAATAAAAATTTATGAGGGAAAAAAAAAAAAAAAAAAACACTGGAGCCCTAAAAATTATAAAATAATTATAAGATAAAAAACTTTTTATAAACCATGTTTTTAAATTTCCTGTTGAATCATAGCTATTAGAACTAACTACATTAGCACTTTATCAATGCGTATTGTTACGAAATTGTAAATAATTGTATTTATTTTTGTAGAAATTTTTTCAAAGAGTAAGTTGATAAAATGTCAATTTTCTGCATTCCAGCTCTTTTTCGCGTTAAAATAGCTTAATTTTCTCTTTAAAACGCATTAAAAAGCTCCAATAGGCTGGTAATGGATTTGGCGCCAAATTTGGCGAGTTTTTACCCTTGGCGACTTTTGGCGAGATAATCTTTATTATCGATATTCCAAAGATGGACGTTCTAATGTGATTGGTTAAAGAGTTACGGGAAATTTGAATTTAAAAAAAAAAAAGATGGTTTTAAAAATAAAATATTAATCCTTTCAGAACAGCATATATTTGCATCATGAGCTACATTAGCACTTTATCAATGTGAAGAAAATATTTAAAGTGATAATGACGTCAATTTTTGCCAGATGCATAATTTAACTTTTTACAATTTTTTAACGCTCACGTTTAATTAAATGTATTTATTTTTATGTCGAAAGAAAATGAACTCGTAAATTTTTTTTGGCAACAATTAAATTATAGCTAATATTTTAATGACTATTTTTATTGCTATTAGGAGCTTGTTATTTTCATATTTTAATTAATTGAAAGAAAACTATTCGAAAATCTGACTTCGAAGTATTGTGTTGTCACCGGGTTCTGAGCTACTGTGAAAGTTTCAAATGTCTAGCTAGTAGGGAAGTTAGTTAAAAATAGACTGCAAGATTTGTACCGGACAAACAAACACACAAATAAACAAGAATAGAAGTTAATAAAACATGGTAAAATAAATTCTTGAAGAGATATGGTTATTAAAAAAAAAAAAAAAAAAATCAACGTGTCATGAATAAGTAAATTTTAAAGAAAAATATAGATGTTTCACTTTTGCAAGAGATGAAATATTTTAACAAATCAAAGTATTTTAAAAAACATTCGAGAGCAACATTCGGGATTCTTTTTATATTTGTTAGATTTTTTTTTTTTTTTAAGTAATTAAAATAGGAAAATATTTCTTTATAATAGCTTGAAAATTAGCCATTTAAATATTAGTTTTAAATTTAATTGCTGTCAAAAAAGTTTTCCAGTTCAATGTTTTCGACAAAAAATGAAATATATTTTCACGCGAATAATGAAATTTTGCTTCGGAATAATGAAATTAAAATATTTAATAGATGTTGATATACAGTCATCTTTGAAATCGTAGTTCTTGCAAATTATTCTAACAAATCTACCTTTCGCGAATAAATACCCAAATTGAAGTACCCGCTGTTAGGTATTGATATACATTTGCCTCACTAGAGGGCGCCAGAGGTCCCGTTGAGATGAGATTCGAAGAACATTTTTTGTTTACTCTCGCGGGACATTAGTTTTGGTTTTAGTTTGTCTTTAGTGAAGAGAGCAACACAATGAAATAGAATGCTCTCGGGGCCTTTTTGGCCTAATTTTATTATTCATAGAGCTACGGTTAAAGAAATAGAAAAAGTAGCTGATAGATTAGATTAGTTTTATTATAAATCCATTTTTCTCAAAGTATAATTTTAGAAATAGTATTGCTAAAAATAGAATGAAATGAATGTTCGATGTACACGAAAGGAATACCTTTTTGTAAATAGTGTTATTTTCATCATGTAAATATTTTATTTAATAAACTGTATATATTTTCTCATCTTAAAGAAGAAGCTATTATTTCTAGAAAAACAAGTGTCCGTTATTAGTCTTCATTTTTTAATGTCGAAGAATTTTACAGGTAAGAAGAATATTAAAATATCAGTTTGAAGATTATTACTTTGAAATTAAAATGATTAGAAATTATTAAATAATTATTTTGATTAAATGAAATAGCCTGCAATCTTTATATTTCAAAGAGTCTAGAAGACTCGCTTTAAGCCATTCAGAAGAATGGCGTTTTATAACATATTTTATGGCGTTCGCAGACAGGAAGTATTGTTTATATTAAATACAGGAAATATCGTTTATATTAATATTGTTTATATTAACTGAAAAGAAAAGAATTATTTTCATTTGAAACAATAAATGGTTTAAAATTTATTTTATTATTATGTGAAATGTTTTTCAAAAGATATCTAAGATTGAAATTATTTAGAATATAGACTTCTTTTTTCAAAGTAAATAAAATTAAAAGTGACTGATTGATTGAAATAAAACAAGATTTTTTATTCGTTCTATTATTTGTACATTTAAAACGTAAATTTATCAAGGTCAAAATAAGATAGTTGTTTTTTATGATTGAAATAAATAAAACTAGAATATAAAGAAAGCAATTGAGTATTGAGTTGACCTTGAAAAAGAAGCATTAATAAAGAAAAAATAAAAAAGTATTTTTTTCATGGTAAATATTAGATGATGTTAAAAACTGATTGCAGTGAATGCTTATTGTTTTTTTATTTCGCAATCATAATGAGATAAAGTTTTATTTTAGAATTTGTGAATGAAAACAGTGTGCAAATGATGAAAGCTTCGATTTTAAATTTGTTCTTGGATGACATTTTGTGATTCTTTAATTCAGTAAATTTTTACAGTTAATAAATGAAAATAAAAATTATTATTCAGTTGGAAATAAATATTGCTATAAGAGTAAAATAAAAAATAATAAAATGTTATTTTCTTTTGTTTACATTTTATGAAAAGAAAAAATAGTTCTCGAAATAGAACTTTTTCCAAGTTGTTCTTTAAATAAAATCTTCTTGTAAATAGAAAAGTGAAGGTTTTTACATTTAAAATAAAATGCATAAATAAAGAATAATTGGTTGATTAACATAAAACTGTTCTGTTTTTGTTTAAAAATCAGAAATGGAAAAAATAAAAAGGCGAAGAACTCCATTACGATCTTCCTTTACTAAAACTTTAAATATTTTAAAAACTGAACTAGAGAAAGAAGATCTAGAGAAGGGTATACTTTTAGATAATTTAAATAAATTAGAGGGTTTAATGACAGAATTAAAGACATTTGATAATGAAATATTAGACATTATGTCGGAAGATAGTAAATGCGATGAAGCTTTGATTATAAAAGAAGCGGAAGAAAGCGAAGCATACTGCGATGAATTTATCACAGTTAGAAGACTAATTAATGAAAAGTTAAATTCAAATGTAAATTTTAATTACACAGGCCAAAATAAAATAGAAAGCGAAACAAACTTTAAAACAAAGCGATATAAATTACCAAAATTAGCTATCAAGAAATTTGATTCAAAATTGATAAATTATTTGCCCTTTTGGGCCCAATTTAAGAAAATTCATGAAGATGAGGAATTAGACAACACTGACAAATTTCAGTACCTTTTACAGTGCGTAGTACCAGGAACTCGAGCCAGAGAATTACTCGAAAGTTACCCCGTAACATCAGAAAATTATTTAAAGGCAGTAAAGGCTTTTGAAGAACACTATGGGGATAAAGATATCTTAATCGAAGTATATGTTCGAGAATTTTTGAAATTAATTACAGCTAATGTACAGACTAGGGGAAATAGCAAAAATTTGTGTAATTTAGTGACCAAGATAGAAGCACACTTGAGATCGCTGGAAAGCATGGGTGTAAACATTGATCAGAACTCTGCGTGGCTGTACCTAATGATAGAATCCAGTTTACCCGAAGATATTATTAGAACGTTTCAAAGACTTAATGTTGGGGCCAGGGAAGATTCTACTGAGTTAGATGATAAGGAAACCACACAGAAATCGAACTTGTCACTATTGCTGAATTTTTTGAAAAGGGAAGTGGCAGGTGAAGAAAGGTTACAATTAGCCAGGTCGGGTTTTGAAATTAATTCACCCAAGGAAAATGTTAAAAATATATTCCACAAGAGAGATAACAGGGTCCCCACTGCTACAGGCTTATTCGCGGCAAAAGAATTAAGCTGTATATTTTGCGGGAAAACGCATGAGAGTAAAGACTGCATAACAGCCAGATCGCTCTCCCTTGACGAAAAGAAAAATAAAGTAAAAGAAAAAAATTGCTGTTTGAAATGTTTACGTTTTGGACACCGGGCAAAAACGTGCAAGGTTTTTATTAAGTGTCACGTTTGTTCGAAACCACACACGGAGTTATTTTGTCCAGAGATAAGGAAAGGGGGTGAAAATAGTAGAAGCAAACCTCCCGAAGAAATACAGAACACTGTCGCCAAACAATGCTCCCAGGAAATAGCCCTTATGACGTTAGAAATAAATATAAAAGGGGAAAAAGGCCAAAAAAAGGTGCGTTGTCTTATGGACTGTGGTTCCCAGAAAAGTTACATATTAAAGAAAACTGCGAAAGAGCTCAAGCTCAAACCCATTGGAACAGAAGTAATTGCCCATACAGTTTTTGTGGGTACACAGATAGAAGCTAAACAGCATAATAAATTTAGAGTTACAGTGGGTGCATCGAATAATTGGGTCAGTTCCATACATCAGCTCGATCTTTTAGACCAAGAGAAAATTTGTGGTGAAATTCCTCGAATTCCAAAGGGAAATCTGTGCAGAGAACTCAAGAAAAATAAGCTGTGGTTGTCCGATATCGGCCCTGGTAGTACGGAAATAGAAATCCTGATCGGGAGTGACGTTTACGGTCAACTGTTAACGGGTCGAGTCAAGCAGTTAGAAAATGGACTCACAGCGATAGAAACCAAACTTGGGTGGACAGTTTGTGGAAAAACAGGGCTTCCATCTCAGGGTTGTTTGAATAGCGGTACAGCGGTATTAATCACAAATCAGTACATAAAAGATTGGAATGTTCCAGACTTGTGGCGACTCGAAACGATAGGAATCAACGACCCTGCACAAACCTTGTCCAAAAGAGAAGAAGAAGAGCAAGCCCACGATATGTTTCTTAGACAACTCACCAGAAATGAAGATGGTCGTTATCGAGCGGGCCTTCCATGGATTTCCAACAATGTCAATATTCCCTCAAATAGAAATGAAGCGGAAAGAAGATTATTCAGTACTACCCGAAGATTAAAGAAATTAAATAAATTTGAGGATTACGATCTAATTTTCAAGGAATGACAAAGAGAAAATGTCATACAGGAAGTCCCTCAGACAGAACTGAAAGAAGTTAGGGAACACTACTTATGCCACCATCCAGTCATCAAGCCTGATAGTTCTACCACCTCCATCAGACCAGTTTTTGATGCATCATGCAAAGTCGGAAGAGCACCGTCACTGAATGATTGTCTCTTTAAAGGACCAAATTTATTAGAAGAGATTCCCGCAATATTGTTAAGATTCAGAGAAAAGGCAATCGCTGTTGTATCCGACATTAGAAGAGCCTTCCTTCAGATCGAAATAAAAGAGGAAGATCGGCATTTTTTAAGGTTCCTGTGGTGGAAGAAGACGAATGAAATAAAAGTCTATCAGCATAATAGAGTGGTGTTTGGTATTACTTCCAGTCCATTTTTACTTGGCGCAGTTATCAGACATCATTTGAATGGGTGTCCAGAAGAACTTAAGGCAATTGCTCAGAAACTTCAGCAGTCATTCTATGTAGATAACTACGTCACATCTGTAAACAACACGTCCGAATTGGAAGAATTTAAATCTAAGGCAACAGAAATCATGGCTGAAGCTAAAATGGACCTAAGATTGTGGCAATTCGGTCCTGTAAAAGAAATAGAAAAGTTGTCTTTAGAAAATGAAAAGGAAGACTTCTCAACTCCAATTCCAGTTTTAGGAATCAAATGGGACAGAACAGATGATAGCTTGATGGTCTGCAATAAATTTGACTTAGAAATAGTGAATCCATCAAAACGTCAAATTCTATCCATAACTCAAGGAATTTTCGATCCCATCGGTTTTCTAGCTCCAGCGTTGTTACCAGCCAAGATAATAATTCAAGAATCTTGGTCCAGCAAATCAGCATGGGACACTCCGCTTCCAGAGAAAATTCAAAGAGACTTTCAGAAATGGTACAGCGAATTAAAACAGCTAACAGAATTGAAGATCCCGAGAAGAATACGTTATGGAAATAAAGAAGATTGGACCTACATATTTTCTGCGATGCAAGTCAAAGTGCCTATGCAACAGTTATTTTTCTACGGTGCGAAGAAGAAAAAGGAGTTTCAATTCAATTTTTGGGAGCAAAATCACGGTTGGCTCCAAAAAAGGCTCTAACGATTCCTCGTCTTGAGCTGCTTGCCTGTGTTTTGGGATCCAGACTATCAAAGTATGTCATAGAAGCTTTGGACATCCCTACAGTACCAACTTACTTCTGGACTGATTCTTCGACAGTTTTGGCCTGGATTAAAAGAAATGACCAGTGGGGTACCTTTGTGGGCAACAGAATCAGAGAAATATGCCAACTTACGAACCCTAACCAATGGTACTTAGTTCCAGGAAGTCAAAATCCGGCAGACCTGCCTTCCCGTGGTTGTAGTCCTAAATACCTTCTTGAATCGGGATGGTGGGAGGGACCTAAATGGCTAGAAGATGAAAAAAGTAACTGGCCCCAACCGAAGATTGTCCCTAATGAAGTCTTAGTTATGTCGGAGAGAAAGAAAACTGCAGTGTCATTATTTTCGAGTCCAAATGTAGATCCATTTATGAATTATGAAAGAACTTCGAAATTTTGTAAACTTGTAAATATTATTTGTTGGATAAGAAGATTTGCAACAAAATGTAGAAATAAAAATCATATTTTCCCAGCTGAACTTTCGGCAGAAGAAAAGGAAGAGGCGGAAAAATTTCTCTGGTCACGCATACAGTTAGAAAGTTTTGGTGATGTGCGAGAAACAATAAAAGGACTTGTTGTTATGAAAGATCAAGACAATATTCTAAGAGTCAAAACAAAGTTGTTAGATCGAGAAGACACTTTTTCTTTCAAGTATCCTATATTGTTGCCATCAAAACATCATGTTGTAAGGTGCCTAATTAGAGACTGCCATTAGAAGAATTGCCATGCTGGACTTCAGACAGTTGGTTCGATCTTACGTGAACATTACTGGATTATTTCTGCAAAGCGTAACATCAGAAGTGAATTGATAAAATGCACAAAGTGTAAAATTTTTTCTTCCAAACCATTTGTTACTCCTCCGACCCATTTGCCTTTTGACAGAGTCAGAGACTCAAAAGTTTTTGAAGTTGTTGGCATCGACTTATGTGGTCCTCTTTACCTGAAAAATAAGTCCAAAGTATGGATAGTCATTTTTACCTGTGCAGTATATCGAGCCATACACTTGGAATTAGTGACGAATCTTTCAACAGAGGGATTCATACAAGCGCTAAGAAGATTTGTAGCCCGAAGAGGAAGAATTTCGACAATCTACAGTGACAATGGAACTAACTTTCGCGGTGCCAACAATCTCTTTAAATCTCTTGATTGGAATCAAATTCAAAAGACGGATGACATAGCTCCAATAAAATATAAGTTCATCAGAAGTGTAAAAAACCTCCTACTGAGAACTCTTGGAAAATCTTCCCTCAATTTTGAAGATCTCTCTACTATCTTGTGCGAAGTTGAAGCCATAATGAACAGTCGACCTTTAACATACCTATCAGAAGAACCAGACAAGTTCATTCCTTTGACACCTTCCTGTTTTATGCAAGACATTCAAGAAATTGGTGTACCAGATCTGGATGCCATTGATGCTAAAAAACTGAGAGCTCGATACAAGCACTGCCAAAGTGTTCGAAGGCAACTACAAAGTAGATTTCGAAAAGAGTATCTAGCGCAGTTGGTACAACGAAGTAGACAGATATGTAAGCCTGTTAAACAAGGCGACATTGTGCTAGTAGAAATCAACAGTGTGAAAAGACTACATTGGCCAATAGGAAGAGTAGTGAAAATTTTGCCCAGCCGAGATGGCCGTGCCAGGGTTGTGGAAGTGAAAATGCATTCTGGGACATTGATTAGACCACTTCAAAAACTCTATCCCTTAGAGATATCAGATGCTGAGGATCCAGTGATACAAGCAGCAAAAGAGACAATAAATTGAAAGTGGTCAAAAACTATAAAAAACTTTTCGAAAGACAATCACAATTGTTTTAAAATTGCATTGAACTTTAAAATATTTTATTTTTATTTTTCTTTATTTTCATTAGTTTGTAACTTTAATTTTTACTATTTGTAGTTTATATCTTTAATTTTTCTTAGTATGTAGTTTTATAAGTTTAAATTTTTTTAATTAATTAACTGTTTAATTTTTTAGCTCTCACCTAAAAAATTAAAGATGGGAGGATGTTAGGTATTGATATACATTTGCCTCACTAGAGGGCGCCAGAGGTCCCGTTGAGATGAGATTCGAAGAAAATTTTTTGTTTACTCTCGCGGGACATTAGTTTTGGTTTTAGTTTGTCTTTAGTGAAGAGAGCAACACAATGAAATAGAATGCTCTCGGGGCCTTTTTGGCCTAATTTTATTATTCATAGAGCTACGGTTAAAGAAATAGAAAAAGTAGCTGATAGATTAAATTAGTTTTATTATAAATCCATTTTTCTCAAAGTATAATTTTAGAAATAGTATTGCTAAAAATAGAATGAAATGGATGTTCGATGTACACGAAAGGAATACCTTTTTGTAAATAGTGTTATTTTCATCATGTAAATATTTTATTTAATAAACTGTATATATTTTCTCATCTTAAAGAAGAAGCTATTATTTCTAGAAAAACAAGTGTCCGTTATTAGTCTTCATTTTTTAACGTCGAAGAATTTTACAGGTAAGAAGAATATTAAAATATCAGTTTGAAGATAATTACTTTGAAATTAAAATGATTAGAAATTATTAAATAATTATTTTGATTAAATGAAATAGCCTGCAATCTTTATATTTCAAAGAGTCTAGAAGACTCGCTTTAAGCCATTCAGAAGAATGGCGTTTTATAACACCCGCAATAGACCTTTCTGCAGGCAGTGGTAACCTGGACCCGATGCAGTGCGGGCGGAAAAAGACCTGCCGTAGGCAGCAGGTACCCGAAACAAGGTTTAAGGCGATTTCAATGTAGGTTTTTTTTTTTTTTTTTTTTTTTTTTTTTAGTTTTCATTTATAATGTGATATAAAAAATAAACAGTGATTCAATTAGCTTTAAAAATCATTTAAATATAGTGACCAGCGAAGCGGGCGTAGCCTGATAGTATATTAATATTGTTATGTAATATACATAGAATCTTACACTGCAAATAAAAGGGTCTTAAAGTAAGACATAAAAACAACTGAAACGGCATTTAAGACACGTAAATCTCTTAAAATGTACCTTAGACGTTATAGATATTTTAATTTAAGACAGAAATATGTCTTAAATATCAATTCAGACACAAAAATGTCTGAAACACGTAAATACGTGAATTTTCATACAGCAAAACGCGTTTGAATTTTCAGACAATTTAGAAATTCAGACACTTGCATTACTTAGAAATTTTTTCATATGGAATCTACTTTAAGAAAATATGCTTATCCTACTTCTTTCCACATTCAATAAATATATTATTATTTTATATAATAAGCAGTTAAACTACTTAAATTATGGTAGCTTTATGAAATTATATTTTTATGGAATAATACTCTAGGGATGTGAATGATATTTGCATGATATTATCTTTAACACAATTCATAAACAACATTTTTAGACATAAAGCTTATTTTGTTCAAAAGAAAAAAAAAAAAAAATGTCTTTAAAGCTTATAATAAGAATAATAAAAGAAAAAGTGTGATGATGACAGATGCAGCAAGTAACTTGTAGAGAAGAAAGCGAATTTATAAGTGAACAATCATGAATAATTTGTTCCTTTCTTTCCACATTTAATAAATATATTATTATTTTATATAATAAGCAGTCAAACTACTTAAATTATGGTAGCTTTATAAATTATATTTTTATGGAATAATACTCTAGGGATGTGAATGATATTATCTTTAACACAATTCATAAACAACATTTTTAGACATAAAGCTTATCTTGTTCAAAAAAAAAAAAAAAAAAATTGTCTTTAAAGCTTATAATAAGAATAATAAAAGAAAAAGTGTGAAGACAGACGTAGCAAGTAATTTGTAGAGAAGAAAGCGAATTTATAAGTGAACAATCATGAATAATTTGTGCATATTTTTTTTTTCTTTCTTTCTTCTTCTTATTATTCATTTAAAAACTTTTTTCTTTCACAAATTCACCTACATCTAAATGTAAAACTACAAATTTTCCTGTATTCATGATTACAGTTCGTTTTTATTTAAATATTACTTTAAGATGCTTTAAGGAAAGAAATCGTTATCATCGAGAGATGAAACCGTTACATACTTGTTATGCATTATTAAAAAAATTCTTGTTCTCTAAATATGAAATTTAAGATATTATTTATTAAGTTTAATATACCATACTATCAATCAATAGTTTTATGGCAAAAAATTAGAAATAAAACATAGCACTGCGATTAGTTTCACGAATACTATATTATATCATAAAAACACGTTATGCTGTATTCGACGATAGCGTGATTGGCAAATCCTTCACTCCGACGATGCTTGGCTCGAGGTTTCGGTTTCTTTAAACAGTGTGAGTTCGAATCCCGACGCTGGAAAATGGGACTTTTTTCTTTCTTTCATTCTTTTTTTATATAAATATTTCATTAATGCTTTAAACAATTCTAAAACATATTTTTAACAGAAAAATATAATCGCACGCCATATGTATTTATTTATATATTTATTAAAAAGCCTTAAAAATGGTAGTATTTTTAAGCCTAACATGGCGCTGTTTTAAGCCTAAAACATGGCGGCGTGTTAAGACACTTGCAATATCTTAATTTCTGATGCAAAAAGGTGTCTTAAAAAGTAAGACATTTTTTTTTCGCTTAAAAAATGACCATCCATTTAAGACACTTTTAAAACTGAATTTAAGACATTTACGTTTACAGTAATTGGCGATAAAGAGGAAAATTAAAAGTGACAGTATAGAATAAGAAATTAATAAAGTATAATATATTGGAACAACGAGTGTAAGTAACAAACTATATTATGCCCTAAAGACGTTAAAAAAAAAAAAAATGCTAACCCAAACTTAGAATTGAGCATGATTCTCTTTATCAGCAGGTGGTAAAAATGCGCTCGAAAGGCAAATATATTTAAGTGCATGCAAAATTAGTATCCCTAATAGGTTTCTAAATGCGCGGCTATCTAGCATACTCCAGAATGTAATAGTTTAAAACAGATATCTCAGTTATGACATTTAAATAATTTGGAAAATTAGTATCGACAAAATAAAGAAAGGATATAATTTGAAAATTTGATAAACTTTAAACTTATATAAAACCCATAAAGGTTATGGGGTGCAATTTAATATTAAAATGCGCAAATGAAATGCTATTATGAACTATTATTTTAAAATGGCAGTAATGTTTAAAAGGTGTTTCTGGTATCAAATATTACTTTATATACTTTTTATTTATTTATTACATTAACTGTTTTAATAATTTTATTAATTAGTAGTTTATTTATCACTTTATCTATTTTATTACGTTAGGCATCTTTTTTTTTTTCTTCTATACCAAGTCGTGACGAGAAGTGGAGATTTATATATTGAATTTGAATAGCTATAGGAAGATGGAATATCATTGAATAACCATGGCTCAATGTTTGAATTAAAAAATTATTATTGATCACATTGGTGAGCGTACATTACTTACTAATGTGGTAACGGGTACTAACTGCCAAGACGGTTACTATCTGCCTCTCTGCTACATATTGGAGATTAAAAAGTGTCCCTCACACTTGTGCAAATATCTAGACAAGGTTCTTAGACGAAACGTGGCTGTTTCTTCCATCTTTATCTGAAATAGGTAACGTGTTAGATAAAAAGTATAATATTACAGCATGCATAAAAACGGGGATAAATGCTTGTTTACCTGATGCTTCCACCGTCGACTGTGATATTTTGGAAAGGTTAAGTGCATTTTCTGAAACGAACTCAAGGACAAAGTTTGGCTTGTACGCTATTTTGTAAATAACTAAATATAAAATTGAATGCTCAGTAGTACAAATTATTGCGCTGTCTTAAATAACTGATCTCATATAAAATTATATATATATTTGCATAGAGATAGAGCGCTTCTATAATTTTTTATTTATATTAAATAATATTAATAATGAAGAGGTAAGATTTCACTTACCTGGATAAGGCATACAGCACTGGTTCAGCATACGTCGATGTTGAATAATATCCAGTCATTCTTGTGATTCCCGTCTAGATTATATCTGGATAAAGAATGCAGCACTGGTCAAGTATTTTAATCCTTCGGCTAGACACCATCTTGCTTCATAATCAAGCTGAAAATAAACTTATAAACATTTAAATTATTAATTTACTTGTGTAAATTTTGACTGATTGGAGGATTTTTTCCTTTATGCACAATTTTAATTTTCTTGAGTAAATATACATGGTTTTATTGTAAATGTATAATATAATTATATATAAGAGCGTTTTCAAACGCCCTGCTAAATTAAAGTTACATATTCTTAGTAAGGCAACACTACATCTAGATTAGAAATTGAAAACGAGCGAGAGAGAGTTGATAAAAGTGATGAGTGGACAGTTCATGTTTTTCTTTTAACTAGGAGTGCCACATATTTCTCTCTACATCTACATTGATTATTCTTTGGGATAAATGATAATCTTTAAAACACTTCTTGACTAAAATGTAAAATATCGGTCATATAAAAGTTAATTTAATGTTCAGTTTTCTAATACGCTAGAGATGTATTTTATAGTTACGTACAAAAGCAGTTCGACAATAGCATCTATCGAATTGATATTGTTTTTGATGTGTATAAACCAAACAGTTAAAAAGAATTCCAGTGGGGAAAAAGAGGAATAACACCTTTCGCTCTCAGATTTATGATAAAATATCTGTACCAAAAATCTGGGCAAGATTTCTGCATAGTTCAGAAAAAAAGATGAACTGTACAAGTACTTAGCGAATGTTGCTTGTCAAAGAATAACTAAGCAAATAATACTTGTTAATGCTTTTAATGTTGTTATTACTTTAAATCTTAATTTAGGTCTGTCAGACTTGCAGCCATCAAATGATGAAGAGAGGGATACAAAGATACAATTCTTCACACATTTAACAAAATATACTCAAACTTCACACTGGTTATCGTTCGAACTGTAGATTATAATGTGATAGTACCCACGATTGTGTATTTTGCATAGGGTTATCACAGTTATCGTTGGAAGTCACGTACGTAGCTTTTGGAGAAGGTAATACTTTTTGCTACATTGATGCAAGAGAAATAGCTCATCTACGTTCTAAAGTACGGATCTACACTGTTAAAAATTTCAACAGAAAACTCTGTGTAATGTATTATCTTAAGTCTTACGGAAAATGACGGAAAAAAATAAACGGGGATGTTAAAAAACTTATTTTATATATTCCCTTTAATAACTAATATTCATTTAATTAATTATTGGTGAGAATATATTTCGAACTTAGAATGCTTTTTCTAAAAGTAGAAACAGTCATTTTTAATTTTAATTAAAAAATTAAATAATAAAATTAGGTGAAAATACAGAATAAAGATTGAGAATCTCGATTATTCACTTTTAACTAAGAATTACTGTGAATTTACAGAGACTCTGTATAAATATTTACATTAAATTTACAGAAATTTTTAACAGTGTACAGTCAGTAACAAAAGTCTCCGACCACTAGCAAAAATTCCTATATAAAAAAAGTACATTTAATACAGTTCTGTTAAATAAATCCTTGTCGAATCTTGTTTTCAGACTGACTAAGAACAGGATTCGACAAGGATTTATTTAACAAAACTGTATTAAGTGTACATTTTCTACCTAGGAATTTTTGCTATTGTTCGAAGACTTTTGTTACCGACTGTACTATCATCGTTTGCTTGCTGTGGAAAAACATGTGCATAAAAAGTGTTGGAAATTGCTTCCAACGATAACCAATACACTCATGGAATTCTCCACATCAAACATGGAATTAACTTAGGAGCAAGTTTCTATTTTCGAACGATTTGTCATAATCGTATATGGTAAAATTACTGGAGAAACTGAAGTCAACAAAGTTGAAATCATTTATTTACAAAAAAGAAATTCGGCAGTAGACTTTCTTCCAACAAGCAGAAGATTTTATATCAACATATACGGCGAGCTTATTTGCAATCACGTTTGTGTTCGACAAATCATTTACTAAATTTTATTTGTAAATATCCTTTATATTTTTGTGTGAATAAGGTAGATAAAAAATGAACCCATACTGGACTGCTCTAAGGACGGTGTTTGGAGGATTCAATCGTCCCCTCCCCCATCAAAATGTTGCAATTTATCGAAAATTTATAAGTTATACATCCTTTTTAACATTCAACAATATGTACTAATGTTTAAACGCCCTCCGAAGTTTTTTTTTTTTTTTTTTTTTTTTTCTGGCTACAACCTTGGCTTCGTCAGAAGCATCTGCATCTTGTGAACTCATCTGCTGTGGTTGAAAATATCAAAGTTTCTCACCTTGCAGCTGTATAAATGCCGAACTATTGAGCACTGTTCTCTGCTTCTGCAAAGGGCATTGGCCTTAAATACAGTCAGCGTACTGTACTTAACTCTAGTTGTATATTTTTAACAACGTTTTAAGTTACTAAAGAGTTACAATCATTTGTGAATACCTTTAAAAATTCAGAAATTTTTAAACATAATGAACACTAATATTTTGCAACCATATTAGGTTTTAGTAGGTGCTATTAATTCAGTTAGTGGTCAAATCCAATTACTTGAAAACATAATATAAACACTTTACTATTTTGTAACCATATTAGATTTTAATAGGTGCTATAAATTCAGTTAGTAGCAAAATCACATTACTTGTCACTGAAAACATCCTATATGATAGCAGAAACATCTATTCGTAATTAAAACAGTCGAAAATACAGATATTTACATAATACAATAATGCTTATTAGCAGTCATTTTGTTTTTGATGGAAATGCCTAAAAAGATTTTCCGATCAAAGGGCTTTTAATTGTAGCTGAATTCTCCATATTTCAAACAACACAAACTTTGGTGCTTTTACTACCAATTGAACAATTCCTAGTTTGGTTGTTTTAGATTTGCTGTTTGCATAGTTTTTCCTCTTAACAGGTAGAGTATCTTAGAAAATATATGTCTTAATTCAAAGCTTTTATCAGATATGAGCATATTTAAAACTCACTAGCAAGGTACCATATCATTAAGGTTTTTGTGTATTAATGTATTTTTAATATACAGTCTAAATACCTTTATTTAAGTTAAATAAGATATTAACTTTAACACTTAATAAGATAATTGGTTATATCTTTCTAAAAGTGGCAGCATTGTTGCTTTTACAAATGACTTTAGCAAATATAGTATTATATACAAAATATTCATCCAAAGATATTTATGCAAAAAATTTTGTGTTAGAAAAAGTTTTAAAAAAAAAAAAAAAAAAAAAAAAAAAAGCAATCGCTATCATTTTTTAGTATTGATTTATTACTTATTTAATCGCTAATTTTATGAAATGAATATTTCTTTTCAAATTTAATGGTATATTTTCGATTAAAAAATTGTGCACTCAATCTGGCAACAATGGCAGAATTATTTGAATACCAACTATTCACAAATAATCCTCAGCTATAGTGTTAAATAATATGCAATCAATCATTCTTTTTAAGTAACTTCCACTAATTTTAGACATTTTTTTTTCTTGGGGGGGGGGGAGGGGGGGGGGGGCAAATTAATTAGAAACCGCTACGAAAAGTAACCAGGTTAGAACCATCAGCCGATTCCTGGACTGGTAATATTTCGCTTTCTTTTCTTCTATTAACCAGAAATAAAAATCCTGCTATTTTCATGAATTTAAAACACTTTCCACATCTACATTTCTGTTACATCGTTTATACTTCGATATATTTCATCTCTAAGAGGACGACTTAAAGTTTATTTTGTTCTTAATAGTGGCCAATAAAATATCACAAAAACTATTTTTATAAGGGACAACATAAAAAGATTGTTTTTTTAGCAGCTTTGCATATTAACAAACAATAACAAGGTTACCAAAAAAAAAAAAAAAAAAAAATTGGTTTTAAACTGCAGAGGAAGGAATCTCGAAAAATTTATCTTCATATGGAACTTTTTACTTCTAAAGAAAAAACATAAAATAGATTTTACTTGTGTATATCCCTTTATATTGCCTAAAATCTTATACTCACGGCATAATAAACGAAAAGAAAAATCCTCAAAATAGCTGAAAATTTACATATAATAATACCTACTTATAACCCATAATGTATCTGAAAAACTGTATACCAATCATTAATGCTATTCATACCAAATTTTACAGATAACGCTGTTCTGCGCATCCTAATAATATATGTTAATTTTTTAATTAATATTATCATTATTATGTCGTGTGTGCAACCGTAGCCTCCTAAACTAGATGCCTGTCGCGTGGCTTGGAAACTTGGCAACATTTCAAGCGGTAGACAGCGCCACCTGGTACAGTTTGCGTGAATATTTTATTCAACTGTCCCCAATAATTTTAAGAAGCGCAGGCTTAGCCGAGCGGTTACTTCGTTGTTAAATAATTTTAAGAAGTGATATATGATATATATAATCGACGTTTCTTCGAGTATATTCGCCTTTTATGTATATCAAATCCTACTTATAAAAATTTTTGGTGGCTGAATAAAAAAGCCGAGCAATCGTTACCAGGTGGCGCTGTCTAACGATTGTACTGTTGCGAAGTTTCCAAGCCAAGTGACAGGCATCTAGTTTAAGAGGCTATGGTGCAACATAAAAATATCAAAATATATTTTACAGAAATGCCACTCGCTAGACCATAATGCATCGAAACTCTTTTCTTAGTCTTGTACACAGATTAGTTAAGCTTTTTATTAAAGCTCAAGATTAGTGGTCGCCAGTCGCCAACGGGCGACCATTACATACAGAATGGCTACCAAAATATTAAACCCTAGTCGAAAGAACTGGCGACCATGTATCATATTTTTCAACAAACACGGAATTGGCGTAATTTCTACGGGGGACGATACGAAACTAAGGAAAGATGTGGAAAGCTACAAAACAAAGCTTCTCTCATCTTTTTTTTTTCTTTGAAATAATTTCCAATTTCGAAGGATTTGGCATTTATCTAAGGATCCTAAAAAAAGGAGCTGACTCTCAACTCAATTTGTTGCCCACTGCTCTCGAATTTTTTCAATTTTTATTGAACAAATTTTTAAAATTATGGATGGTTGTTCAACTATTCATTGTTCCAATCATTCAGAGAATTTTGATTGGTACGATTTCGAAAAAATAGAAAAGAAAAAAAAAATGCTCAGTTTCAGTTTGGGCAACATTTTCGATGCAAGTTGGCCAGTACTTATAGGGGTTCTACATTTGTCATTTTAAAGCTGAAAAACTCGTCTCATTTCCAGCACGTACCGCTAACCACACTCATCCACTTTAAACAGCGTAAAACTTGAAAATAAGCACGAATTTTATTGATTATCGGCAAAATATTTAGCTTAAATTTTGCATGCATATATGATTAATATATTTCCAAGCAATAAAAGACTTAGGGAATTTGAGGGATCAGCGACCTTAACTCTAATTAAAAAATTTTAGTGCAATTTGAAATAAAAGTAAGTTTTTTTTTAAATTTTTAATTTAAGTGACATTATATAATATATATATATATATATATTAGTATCTTCATATAAAAGTACCTCAATTGTTTTTTGTTAACAATATATATATATATTGAGGGCAGGGAAGTGGGAGCTTTTAACTTGTTGACATTGCTAACAGAGAATGAGTTAATTAGTTTTTGTTCTGCGTGCATGCTTATATCTAAAAGTGGCTACTAAAAATGTAAATGTGGCGGCCATTTTTAGGTTGATTTCTTTAGAAATCGACCTACTGCAATCACTTCGTTTATCTATCTATCTATATATATATATATACATATAATGAAAATTTTGTCATCACGATAACTCCCGAAATAAAACTCCAAATCGAACCAAATTTGGACAGTGAACTGATCTTACAAAATATCTTGAATGAGTTCGTTAACCAAGTTGCTCCGACGTTTTCTTTTCAAGTGGCTGCCACTTGAATATTTCAAACCGACATTGTAAAAAGCCTATTTAAAGCAAGATATGCTTGAATTTTGATGTAAATACAAGCCACATAAGGGTCTTAATGAAGTTTATTAATGAAGTTTATCCTCTGTTTTTAATAAAGTGGCAGATATTTTAGGTTAAGCGGGACCACTTGAAATCAGGCTACCACTTGAAAATTTAAAATCACTATAACTTCCGAAATAATACTCCAAATCGAACAAAATTTAGACAGTGTCTTAACTTATCTTATAAATATCTTAGATGAGTTTATTAACCAAGTTGCTCCGCTATTTTGTTTTCAAGTGGAGACCACTTGAAAATTTCAAATTCAAATTGTAAAAAGCGTATTCCGAATTTTTTTTTCATTTTGATGTATACATAGATTATACAAGTGTATAACTTTATTAATGATCTTTATCCGCCATTTTTCGTAATATGGCGGATATCTTAAGTTAAGCGGGACCACTTGAAATCCGGCTACCACTTGAAAATTTAAAAACATGATAACTTCCGAAATAATACTCCAAATGGCACCAAATTTGAACAGTGTCTTATCTTATAAATATCTTAGATGAGTTTGTTAACCAAGTTGCTCCGCCATTTTGTTTTAAAATGGAGACCACTTGAAAATTTCAAATTTAAATTGTAAAAAGCGTATTCCGAAATTGTTTGAATTTTGATGTAAATATAGACCATATAAGGATCTCAATGAAGTTTATTAATAAATTATACCCGCCATTTTTAATAAAGTGGCAGATATCTTAAGTTAAGCGGGACCACTTGAAATCAGGCTCCCACTTGAAAATTTAAAATTACGATAACTTCTGAAATAATACTCCAAATCGAACCAAATTTGGACAGTGATATTATCATATATTTATCTTGAATGTTTTCACTGGGCAACTTGTCCCGACATCTTGTTTCTAAGTTCCAGCCACTTGAAAATATGCCATCACGATAAATTTTAAAATACTAAACTGATTCAAATAAAAGTGGGATAGTGAACTTATGGTTCAAATATCTAGGATAAGTTCAATTGGTGACTTGATCCGCAATTATATTTCCAAGTGGCGGCCACTTGAAAATTTGTCATTATGGTAAGTTTAGTAATACAGAATCAATTCGAATCAAATTTGGGTAGTGGGTTTATCATTCAAATATCTCAGATAAGTTCGCTGGGCATCTCACACCGCTTTTTTTTCCAAGTGGTTCCACCTGAAAATTTCTTATGACGATAATTTTTGAAATACTGATTTAATTTAAACTAGAACTGGACAATGAACTTATCATACAAATATACTGGATGATTTTGCTGGGCAAGTTGTTTCGCCATTTTGTTTCCAAGTTACAGCCACCTAGACTGTCACTTGAAAATTTGCCATAATAATAATTTTTGAAACACGGCACTGATTTAAACCACAGTTGGACAGTGAACCTATGCTTCAAATATCTTGGATGTGTTTGCTGGGCAACTTGTTCCACTGTATTGTTTCCAGGTGGCGGCCACTTGAAAATTTGTTATCACGGTAACTTTAGAAATACGTAATCAATTCAAATCAAAGTTTAAAAATGGATTTATCATTCAAACAACAAAACTCTAGAAAAATCACGTAACTCGTGAACCAATCACGTTATTGCGTCCATCTTTGGTATAGCGAGAATAAGTATTTTCTCGCCAAAAGTCGCCAAAAAGTCACCATAGGGAGAAAATCGCCAAATTTGGCGCCAAATTCATTACCTGCGTTACTGGATCTTTTTAATGCGTTTTTAAGGAAAATCTAGGCTATTTTAATGCTAAAACAAACTAGAAATGCAGAAAACTAACATTTTATGAACTTACTAAGCCTCTTTGAAAGAATTTCTACAACAAAAATTATTTTCAAATTTGCAACGATATCTTAGATGAGCAACTTTCTCTGCCATTTTGATCGAAGTGGCAGCCACTTAATTTTTCAACACGGTGACTTTTGAGATTTTGAGTTAATTCGAACTATATGTGTACAATATACTTATCTCACAAATACATTTCATATATTTGTCAACTTGACCCACGATTTTGTTTCTACGCGCCAGCCACTTGAAAATTTTATATTCACTTAAAAAGGGAACCGATTTGCTTTAAACTCTATATGTGCATAGCCTACATCACTATTTCTACCAAGTGCATTAATAATTTGTAGCCGCCATTTTGAAACAAAATGACGTCTACTTGATAAGGAAAAAGAAATCAACCTACCCTTCCGAATAAGCCGGAAGGACTTGTTTAAAACTCTGGTAGCCACTGACTACTATTCATAATTTTCTAGTCTAGAGCATTAAATTTTTTTATACCATTTTCAGCAGAGGTCATCTCCTATTGCACCTAAATAACATATATCAGTTTCAAAATATTTTTAAAATATTTGCGGAAGTTTAAGCGCGGGCAGACACATAGCCAAACCGAACTCATAACACTTTTTAATTTTATTTTAAAGTGAAATACCCATAAAACCATTAAAAATGCCTTTCAAGCAATATCTACTGATATTCTCTAATGCATACGAAAATTTTTGGTTTGTCTATTAAACCACTGTTAAAAATAATTGTATCATAGTAAATAGTAAAACGCGTTTTAGTTTTTGTGCATTTGAATAATGTAAATTAATATCGTCATGTTGTTTGCAGTATAAAGTTATTACGATATGTTGCTCAAAACTTTCATATACTTTAATATGTATTCACTTCGTTATGTTGTGTACAGTATAAAATTATTACTAGTGGACCTGCAGATGAGGAGCCTGAACGTCTCATATGCATTATTTATTAGCACTGAGCAGACCATTTCGCATTCAAAAGAAATTCCGTCTATAGATCAACTATAATGGTACAAAGTTTTTTTTGTGTGTCACTATACATGAGTGTCACAAACATTATTTACAGAAATAAAAACAATACATCCCTGAAACCATAAATATTTGTACAAAATTTAACTTCATTTAGATGATTGTATGACGTTATTGGAATTCTTTTGAGTGATCCTGTAGCTAATTATTAAGTCTCTGCACACTTTTTTTCTTCTGAAAACACGCTTTTAAGAATAAAGTTCATTATATTAATTTCTTTATTTTAGTTTTAAAAATGACTTTCTTTATGTTAATTTCAATATAATCACGTTAAAATGCTTGTAAATAAAATTCTGGCTATAGGCCGTAATGGTAAGAAATGCTTTGATGTGTCCTTGTACATGAACCATATATACAATAAAATTTATACGACTATTTTTGTATGACGCATGAACATTTGTACCAATTTGTAAGTCAATTTTGGTAATTTTTACGACCACTACCGCGGTAGATACAAGTTCCGTCCATAGGCCGTAATGATAAGAAATACCTTGGTGTGTCTCTGCATATGAACTAAAAAAACACAGTACATACCCAAATATATGCAGATAATTCTGGGTAGCTAATGAACATTCGTACTAATTTGCAAATCAAACGGATGAATATTGCGGAGTCTGTCGCGATACACTGACATACACACACACACTGTAAAAAATAACGGTAGCTTTTACAACAGAATGTGCTGGCAATATGGGTGTCAGCACATCCTGCTGTTAGAAGGAAGTAATTTACAGCAGAAATAACTGTAAAAGAGTCTTTCTTTACTGACGTTTCCGCTGTAAAAACTACCGTTATTTTTTACAATGCATAGAGCCCAATTTTTTGTCCCAACAGGAAGACCTCCACTGACATATTGGCAAAAAAGTATCAATAAACTAGTGGATCTGCAGGTCAGGAGCCACCGTACCATTTGCATTATTCATGAGGGGGGGGGGAGCTGTCGCTGTCGCCTCCCACAACCCTCTGTTACATTTATCTATATACCTATACAGTGAAACGTCCTCTAAGGGACACCTCTGAAGAAGGGACACTTCTATTTAAGGGACAATTTCTCAAGTCCCAGTCCTTTTGAATAGGAATCTTAATGTATTTACCTCTGGCTAAGGAACACCCGAAAATTCCAAAATAAAAATTTTCAGACTTTAGCGATAATTTTCGGAGAAGTGAAAGAAAGTGATAAAGGAAACATAAAATAGTGAAATTTATTATGCCTTTGATTTTGAAGAATAGTTTTCAATATAGAAAAAGAAACAATAGAGGGAGAAACAGCCAGTGTATTATCTACAAATTTACATTGCCGATCCGCTGGGAAACGCATGTGTTACGAACTCAAAATTTTTCTCTTTGCCGAATGGCAATATGAGCTCAAAAGATATTTCTTTTTGACAAATGGCAACGGGGAAAAGGGGGCTGATGCACTAGAAGGTAAACAGTCAGTCGATGTTGTACGCCGGTGAATATATCTGTTGCTGGAAGTGAAAAAAGTCTATCTCTGTTGATTTCTGTGCTAATTTTATGCAGATTTTTCAGATATGAGTACAAAAACAAAAAGACTAACTTTAAAAGAAAATAATTAATTAATTAATGTAGCGGAAGTTGAAAAACTAAATTTGAGAGACTTAGGACAATAGTTTGGAATTAGTAAAAACCCAAGCAAGTCATGTGCTACAGGAGAAAGAAGAAATAAGAAAACTGTGGATTTTGAATTCAAATGAAAATTTAAAGACTGTGAAATTCCGAAGATCCGAAGCAAGCAAAATGGTTAAAATTGCGTTTAATTGGTTTTCTGTTATAAGGGCAAAAAATATTCCTATAAGTGGAGTATTACTGAATGAAAAAGCAGAAGAAGTTGCCGAGAGCTTAGGACTACAGAATTTCAAAGCTTCTAACGGTTGGTTAGAGAAATTTAAAATAAGACACAACCTCGCTTTTAAAAGCATTTGTGTTGAAGAAAAGTCAGTAAATTTGGAACAGGTAACAGATAAAATGGGAAAACTGAAGAAAATTTGTGATGGACATGAAGCAAAAGATATTTATAACGCAGATGAAATTGGATTCTTCAATAGAATTTTGCCTAACAAAACTTTTTGTTTTAAAGGAGAAAAGTATGCAGATGGTAAAAGCTCCAAAGAACGCCTGACTTTGTTACTTTGTTGTAACGTAGAAGGGGAATTCGAGCAGCCACTTGTGATTGGGAAGGCCAAGAAACCAAGATGTTTCAAAAACACTAACCCGAAAGCTTTATCAGTACATTGGTATTCTAATAAAAAGTCATGGATGATCCAAGACAGTATGTCAGAATGGTTCATTGCTTTAGATGAAAGAATGTTTTTTTTAAAAAAAGGGGGGGGGGGGAGGGCATTTTGCTTTTTCTTGAAAGTGCATCATCCCACCCAACCGATTTAAAAACTTAAATCTGTGAAATTAGTGTTCTTCCCACTAAATGCAACTTCATTACTGCAACCTTTAGGAATAGTCTGGAGCTTCAAGGTTCAATAAAGAAAATTATTTTTATGACATGTAATTTCACAAGCTAGGTCTGAAAACAGTGATAAGCTTGCAACATGTTTAAGTGTTTTGAATGCAATCCAGTGAATCACTATGGCTGTTAAATTTGTATCCCAAAGTTGTGTTGAGAACTGTTTTAAAAAAGCAAGTTTTGAAATGACGGTTTTAACTATGTTTGATGAAAGCATTAAAGAAAAAGAATTATCTGAATTTGCCGAAGTCAGTTGCCCAAATGTAAAAGTAAAAGATTATTTGTCGACTGAGGAAAATTTGTGCATTAATGAGACAAACTAGGATATCAGAACTTTGGTGTCCCCTATAGCATTGGAGAAAAATGCTTGGAGGATCGTGAGAGCAGTGAAGAAGAGGATATAGAGGAGGAAAAGTGTGATCTCAAAAGCTATGAAGATGCCTTAAAATACACTTCACAACATTCATGTTAAATAATGGTGATGATGAAGGTTTTAAAATTATGAGTTTAATATTCATTTGAAAAAAAAAAAAAAATTGTGTAAAGCACATGCTTGTGAACAAATCCGTGTAACAGATTATTTCAAATAAATTTCTGTATGTACAAAAAAAATTTACTCTTTTTCTTTTATAACTTTAATTATTTCATTAGCCGAGAGAGATATTTATTACGAATAAATAAATAAAAAAAAAAAAAAAAAAAAAAAAAACTGATTATAAAATGGATATTATGCTACACTGCATTCCGAGTTTTTAAAGTTTGGTGTTACCTGTATTTCTATTTAAATTAATTTTTTTTTTTTTTTTTTAAGGACAGTTTGAATTATATACCATGTATACTAAATCATACCTCTGAAGAAGGGACACCTCTTCTTAGGGGACAAAATGTACGGTCCTTTTCAGTGTTCCTTATTCGGAGGAACTACTGTATATGCATGTGTGTATATGTATTCTCTACTAACTCATAACGTTATGTTCATTTCTTTCATTTCATAAATACTTTTACCAAATTTGATGCCAAATGTTTGCCTAACACATCAGATATTTTTTTTTTTTTTTTTGTGTGTGTGTGTGTGTGTGTGTGTGTGTGTGTGTGTAACTCTGTAAACTACTAATTTTGTGTCTGCAGAAAATATGCTTTCAAACATTTTAATAACATATATTAATTTCATTACGCTGAATGGAGCGTAACCATGTTAAAATGCATTGAAAAGAAATTACGTCCGTAGATCGACCGTAATGGTACAAAGTTTTTCTGTGTGTCCCTATACACGAGCTCAAACATTACATACACAAATATAAACTATACACCTAATTTCACGCAACCTATAAATATTTGTACCAAATTTAACTTCATTTGGAGATTGCGTAACGTTATTTGAATTCTTTTGTGTGATCTTGTACATATTATTAAGTTTATGTACACCTTTTTCCAGAGAAAACATGATTTTATGCATCTTAATTATATATATTAGTTTCATTATATTGAATGCAATGTAATAATGTTAAAATGCATTAAATGAAATTCTGTCCATAGGCTGTAATCATAAGAAATACTTTGGTGTGTGTACGTTTAAGGCTTGGATGGTCGTTACTGCCTATCGTAGTACATACCAATATGTACCAGTAGAACAAAAAATTTTAACTTGTAACTTTCATAACTTGTGTTATAAACCTAATGTTTAATGTATTGTCCTTTTTTTTCATTTTCGCGCATGCATTGTGTTGGTTTATTTAAGATTAAGACTGATTAACTGTGCTTAAGTCCTGTGCCTGAGTGTGATCTCGGTGTGGTAAAGGCACCTAGCCCGTATACTTACACGAATTTTCTTGAAATTTACGCAAAGCATGTATAGGAGACATATACGCAAAGCATGCATAGGAGAAAGAATGTATTTATAACAGAATATTACTTAACTCCTTACCTGACGATAAAAAATTACGAGATTCGCTTCAAAATGCCACAACTCTCTTTTAACTCTGAAATGAGTAACTCTTTCGAAAATGCTGTCAAGATCATGTTCAAGATTATTGCATTATCAAACCGTGTCAGTAGCTTCATTGGTAGCAGTGAAATACAAAAGATCGTACTTCGGAAAGACGTATATATACGCCCGCGGCAGTTAAGAGGTTAAAAAATTAGTAATAAAAATTTAGTAGGAAAAAAAAACCTTTTTTAAACTAAAATTATACAAATTATTAATTAATTTTTATTTTCAAAAGAAATAATTTAATTTTAATATTAAAGTGGTTCAAAATCAAACAAATATATAATAAAAAATATACATATTTGATAAAAGTGATATACATATCCAAATACATATATATAGTTAAAATATTTTTCTAAAACAATAGCTAAAGTTAAGGGGAAAAAAAAGCCGATTAATTTGTATAAATTTGTAAAGAATAATAATAAATATAAAGGTTGGAAAATTCTCTGTATAAGTTAGATAAAATCAAGAGAGCCAAATAATTTAGGATAAATTGTTCATAAAGTTATCTAATAGGTTATCCATAAAGAGTTTTATTTAAAATAAAATATTTTTGAATAATTCTTACGATTGATTTAAATTTAAATATCTATATATAGAAACCTGAAATATTTGCGTTAATAATACGATTTTAAATTCTATTTCAACTTAAACGAGACAATAAAAATCGGTTTACTACCCAGAAAAATATAACTTTCACCTGTAGGTTAAAATACATTTTTATAAACAAATAAATAAAAGAAAGAAAGGAATTCATTTCAATGAAAAGCGGTCATTCTTTAAAAGTACAACCTACGGGGAAAAGGCAGCGGCGAACTCATTATTCTCGTAGAGCAGTAGCGATGAAATAAACGATCATTTTACTTTTTTATCAGGTCATGAATATAGCAAATATTGCCATTAGTTACAGTTGCAGTCAATCGAAATGATTATCCATCTACTTTGCAATTTTATGGCAGTTAGAGGTTAAACGTTCATGTTACTGTCGTTGTGAACCAGGATATTCCCCATGACCTCAAGAATTGGTGTTTTTGATTTCATGAAAAATGTTTGTTGAAATGTAAATTTTACTACTCTATTCATTTTTTGAAGTTATACATGTAGGTGTAAGTTTATTGTATGTTCCGTGATGCCGTTATAAAGGAAAAGGCGTCCTACACACGTGTATAACATAAATTGCTGATCAAAATGCTTTCTGGATATAGCCTTTAAATAGGAATATCAATAACAAATGGGACACCCGAAAGTATTCCAAAGCATTGCATTCTATGAAAGGTATTTCTATAAACCATATTTTAATGCATTTACTTTACACAAACTTGAATGAAAGAATTACAAGATTTACAAGGCCATACAATAAACATTCAGTTACATTAAGGATTATTGGAAATTTACTAGAATTGTATTTTCATTCGCATTAAGCATTTTCAACACTTTCTAACAATGTTTAAGTGTGAATATGATTTGAAATAGTATAGTTGTCTGTCTATCTGCCCGTCTCCAGCGTCCGTAAATATTTTTAGAATTTCTTAAAAATAATATATGCTATTGAAGTTAATCATGGAATGTTTCCTATTTAAAATGGTAATAATAGGTCCTGTAATATTATTTTGTGTACCGGGACCCTCAAAAAATGCCAATACATCGCATTTTAGGAAAAGCATTTTTATAAATCACATTTCAATAACTTTCTACTGCAAAAATCATAAAGAAATTTACATTTATTATTAATATGCTTATTTTGTATAGAAGATATGTTTAGCGTTCAGAATTACAGGGCTACACAAAAATATTCGGCCATATTTAATGGCTGCTTTTCCGTTTGTGTTTTCTTAACACTTTCTTGCAATATTTAAGAATGATTATGAATTCAAGTAATCTATCTACCTGCCTTTCTGTCCTGTCTGTTGTGTGATAAAGTAATCAAAGAGCTTTGAAAGTTATACGATACAACGAGTATGTACAGTTGAAAAGTGTGAGTAATCAATACAAACAGCATAATTTTTCGTTCTTTCTTGTTTATTCATTATTTAATTTCTAAAAGTCAATCAACCCTAAAAGATACATTGTTTATGTGTTCTTCTAAATTATTTGCGAGAAAGACAGAGATCAAACTTGAAAATACTTTGCTAAGTATATTTCATGAAATCTAAACTAAAAGGTAACCGAATTAAAGAGATTTAGATTAATGAGATCTTCTTTTAATGGTCAATTATTGGACAACTTTCTTCATTCCTCTGAGAAATGATACAATGACCTATGTAATCAACCGCTAATACTCTGAGGTAGCAAAACGCTCTAAGCAAAAATGGACACTCCTCTGTTTTCGAAAATCCAATGAAAGTTTATACGATTTTATTGTTGGAATTTTCTTTAACTGTTACACGAACGTTAATGATTAGGCCGGGTGTAACGTTTCACGGACCCTGAATAATAAACACAACGATAAACGGCAAATCTATATGCTTGAAATATCATACTTTTATTTGGAACAATCCTGCATCGAGTCGTGTACCCGCGGGTTACCCGCTTTGCGGGTCGAGTTAGCATTAATTGTTGACCCGCGGGTCTACCCGCAAAATATTTTTCTTCGAAACAAATTTTCATGTTTTTTTTTTTTTTTTTTTTATGAATATAATCTTTTGAATGCAGAGACTGGATGGTATTCTCTTTCTTCATAGCAGTTTAAAAGAGAATGACTCATAAGTTTAATTTGTAAAGAAGAAATGCATAAATATTAATGTTTCACGTTTAAAACGTTATATGATAAAATTATTTGTCTTCCAAAATGTATATTTTTTTCCTTATTTTACTTTTTACTTTCCGAAACTATAGTGAGAAAAGTATTGTAATCATGTCAAAAATCCGAATTTGTGATTTTGATATTTCTATAAGTTTCGAGGTCCCCGTTTTCACTATTTTTGCGATGATATAAGTATGTGTGTGTATGTCTGTGAGTGAACACGCCAGCGTCTAAACACTTTGTTCGAATAAGCTGAAAGTTAGTAAGTATATTGTAAGTCACCATAGTACGAGCCCTATTGATTTTGGTAAATCTAGCAGTTATAGTTTTTTTTACAGAGACACAAAGAAAAATTATTTATCATTATGGCCTACGGGACTAAAATCTTAAAAGTGCGATAGCATCTAAACGCCTTATTCAATTAAGCCAAAACTTTATACACATATTATAGGCCAAAAATACTCAACCTGTATAAATTTTGGAGAATCTAGCACATATATTTTTTTTACAGGGAAACAAAGAATAATTCTTTATCATTATGGCCTATGGGGCCAAATTTTTAAAAGTGTGATAGCGTCTAAACGCCTTATTAATCTGAGCAAAAAATTTGTACACATGTTATAGGTCACAGTTGCACCAACTGTATAGATTTTGGTGAATCTAGCACTTACAGTTTTTTTACAGGGGTACAAAGAAATATTCTTTATCATTATGGCCTATGGGACCACATTTTTAAAAGTGCGATAACATCTAAATACCTTATTCAATTGAGCTGAAAATTTATATGAATATTATAAATCACTGTTGCACTAACTATAAGCATTTTGGTGAATCTAGCATTTATAGGTTTTTGCAGGGACACAACGAAAAATTCTTTATCATTATGATCGATGGGCTCAAAGTTCAGTAGCGTTAAATAAAACATCGTGTAATGTATGGAGAAAAATACTCAAACACTCTATTATGTTTTTCTCTCTTTTGTTTGTTTAACAACTCCTCTTTCTTTACTTTATCTGCAAAACTGTTAATTACTCAACATTCGGAAAGTCGAGTGGAGTCACTCCAAAATTTTTTTTTATATACTGTGAATATTTAGAATAGTAGATTTTTTAAAAGTAAGTTTAATGCACAAGAAATTTTGTTATATTCTACAATGAAGTTTTGTTTACATTTATGCTAGTTATTTTTAATATAATTTTAATAATACATTAATTTTGGTATTGATATAATTATATACTTGTAATAATTATGTAATAATTAATTCACTGAAAAAAAAAATTTCAATAATATATCTGTATTTCGGGAAATAGAATTTTAATTCGGTTTCTTATATAGTATAAATTAAATAATACTTTTTTTCTGGTCGCAAGTCGAGTTGCGAATCGAAAGCTGCGAGTTGGGGGTGGGGTTGCGGGTCGAAAGTTCCCCTGTAGGTTGGATGCGGTTAAGTTTACTCTACCCGCGCAGGACTACGCGAGTCGAGAACGAAAGAACCTTCAATCAAGAAAAAGGTATATTACTTCCCTGAATGTGGAAAGAAATTTCAAAAGATAACGATTAATGCAATTAACAAACAATATAAATTATTTTTTGACAAATAATTAACTAACTGTTCCTTCAAAATAAGTAAATTACGCATCCCAAGTTCAGATGCGCTTACCTTACAGGAAAATCTTCAATATTTTGCCAAAGCTTCACGCTTTTCTTTTAAAATAAAAAAATTTCCGTTTAAACATCTTGTTTCTTATTTATTCCAAAATAATAACTAGAAATTATCTTTTAATAATAATCATAATAAAAGAAAATCATTTGCAAATCAAATCAAATTTGTATCTTATTATCGCGCTTTGAAGGATACGTTCTTTGAAATTGTTACTAAGACAAGTGATGGGGTATATTTAACATGTAACTATGCTGCAGAAGTAAAATTTTCCACAAAGAGAGATAACAGAGATATTGTTACGTTATGTTTTATTTTTTATTTTAGAAATAAAAAAGCCTAGCGTAAATTGAAGCGTAATAAATGACATTTTTGCTGCTGAATAAAAATTTTTGAGTTTATAAACCGGTGATGCTGATTTTATTAAGCGGCAGTTTTAAAAGTAGTTTGCATTGATTTGATTCCGGTCCTGGAAATTTGATCAGATTAACCAGTTTTATTAAGCAGTGAATTTATTAAGCGGCGGTTACTGTACTTACTTTCGTATTGTTTTAATAATAAACATACTTTAAAATTTTTCTCTGTTTTTACCGTCTCACTTCCACATTAACCCTTTGCCCGGAACATGTTTTCATCATGCTTATCGGGAACATCGGTCTCACAGACCGCTATTTTTAGAAAAAGGTACTGAATGTATTTAGCGAAATTTCGTGGCGATAAATTGTGAATTCTTGCAGCCATAACTTTACTTTCTCAATCATGACGTATTATAGGAACGACAGGGTATCATATGGTTGATTGGATTTAATGCCGCAATAGTACTGCGCAATGGGTAATTGGCGACGATCTGGGACGCACCCCTAAGGATGGTCCGGAGACATGCCATCATAATTTTGATCCTCCCCAGCTTAGGTGACCCCCAGAGCTATAATTTGGTATATTATATGATTGAATTATCTGGTTTCTGAAATTCTTCTTTTTTAATATGATTACAGAGACCAGTTTAGAGTAATTTTATAAATACGAAGCATTAAAATTATTAAAAGAATGTAATTAAGGCGTTAATTTTTGAATTCTAAATAACCACACTAATAAAAAGTTATAAATAAACAATTTCTTATTATTTTTCGAACTGCAGGAAATGAGTCTGCGCTCGGATTCGAAGAAATTTTGTCACCCTGTTTCGACTATTGAGTAACAATCGGTAACAAAAGTCTCCGAACACTAGCAAAAATTCCTATGTAAAAAAAGTACATTTAATACAGTTTTGTTAAATAAATCCTTATCGAATCATGTTCTTAGTCAGTCTAGAAACAGGATTTATTTGACAAAACTGTATCAAGTGTACTTGTTTTACATAGGAATTTTTGCTAGTGTTCGGAGACTTTTGTTACCGACTCTACTATGGAAAGCAATCAAACTTAAAAAACAAAACTTTTAGAAGGAATTTGCAATAAGGAAAGGGCATGTTTATAAACAAACGCTCCGTCAATCAATCTTTGCCACTCTCGAGTGGCAAAAGATCAACCTGTATTGGTAGAAATACCAATGTTTTGCCACTCGACACATAACTTAACTGCAAGTGACGTCACGTGCCCTATCCTTATTATTTACATTTCTATGTAATGTGTCTGTTAGCGCTCAAAAATTCAGATTCCTAATATTCTCATAACATTTTACATGTCTTTTTTCAACATTAAGGGGATTGCCCATTGCGCAGCACTAGTGCGACGTAAAATCCATCCAAATAACCAACCAACCGTCAACACTAAGCGGCTCCGGGCCCTGCTCACTTTTCCTACCCCGAAGGGTAGCTTCCTTGTTTGAACAGATTTTACGTTGTACTAGTGCCACGCTGTGAACAATTGGCAACGATCCGGGACTCATCATTAGGGTTGTTCTGAGATATGCCATCCTCTACAGATTGAGTGTATTTTACGTCGCACTAGTGTTGCAGTTTGATAGACTTGGCGTCTTCAACATTTATCGCCAAACGTGCCGGTACTCTATTCTAGGAATATGCATCCGCAAGTCCCTATACTAAGCCTAACCTTTAGCGGTCTCTGAGACCGATGTTCCGGTATAAGGGTTAATAAATTGGTATAGAAGAATTTTAATAATCAGGAAATTCAGTTAATAGAGACTGTATTTTTTGTTACACTTGAATAGGTTTTTATACAGGAGTATGGGATGATAATGAATTATGCATGGTGTCGGGGAGGAGGGGAGTAGAGGATGATGCGCAGAACAGAACTCTTGTGTGACGGCGCTGAGCAGTTTTGGTTCAGTCGTTCATTCGAATTCGGAAGAGGTACAAGGTACAAGGTACCGTGGAACTATAAAATCAGAACTATTAAAATCTTATAATCGTATTCATTAGATTTCCATTCATCATTCTTAAATATTAATAATCAATCTTAAATCAGTCGTGTATCAAATAAAGTGTATTTTCAAGGATATAGTGGGTTTCAGAGTCTATGTGTTGGCAGTTATCGTTTAATAATCCCGGGATGCTGGCAGAGAGGGTAAGTAGATTTAAACTTATTCTCATTTAATTATAATGCATGTTATTCTGATTTGTGATTGGGTAAAAGTTGCAGAATTTGAATCTAAAATAAATTCGTTAGAAATTCTTAATCCGATATTCTAGATTTAATATAACTAAATGGAATTTCATAAAAATGAACTTAGTCGTAAATTCTTTGTTGGCTTCAAAGCCATAGTGGTCCGTCGATACACGGAGGCTTAATTATCTATTAATTAGATAATTAATCGTAATTCGTTAAATTATTAAAAAAAAAAAAAAAAAAAAAAAAAAAAATGTAAATTGAAAAAATTCTTTTGTTTACGTAGGATTAAATTATCTGTATAAGAACTTTAAAGGAAGTTAAAATTAATTTGTGAAATAAATCATTAATATGAAGTTAAATTGTTTTGATATAAAACGTAATTCAAAGTAGTTTCGATTTGATGCATACGTAAAAGTTTTGGTTTGAGAGAAAATGTAATTCAAAATAGTTTGGTTTTCAAACCGGAACAATTTCGGTTTGGGAATTTAAGAAATAGCTATTCATGTTAAATAATTGTTGAATAAAAAAAAGTGTATGAGATTGAAAAGGGTGCATTTAATATTATTAGTTTATTTATTTCAGTAAAAAAAAAAAAAATCTATATGTGTGTTTCTTTTCATTTGTTCTTATTTTTTTGTTTTGTTTTACTTCCTGGTCTCCAGAGTAATAATTTAATTCGATCGATTAATTCATATTTAAATTTAATTATTTGTAATTAGTTTGCTCAAAAGATGGGTAGAAAAGGGAGAACAAGGGCAAATGTTGCGGAACAGAGTGCGTTGTTCCCAAAATCTAATGAAGTGATAAAATTTGAAAATGTGAATAGGGAAATAGAATTTATAAAATCGAAGGTCAATGATTGCGATAAAAGCGATCAAGCCAGAATAAAGATCCTAAAGGATAAGGTAAATGTACTGGAGGTTAAATTCGAGGAAATGGTTACAAATTTTTCCGAAGAGGAAAACGATGAAACCTTTGAAGAAGTGATGAAAAATCGGGACATTTTGTTAGAATTATCTGTAGTGTTAGAGAGTAAATCGCAATCAAATACTCCAAATGTAAATAATGATGCACGTACCAAACCAGGGACTTCTGTTAATTCGCATATTAGTCTTCCCAAACTTGAAATTCCTTATTTTTACGGGGATAATGAATCTTGGTTGTCATTTAAAAATTTATTTAAATCATCTATTCTGGATAATGACAGCCTTAGTGAGGTTGAAAAGCTACAATACCTCCAATTGTGTGTAAGAGGTAGTGCATCAAAACTTATTCGTGGATTTGCGTTACAATCGGAAAATCTTAAACACTGTTGGGAAATCCTTACTCAGCGCTATGAAAATAAACGCCAATTAGCTATAACTCAAATAAATAAAATCTTTTCGGTAAAGGTAAACAAAGCGGATGATCCTAAATCGTTTTTCAATTTAATAGATACTTGTAACGAAGCGGTGCGAAATTTATCGACCCTCGGATTGGAATCTAATCCTCTTAGCGATCTTATTCTTATAAATTTCATGATTTCAAAATTGGATTCATCCGTTAGGCATAGGTGGGAGCTCAGTCTAGAGAATACGCAAACTAATCCCGATTTAAATTCGTTTCGTACATTCATTGAAAGGGAGGCGTCGAGTCAAACAAAGCTTAAAAATAAACCGGGAATGTTTAAGAAGCCAGTAGAAGGTAGTAGTGTAAAAAAATCTTGTGTCAATAATTCAATAATAGTCAAAGAAAATAAATGCGTCGCCTGTTCTCAAGTACATCAATTGTTTAAATGTCCAAAATTCAATCGAATTAGTGTTCAGGAGCGATGGGACTTAGTTAAATCAAAAGGATTGTGTGAAAATTGTTTGCGAACTAATCATCAAGTGCGACAATGTAGAATTAATATTAAATGTAAGGTATGTGCAGGTTCACATCACACTCTTCTGCACATTTATACACAGAATTCTGCAGATCAGGGAGGTGGCCTTGTTACTACGTCGGTGGCCAATAGTTCACAATCTAATGCAAATTTTAATAACCAAAAGGTGTTATTGGCTACTGCCCTTATAAAGGTTAGGTCACCTAACGGTAAAATTATTCAATGTCGGGCGTTAGTTGATAGTGCCTCACAAAATAGTCTCATAACAAAAGAGTGCGTTGAGAAGCTAAATTTGCCTTTGTTTGGCACTTCTCATCGACTTGTAGGCATAAACGGTCTTTCCGCAGAAACTGTTTTAAATTTTACGGAATTCTCATTCTCGCCATATTTCGCTAACGAGTATAGGAACTTGAAAGCGCTAGTAGTAAATAGGGTTACTACCCCTCTGACAAATTTCCGGGTGATAACGACGTCTTGGCCACATACAAGAAATCTTCAATTAGCCGATATGAATTTCTTCAAGCCACAACCAATCGATGTACTATTAGGCGCAGATATTTTTGCGTCACTAATTTGTGGCAAACCAGTACTTGGAAGGCCAGGAGAACCATCTGCCATTCCTAGTTCACTTGGGTACTTACTCAGTGGCCCCCTCTCAAGGGATGGAATGGAGCCAGAGTCAACATATAGCTCCTCGTTACACTGCCTAAACTTAAACGATTTTTTTGACAATCAGCCAATAATATCTTCTAAGGGTGAAACCGAAGCCGATCCGGCAGAGGATTTGTACAAAACTTCCACCAAGCGCAACCCCGAAGGGCGCTATGTGGTAAAATTACCCCTCCATGATGAGATAGATTTAGGTGAAAGTGCCAACTGTGCACTAAAAATGTTTAAAAAACTAGAAAATCGATTTGTTCAGAACCCTAATCTCAAAGGGGAGTATTGTGAGTTTATGAGCGAATATTCTGCTCTAGGTCATATGACTCTACTAAGAGCTGAGGAACTTAACAGTAAACCAAATTATTATATGCCTCATCATGGAGTTATAAATGAAAATAGTAGCACTACCAAACTAAGAGTAGTGTTCAATGCGTCGGCCTTAACTACAAATGGCAAATCCCTGAACTCTAACTTGCATAAAGGGCCAAAACTTCAGTCCAGTATTTTCAGCAATTTAATCAGATTCAGAGTAAATAAAGTTGCCCTCTCGAGTGATATCGAGAAAATGTTCAGGCAAATTCTAGTCGCAGAGCATGATAGGAATTTCCAAAGAATATTTTGGAGAGCCAATGTGTCAGACCCACTTCGTGTGTACCAATTGAACACTGTTACTTATGGCACAGCCTGTGCACCATTTTTAGCCCTGCGTACCATACAACAGCTATTAAACGATGAAGAACCCAATTTTCCCGTAGCTGTGCAGGCTTCCCGCAACAACCTGTATATGGACGATTTCCTTGGAGGGGCTGAAACAATCGAAGCCGCTCAAGCTTTGGTCACAGACCTGCAGGCATTATTCAATGCTGGGGGCTTCAAGCTGCGAAAATGGGCTTCAAATTGTCTGGAAGCTCTAGTTCAGGTCCCAGAAACTTTAAAATCAACAAATCAGGAATTATCCTTAAACCCCGACCAATCCCAACGTATTTTAGGACTAAACTGGAATTTAACATCGGATACCCTACAGGTTGGAGTTAACACCGAAGAAAGCGTAAAAACAAAAAGACAATTATTGTCCGTAATTGCACGCATCTTCGACCCTTTGGGTCTGTTATCCCCTGCCACTATCCTTTTAAAATTGCTCTTACAAGATGTTTGGAAGCAAAAACTTGGTTGGGATGATCCTTTACCACCAGACATTCAAAACCGGTGGAACGAATTTTATGAAAAAATTGCCTCCTTTAAGGCCATGTCAGTACCCAGATTTTTAGAGTTGAAATCCGAATCGATTTACCAGATACAGGGATTTTGTGATGCGTCAACAAAGGCATATGCTGCCGTAATTTATATACGTCCCAGACAGAACTCAGCTTTAAAATTGATTGCAGCTAAAACCCGTGTAGCTCCTTTAAAATCCATTACCTTGCCTAGGTTGGAGCTGTGCGCGGCTGCTTTGTTATCGGAACTTTTGTCAGTCATCCAGAACTCACTAGATTCTCCGGTGGAGGAAATTCTTCTATGGACAGACTCCACAATCGCCCGTAGTTGGATCTTAAATCCACCCTTAAAGGGCAACACATACGTCCTACACCGAGTCAAAAAAATAGCGGCTCTGACAGACCCAACCACCACATGGCATCACTTACCAAGCAAACACAACCCAGCTGACTGTGCAACTCGTGGGCTGTTACCAAACAAATTACAAACCTTTGCCTTGTGGTGGTCTGGACCTGATTGGCCAAAGATCCAGGTCTCAGAGCACGATTCAGAAATGTCGACCTCAGTCAAATGTACAGTTGTGAAAACTCCAAGTCTAATAGAGTCAAACCCAATGAATGACTCCATGATAGACGACTTGGTTTCAAAATATTCTTCAAGTACAAAACTTTTTCGTGTAATTGCATTTATGAAGAGGTTTATTAATAATAGTCGAAATCCTACAAAATTGAAAGGACCAGTTTCAGTACAAGAAATTTCAGAGGCAAAAAAAATTGTGATTAAATTTGTCCAACAAAGGTCCTTTGCTTCAGAAATCGCCCTTTTGCAGCGCGGCAAACCCGTTGCAAACAACAGTAAATTAAAACCTCTCCATGTGTTTATTGATTCCGAAAATCTATTAAGAGTGGGAGGTAGAATTGACAAAGCCAAGACCCTTCCCTATGACACTAGGCATCAGTTATTGTTGCCTAAAAATCACCCTTTTACCTCTCTTATAATCAGACATTTCCATGTGTATAGTCTGCATGGAGGTGTCGAACTAGTATTAAGCCTAATTCGCCAGTCTTACTGGATTCCTGATGGGAGATCCACTGTGAAAAAGCAGCTTCGACAATGTGTCACTTGCGCCAAAATCCAACCAACCCCCATTCAGCAAATCATGGGTGACTTACCCAGTGCCAGAGTCAACCCTTGTCGACCATTCCAACATGTTGGCCTTGATTATGCCGGCCCTATTCAAACAAAGTGTGAACATAAACGAACAAAAACAAAATTTAAGTCCTATATTTGCCTATTTGTTTGCATGAGCACCAAGGCAATTCATCTCGAATTAGTCACTAGTTTATCCACTGAACATTTCTTATATGCCCTACAAAGATTCATAGGGCGTCGCGGCTATCCCACGGACATATACTCCGATAACGGCCGAAATTTTGTTGGTGCCCATGCCCATTTGAAGAAACTCGTGACACTTTCAACAACCAACACAATTCAAGATTATGTAGCAACTAGACAAATTCATTGGCATTTTATGCCACCTTACGGGCCTAATTTTGGCGGCCTATGGGAATCATCAGTTAAATTGGCTAAACGTCACTTAATTAAGGCTTGTAAAGGCAGTTGCCTTTCCTTCGAGGAATGTGAGACTATTCTCACCAATATTGAAGCCTGCTTAAATTCCCGCCCCTTAGTACCACTTTCCACCGAGCCCAATAATTTCCTGGTACTTACACCAGGACACTTCCTAATTGGGGCTCCGCTTCTTCAGCTTCATGAACAATCTCCTAACACAACTAATCAATTTTGTACCAGTTTTTCTTCCAGATGGAAACTCCTCCAGCAGATCAAAAGGCACTTTTGGAGCACCTGGCAAAGGTCCTATCTCACTTCTCTACAGTCAAGAGAAAAATGGAAGAGCGGTGTTACCCATCTGCAACCTGGTCAGCTAGTCCTGATGTTGGAACCCTCGATTCAGCCAGCACAGTGGACCCTTGCCCGAATTCTGGACGTCCATCCTGGTGAGGATGGCATCATTCGAGTCGTAACGCTGAAGACGCCAGTTGGAATCATCAAGAGACCAGTGAATAGAATTGCTAGTCTGCCATGCTCAGCCCCCCCCCCCTCGGCGGATGTCGGGGAGGAGGGGAGTAGAGGATGATGCGCAGAACAGAACTCTTGTGTGACGGCGCTGAGCAGTTTTGGTTCAGTCGTTCATTCGAATTCGGAAGAGGTACAAGGTACCGTGGAACTATAAAATCAGAACTATTAAAATCTTATAATCGTATTCATTAGATTTCCATTCATCATTCTTAAATATTAATAATCAATCTTAAATCAGTCGTGTATCAAATAAAGTGTATTTTCAAGGATATAGTGGGTTTCAGAGTCTATGTGTTGGCAGTTATCGTTTAATAATCCCGGGATGCTGGCAGAGAGGGTAAGTAGATTTAAACTTATTCTCATTTAATTATAATGCATGTTATTCTGATTTGTGATTGGGTAAAAGTTGCAGAATTTGAATCTAAAATAAATTCGTTAGAAATTCTTAATCCGATATTCTAGATTTAATATAACTAAATGGAATTTCATAAAAATGAACTTAGTCGTAAATTCTTTGTTGACTTCAAAGCCACATGGCTTTAAAAGTGATTTTATTATACGTGATGTTTATTTTAATGGGAACGAGTAATAAATCTTCCGGTTTATATCATTTCCGTGTTTACGTTTATTACTTTCTTTTAAATGAATTCTGAATGTGTCAATGACTGCCCATTATCTTATGTTCATTCCAACTTCGACTAAAATGAAATGGGAGTACTTCGGTAATCAGAGACTTAATTACTATATCGAATATAAGGCAAGAAATAGAGATAATTTTAGAAGATGTCATATTCTTCACAAAATTTTAGAAATTAATTTTAGAGGAGTCTATAGTAAAATTGTTTTGCTATTGCCTTAGTATAATACCTTAGCTTACTGCTGTCGCGGCTAAATTTTCATAGAACAAAATCTTGTGTGTCAAATTTTTCTTTCATTTCATAAAATTCAAGTCATTCATTTGAGCTAGCCTGCGTCAAAAATAAATAAACAAATATAAAGAAAAGAAAAGAAGGCTCTCTTATGTGTCAGCAATAAATACTAATGGGAAAGAGCAGGGCGAGGATGCAAATCTCAGATTTTATCTTTGCGCAAACAGCTGTGTTTTCCCAGATGCCCGGGTTCTGAGTCAGCACCAATAAATATCAGTAAAGAGACAGGACCCACTTTGCCGGAACGAAACACGCCATACACTCTTTTGTCAGAATGAGAATAGAAACGCAATTTTGGGTGGTCCGATATTTGCTGATTTTTAAAATACATGGACACTATTGGGGTCATTTCGAGTGGGGCAATAAGTTTTATGGCACCTCATAAAATGAAGGGGCCCAAAAAATTATACTTTTCCTTGGGAAAAACGGTCTTCTCTTGGTTCTACGAAAAGAGTGTCGAACGCTAGCAGGGAAATTCGGCAGTTACCATTTTTTATGGCTAAAAAGGTTTCATCCAGTGACGTTTGAATAGGCGGGACGATCCTGATTGGATAATGTTGCCCTTTCGTTTTGGGGAGGAAGGGAGTGAGAGAGTGCCAGCGCGCGTTGGCTTGGAGAAGCTTGGCTCAGCGATGTGTTTTGAGTTCTGGGAAAATATTGTGATATAAAATGAAAAAGAAAAATGGCGAGTGAGCAGAAATACATAAAAGATGATGGGAGTATAAAGTGGAAGGTGGTTCCAAGATCAAGAACAGATTGGATGCCGTTCGCCTGTACTAACAGCCCGCAACTTTTCCTGTGTAGAGAGTTGTCTCTTACCCCTTGACCCCCGCCGCTTGAGTGTGCTGGCCGCTAAAGTCAGCAAAATTGGATCCGGCTGCTAAAATGGGGCATTAACTAACATTCCTTGGTAGGTGAGCACAAATCTGTTTCGAATGGCAACCGGCCTTCTTGAAGTTACACTGACGGAAAGTATACAGGTTGAGGAGGCTGATGTTTGATGGCTTGACGTTTTCATGGAGATATGTTGGATATTTCCAGAAATGCGGAAAAGAAAGGGCTGGTAGGCCTAAAGTTCCCCGCCGAAGTCATCTTTCTGTGAACAGCTACGACTGAGCCTCGTCGGTGTGGAAGATTTCACAATCCTCTCTGTAGAACCGCCCCCTGCCTTACGGGATGCTTCTAATGGTTAAAAGATAAGTACCAAAAAAAAAAAAAAAATATATTTCGTTTGCTAGATATAAATTAAATTTAGATAAAGTATCTTGTAAACAAATATGTTTTTTTTTTGTGTGTGTGTGTGTGTGTGCCAGTAATAGACTTATTCGATTTTTTTTTTTTTTTTTTTTTTACTAGTTGAAGCTTTGTTGTGCCTGTTATCGGGGCAGATGTCAAATTAAATATGTCTAAAATAAATTGTAGTAGAGTGTTAATTAGTACAAATATGAAAAATTATTTGCTAAACTTGTTGAATAAAAGATAAATTGTAAACAGAAACTTTAAGGAAAATCTATTATTATTGTATGTGCATTGTTTCTCTAGTTTGATATTATAAAAGTTGGAAATAACTAAGTTTATCTGAGTGTCTGTTAAATCAGTGCAACCCATCTTAATTTTAATACTTACACTTAGTTAAGTTTCTATTCAAGCCTGGGTTCTAATACTAATATAAATGTTTTGTGGGTGGTGCAGTCAGGAGAATTTAGAATTTTGAGTATTTAAGAATATTTTATGTATGGCTTGGGTCTAGAAGTAAATTGGTCTGATACAGTACTAAAGTGTAAAAGTGTTTAATATTTAAGATTATTAAATTACTGGTAGATAAATCTAATTATTTACTGATAGTAAATTTGAAGGAAAAAAAAAAAGAAAGAAAGAAAGAGGAATATGGTGAATTTATCAGAAAGACCAGTTTGCTTCCTTTGCATGTAATGATAGTAAACAAAATTTTTAAATGTACTTTAAAGTCTGGAAAAGTTTCATTTACCAAATTTAAAGTAGTGACTGTTGATCCTTAGTTGTATTTAACATGATTTATCAAGGGTTTGCAGTCATAGAAACTAATTTGTGTGGATGTGACTCTTCCTTGTTTTTTTTTTTTTTTTTTTTTACTATTTATTGTGTTGGTTACTCTAACTAGTTTAAACCTATCTATTTTGCACTGGCTGAGGAAATTGTTTAACTAGCAGCTTGTGTAGGATATATTTGTTAGTTGTTGAAGTTAGAGTGACATTTCAGCTAGGCCTTCAAGAAATACAATCTATTAATTAAGCCATACATGTGTAGGACAAATTGAGCTGAAATTTACCTTAAATTCATTCAGGAGCAAAGGAGAGTTAGAAATTTAATCACTAATTTTCATGGCCAATTTAAATTGTCTTAGAGTTTTGTTAGTACTGGTAAATTTCATGCAATAAAACTTAACAGCTAAATTAAAAGGAAAATACTGTAAAATTAATGTACCATATGCACCACTCACAAAGTTAAAAGATAACACCGGAACACTGCTTTAAATTTTAATGTAATAGCAAAACAATTTTGTTATAATTTTTTTAAATTAATTTTTAAAATTTCATGACGGATGAGAAATCTTATAGAATGAACTTTTGTGTGTATCAAGCATTGTTAATATTATCTGGTTTAGGACCGATTAAGATTTAATTATAGGGTAAGCCTAGTATCGCACAGGCCACTATCCAATTTTTATAACTATCCAATTTTTCCACACTTTCAAATATAAACGATTAAAGATTTTTGTCATCCCAATTAAAAAAACAAAAAAAGACACCAGTTACCATGCACAAAAAATATAATAATAATAATAATACGTATAACATCTCGCAATAAAAATTTTCCGTATGTAACTTGGTGAAATTTTAACTGACAGATACTGATATATAGCTATATGTAAAATAGAAGAGGCTGAGTAATAACAGCGTCTCACTTGCCGGTCGATATACACCCAAATTAATTCAGCTTTATTTTTAATAATGGCGATTTCACATATCAAGTTTGATGCATTTATACGTTATAGAAGCTAAAATATAACTTTCCAGTACACGAAGAAAATTACAACATAGTAAAAACACCTAGTATTGGGCTTTGGTCCGATATGCTCCAAAGATAAATCAGCATAGTTCTTCATTATCGTCCTCTTATATATCAAGTTTTGTGCAATTATATTCTGTAGATGCTCATATATAGTCTAAATGAAAAAAAAAAAAAATCTAGCATAACAGTGCCACCTGATGGGTGACATGCACCAAAGGTTGATAAATACCAATTTATGTCGAAGTGCAACTAAATATAAATTTTTATGAAATTCTACGCGTCATTTTGGGATCTAGAGCTACCAGAAACATTTGACTAGAAACTATACAAAAACAGACAGACAGACATTTTCTAAAAATACTGAAATCATACTTAAACTTTAAAACTTCTTCACACACCCTAAAACTGAAGACAGCACAACCGGTTTCGAAAGGACGTGGCCTTTCTTCATTAGGTGCAAAAAACACGTGCCTTGGAGGCAAAAGCAAGACAGAAAGCAGGGCGAGATCCAGAGGGGAGAAGAAACACAACTAACCAATAGGAAGCATCTAGCAAGACAAATCTGAGAGGAATACAACCAAAAAACAGAAAAACAAAAGAAACGAATACACACGAAAAGAAAAAAAAAATCTGGTGTGAAACAACACACAACTTCCATTACCCACTATTACACATATTATATGCATTTTTTGGAGATAATGTGATCAGAAGATATAAAAGTGACCTAAAGAAGTGGAAACCTAACGTTTTCCTGGTAAGATACACTTTATACACATGTAAAGACATATAAAACGAAGCTTACATATAGCGAGGTAAAAAAGAAGAAAAAAAAATGGTAGAGTTATTTTTTGAAATACCAATTTTCGAGATCTACCTAAACTTCTGACCTACCTAAACAGGGTAGCTGTTAATTTTCCTCTAATAACTACGTGATACATAAGAAAGAAATGGATTTACATAAAAATTTTCAAGAAAATCGTTAGAGCCGTTTTTGAGATACCAACATTTACCAAAACTCAATTATTGACAAGGAAACAAGAATTACATACCAAAGCATATTTAAAAGTGAGTTAATATGGGGAGTTTGAAAAAAAAATCCGTACTGCAGTTTTTAAAGGAACGCCCTTGCGAGACCTGAAATTGAGCTATTTATACAGCACGCCTATCAATTTTCCTGAACTAACCAACTATATCATTCAAAAGGACATCTAATAGAGTGTTTATACAGCAAATTTGAAAAAAATCGTTAAAACCGTTTTTGAGATACGGACTTACGGTCTCACATCCGGTTTCCGATGTCCCACTTCTGGTTTTTCAATTTTCACCAAAATTTGGAAAATTTATCTGTACACCAGACTTGTTTCAATTCTAAAGTTTCGTAGTTCTATCTTTATTAGTTTCCGAGATATAATAGCCAGAAGATTCTCCACATACATACACACACACATGCACACTGACCAATTGCCAAAAACCACTTTTTTTTTTTTTTTTTACTCAGGGCACCTTAAAACGTATAAATCAGGTGAAATCTCGATATCGAATTTTCAGACCGAATACAATACTTCCATTACCTTCGGTAGTAGGGTAATGGAAGTAAAAAAAAGGAGAGAAGGAATAATTTTTATTTTATTATATTTTTATTTATTTATTTTTTATTATAATTTATTAATTTTTAATTAATTAGATATCTATTTTGTTGCATCTTTATTTATATGTTGAATTTCAAAGTTGTTATTATTAATTTATTAAAAAAATTATTT